>CM062810.1:261775267-263014006 GCA_031772625.1 Pinus tabuliformis | reverse complement strand
AGTTATGGAATATATGGAGTTTTGGTTTCTCTAGATTTGTGCATTTATCTACTTAGTGTAAACAACCTCTAAGGTGGTCTGCCTTGAGGATCACGCTTCATGAGGTGAAGCATATATGGGATTTACTTCATTACTTAAGGAATGTGAAATTCATATTTCAATTATTGAAAGGCTTGAGAAAGGCTTAGGGGGGAGCAAGCAATATGTGGGTATACTTTTGCATGGGATGTTGGTATTTTGCAATGATAATATAAATATGTAATGAAGGCCCAAAGACCTATGTACAACAAGAATGATGAGGAGGTGTCTATCCTTTTTTACTTCATAAATATATGTGGGTGAGTCAAAAAATATTGTTTTGAGGGGAACTTGACACTTTGCCTTAACACTTAAGGATTGTAATTTTTGTTCATACTTGAATAGATGGTGCACATAAAATTGAATATGCATTATATGTATGTATGTATGTAGTCTTGGTTCCCTTTTACGATAGGTATTGATCTTTAATCACGTGCTTTTACATAATTGTTTATTTATATTTGTTTTATTATTATCTTATACATAACATTGCCTTCCCCTCAAAAGAAATGCTTTGTCCTCAAAGCATAGGTAACAAGGGATGTTGTTGACAAAAAATTTATGTCTCCCAAGAGACTTCTTCTTCTAGTACATTCTTCCACTTAAAAATATATTATTTAATTACTCGTGATTGTAATTTCATTTCTTTGGTGATAAAGATACCTTCTAGTTCTAAAATGATCTTTCCTTCATCATCTCGCGTGGGGAGTGTTGTTTGTGTTGTTTGGTGATTATTTAGTAAGCTCTTGAGGCAAGATACATAGAAAAAATTGTGAATGCAACTTTTATCAGGGAGAATCAATTTGTATTCCACTTGATTGATCTTTTTATTGATCTGATATGGTCCATAGAAATTTGGTGTTGATTTGTTCTTTCCTTGTTTCTTCAAGGATAGTTATTTGTACGTTTGAAGCTTAAAAAATACCCAATCTCCAACCTCAAATTATCTTTATGTTAGTGTTGGTCGGCTTGTTGTTTCATATGATTTCTTGTGATATTTAAAATTTCCTTTAGTGTGTGAAGAACCTTTTGGTTTTATTCTAAATGATTTGTTAGTGTTGGAAATTTTGTTTTGTTTATAGCAAATTCCTCCCATTTAGGGGGATGTTTTCATTGTGACAAACACCCTCTAAAATTTTTCTTACACTTAAATATGGAGCCTACTTGTGATCCTATGATCTGTCATTCCAAGTTAATAATATTTATTCGTGATTGGTTGATGTTTTTCTTAGTGTCTAAGTCTTCTTCTGGGATTCTAACTATCGAAATCACTTTCTTACACATGCATATTTCTTGATGTATTCATAAGCGCACCTTTCCTATGCAAGCTTAGTAATTAATGTCTATCTATGATAACAAGCATTTCACAATCCTTAAGGATAATGATTGTGTAGCCCTTGGAAATAGTGCATGTGAAATCTTTGAAAACAATGCTTGCGCAGTCTCTGGAAAAAGTAACTGCGCAGTTCTTAAGAGATAATGATTGTGCAGTTCTCAATGGTAGGCATTACACAGCTCCTGGGCATTGCACAATTTTTTATGATAGTGTTTGTGCAATCGATAAGAACAGTAACTATGCAATCCATGTCGACAGTCAATGCTGTACCTCGATTGACATTCTCTCTCACTCCTAATTGCAATTGTATCATCATTCCAGTGAGTTTTCTCAACTGTCGCTTTTATGCACCTTTGCTTTCACAAGTGTCACTTTCACTTTTGTGATTGTCATTTCTGTTTTATTTCACTTTAACAAGTATTTATTTTTCTTTTTATTCACTCTGACATGTGTTGCTTTCACTTTTTTGGCTTTTGCCAGTGTCATGTTCACTTCTTCTTTTCATATCGTCGCAAGTGTTGCTTTTGATTGTTTTCACTCCTACATGTGTTGCATCTTAGTGCACCACTAGAGGTAGCTCTAGCACACTCTTCTACATTAACTGATCATATATATCATAAGGATATGCACTAGACACTCTCCCACAACTTAGCGCACTTTCTAGTTGTAGTCGACACTTGTATTGTAACTTGTATTTTAAGTGTCACAAAGTTACGTTTCAACTGTCACACTTAGAAATAAGTGTCGCTTTGTTTTTGTTTCAAGGTATTATTTTTTATTTTGGGTACTAAGTATTCTTTTGGCTTGTGTTGATGTTATCTGAGTGTGAGATCATTGTTTCAGGACTTGTTTTCATGTCTTTCTCTCTCTTGTCTGACTAATCCCACACTTAGGCATTTTTGGAGCATTCGTTGTTTGTATAGCTTGCTAACTCTCTCCTTGAACTGTGCACTGTGCAGTATTAAGTCACAATAAAGCATCCTTACCTCTTGGAACTATGCATTCCACAATCACTGCCTCCAAGGACTACGCATTTTTCGGTCATAGTGCTAAGTCTACCTAGTGTCCCTCAAAACTATGCAATCCTTATCCCAATCAGTATTCCATTGTGCAATCTCATTTAGTAGTCAGGCCTCACTACCTCCTTGACCTCTGTATCTATGCAATCACTTGGCTCAATCTTCCTTGAACTGTGCATTGCACATTCATAGTGAGAAATCATGGTTCACTATGTCACTATCTCCATCAACTGCACAATTATGTATTCAAATCCCTCAGTCACTGCACATTGTGCAATCGCAATGATTAGACCTTCATCACTAATTCTTGGTACTACACACTGTAAAATCCTTAGCCTCTTCCTCAATCCTAGACTTTGTCCCAGGTTCAGTCAATGAATTACATGAAGAAGTTAGACTAGGAGATTTCTATATTGTTTTCATCTTGTTATGAGTAAATTTCATTTGCAGTAAATTTCATTTGACATGGAGGGATGATGCTTAAAGAGGATGCCAAGGATATTATGCAAGAACACACTTGTGAATCTAAAGAGAAAAAGAGACTATCAAGCAAAAAGATGAAGGGACACTATATCACGACGGAAGATTGAAGATCAAAATCATAAGGAATACTCCATATCATCTAAGCTTTGGGAGGATGAAGATGAAACACATGCAAGACTTATCATGAAGATACAAGGGAGGTCATCAAGGAGAAGCTACAAGAGAGAACTTGTGAAGAAGAAGCAAAATAAAGAACCATCATGACATGAAGAAATATTTTACCATCTCATGTTGACTTGGAAGGTTCTGACACTGATCCAAACCCTTTGGAGGGTAAAGATAAAACAAGCAAAGATCCATCATGAAGAAGATACAAAGATGGAAGCTAGGAAAAAGTCTTGGCCCAGACACATCACAATGAATTTCCATGTCATCAATGCCAAGTCATGGCTTGTCCAAGTGTCATCACAAAGTCATATGTGTCAATGTATCTTGCCACATCATTTGTGGATGTAATTATTGTATTTCAAAAAATGAGAAAATGTAAAATGTGTGGAAGACCAAGGGTCCCACATGGAATGTGAAGAGTCACATAGGAGGTCAAGAGTCACATGGGAGGTGAAGAGTCACCTCATTTGTTATAAATACACCCTCATAGCTCAAGAGAAGGGACTTTTGGAATTTGAACTTTTCACCTTGGCTTCTCTAGCTTGGCATAGGAGAGAAGATCTTTCTTTGGAGGAGCAAGTGGTGACTTAATGTTTCACTATTGGGGCTAGTGTGGTAGCATTGTAATTGTATATCTTGGAACTTTCACTTAAGATATAAGATCTTTGAGCAATGCACTTTCATGCATATGTTGTGAATGATTGTAAGACTATTATTTCATTGTTTGTGGTGTATGTTATGTTAACACATACTAATGAAAATGAACTATTTCGTTGGATTTAGTATGCATCTTGTTGAATGTGCATTATTACTTGCTTTCATCATCGTTGTTATCTTGTGAACTAATTTGCAAGTTAATCAATGATTCTTTCATGCTCTTGTGTGTCTCTTTTAGGATAATACTATTACTTTTATTCTAGAGGCTCACTCTCTCTTTTCCTTTCTGTGAAATACTTTATATGCATTGCAATTGTATGTGTCACGGTGTCAACTTACTTGATTTTCACAAAGATTGTATAATCTCTTATGTTGATAATTGCAGCCAGTGAAAATTTCAAAGGATAATGGAAACCAGTCGTATTATAGAAATTATGTTGTATAATTGCAATTGCTCATGAAATTTTAATCTAAATCACAAGACACAATCCTACTCTACTGCTCTGCAGAATTCAATTCACAATTTAGAACATCAATCACAAACATGAAATGAGAAATAACACACATGCACACAATATTTTTCTAGGGGAAAGAAATCTGCTAAAACCCCCTTTGTTTTCTTGCATTAATCTTATGAATAGAGATGTATTACAATTGCTAGCTCAATTTGAGCTCAACTTGCAAGTGAATAACCTATCTCTCTACTCACTAAGAATCTATGACCCAAACTTAGTCAATTTTTTCCTCTGCTTGAGCCCCTATTTCCTTGCGCAATTCCTGAGGAAATTAGGCCCCTATTATTTAGGAATTTCCTCCAAAATTATTATGCAATTCCCAAGGTTGATCATCTGACTGCATGCAACACTTGTACACTCAAGACTAGTCTACAATTGATGTTACATGCCTTCAAATATCCACCACAACTGGGGAACTTGAATTCTCTGCATGCACTAGATATTTTAGGTTGATTGATCAGTTAACTGGATGATCATTGAGTTATATTGAAGTCCCACTACACAACTGACCTTCCATTAGTTCCTCCAACAGTTGGAACTAGTTTAACTGAAAACAACTTGAAATAGCTAACCTTTATTGCTACAAATTAGCAATCGCACATGCTTAACTAAACTTTAACTCCTTTAACTCAAATTTACTAAGCTAACTGATTAAGAAAATCCATGTCACACAAGTTAATTACTTCCAAGTTGTCTTCTAATGTGGAGATTCAAATTTTCTCAATTTGACCAAGGCAAAATCAAATTGAGACTTTCTTGTTGCATTTTCAACACTCCCTCTCAGCAATAAAGGGATTATCAACCACCCCTATCCTGCACCTGTGGAACTCGAACTTCCCTCTTGACAAACCCTTTTTCAAAAAGTCGATATCTTGTTCCTATGTCGGAATGTATTGTAGCAACATTATATGCCTATGTACACAGTCCGTAAATGGTGATACCAGATATCTATATGCTTTGTGAAATAGCGGATTCTCAAAGAGCTTAATGCAACCCTGATTATCACAATAGATGAAATTTGGATCCATCATCTGAACAAATATTCCCACGAGTGTCTTTCTCATCCAAATCGCCTCACATGTTGCTTGACTTGTAGCCATGTTATGCTTCTGCCGAGATGAGCACCACATATATTTTATTATTATTGTGCCAGGAAACAACTACGGATCCAACAGAGAAAAATTCCACCCGATGTACTCTTTCGGTCAGATGGACTCCCTACCCAATCTGCATCTGTGAAGCCACACAACTTCACTCCCTTTGTTTGTCTGTACGATATTCCAAGATTGGTAATGCCTCTGAGGTACTGTAAAACATGCTTAGTTTCCTTCCAAAATAATTTGGTTGGCCTAACCATAGCTTGGCTTAGCTGGTTGACTGCATAGCACATATTTGGTCATGTGTTCATAAGATACATCAGTGAACCCACTAGTTGTCGATAAATGGTAGCATCCACTTCTTCACTTGAAGTGGCATCCTCCTTCCTCCAGTTGGTCACTAGAGGTGTCTCCATGGGTTTACAACTCTCCATGCAGAATCTCTATAGTATCTCATTTGCATACTTTCCTTGAGACACAAATAGTTCCCCATCGCCTTGTCATACTTCCAACCCAAGGAAGTAGTGCATGAGACCCATGTCCTTCATTTCAAATTCCCTTGCAAGGTCCTCCTTGCAATATCTTATCAACTTCTCATCACCATTAAAATCAAATCATTAACATACAAGACAATAATAATAAATTTACCTTCTACCAAGATGTCACAGAGGTTTGCATCTGCTTCAATTTTGGTGAAGCCCAAACCTGTCAGATAGTTGTCGATCGTGGTGTATTAAGCACAGGGTGCTTGTTTGAGACTGTACAATGCTTGCTTGCTTGATTCTACACACGTGATATTGTCGATCAAATGTCTCAAAATCTTATGGTTGCTCAATAACCCCATTAAGAAATGTTATTTTTACATCCATCTGGTGGATCCTCCACCCAATCTATGAATCCAAAGAAAGAATTGCTCTAATGGATAAATACCTTGCTACAAGAGTAAAGGTATCTTCATAGTCAATTCCCTCAACTTGAGAGAATCCTTTGGCCACAAACTTGGCCTTATATTTCTCTATGCTTCCATCTGCTACATGCTTAACCTTGAAGATCCATCTCAAGCCCAATACTGATTTATCTGTTGGTCTTGGGACCACTTCCCAAACACTGTTCTTTACAATAGATCAATACTTTTCCACCATTGCATCAACCCATACAAGTTTCTATACTTCTTCCTCGAAAGAGGATGGCTCAGTCTCTATAAGCTCAGTCATTAAGCCATGTAGTCAGTGTAACTCTCAGGTGACATCCTTTGCCTACGCAAATTTGAAGGAGCTCCCACATTCTCCCTCGCATCCTACACAAGTCTATCAGCTTCTATGGTTCTTTTTTTGCCTTCTATGGATGGTTCTACTTGAGTGGATGTCTCCACTCTCTACTCCTCTATTTATGGCTTCTCCACAACTTCCTCAGGCTCCTACTTTAAAGCTCCTCTTCTGGTGGGATCTAAAGCTCCCTCTCAAGAGATCACTGCATCACTTTCTCTTCATCAAACTTTACATCCCTTTGCACAATTATCATTCTGAGGGAAGGTAAGTACACACGGTAGTTATGAGGATTTTCTTTGTAACCATAAATACTCCCAAATATATTATCATCTCAAGCTTCTTCCTTGATTATTTGGAGACATGGTAGTAAACAGAGGCTCCAAAAATCCTGAAGTGCGACACATCTGACTTTCTCCCCAAGAAGGCCTCCTCTGGTGTGATCATACCAAGAATATGATGAGGAATCCGGTTCTATAAATACATTGTTGTGTTGAATTCCTCAACCCAAAATGGAGGTAGGCCTTGGTCATGTAACATAGCCCTCGTAGCTCCAACAATGCTCTGGTTCTTTCTCTTAGCTACCCCATTTTGTTGTGGGTTGTGGGGTGTTGTCATCTCTCTTTGAATTCCTTCTTTTACAAAAAAAATTGAATTCATTTGAAACATACACACCTCCATTATCTCTCTTGAGAGCCTTCACCTTCTTGTCAGTTTCTTTCTCAACTAGTGCCTTGAATTCTAAAAACTTGGAGAATGTATCATCTTTCTTCAACATGAATAAGATCCAACACTTTCTTGAGAAGTCATTAATAAAAATGACAAAATATTTGTGTCTAGCAGTGGAGGCTGTCGAGAAAGGTCCATAGACGTCAGAGTGGATCCTTTCCAAGAATACATGTGCTTTGTTATCCCAATCATGGAATGTGGATTTTACATACTTCCGTAAGATACATCCTTTGGATAGATCTTGCTACTCAATTACTCCTTTAGGGGGGCCAATGGTTATTTGCTGCATAATCTTCAAGGCACCATGATGCAAATGGCCAAGTCTTTTGTGCCAAAGTTCACTAACATTACGACTCTACACTTTCTCCGCCTTACTACTTAATGCAGCACAATCTTCCACATCTAGCTTATATAGGTTCTTTACATGAACCCTGATCTGCTTTACCTATCCCATGGCTATGTGTCTTAGGAATGCTTTCCCTTTGTTGAAGATCACATCATAACCACGGTCTTCCAAAACTGCAACAGAGATGATATTTTTCTTTAGGCCTGGAATGAACATGACATCCTTGAGTCTGAGAGGGGATCTGACTCCCTCTGAAAGGTAACTGTACCAATCTCGTGTGTGATGTACCTTTCGTCATCCCTCGTCTTGATGTGCATATGGAGATCTTTCTCCTCCAGGTCATTGAAAAACTCTTCTACACCCTGTCATGTGGAATGATGCACCTGATTCTAAGTACCACATGCTCCCCATCACTATGTTGGCCATGCATGCAATAAGGGTAAAGTCAAGCTCGAACTATGAATCCAAAGCTTCACCTGCTGCTCCTCCTGAGGTCTTCTTGCTCAACTTTTTGTGTGGACACTTCATGGCATAGTGCCTGAATTCATGACAATTGAAGCATTTAATTTTGGACAAATCTTTCTTCTTGCCCCCTTGGCTGGATTCTAGTTTGGTTTGAGATTTCTTCCCTTTTCCATTCTTTCCCTTTCCAACCAATGCAAATTTTTCTTCATCCTCGCCCTTGGATGAAGTTCCATCTCTAGTATTTTGCCTTATTTCCTCTTGTACCAAATCAAACCATAAGTGTTCCCAATTCGGTAATTTCTCCCTCCCGTTCATCAAGTCTTGGTAGTTATGTCAGCTTTGGGAAGGCCTAGAAGAGCTAGGCTTACCAAGTCATCTTCTACAACATTAACACCAACCCACCAAGTTCATCACAAACTTGTGTAAATCTACTCAGATATTGCGGGATAGTGTCATTCTTCTGCATCTTGATATTTTGAAGTTTATCCTTGAGTGCCAGTTTCCTGTGGTCGCTGCTATTCTCGAACAATTTTGTCAGTTCTTTCCACATTACGAAAGGAGTTTCTTTCCCATGGAGATTTGAGACAATGTGGTCTCGCACTCCCTCCAAGATTATTCTCCTCGCCTTGGCTACATATTTCTTCCATTGGGCTAGGTTTTGTGCATCAAATACTTATGGTTTTGCAATGTCTGTATTGACATATTCTAGCAATCCATTGTCATCCAGAACCAACTTCATGCAATCCTTCCATGCAATGAAATTTGAGTTGCCTTCCAAGGAATACTCTAATCTCAGCCCGTTGAAGGTCATCTTCCCAACTCTGAAGAGATCATGTTACATTGAAGCTGCAAATTCAAACCTCCTGAGAAACAACTTTGAAATTCCTACTCTAATGTTAATCATGCTTTGATACCATGTAGAAATTATGGTGTAGAATTACAACTCCTCATGAAATTTTAATCTAAAACATGAGACACAATTCTACTATACTGCTCTGCATAATTCAATTCATAATTTAAAACATCAATCACAAACATGCAATGAGAAATAACACACATGCACACAATATTTTTCCAAGGGAAAGAAATATGCTAAAAACCCCTTTGCCTACTTGCATTAATCTGATGAATAGAGATGTATTACAATTGCTAGCTCAATCTGAGCTCAACCTGTAAGTGAATAACCTATCTCTCTGCTCACTAAGAAGCTCTGACCTAGACTTAGTCAATTTTTTCCTCTGCTTGAACCCCTATTTCCTTGTGCAATTCCTGAGGAAATTAGGCCCCTATTATTTAGGAATTTCCTCCAAAATTCTTGTGCAATTCCCAAGGTTGATCATCTGACTACATGCAACACTTGTACACTCAATACTAGTCTACAACTGATGTTACATTGCCTTGGAATCTCCACCACAACTGGGGAACTCAAATTCTCTGCATGCACTAGCTATTTTGGGTTGATTGATCAATTAACTGGATGATCACTGAGTTAGACTAATGTCCCACTACACAACTGACCTTCCACTAGTTCCTCCAACAGTTAGAACTAGTTTAACTGAAAACAACTTGAAATAACTGACCTTGATTGCTACAAATTAGCAATCACACATGCTTAATTGAAATCTAACTCCTCTAACTCGAATTTACTGAGCTAACTGAGTGACAAAATCCATGTCACACAAGTTAACTGCATCCAAGTTGTCTGCTGATGTGGAAATTTGAATTTTCTCAATTTGACCAAGGCAAAATCAAATTGAGACTTTCTTGTTGCATTTTTCAACACATATTTCCAGTTGGGGCTCCTACTTCAAATGATGCGAGGTCTAATTGGGACTTCATATCAGGGAGACCCCTTGGTTGAAAAATTTCTAACACCGTCAATAGGGGCTTATAACCACAAAGAACTTAAAATGGAGTCATTTTAGTTGAAGTGTGATAAGTAGAGTTATGTCACCATTCAATAACGTGTAACCATTGAAACCTCTTATTTTGTTTGTATGTTACATAACAATGAAGGTAAGCTTCCAAACATTTATTGGCAATTTCTATTTGACCGTTTGTTTTGGGAGATAAGTTGAACTCATGTTGAGGTATGTTCTAATCTATCTGAAAAAACCCTTTCTAAAGCTCCCTTTAAATTTGGTATCTCTATCACTAACAATGATTTTTGGAAATCCATGCAATTTGTAGACATTTTTGCAAAATAATTTAGTGATTATTTTTGTGAAGTTTGATTTCTTTACTCCCATGAAGTGTGCATACTTTGTGAGTCTGTCGACTACTACAAGAATTTTTACCTTTCCATGTAACATAGGCAAATTAATTCCATCGATATTTCTTCCCACTTTTTAATTGGAATATATATGGGATTGAGTAATTTGATAGTCATGGTGTTTTCATTTTTATTTCTTTGGCATTAATCACACTTTGCCACATACTTTTGAATACCATATTCATCCCTTTCCAAAAAAATGACTAGCATGCATTATAATGGGTTTTAAAGAAACCCACATATCCTATAATTGGCAAGTCATGCGATTCCTTGAGAACTTTGGATTTAAATCTTGAAGTTGGGCTTAGGTAAATTCTTCCTTTATACTAGAGAATGTCATTTTTCCATTTGAATTTTGAATTTTGAACAGGATTATTGATTATAGCACATGTTTTTGGATCTTTTGCATATTCACTTTGAATTTCATTGAGCCATTATGAAACTACAATTGAAACCACAAGTGATGATGACTCTTTGTCTTTTCGTGAGAGAGCATTTATTGCTATATTTTCCTTCCCTTTCTTATATAATATTTCGATATCAAAAGTGATAAAAAAATTGATACGTTTATGTTGATCTGTAGAAACTGTTTTTTGTTGGAGAAGGTTTTGAACACTATTGTGATATGTTCGTATCAGAAACTTGCTTCTCAGAAGATATTGTCAGCATTTGGCTAGAGCATGAATAATGGTGAGCATTTATTTTTCAAATGTAGATTTTAAGAATTATATTTTTTTGAGCTTCCTACTTTCAAATGTTATAGGATGACCACCCTACATCAACATTTCCCCAATTCTGAAACTTGAAACGTCATATTCGTTTACAAAAGGTTTTGAAAAATATAGAGTTGTTAGCATAGGAGTAGTAGACATAATTTATTTTAAGAATTCAAAACATATTTATGCCTTATCATCCCATTAGAATGCATTTTTCTTTAAAAGGTTTATTATGGGTGTGGTTACATGGGCATAATTCTGAATAAACCTTCGATGATATCATGTTTGTAACATCCTCCTCCCACATCCACCCAAGTAACCATGCCAACCAGCATAAACATGAGACGAGAGGATACTATGATCAGATTCGACCTCCTAGGTAACCTTAAGGAAGTGGAATCGATGGAACATCACACACAGTCATTTAACATCATCAACAGAACCCTCAGGAGACAAATCAACCACTCAAATAGCTTGTACCTGGATCCCACTAATTTTTTGGACCTATTAGGCCATAGTCGCTCTCATTTTATGGGCAAAAGGGAGACCAGAGACCTAAAGTTACTCTCATAGGCCTGCCTGCCAGTGATTATGGACCAAAATTGCCAGTTCTGTGCCAGCGACCCCAGGAATTAAGCCACTTTTTCAAGCCCAGAGCCCAGCCACTGCACAGAATGGAATGAAAGATCATAATCAAGTAAAGTACATGGAAACAATGATGCAAAAGTAAATAGTTGATCAAGACCTTAACCAAATCCCTACTAGTCATGACAAACATTTCATCAAACACACTGTCAACATGCAACCTACAGATGTAAATAACAGAATTAAGTGTGGGGATCCCATACTTATCTGATAATTGCCATGAACCATTGTTTCCTCATGCATTTTGTTGCCTTATCAATTATTAGGTCATAGATACAATATAAATTGAAGACAAGTAAAAACATGCTGAGAGCCAAACATAATTGTTGTCATAAAATGTACATATAACCATCATAATAGGAACATAAATACAAGTCTCTCTTTAGCCAATCACCCCCGTAACATATTCCAAGCTTGAATGTGGGACTCATAGAACACATCAAAAACACCAATCAATGTGGATGCCACCGGAGTTCTTCGCCTACACCATGAGGAATTTGAGTGCCTCCCAGTCTCTCGGGATTTACCGTGCATCCACAGTCTGATCCAGGGATCACTAGGCCCTACACCGAGACACACTCTCCAGTATTTACCATGCATTCCATCCCATAATCACTAGGCCCAACAGAGAGAAAATCCACATCTTGGCTCTACCGTATATCCCGTCATTCATCGGCAAGGATTCCTAGGCCCACCGAGGCACACAATCTGCCTTTACCATAACCCATAGTTCGGTTCAAGGGTTACTAGGCCAGTGGCTTCTTGCATCCTCAGTTTGGTTCAGGGACCACTACACCATGTGTTTATTAATTTGTAGATCCACCCCACTCAGCCTTGAATCCAATCCGCCCATCCCACATAAACCGAATGAGAGAACCCATCTCATCAAAGCTATCAGGAAATGGCAAGGCTAGGCTGAAAATACTGTCACACCTGGCAAAACCCATGCCATGGTAGAAAAGAAACACATGCAATACCATGCATGCCAAATCTAGCAAGGAAAATACACATGCAAGTCAATACCTACAATGAAGCCTATTATAGCTGCTTGATCCTGCCTTTCCCTACTTGATCTTTTCTTCCTCTTGCCTTCTTTTCCTTTCTTGCTCCAATGCCAAAGTGCTCCAAGAAAACTCTAAGTGTCCAAGAGTATGAGAGAGAGAGAGAATAATGAAAGAGTTCCAACACTAAACTGACAAAAGGTTACCAATTGATCCTCAGAAGCCTTTTTATGAATGAGGCCTCTATTTTCTTCATTTTCCATTATTGCCCATTATTTTCCTTCATTTTCCTCCTCACATGCAACCTATGACCTTTCACCTCCTTTTTCTCCTAATTTCCATTATTTTAATAAATAATTGTGCCAAAACGCCATTTTTCCTTTCCAAAGCCTTATCCATTGTCTTTGCCAATTTCCTTAGCCATAAAGAACCAAATGAACACCCCCCTAGGATGTCTTGCCCAACATTTAGGTTGGAATAAGTGTCCCATTCAGCCGTGGTTATTGCTTTTAACTTTTATCACATGAAATTTTCATCAGGGTTGTTACAAAACCCTCCCCCTTTAGGGACACCATCCTCGGTGTTCAACCAATCATATACCTCAACAACTTGTTGAAAGAGGACATACTGCTCATGGAGCTTTATAACACAACTCGGAGCAATATTTACAATGAAATATTTGCTCAAGAGAAAAGAACACCATGACAACATGACAACATACAGCATAGTGGAACTTTATAACATAGCTCATTAAGGTATTTACATCCATACACAGGTATACATATAGCTACATCATCAAAAATATAGATACCAAAACATATGCCAAATCATATACCAAAACATATATCAAACATATACTAATCATCATATCTAATCATATATGAAAACATCATACAGCATATATCAACCATCATAAGCATATATCAATCACCAGAAAGCATATACCAAACCAACATAAAGCAAATACTAAACCACCATAAAGAAACTACCAAACCATCATAAGCAACTACCGACCACCATAAAAAATCACCAAACCACCATATCAAAGTTGATTTTCCTCAACCGGAAAACGAGGAAGGAAACATGGCCAACATCTGATCCAACATCTCCCATGTAGCATCATTAGGCCCAAAGTGCTTCCATTTCACTTTAACTTGCTTGATTTCTTGGTTCTGAAGCATGAGCACCTTTTTCTGCAATATACATTGAGGCTCCGACTAGAATTCTCCATCTAGTTCCACCTGTAATACAGACCAGTCAATCACATGATCAACATCTTTAACATAATTCTTAAGAAATGACACATGGAAAACATCATGGAATTTCACTGTTAGAGGCAGTGCAAGTCGATAGGCTATGGGCCCAATCCTCTCAATGATACTAAAGGGTCCACAAAATTGTGGTGCCATCTTGGCACATGAGCTAATCCACAAGGATCTCTTCTTCAATTTGATATGAAAGTACACCTATTTCCCAACCTTGAACTCCTTGAACAACATGTTCCTATATGCATAGCTCTTTTGCATATCGTATGTTGCTTTGAGATTCTTCTTGATCACCTGCACCTCCCATTCCATGTCTGCCAACATATCTAGTCCCATCAATACTCTACTAATCGAATCACTCCAACTGATGGGAGTGTTACAACTTTGCCCATACAATGCCTCAAAAGGACACATCCTCAGCGACTCCTGATAATTGTTGTTGTATGTGAACTCTACCAAAGGGAGATTCTCTTCCCACTTCCTTTATTGATGCATCGCATACATCCTCAACATATCCTCCAATATCATGTTGACCCTCTTTGTCTGTCCACCTGTCTGCGGATGATAAGTTGTGCTGAAGGCCAACTTGGTGCCCAAACCTGCAAATAACTACTTCCAAAACTTGGAAGTGAACTTCATATCCCTGTCTGACACAATATTCTTCGAAACACCATGTATTCTAACCACATCTCTGATGAACACATGTGCCACATCACTAGCTGAGAACGTAGACTTCACCAGAATGAAGTGTGCAACCTTTGTTAACCTATCCACAATGACCATAATGGAATCATGCTTCTTCATTGTCTTTGGAAAACCTATAATGAAATCCATGGAAATGACCTCCCATTTCCATTCTAGAATCTCAATCGGTTGTAGTAGTCCACCTGGATGTTTACACTCTGCTTTACTCGCTGATAGTCGAAGCATCTAGCCATAAAATATGCGACATCCCTCTTCAAGTTCAACCAATAATAATATATCTTCACTGTTGTTAGTGTCTTTTGATAACTTAGGTGACCTGAATATGGTTTCGCATGAAACTCCCTCAAGGTCATCTTCTATCTGATATATATATCCTATCTCAGAACCTGACCAATCCATCTGTTGTAAGATAATAGTCCATGCCTTGTGCACCTGCACTTGTAGTTGTACATGTAACTGTACCACTACATGTACATGTACCTGCACCTATACCTGTACTTATATCATGACCTGTACCTGTACATGTCCTATCATCCTGCTGCAACCTGTTCACAATCTACATATACTTGACATTCTGCTATCTTTCCTGCAAGATCCTATCCTATAAGTCCGTCCCATAGGATCTCACAGCTACCAAGTGATGTACCTATACACATCTACTGAGAGCATCTACCACCCTGTTCTCTTTACCTTTGATGTACTTGATCTCGAAATCAAACTCGTTGATCGTGGCCAACCATCTAGCCTTCCTGGCGTTCAGATTCGACTAGTCAAAAAAATACCTCAACCCAATGTGATCACTCATAAGCACAAACCGCCTGCCAAGAAGATAGTGCCTCCACATATTTAGTGCATGTATAATCACTTCTAACTCAAGATCATGTGTCAGGTAGTTCTTCTTGTGCTCGTTTAGTTTCTGGGACTCATAACATACCACCTATCCATCCTGCATAAGGACTCCACCAAGCCCTCTCTTGCAAGCATCTGTGCATACCACAAACTCTTTGTCTGGATCTGCAATTTGTAGTACTGGTGCATGCATCAACAACTGCTTAAGTTGCTCAAAGCTAGCTTCACACTCCTCTGTCCATCCAAACTTCTTACCTTTATTTATGATGCAATGGGATAAGCAATCTGTGAGAAGTTCCTGATGAACCTCCTATAATACTCTGCCAGACCCATGAAATATCTCACCTCATCCACTTTCTTAGGAGCTACCCACTCCATGATGGCCCTTATCTTCTATGGATCTACTGCAATGCCCTCTTTGGAGACAATGTGTCCCAAGTAGTGCACCTCAGTCTGAAATGAAATACACTTGCTGAGCTTAGCATAGAACTGGTGCCCCCTCAACAATCTCAATATTGCTGCTAAATGATCGACATGCTCTTCCTAATTGTTAAAATATACTAGTATATCATCAATGACCACAATAACAAACTTATCCAAATATGGACACAACACACTATTCATCAAACACATGAATGTAGCTGGAGCATTAGTTAAGACAAATGGAACGACAACAAACTCATAATACCCATACCTAGTCCTGAATGTAGTCTTGTAAATGTCCTCGTCTTTGATGTGTATGTGATGGTATCTGAATCTCAAGTCAATCTGTGAGAACATTGTTGCTCCCTTCAGCTGATCGAACAAGTCATCAATCCTCGACAAAGGATATCTGCTCTTGATAGTCATTTTGTTCAACAACCTATAATCAATGCATAATTTGAGGATACCATCTTTCTTCCTCACAAACAAGATAGGTGTGCCCCAAGGTGATACACTTGGCCTAATGTATCCTTTGTCCAACATTTCCTTTAGCTGCAATTTTAACTCAACCAACTCAGGCGTGCTCATCTTGTAAGGTGCTTTCGATGCTGGAGATGCCCCTAGCACTAACTTACTCGAAAATTCTATCTCCCTGTGAGGTGGCAACTCTGTAATGTCCTCGGGGAATACATCATGAAATTGCTACAAAACTGGGTACTTGTTCAACACATCTGCATCCTTAGCCTCCTTACCCTTATCACTAGAAATGTGTACTACAAATAGCTTGCACCCTTTCCCGTAGCTACGCGTTGCTTGCTTGGATGTCACCATCGAAACTAATGTGGCTTTCTTCTTACCTTGAAAGAATCTTGGTTCTCCATTGTCATCAATGCACTCAATATCTTTGTCATAACAATCAACCTTGGTTCTATGTAGATACAACCAATCCATGCCCAACAACATACTGTATGATCCCAATGGTAACACATTCCAAATGTGTTGTTGTAGGCATACCATTTAAATCAAATGCGCAATATCTCACCTAATGATGAACTCGCTTCTTTGTACCTATAGAAAAATGCACTAACCAAGACTCTGCATGCAATTCCTTATTCAAACACACTTATCCACCAAGTCAAGCCTTACATAGCTATAATTAGATCCAGGGTCAATCAAAATAGAAATAACTTGATCACGGAGCTTACCTTCCATCCATGCTGAGATTCATTCTTACGCTTTGATTGCTCATAGCAATCCTTCATTTTCCCAATAACTTCTTCAAGTGACTGAGGCTCATCATACTCAATCCAATCTCTAAATGTTAATGGAAAACCACTGATAAATCTCTGAACTTTAGCCTTATCATCATTAAGATACGGTACATAGCTCAATAGTTCCAGAAACTTGATTGTGTACTCTTCATCTGGCATTGATCCCATCTTTAACTCGTAGAATTATTTAGCCTTAATGTCGTAGTATCTGTCTGAAAAATACTTCTTCCTGAAAATCCTCTTGAATTCCCACTAACTCAAGTCATCTGTCCTAATGTATAGAACCCACTTAACATCTTCCCACTAGATGTATGCTTTACCTTTCAAGATGAAGATAGTTATTCTAGCCTTCATGTTATCTGTGTACTCATTCAACTCAAACAATTTGTTCATCCCGAGTATCCAAGCCTCTACATCTTCCAGCTTCTTCACATCTCCATCAAAAGTAGATGGTTTTTCTTTCTTGAATTCATTTGGTAAGCATCCCCTATCATTCCTCCTGTAAAGACAATAGAGACGGCGATGATGATATCAATAAGAACAATGACTAGAATAATACTTGTACTCATCGCCCCTCCTTTCCGAAGTATCCAACAACCTCCCACCTCTCACTATGTCAGATTTATCCGACCTGTGTCTACCAGGAGATCTACTACCATATGCTCCATTAGTCCCATCCTCATGTGCATGGCTGATCCGAATCAACCCTTGTTGTTGTAGTTGTGACAAACTTTGAAGAAGTATATCATTGACATTTGCTTGCTTCTCTTGTGCCTATATGATCCGATCATTATCCACCTTAGAACTCCTTAACTCTTCCTTCAAGCTTCTCAATTTATCGTTTGAATCATAAATATGCCCCACACCATGTTGCTCATCTGATGCATAGGGAGATTCTACGTAATCTACCATCTTTCTAGCCATTTGATCTTTATCTTCCTGCAATGCATAATATGTCAAATAAACAAAATCACAATAAATAAACTTACCTCAGTATAGCTAGGGGAGGATACCTTGTCTTCAAGATCACCAAATCAACGTGATACCTATAAAACATAATCATAACAACATATTGACATACGCAAGTAAATGTATCAACACATAAACATCATGCTAACTAGGATCCAGTCATCAATGCAAGGCCATATCAATAATTCATGCTATGAGCTCATGCATGACAATAACCATTACTCCATTATTCACATTGCTACATGCAACCGACAATATGCATAAGCAATGCCTAGTTAACTACAAATACACATAAACGCATGTAATCGAACATAATTGATCAGTTCTTGCAATCAACCTACAAGACTGATGCATGTAATCAAAACATTCAAAATGTAACCTAAAATACAAGGATGTAAGTAGGTGACATAAAATCAACATGTAAGCTACAAATAACCATATACAATATGTCACATACTCATGTCAAATATTCTTCACGAAATCAACATCAAATTCTCCATGATAACCATACTACAACCCTAATCAAACATCAAGCAAATGCAACAAGTATACAAGTGTAAGGGACACACATGGAACTGACATGCATGCATGACTAACACATTCAACCCAATCCAGTCCGAGAGTTGAACCAGGCTCTAATGCCACTCTGTAACACCCTCCTCCCACATCCACCCAAGTAACCATGCCAACCGGGGTAAACACGAGGTGAGAAGCTACTATGATCAGATTCGACCTCCTAGGTAACCTTAAGGAAGTAGAATCAACAAAACATCACACACAGTCATTTAACGTCATCAACAGAACCCTCAGGAGACAAGTCAGCCACCCAGACAGCCTGTCCCTAGGTCCCACTGTTGTTTTGGACCTCTTAGGCCATATTCACTCTCATGATATGGGCAATAGGGTGACCAAAGACATAAAGTCTCTCTCACAAGCCTGCCTGCCAGCGACTGTGGACCAAACTTTCCAGTTTTGTGCCAACAACCCCGGGAATTAAGCCACTTTTTTAGGCCCAGAGCCCAGGCCACTGCCCAGAATGGAATGAAAGCTCATAATCAAGTAAAGTATAGGGAAACAATGATAAAAATGTAAATATTTGATCAAGACCTTAACCATACCCCTACTAGTCATGACAGTCATTTCATCAAGCATATTGTCAACATGTAACCTATAGGTGTAAACAACAGAATTGAGTGTAGGGATCCCACACTTATCTGAGAATCACCATGAACCATTGTTTCCTCATGTACTTTGCTACCTTATCACTTATTAGGTCATATATACAATATCCATTCAATACAAGTAAAAACAAGCTGAGAGCCAAACATAATTGTTGCCATAAAATGTACATATAACCAGCATAATAGGAATAAAAATATAATAAACATATCATCCATCAAAATCCATATATACACCAGTACATTTACACATGAAAATCAATGGAAGTAATTTCTCTTTAATCAATGCAACGAACCAACCGGTGATGGGACTACCACTTTCCACCCGACCATAGATTGGTTGAGCCAAGTCTCTCTTCAGCCAATCACCCCTGTGCCATATTCCAAGCATAAAAGTGGGACTCATAGAACACATCAAAAACACCTATCAATGTGGATTCCACCGAAGTTCTCCACCTACACCGTGAAGAATTTGAGTGCCTCCTAGTCTCTTAGGCTTTAACATGCATCTGCAGTCTAATCTAGGGATCACTAAGCCCTACACCGAGACATACTCTCTAGGATTTATTGTGCATTCCATCCCAGAATCAGTGGGCCCAATAGAGAGAAATCCACTTCTTGGCTTTACCATATATTCCGCCATTCACCAGCAAGGATTCCTAGGCTCACTGAGGCACACAATTTGGCTTTACCGCAACCCACAGTCCAGTTTAGGGGTTACTATGCCAGTGGCTTCGTGCATCCTCAGTCCAATTCAGGGACCACTACACCATGTTTTTGTCAATTCAGAGATCCACCCCACTCAACTTCGAATCCAATCCGTTCATCCCACATAAATCGAATCGGAGAACCCATCTCATCAAAGCTATCAGGAAATGGCAAGACTAGACTGAAAATACTGTCACACATGGAAAAACCCATGCCATCCCATGCATGCCAAATATAGCAAGGAAAATTCACATGCAAGTCAATACCTACAATGAAGCATGTTGTAGCTGCTTGATCCTATCTTTCCCTGCTTGATATTTTCTTCCTCTTTCCTTCTTTTCCTTTCTTGCTCCAATGCCAAAGTTCTCGAAGAAAACTCTAAGTGTCCTAGAGTATGAGAGAGAGAGAGAATAATGAAAGAGTTCCAACGCTAAACTGAAAAAAGGTTGATTTGACAAAAGGTTACTAACTAATCATCAAAACCCTTTTTATGAATGAGACCTCTATTTTCTTCATTTTCCTCCTCACATGCAACCTGTGACCTTTCACCTCCTTTTTCTCCTAATTTCCATTTTTTTAATAAATAATTGTGCCAAAATGCCATTTTTCCTTTCCAAATCCTTAACCATTGCCTTTTCTAATTTCCTTAGCCATAAACAACCAAATGAACACCCCCTAGGATGTCTTGACCAACATTCAGCTTGTAATAAGTGTCCCATTCATCTATGGTTATTGTTTTTTACTTTTATTACATGTAATTTTCACCAGGGTTGTTACAGAACCCTCCCCCCTGGAAGACACGTCCTCGGTGCTCAACCACCCATATACCTTAGCAACCTGCTGAAGGAGGACATACTACTCATGGAGCTTCATAACACAACTCGATGTAGTATTTACAATGAAAGATCTGCTCAAGAGAAAAGAACATCATGACAACATGACAACATACCGCATAGTGGAGCTTTATAACATAACTCGTTACAGTATTTACATCCATACATGGGTGTACATATAACTACATCATCAAAAATATAGATACCAAAATATATGCCAAATCATATACAAAAACATATATCAAACATATACTCATCATCATATCTAAGCATGTATCAAATATCATATAACATATATCAACCATCATAAGCATATATCGATCACCATAAAGCATATACTAAACCAACATAAAGCAATTACTAAACCACCATGAAGCATATACCAAGTCATCATAAGAAAATACTAAACTACCATAAAGCAACTACCAAACCACCATAAGAAACTAGTAACCATCATAAGAAATCACCAAACCACCATATCAAAGCTTCTTTGCCTCAACCGGCAAACAAGGAAGGATACATGGCCCACATCCTATCCACCATCTCCCATGTAGATTCATCAAGCCCAAAGTGCTTCCATTGCACTTTAGCTTGCTCAATTGGTCAGTTTCGGAGCATCAGAACCTTTTTCTGCAATATACACTGAGGCTCTGGCTGGAATTCTCCATTTGGTTCCACCTGCAATACATACCAGTCAATCAAATGATCAAAATATTTAACATACTTCTTAAGAAATGACACATGGAAAACATCATGGACTTTCATTGTTGAAGACAATGCAAGTGGATAAGCTACGGGCCTAATCCTCTCAATGACATTGAATGGTACACAAGACCATGGTGCCAACTTGGCACATGAGCCAATCTGCAAGGAGATCTTCTTCGGTTTGATGCACAAGTACACATGTTCCCCAACCTAGAACTCCTTAAACAACATGTTCCTATCTGCATAACTCTTCTGCCTATCCTATGCTGCCTTGAGATTCTTCTTGATCACCTACATCTCTTGTTCCATGTATGCCAACATATATGGTCCAATCAATACTCTGCTAACCAGATCACTCCAACTAATGGGAGTGTTACAACTCTGCCCATACAATGCCTCAAAAGGACTCATCCTCAGCAACTCCTGATAAATGTTGTTGTATGTGAACTCTACCAAAGGGAGATACTCTTCCCATTTGCTCTGTTGATGCATCACATACATCCTCAACGTATCCTCTAATATCCTATTGACCCTCTTTGTCTATCCATATGTCTACGAATAATAAGTTGTGCTGAAGACCAACTCGGTACCAAAACCTGCAAATAACTCCTTCCAAAACTTAGAAGTGAACTTCGCATCCCTGTCTGACAAAATCTTTTTTCGGAACGCCATGTAGTCTAACCACATCTCTGATGAACACCCATGCCACATCACTAGCTGAGAACGTATACTTCATCGGAATGAAGTGTGAAACCTTTGTTAACTTGTCCACAATGACAATGATGGAATCATGCTGCTTCACTATCTTTAGAAACCCTGTAATTAAATCGATTGAAATGACATCCCATTTCCATTCTAGAATCACAATCGGTTGTAGCATTCCACCTAGATGTTTACACTCTACTTTCACTCGCTGACAGTCGAAACATCTAGCCACAAACTCTGCTACATCCCTCTTCAAGTTCAGCCAATAATAATATCTCTTCACTACTATCAGTGTCTTCTGATAACTTGGGTGACCTGAATATGGTTTCGCATGAAACTCCCTCAAGATCACCTTCTTGAGCTCACTGCTATCTAGTACATATATCCTGTCTCGGAACCTGACCAATCCATCTACTGTAAGACAATAGTCCATGCCCTGTACACCTGCACCTGCACCTGTACCTGTACTTCCACTTGTACCTGTACCTATACCACTACATGTACCTGTACTTGCACATGTATATGTACCTATACCATGACTTGTACATGTACCTGTACTATCACCCTGCTGCAACCTATGCACAATCTCCATATACCTGACATCCTGTTGTCTTGCCTGCAAGATCCTATCCTGTAAGTCTATCCCATAGGAGCTCACAACTGCCAAGTGATGTACCTATACCCATCTACTAAGAGCATCTACCACCCTGTTCTCTTTACCTATGATGTACCTAATCTTGAAATCAAACTCATTGATTGTCGCCAACCATCTAGGCTACCTGACGTTCAGATTCGACAGGTCAAACAAATACCTCAACCCAAGTTGATCACTCATAAGCACAAACCACCTGCCAAGAAGATAGTGCCTCCACATATTTAGTGCATGTATAATCATTGCTAACTCAAGATCATGTGTCGGGTAGTTATGCTCATGCTTGTTTAGTTTCTAGGACTCATAACATACCACCTGTCCATCCTGCATAAGGACTCCACCAAGCCCTCCCTTGCAAGCATTTGTGCATACCATAAACTACTTGTCTGAATCTACAATCTATAGTACTAGTGCATGCGTCAACAACTGCTTAAGCTGCTCAAAGCTAGCTTCACACTCCTTTGTCCATTCAAACTTCTTACCTTTCCTTTGCAATGATGTAATGGGATAAGCAATCTGTGAGAAGTTCCTGATGAACCTCCTATAATAGCCTGCCAGACCCATGAAATATCTCACCTCATCCACATTCTTAGGATCTACCCACTCCATGATGGCCCTTATCTTCTCTGGATCTACTGCAATGCCCTCCTTGGAGACAACATGTCCCAAGTAGTGCACCTCAGTCTGAAAGAAACTACACTTGTTGATCTTAGCATACAACTGATGCTCCCTCAACAATCTCAATATTGTTGCTAAATGCTTGGCATGCTCTTCCTCATTTTTAGAATATACCAGTATATCATCAATGAACATAATAACAAACTTATCCAAATATGGACGCAACACACTATTCATCAAACACATGAATGTGGCATGAGCATTAGTTAAGCCAAATAGAACAAAAACAAACTCATAATGCCCATACCTAGTCCTGGATGCAGTCTTTTAAATGTCCTCCTCTTTGATGTGTACTTGATGGTATCCGGATCTCAAGTCAATCTTCGAGAACATTGTTGCTCCCTTCAGCTAATCAAACAAGTCATTAATCCTTGGCAAAGGATATATGTTCTTGATAGTCACTTTGTTCAATTGCCTGTAATCAATGCATAATCTGAGGGTACCATCTTTCTTCCTCATAAACAAGACCGGTGCACCCCAAGGTGATACACTTGGCCTAATGTATCCTTTGTCCAACATTTCCTTCAGCTGCAATTTTAACTCAACCAACTTAGGTGTGCTCATCCTGTAAGGTGCTTTTGATGTTGGATCTGCCCCTAGCACTAACTCAATCGAAAAGTCTACCTCCCTGTGAGGTGGAAACTCCATAATGTCCTCGGGGAATACATCCTGAAATTGCTATAAAACTAGGTATTTGGTCAACACATCTATATCTTCAACCTCCTTAACCTTATCACTAGAAATGTGTACTGCAAATAGCTTGCACCCTTTCCTATGGCTACACTTTGCTTGGATGGTTGTTACCATCCTAACTGATGTGGCTTTATTCTTACCTTACAAGACACTTGGTTATCTATTGTCATCAACGCACTCAATAGCTTTGTCATAGCAGTCAACCTTGGTTCTATGTAGATACAACCAATCCATGCCCAACAACATATTGTATGATCCCAATGGTAACACATTCAAATGTGATAGTGTAGGCATACCATTTAAAGCAAATGTGAAAGATCTCACCTAGTGATGAACTTGCTTCTTTGTACCTGTAGCCAACTACACTAACCAAGACTCTGCATGTAATTCCTTATTCAACCCACACTTATCCACCAATTCAAGACTAAAATAGCTATAATTAGATCTAGGGTCAATCAAAATAGAAATAACTTGATCACAGAGCTTAATGTCCATCTCAATGATAAATGCCTAATGTTCTACTTGCCCGTTGTCTAGCCTTCAAGCTAAATATAGCTATTCTAGCCTTCATGTTATCTGTGTACTCACGCAACTCAAAGAATTTGGTCATCCCAAGTATCCAAGCCTTTGCATCTTCTGACTTCTTCACATATCCATCAAAAGTAGGTGGTTTTGATTTCTTGAATTCATCCAATAAGTATCCCCTATCATTCCTCCTGTAAGGATGATAGCGATGACGATCATGATGTCTATGAGAACCATAACTAGAATAATACATGTGCTCATTGCCCCTCCTTTCCGGAGTTTCCAACAACCTCCCATCTCTCACTGTCTTATATCTATCTAACCTGTCTCTACTAGGATATCTACTACCATACGCTCCATTATTCCCATCCTCATGTGCATGGATGATCTGAAGTGGCCCTTGTCACTGCAGTTCTGACAAACTCTGAAGAAGTATAGCATTGACCTATGCTTTCTTCTCTTGTGCATGTATGATCCGATCATTACCTACCTTACAACCCCTTATCTCTTCCTTCAAGCTTCTCAATGTATCGGCCAAATCGGAGGTATGCCCCACACCACACTACTTATCTGATGCATAGGGAGATTCTACGTAATCTACCACCTTGCTAGCCATTTGATCTTTCTCTTCTTGCAATGCATAATATGTCAAATAAACCAAATCACAATAAATTAACATACCTTAGTATAGCTCAGGGAGGATACCTTGTCTGCAAGATCACCAAATCAACGTGATACATGTATAACATAATCATAACAACGTATTGACATACGCAAGTAATTGTATCAACACATAAACATCTTCTAACTAGGATTCAGTCATCAATGCAAGGTCATATCAATGTTATGCAACCAGCTCACAAAATAGAAGAAAAGATAGAGAAACAACTTCAAAATCAGCCTCTTTGAGGGGGAAACCTCCTTTACATTACACAAATGAACAATTCTTGGATGATACAAATGACAAGACCTCCTTTCTATATATAGGAGTCTAAGCGGTCACAATATAGTCAAAGCTGACATAACAATAATAATGTAAAGGCACAACAATAAAAATAGTGGGCTTCTATGGGGCACAATAATAACAATATGGGGACAACATGGGCACAACAATAACAATAAGGGGCTACAATGACAATAATAATGGAATACACTAGTATTATAGGGGCCTAACATGCCCCTCTCTTTCAAAAAAGTGTTTTCCTCAATGCTTGAGTAGTTATGGATGCTTCTTTATAAAATTCTCATCCTCCCATGTGGAATCTTCAGCGGGTAAGTTATTCCACTTGATGAGATACTCTGAAATTGATCAATTTCGTATTTGTCGAGTTCTTGTTTCTGTGAATGCTTCAGGTTCCAATATGATTTTTCCTTCCTCGTCAAGTTCTGGAAATATTGTTTGAACTAAGAGCTTGTCACCTATAACCTTCTTTAAGCATGAAACATGGAAAACTGGGTGCACTTGAGAAGCTATAGGAAGCTCCAATTTGTATGCCCTAGTACCAATCTTTTGCAACACCTTGTACGGACCATAATAATTTGGTGATAATTTATTATCCTTCTTAGCTTGCTTGACAAACATTTGTTTGTATGGTTGTAGCCATAGAAATACCCAGTCACCTACATCAAAACTTCTTTCGCTACGATGTTGATCTGCTTGTTGTTTCATTCTATTTTTTTCCAAAGTGAGGTTATCCTTTAAGAGTTTGAGAACTTCTTGTTGATGATCTATGTGATCTTCCACTGCTTGAACCTTAGAATTTTCTGATGGATGGTGGATGATATCCATAAAGTGCCATAAATGGGGTCATTTTTTATGTAGTATGGAAGGAAGTGTTATACCACCATTCAGCCAAAGGCAACCTTTTGATCCATTGTGTCTTTTTATCAGATACAAAGCAACGAAGATATCCTTCCAAACATTTGTTCACTATCTCAGTTTTCCCATCAGATTGAGGATGATACGATGATCTATGAGCTAACTAAGTACCCAGACAAGAAAATAATTTTGTCCAAAAATTTCCAGTGAAAATGGGATCTCTGTCGCTTACAATAATCTTTAGGCTTCCATGTAGTTTTTGAATCGTTTCCATAACTGCAGTATCAAATGTACTAGCTTTAAAGGGATGAGATACTGCACAAAAGTGTGCATACTTGGTAAGTCTATCAATTACCACCATGATGACACTCTTTCCTTCGGACTCTGTTAAACCTGTGATAAAATCCATTGAAACCTTCTCCCAACATTGATTTGGAATGGATAAAGGTTGTAATAGACCTGGTGTCTTAATTGTTTCAACTTTATTTTGTTGGCAAACCATACATTCTGCCACAAACTTTTGAATATCAGATTTAAGGCCATCCCAAAAAAATTCCTTCTTAACTTTGTGGTAAGTTTTTAAAAATTCTGAGGTCCCTCCTAAGGGAGAGGTGTGCAATTCCATAAGAATATTTTGTTTGAGTTGGGAATTCTTACAGAAGTATAAGCGATCTTTGTACCATAATGAATCCTTTTTCCAGGTAAATGTATCAGATGTACTGGGGTCTTGTTGTAAATTTTGAATGAGTGCCGACACTTCTTCGTCATTCTTCCATTCATCCCTTGCTTCGTTTATCCAATCTGGTTGGATAATAGCAATGGCGCAAAGCAATGCTTCCACATCCTCATCCTTTCTTGAGAGTGCATCAGCAACAACATTTTGCTTCCCTTTTTTGTAGATGATTTCAAAGTCATAACCCAACATCTTTGTGGCCTTTTTTTGTTTCTCTTCTAAAGATAATCTTTGTTCTAAAAAGTATTTAAGACTACCATGATCCTTTTTTACCTTGAAGTGTCTTCCCATTAGGTAAGGTCGACATTTCTTAAGTGCATGTAGTATTGCCAACATTTCCTTCTCATATATAGCTTTGTGTAAATACTTTCCTTTGATTGGACGACTTTCGAAAGAAATGGGTCTTTCTTTGTGCATTAAAACAACACCAATTCTATTTATTGAGGTATCACATTCCACAATAAAGATTTTTGTGAAGTCTAGCGTAACTAAGACTGGTGCTTGGCACATTGCCTCTTTAAGATGTTCAAAGGCTTTCATTGATTTTGGAGTCCAAGAAAATTCATCTTTCTTCAGTAATGTTGTTAGCGTGCTACTATTCTCCCATGATTCTTAACAAACTTGTGATAATACCTTGACAACCCAAGAAATCCTCAATGGCTTTATTTTTGATAGGGTCTACCTTAACACCTTCATGAGATACAATATGACCCAAATATTCCACCTCTTGTACTCCAAAGAAACACTTGGAGGTTTTTGCATATAATTGTTTCTCCTCCAATAGTTTGAGCACTCTATCAATATGTTGAACATGATCATTCCAAGACTTGTTGTAGATTAGTATATTGTCAAAAAATACTAACACAAATTTTCTAAGGAAGGGTTTGAAAATGTAATTCACTAAACCTTGAAATGTAGAAGGTGCATTGGTAAGGCCAAAAGGCATGACCAAAAATTCATAATGACCCTCATGAGTTTTAAATGTTGTTTTCGGAATGTCTTCAGTCTTCATTCTGATTTGATGATATCCTAAATGAAGGTCCAACTTGGTGAAGTAAATTGCTCCATGCAATTCATCCAATAATTCATCAATGATAGGAATGGAAAATTTATCTTTAATAGTGAGCTTGTTGAGCTCCCTAAAATCCAAACACATGCGCCATGATCCATCCTTCTTATGCACCAATACTACTAGAGCATAGAAAGAACTTTGACTAGGTTGAATTAAACCAGCCTATAGCATTTTTGCAACCATACATTCAATTTCTCTCTTTTAGGCATAGGGATATTTGTAAGGCCTTATGTTTAGAGGAACACTTCCTGGAATCAAATGAATAGCATGATCATGATCAAGAATAGGTGGGAGGCCTTTGGGAGTCTCAAATACCTTGGAATGATTGTCCAAGACTTTTTGGAGATATGGAGAAATAGATGATTTCGACGTGGGAACCTCTAGCGAACATAATTGTACAATTACACCACGTTGTTCTTTATTTAAAAGATTTGTCATGCCGTTAGATATGATTATCTTTCTCGGTTTCCCTGCGATACCCCTTAATTCAACTTCCTTTCCTTCTGAAAAAATAAATAAATAAATAAATAAAATAAAATAAATAAATAAAAAATAAAAATAAAAATAAATAAATAAATAAATAAAATAAAAAATAAAAAATAAAAAATAAAATAAAAATTTTCAAGAAAAGTTCTTGAAAATTAAAAGCTATCGTACCCAAAGATTGTAGCCATTGGACTCCTAGTACAACATCAGCACCACCCATTGGAATGGAAAGCACTAGACTATTCAACACATATTCTCCCATGGATAGCTTGATATTATGGCACTTTCCAAAGAAATTTATGGTTCTTCCATTTGCAACCATCACTTGATACTCTGGTGCTGGATATAGGAAGCAATTCAATTCCTTTGCTATCTTACAATGAATAAACTTATGGGTACTGCTTGAATCCAACACTATTACCTTTTTCTTCTTGATATGTCCTTTTATTTTGATAGTTTGAGGAGTGTTTCTTTCAGCCAATGCATTACAAGGTATGGTCGGATTCATTTCTTCTTTCTCTAGGCTTTGTTCCTAGTGTGTATCCTCTTCTTTTGATCTTTCTTGTTCCTTTACTTCTTCCTCTTCACAATCTATGTAAAATAATTTCTTCTCAGCACACTTATGACCTTTAGTGTATTTTCTATCACAATTGTAACAAATCCATTTTTCTCTTTTTTCTTCCAATTGTTGTGGTGTCAACCTTGTAGGTTGTGGAAGGCTAGGGGAAACAACACTTCCCTTTATAGTTGTGATTGGTAGGCTTCCTTGTTGCCATAATTTTGCTTTCAATTTTTCTTGCCAACCTGAATGCCTTCTCCAATGAATCAGGTTCCCAAATGCAAACCTCATGTTGGATGTTATCCTTTAATGTCCCTATGAACACATCAATCCTATGCTCCTCTGGAATATATTTTACCCTTATATTCAATTTTTGGAAGTCCTCAATGTGCTCCACCATTGAACCTTTTTGTTTGAGATTTATCAATTGGCTAAAAAAGGTGTTGCTTTTTGTATCCTCATAATGTGCTATCATTTCTTCCGTAAAAATTGTCCAAGTGACAATTTGTTTACAAGAGAAAAGCCATCGATACCATACAAATTGATTAGGTTCCAAATATAAAGTTTCAATGCGTACCTTTTGTGTGTTTTTCACATTATGGAGATCGAAATATTGCTCGATCGGTAGTATCCATGTTACGAGATCCTTGCCATCAAACTTCCTCATGTTGATCTTTGGAACATGGTGGGTCTTCAATCCAATGTTAGATTCTATGAAATCATGATTAACATTTATTTTGTTCTCGTCATGAGTTTCCTTTACTACCCTTTCGCCATTAGTAAGCATTTATTGTAGCAACTTTGTCAAATCTATCTTCAAATCTTCCATGTTGCCTTTAAGTTTTGCTTCTATACCATCCATCTTAGCTTCCATGTCATCCATCTTAGCTTCCACACCATTCATCTTAGCTTCCATGCCATTCTTTAAACCATCCATATTAGCTTCCATGCCTTTATTTAAACCATCCATCTTAGCTTCTGTTACTTTTTGTGAGAGTGAAATTTGTTGCACTTGGTCTCGTAATTTTGATATATCATGTTGCATTTCTTCCTCTTCTTCATGAGTCATGTTAGATATTTCAGGTTGCTTACTATGTGTTTCCATTTTCTTTCTTTGGGGCATCAATTAATGATAATTATGTTTCACTATGTCCTTTGAATTCCTTCAAACTAATCTTTCAAACCAAACTTATCCAAATTTTAAAAAGATGACACACCTTTTTTGGATTTGTAGGAGCTAGATATTGAATCAATTGTATCTCCCTAATTGTGGATCTCCAAGGTCTAAAATTTTGTCCTGTGGTAGCCCTCTCAGTCCTCGTTCCAACCCTGCAATTCTGATCAATATTGGATTCTAAAAAAAAAAATTATTCGAAATCTCCCACAATGACCTGATTATGGACTGGTTCAGTAAAGAGAACTTGTACGATGTTCCACGTGTGACTATTTTGACCTTCAGACCTGAACCTGATACACAGAAACTAAATTCTGTTCTATTTCTGAAACTTTTTACGAAATTTCAATCTGACGCTCAGAGAGAAAGTTATGACGATTTTCTCCAGGTCACATGTTTGAGATATAATTCGAGAGACTGCAAAAACCCTAACTTCCTTGGATCATATCTCCAAAAATATAGCGATACAAGATTTGAAATTTGTACCTGAGATTCATCAAGATTTTGGCTCAAATGGATTTTAATTTTAGTTTTTGAAACATCGTACAAAAAAACATTATAGTGAAAATTCCATGATGACTTGTTTGAAGCAGTGAAACCCTAAAATCCAAAGCTCTGATACCAATTGTTATGCAACCAGCTCACAAAATATAAGAAAAATAGAGAAAATACTTCAAAATCAACCTCTTCAAGGGGGAAAACCCTTTTACAATACACAAATGAACAATTATTGGAGGATACAAATGACATGACCTCCTTTCTATATATAGGAGTATAAGGGGTCACAATATAGTCAAAGCCGACATAACAATAATAATGTAAGGGCACAACAATAACAATAGTGGGCTTCTATGGGACACAATAATAACAATATGGGAATCTCTCAGTTTTTTTCGATGATAGATTGGATTGGAACGGGCTCCCGCTACTGCGCACTCCCTAGGTTTACCCACTGCGCAGTTGCCTCGGCCTTCAGCTTCTACTCATGGCCCCTCCAGATGTTCCACCGGAGGGGGTCAATCCACAGCATGCCTTCACTAAGCTAGTTGAATCTCTGCCTCCTCAACGCCATCGACCAGCAGTTTCAAAATTCGTCAAGAAGCTGGATGTTCTTCAAGAAGTTAACCTGCCCCCAGCATTACCACGCATGGTTGCTCGGTCTTTGGCAGAAAAAGGACTCATTGGTCAGTTCACGGGTCTCTGGCCCTCTCCAAAAACTATCCAAAGATGGGTCGAAAGGAACTAGTCCGACAAGATACAAGGGAAAATATCCATTAGATTTTGTGGGAAAGGATACTTCACATTTCATTTTGAATCCAAAGAGGATAAGGATCTAATATTCAGAAACGGACCCTATTTCATGGATTCCAGGGGCCTGTATCTCAACAAATGGACCCTAGACTTCGATCCTGAGCTAGATATTCCTAATGTTGTTTCGGTTTGGGTCAGGCTCCCTCATCTCCCTCTTCATTGCTGGGGGGGATGAATCGGTTCATGCCATTGGGAATGCAGTTGGCAAATATATCGACCATAGCGAACCAAGAGAAAACATGCAAGCATGTGCCCGGATCTGTGTAGAAGTGGACCTTGGCAAAGGCCTTCCTAAAGCCATCAAGCTCAAAGTGGACAACTGGAGCCATATTCAGTAGTTGGATTACGAGCAGATCCTATTTAAGTGCAAGGTATGTCACGAATATGGCCACTTCTCCAATAGATGCACTACGCTTATTAATGTAGAGAATAGTCCACAAGAGGAACAATGGGAAATGGTTAAAAAAAAGAAATCGGCCTCTTTAACTAAAGCTTCCCCCAAAACAGGCCCCTCGATCTCCACAGCAATCCAACCTACCCCTACTTCTCTTGTGCCCTCTAAATCTCCTCCCCACTCCTCTCCTCCACCCTTTTCATCCAACCCCTTCTCTCTCTTATCACTCCCTGAAAGCCAACCCCAAGATCCTCCCCCCCCCCATGAAAACCTTCACTCCTCTGAAACCCCCTTGCCCCTAATCATCTCCTCTCAGCCCCCTCTTGATCCTCCCCTAAACAGAATTACCAGGAGTTCTTCCAAAGATCATGGAGGCACTAGTGAACCATATAAGAAACTTGGTCTAGGTAGGAAATCTGCAAAGCAGCACCGGGATGAGAATGTACAAAAAGACATAGCAATGGGAACTCAGACTCCCATAGAAACTTATATTTTGGGACAAAATGATAAAGAAACATCTAACAAGGACCAAGGGGGGCGAGCACCTCCCCATATACCACAAATCCAATGATGAAAATACTGTCTTGGAACAGCAGGGGATTTGGGCACCCCTCCAAGGTAGCAGCCCTAACAGATATTATACATTGTGAGAAACCAGGAATTATTTTGTTACAAGAAACAAAGCAGGGCAAACAGGAAATGAATGGAATTATAGAACAACAGAGACAGTACAAAGGTAGCATCAGTGAAGCAAGAGGAGCTTCAGGAGGAATAGCAACAATTTGGAATCAAAGCATTTGGAATCATAATTCAGAAATTATTAATCAACACTGGATCAAAACAGTCTTGGAAAACAAAGCAGATAAGAAAATCATAATCATCTACAACATCTACGTGCCCAACCACTTTAGAGACAAGGACTGTTGTTGGCATGACTTAAAGGCCAGCATAGATGCAGAAGAAAACTCAAACATTATTTTGGGAGGCAATTTCAATCTTATTCTCCACTCCAATGAAAAGAGAGGAGGCAGCTTCACTGCTGATCCCTACAGAACTCATCTGGAGAATATCATGCAGGAACATGATCTCATGGACATTGTTCCAAAACACCGAAGATATACTTGGAACAACCGCAGGATAGGTGCAGGTAATATTATGGAGAGATTAGACAGAATTCTAATCAATGTCTCGCTGCTTTCCACCTTCTCATTTGGATATGCCAGTATCTTAACTTGCTCTGCCTCAAATCATTATCCAATAACGCTCACGCTGGAAAATCATAACTCTCTCGGACCTATTCCTTTCAGGTATAGCTCCCTCTGGAGCGATATACCAGCTGTTGCAGAAACAGTCCACAATGCTTGGAACCAGCACGTTGAAGGGTCCCCTAGCTTCATCTGGGAGTCCAAATTAAGAAAAACAAAATAGGCAATTAAAGAATGGGCTAAAACTAGCTATATAGAACCTGAGAAGGTAAAAAAGGAGATTAAGAATAACTTGAACAACATCCAAAGAATAATAGAAGAGCATGGCCTCTCCCAAGAGAACAAACAATAGGAAAACGAACTCTATTTACAGCTGTGTCGAGTTAATAGAGAAGAGGAATTAAAGTGGAGGCTAAAATCGAGGCAATTGTGGTTGCAAGGGGGCGACAAAAGCTCATATTTTTTTCACAAGAAAACTACAGCCAGAAAGATAAGGAACAATGTAAGATCCATTCTAGATGCTGAAGGTAATAGACAAGATACACAGGACGCTATCCGAATGATAGCAATAGAATATTATCGAGATCTCCTAACTGAAACAAAAGAAGAGGAGGATTATACAAAACTGCTACAACATCTTCCTACAGGGATAAGCAAGAAAATGAATGATAGTTTAATTAAGGAGATTGATGAGGAAGAAGTCAGAAGAGCGATCTGGACTCTTCAGCTTGACAAAGCCCCAGGTCCAGATGGCTTTCCCATATGTTTCTATCGAGCCTTCTAGGGAACTATAAAAAAAGATTTGATAAAAATGCTCAAATGGATCCAAAGAAAAGGTAAAATAGGGGGATACACCAATGGCACTCATCTGGCACTTATCCCCAAAGAAAACTGACCCTCTTCATTTGCCCGTTTCTGGCCCATATCTCTCTGTAATTCCTCCTACAAAATCTTGACTAAGGTCATTGCCTCTCGCCTTAGACCCTTTCTTCCTTCTCTCATTTCTGAAAATCAAGGGGGGTTCCTGGCCAATAGACAAATAACTGACTCCATCCTTCTAGTACAAGAAGCCATCCATTCGAGTCAATCCAGAAATGAGAAAGGGTTTATCCTTAAACTTGACTTGGCCAATGCTTTTGATAGAGTGAGGCATTCCTTCCTCTTGGCAGCACTGAAGAAGATGGGATTTGATACAGGCTTCCTAAATCTGATCAAAGCTTGCATCTCCGGACCCTGGATCTCCCCCCTTGTAAATGGCAGACCAGGTGAAGCTTTTCAATCCTCCCGTGGACTAAGACAAGGTTGTCCTCTTTCACCTTATCTTTTTATCTTGATGGCTGAATCCTTTAGCAAAGCGCTGGAATTCAATCGGAGGGTTGGTCTCATAACAGGAATAAAATTTGGGAATGGAGTCAAGAATATAAATCACTCGCAATTTGTTGATGACACCTTACTAATTGGAGGGGCCTCCATCACAATAGCCAGGCGCTTCAAGACTCTCCTAGATAAATACATGAGCTATTCTGGTGGTCTAGTTAATCAGCAAAAAAGTTGCATATATGGATGGAATACAACAGCACAGGTCCTCCACAATATTGCCACCACTTTTGGAGTCTCATGCAATTATGATTGGACTCACTTCTCTTATTTGGGCATGCCTGTAAGCGTCGGGCCCTTGAGGGCAGAAGTCTGGGATACTATAATTGATAAGATGAAAAGAAAAGTACAGCAGTGGGGCTCCATTTGGCTCAATCTAGTTGGTCGCCTCATTCTACTTAAATCTGGTATATCCTCTCTACCTCTGTATCAATTCTCCCTTCTACAAGCTCCAGCCTCCTTCCACTACAAAATGGAAGGCATTCTCCACCAATTCTTGTGGCAAGGAGGGAAGAATGACAAAAAGAAATTCAATCTGATCAATTGGAAGCAAGTAATTCAGCCTCAAGACCGAGGAGGCCTTGGTATTAGATCCCCCAAATTCTTTAATTTAGCGTTCGGAGGTAACATTGTTTGGAGACTCGTAACTGGCCTCCCTGCCTGGTGGAAAAGGGTCCTGGAAATTAAATACTTAAGCTTCCCAAGGCAACAGCTTCTTGATCAAGATATCCCCAATAGAGACTCCACCAAAATCTGGCACTTATGCAAAAGAGCAATTCCTCTAATTGCCCAAAACACTTCAAAAATACCCAAGGGAGGTGCAAGCATCAATATTGGAGCTAACAAAATCATGGGTAAGTAGCCTATAAATAGACAAGAAGGAGTCAATCCTATTCTCTCCTTTTTTGAAAGAGTTGGCATCCATCATCTGGATCAGATCTCTCAGTGGGACCCTTTCTCCCTTCTCTGGTCTGGTTTGTCCTTCCCAGCCATACCCAATGATCTCAAACCTAGCTTGTCAACTCTCCAATCTCATTTGCATAGTATAGCTCCTGTCAAAAAGAATGACTCAGATGGGTTTTGATGGGATCCATCTGGATCTAGTTACACCATACAAGCTTCCCACCAGTTTATATGCAGTAATAACTATCCCATGCCAATCTGGAATTATTGGAAGGTGGTTTGGGAGTCTGAGGCCCTTCCAAAAATCAAATTCTTCCTCTGGACTCTTCTCAAAGGGAAAATCCTTACGGCTGAAAACTTGCAAAAGTGTGGCATCATTGGTCCCTCTCGCTGTCCCAACTGCCTTGCTGCCAAGGAATCCATCCACCACCTCTTTGTTGAATGTCCCTTTGCTATTGAATGTCGGAAAAGCTTGTCACATGACAACAAAATCCCTTGGAACAATCAAAATACCATAGGAGAAATTCTTCATAAATGGAAAAAGAATTATCCCTGGCAGAGAAGGAAGAACAACATAGTGAAGAGAGTTTGGGATGTCCTCCCCTATATCATGTTATGGAATATATGGTTGGCTCGAAATAGTAAAGTTTTTAAGGACAAAGGCTCGACCATTAGAAGGCTCTACAACAAGACAAGGGGTTTAGCCCTTGAAACTATATCAGCCAAGAAACAGAGAAACATAGACATCACTGAGCTCAGTGTGGAAGTGAGAAGCTTCATTGGATATTTGTTGGATAAAAACAATAGCACACAGATTGGTAGCATTGCTAGTAACAGACATAATACTGTCCCTCATAATTGGAAAATTAGATTAAAGGAAGACGAATTTGCAGTTTGGATTCAAAATTGTAACAGGCACTACCTTTTCTTTGATGGGGCTTCAAAGTCGAATCCTGGAGCAGCAGGAGCAGGAGGAATAATCCTTAATGCTAATGGGGACAACGTCCTTTCATATGAATGGGGACTTGGCCACATTTCCAATAATAGGGCAGAATCCTTGGCCCTTTATCAGGGACTCATTCAACTTAAAAAACTTGGTATAGATGCAGCCTTCATCTTTGGAGATTTGGCGGTGGTTATTAGTTCAATGGCTCAGGAAAGAGATTCCTCCAATGCTCTTCTTTAGCAGACTTTCAGTCGATGTCATATCTTAAAACAAGCTATGAAAGATTTGCACTTCTATCATATGCTGCGCACACTTAACAAAAATGCTGACATTCAAGCCAATAAGGCTTGTGCCAGGCCAGTGGGCAGTCTAGTTTGTAACGGCGTGGAGACTCAGCACCATTTGCCATGATAGCAATCATCTCCATTCTCAATTAGTTTTGCAACAATCCTGCAATCCCTGACATGATGGAAATGTTTCAGATTTTTAAAATCCTCCCTGTGACTAAGATCCGCATAGGGATCTGGCACCCTCTGGAAATCACCTTTCACACGCTCCCAGTCAGGCGACCGATCGTCCTTCCTTCCTCAAACCATCCCTCCCCTGCATCACCGAATCGCCGCCTGGATCTCCCCTGTCCCCTCTCGATTCCTCCCTCATGCCCTGTGACCGCCCTGCCGAGCTCTACCTCCTCTTTATATGCCCCTCCATTTTCACCTTCCTGCATCCTTCCCCTCTCCCATTCTGTATCATCGATCCTCTGCTCTGCTCCCTCTTTTTCGTGGTTGTCAAAAGCCCTGCTCTGCCTCTCGACTCAGATCTCTCTCCAACCTCCGGTATCTTTGGGCTCTTTTCACCTTGATTCTCTACCTCTTGGTTGTATTCTTCCTGTGCGCCATCAAAGCCTGCGTTGCAAACCCGCCCCCAGTTTCATTCATATTTCTCTAGCCCTGTATATTTCCTCTCCTATGGCGCGGAGCGAGGACTACCTCCATTGCGCGGATCTGCAAGTGGAATTAGAGCAGCTGAGAGCGCAGCAAAAGATTTTGGACAGCAAGATGGATAGCCAACAGGCGATCATGGAGGCAAAGATTGACACTCAAAGCCGGATTATCAAGGAGAAATACGAAGCTGACATAAATCTGTTCCTGCACCGAATCTCTTCATTACATGAGCAATTCAGACTTTTATCCAACAGATGTGCACGTGCTGAAGAATCTATAGAAATATTGAGATACATGATGGAGAAGAAGAATGCAATACCGACCAGCTCTTCAAGTATCAAGCAAGCTGGAGATGATGATAAACTGGAAGAATCGACAGCCAGGCATATTAGTCATATTAATATAGATTGACAATGTTCTGTAAATGTTGTTTTTTAGTGTTTCAGTTTGTTAGGATATATTTCAGTCTAGACTTTACTTCAAAGCCTAAGTGGCAGGAACAAGGAGGATTTTGTTGTTGTAACTCCTACTCCCCCAGCTTTTCACAGCATCTAACTATGTACCACAGGGGAACAATCTCCTCCTCTCTTTTTTTTGAAATATAATGGCAACCGATGATGTTAAAAAAAAATAATAATAACAATATGGGAACAACATGGGCACAACAATAACAATTATAAGGGGCTACAATGATAATAATAATAAGGGAAAATACTAGTATTATAGGGGCCTAACAATCAACAATGCATGTTATGACCTCATGCATGACAACCGTCAACAACCATTTTTCCATTATACACATTGCTACATGCAACCAACAATATGCATAAGCAATGCCTAGTCAACTACAATTATGCATAAACACATGTATTCAAACATAATCGATCAGTGCTTGCAATCAACCTACAAGACTGATGCATGTAATCAAAACATTCAAAATGTAACCTAACATACAAGGATGTAAGTAGGTGACATAAAATCAACATGTAAGTAATAAATAACCATATACAGTCAATCACATACTCATATCAATCATTCTTCACAAAATCAACATCAAATTCTCCATGATAACCATACTACAACCCTAATCCAACATCAAGAAAATGCAACAAGTATATAAGTGTAAGAGACACACATGCAACTGACATGCATGCGTGACTAACACATTCAACCTAATCCAATCCGAGAGTTGAACCATGCTTTGATACCACTTTGTAACACCCTCCTCCCACATCCACCCAAGTAACCATGCTAACCGGGGTAAACATGAGACAAGAGGCTACTATGATCAGATATGACCTCCTAGGTAACCTTAAGGAAGTGGAATTGGTGGAACATCACACACAACCATTTAACATCATCAACAAAACCCTCAAGAGACAAGTTAGCCATTCAGGTAGCCTGTCCCTGGGTCCCATTATTGTTTTGGACCTCTTAGTCCATAGTCCCTCTCATGTTATGGGTAAGAGGGCGACCAGAGACATAAAGTCGCTCTGATAAGCATGCCTACCTGTGACTATGGACCAAACTTGCCAATTTTGTGCCAACGACCTTGGGAATTAAGCCACTTTTTCAGGCCCAGAGCCCAAGCCACTGCCCAGAATGGAATGAAAGCTTAGAAGCAAGTAAAGTACAGGGAAACAATGATAAAAAAGTAAATAGTTGATCAAGACCTTAACCAGACCCCTACTAGTTGTGACAGGCATTTCATCAAACATATTGTCAACATGTAACCTATAGGTGTAAATAACAGAATTGAGTGTAGGGATCCCACACTTATCTGAGAATCACCATGAACCATTGTTTCCTCGTGTCTTTTTCTACCTTATCACTTATTAGGTCATAGATACAATATCCATTCAATACAAGTAAAAACAAGCTGAGATCCAAACATAACTGTTGCCATAAAATGTACATATAACCAGCATAATAGGAACAAAAATATAATAAACATATCAGCCATCAAAATCCATATATACATCAGTACATTTACACATGAAAATCAATGGAAGTAATTTCTCTTTAATTAATGCAACGAACCAACTGGTGATGGGACTACCACTTTCCACCGAACCATAGATTAGCTGAGCCAAGTCTCTCTTCAGCCAATCACCCCTGTGCCATATTCCAAGCATGAATGTGGGACTCATATAACACATCAAAAACACCTATCAATGTGGATGCCACATAGTTCTATGCCTACACCGTGAGGGATTTTAGTGCCTCCTAGTATTTAAGGCTTTACCATGCATCCACAGTCCGATCCAGGGATCACTAGGCCCTACACTGAGACATACTCTCCAGGCTTTACCATGCATTCCATCTCAGAATCAGTAGGCCCAACGGAGAGAAAATCCACCTCTTAGCTTTAACATATATCCCACCATTCACCGGCAAGGATTCCTAGGCCCACCGAAGCACACAACTTGGCTTTACCGCAACCCACATTCTGGTTCAGGGGTTACTAGGCCAATGGCTTCATGCATCCTAAATCTGGTTCAAGGACCACTACACCATGTGTTTGTCAATTCAGAGATCCACCCCACTCAGCTTTGAATCCAATCCGGCCATCCCACATAAACCGAATGAGAGAAACCATCTCATCAAAGCTATCAGGAAATGGCAAGGCTAGGCTGAAAATATTGTCACACCTGAAAAAACCCATGCCATGGTAGAAAAGAAACACATTCAATCCCATGCATGCCAAATCTAGCGAGGAAAATACACACGCAAGTCGATACCTGCAATGAAGCCTGTTGTAGCTGCTTGATCCTGCCTTTCCCTGCTTGATCTTTGCTTCCTCATGCCTTCTTTATTTCTTGCTCCAATGCCAAAGTGCTCCAAGAAAACTATAAGTGTCCAAGAGTATGAGAGAGAGAGAGAATAATGAAAGAGTCCCAACAATAAACTGACAAAAGGTTGATCTGACAAAAGGTTACCAATTGATCCTCAGATGCCTTTTTATGAATGAGGCCTCTATTTTCTTCATTTTCCTCCTCACATGCAACCTGTGACCCTTCCAAAGCCTTAGCCATTGCCTTTGCCAATTTTCTTACCCATAAAAAACCAAATGAACACCCCCTAGAATGTTTTTCCCAACATTCGGCTTGGAATAAGTGTCTCATTCATCCGTGGTTATTGTTTTTAACTTTTATTACATGAAATTTTCACTAGGGTTGTTACAATGTTAACCCCAAAAATCCTCTTAATTTATAAATATTGGTTGGCATGGGCCATTGTGTGATTGCTTTAATATTGCTAAGATATACCTTCACTCCTTCGTGTGATATCACATGTCATAGATACTCTACTTCTTCCTTTCTAAAGGTGCATTCTGACATCTTTGTGTAGAATTGGATTTTTCCTAGAAGAGAAAGAACTTGCTCCAAGTGCTTTAGATTTTCATCCCATGTTTTACTATACTGTTGATGGTTCTGGACCCGCCAACATGTCAGGGGATCTCCCTGGTAAGAAGTCCCAACTAGACCTCAAACCGTTTAGTGTAGGATTTCCAGCAGTGTGTCATATGGTATCGCCTTGACCGCGGTTGCGCGCAGAGGTAAATAGGATGTCCTTGTTGGTAGCAAGGGTGTGACATGCGCAGCAAGCCAAGGAAGGTGCATGAATGGTTATAACACACGAAAGGTGGAGTGAGTGCGCCCCTTGGAAACCCGTTGAAACATGCACCTTGAAAGGGAACACACGAGAAAAGACGCATCACAAACTAGAAGGTAGGCGAACCAACAATCCAAAATGATGGTTAAACCAACAACACATCTCAGTAAGTTTAATACATACATATATAGAAAGATTCTATACATACATGCATAAGCACACAAATACATATATCATTAGAGCAACCAAGATAATTGAAATACAATAACAACATATGCATGAAACGTGTTGGCTCTGTTATATTAAGAAGTGAAAGTTCGAAACATACAATACAACCATGACCAACCACTAGTCCCGATAACGGAATGTTACAGTCACTATCACTTGCTCCTCCAAAGAGATGTGCTAGCTCTGCATTGTGGAGAAGTCAAGGATTGTTACAATACACTCCATGCTTTCTCTAAGATACTCCTATCGGAAGCTTGACTGCCAAAAAGCCCTTACAATGAGTTATGATGTTCTATAAATAGAAAAGGGTGGGGTGATCCTTGACATTCCCCTTTGTGACTCTTCATCTACCCTCGTGACTCTTCAACTACTACATGACTGTTACATTCAACTATCGACACTTGGACTTTCACTTTACAAGGTGTTACATACAATCTGCACATGTACCCAAGTGAGACAAAATAGGCTTCAGCAAGCCATGCAAGCTATCACTAACACTCGTACAATTGTGGTAAGACCAACTCTTCGACATCCTTGTGATGATCGACGATGGCGAACTGATGCCAAGCTTGGTTGTCCATGATGGTGTCAGTGCACTCAATGGTGACATCATGTTGAAAGCGAACTCTTGCCTCCATTGCATCTAGGTACACCGATAAGGCTCCTCTGTCCAACTCGTCTGATAACATGCGCATCATCGCCTTGAGTGCAGATGGACCAACAACATACTGATGCATAGTGTCTTTGATGATATCCAAGTGTGTTTTAGTGACTATGCACATCAACCTGTCAAGATACATGTTCAACTCTAGTCGAACTCGGTTCTTGTCTTCGTCTCGGTGATTGTGCCAATGGGTGGGATCGCATGCATGCACATAATGACATCCATGCTCCTGAACACCCTTGCATGCGATCGACAACACTGTTCACCATGTCTGCTCCGTGCTAGCAGTTGGGTTAGGTCTATAACCTATATGGGCGCAGTTCCATCGGTTTGTGCATGTTGCACCTCCTGTTGTACCTGTTCTTGCTGCAACTCCTTCTCTCGTATGTGCAGCTCATGTTCTTCCTTGAGTTGTCGCTTCAACACCTGCAACTCCTTCTTTGTTTCTCTCTCTTGCCTTCGCGTGATCCTCTTGTTGTGATGTCACCTCATAGCCTCAATCTCCAAAGTTGCTTTCATCACAAGTAGATATGTTTGAACTTGCAACTTTGTTCCACCTCTGCACTGTCAACAACCTTCCTCTTACATTTGTCGCATGCAGGTGTGCTACCTTCTGTTGCTGCTGATGGTGATGCTCGTTGTGATGTCACTGCCATTTCATATTGATATCCTTTTCCATGAACAAATTGATGTCTTCATAGATAAGCAAGTTCATAGACACTTGATCGACTGCATCCCTAGTTGCGCTCTCAACAGTGTCTTTGACTCTGCTCTCCTGGAAGCCATTGTACCTGTGATGTTGAGAGGCAGACGAACACCTGTGATACCTGGAGACATAGCAACACTCATGGAAATAAATTTGTCAGTTGAAAACCAAAACAAACTGGAGGACTGACATGCAACATACCTGTGTGATTGTCTGTGAAGATTGCACAATTTTCACCGGGAGGCTGGGAGACTGACTGCCAAAACTGTGGAAGGCACAGTTTAGGCTACAAGGAGGCTGAATAACTATTGGAACTATGGAATGCATAGTCCAGCCTGGCTTGCTGAGGACTGAAACTGCGCAATGCGCAATTTTAGTCAGCAGTGACATGCAAACTAGCAAACTGCATTGCGCAGTTTCTGGGGCCAGCAAGGCACTGCCTCCCAGAATTGCGCAATGCAAGCCTGGAGGTTAGTGTTGGGCCAGACTTGTGCAATTTCTGGAGGGAAGGCAGAGCCTTCACTTCCAGAAATGCGCAATGCTAGCCGGGCAAGGCAAGGTCCGGGCCAAGGCAGCCCAGACCTGCCGACGGGCAACTGAAAACATGAGAAGTCTGAATGCATGGTGAAACTGAGTGTAAACAAGAGTGAATGGTCATGCATGTAAAAAGTAAGTGCGGGATTCAAAAAATGAGAAAACATGCATGTGTGTGAAGCGGGTCGCCGCAATGGCGAGTGTCGGTGCAAAAACAATGTAATGCATGCGACAGTAGTGAGATGCAAACAAAAACTGAAATGGTGCTTCTATAAGCTAACATACATCAAAACAACAACAAGCACTCATTAAAATCAAGCAGACAACGCTTGCACAAAACGAAGCACAAAAGTGACAGAAACGCAACGCAAGACATGAGAAGCAGACTAACCCTGAAATAGCTAAGCTAAAAGTGCCAAAGACTCCTGGATGCGATGTGGGATGTCAAAGTTGCAAGATCGATGTGAGGAATGAGCTCTGCAGCGTCCAGTTCATAAGTTTTGATAATATCGAGGTTATGATGCGCATGCCACAAATCTAGGAAAAAGCGACACTTGGCGAGAGGTTTCTAAAATGATCTTTGCATGTAACCTCCAACTGCTAAAAATAGATCCCTAAAATCTAGGGATGCCTTTTGCATGTTTCCTTTTGCTATTTGGGAAAAATAAGCTCATGCATGCAAATCAATTTTGCTTGGTCTCGAAGGGAACTAGTCAACTTAAAGGCTCATGGATCGGTCTGCGAGCCTGGGATGAAACTTTGCGCAATTTTTGGGCTAAGATGAGCTAGCTTTCTTTGAGGGATTGCGCAATTTTTGGGGTCAGCAGGTGACTGTCTCCCAGAATTGCACAATTTATGGGTTGAGTTGTAGTGCCAAGCCAGATTGCGCAGTTTTATGAAGGAGGGCTGCCTGACTGTTCTACGCAATTCTAGAGCCCAGCAGGCTACCCAGTTGATTTGCACAATTTATAGAGGGAAGGTTGGTTCCCCTCCAGAATTGCGCAATTTTTTCGGGGAGTGTCTCATCCAGCTAATAGTCTAAGTCCAGAATTCTAGCCTACGGGAGGGAGACAAACAAGTTGACATGCACAGGCCGACAGGCCACTGAAACTCAATTGAAGCCTATGTACTTGACAATGCAAGACATGTTGCTAAGGATAGTTGGTAGGGAGGCTCCAAAATGAAGCTAAGGAAAAAATTTGGAGGGTGGTTGTAACCGCTACAACATATACATAAGAATGTTTCCAAAGAAGACTAATACAAATTTCACTAGGTAGGGTTAGAATACTTCATTCATGGTTGCTTGGAAGGTGGTTTGAGTGTTACTTAATCTGAACAACATAACTTTGAATTTGTAGTGCCCTTCATGAGTTTGAAAAGTATTCTTGGCCACATCTTCAAATCTTACTCTAATTTGGTAATATCACGACCTCAAATATAGTTTAAGAAAAATACTTGTCTCCATGCAGTTCATCCTAAATTTCTTCTATAAAGGGAATAGGAATTTTATTTATTTATTTATTATCTTATTCAATCTTTTGTAATCAATGCATAGCCTGAAATATTCATCCTTTTTTACGAATGTGGACTACATGTGTTGCATAAGGACTTCTACTTTTTGTAATGATACCACATTTCAATAGGTCTTGGACTTTTGAACACATCATCAAAGTTAAAGTAGGATCGACCCTATCAACATCAAACTATATCGATATCCCTATTGTCAAAAAACATAAATCATGGCAAATCTTGGAATACTTCTTTGTGTTTTTGAATTAACTCCTCAATCTTGAGTGGTTCATCGTTAACTAATTCTAAGGCCGATATTTTCATTTGATGACATTGTACTATATATGATGGTGCCCCTTTTCGGATAAACTTCATTAGTTGATGGGAAGATACAATTTGATTTTGTGGAGGTTGAAACCCAAGTAACTTATACTTGTCTCTTTGCCATCGTAACTTTATAAAGTGTTTTTGATGGTTGGTAAAGTAAGTACCCAATGTTTGTATCCATTATACACCTAATATTACATCCACTCCTCCTAGAGGTACTATGTAAAACTGGGATTCTAAATTATAGTCTTGAATTTGTAATTTCATCTTATGTCATTTTCCTACTCCTTCAATTTTTTCCCATTTGTTACTATAAATTTCATATTGGGCATTGGGTATACAAAAATATTCAACCTTTTTGCGATATTTGTGTCAACAAAATTATGAATGTTTTCAGTATCCATCAATACCATTAGTTTTTCTTCTTAATGTGCTCTTCTAATTTTAAGATCTAGGGATGAGCTATTATTGTCATCACTAATTGTGATATTTGCAATGCATTCTTATTATCTGAATTTGTGGGGAAATGTTGAGGATCTTCAACTTCTACATTGACCAAGTCCTCACTATCTAAATCCTCTTTGCCTCACATTTATATAAAATTTTGGCATTACTTCCTCTAAGGTATTTATGTCTAGGGTCCCATTTTTTCCACAATGTTTGCATTTTCCTTCTTTTATTCAGTTTCCTTATTTTATTCATTGGGCCTCCAAATTAGGTTTGTTTCCTTCTCTTACCTACGATGGGAGCTATTTTGGATTTTGTATCTATGTAGTTTGGAGAATCCTTCATCTTGAATAAGCCTTCTCAAATCTAGGCAGTGACATTCTTTCAAATTTTTCTTCTGTAGATTTCGTTTTCCATATTTCATCTTCTAAGCCTATAATAGCATGTAACATTAGGTCATTCTGGATGTTTGCTTTTAGTTCAGTGTTGTAAGATCACACTGAATTTCATGTCGACAATCTAGGTACTCTTGTAACAAGTGCTTCCCATTCACATGCAAATTCATCCATACCTCCTTTTTGTTGCAACCTAGTAAGTTTTGTTGCCTATATGGTTGGTATTGGTTGGATATATGGTGGGCATTAGTTCTAGATCATTATGCCATGAGCGGGTATATTTAATTGTGGATTTGGAGTATTAGGCAGAATTTGGGGTACATTTATTTAGGGTTTAGGTATGTGAGACGAGTTAGGTGAATTGCAAGTTTCTGAAGCATTTTGTTCTGGATTAGTTCTTTTGCAACATGGCAAGATTTATGAGATCTTGTAACATAATGAATTGTTCTTTTAATTATGTATGGTTTTTGTGGAGCAAGTTCCTTAGCTCTGCTTGATGGTGATTGACATGTGCTTCTAACTACACATATAAAAGGGTAATCACAAAACAAAAATCAGGGTAATCACAAAACAAAAATCAATTTAATTAAAAGGGGGAAAATGACATAATTACTTTTGAGATAAACCTCAACCTTTCATTTGTGATTACTACCAATAATATTCTAGAATATGACATGGAGGTTAGATCTCTACCATCCACCTAATAATTATTGATAATTAAATTAAAATTCTAAAAGCCCTACTTTAAAATAAACAAACCTATTAACATAATAATAATAATAATAATATATACACTGAATTCCTATAAAAATATATCATCATAGTTATCCCATATCATACTAATGGAACATAGCATTGCTATAACCAACTTAGATTCATCTTAATTATGGATCTACGAAGAGCCGAGAGGGATAAATCCCTTGAGATGCAAAACTCTTTTAGAGTGAAAAGAGATTTGATCCCTCTCGAAGCTTGGTAGATCCGAAATTAAAATGGATCTAGGTTGGTTTAAATCACACAAAAACATTTTTAACTATCATATTAATTTGCTTACTTTATATATTTGAAATACTAATTATTTTTACCTTTGATAAAATTTACCTCACACAAACAAATTTAACTATGATGTCAATTTACTTAATTTTTGTAGGAAGCATTTTAGTTTTGTAAGTATTCCAAATTTATGCAACATTTCACAAGTAATAAGAGTTGTTGGTGTTTATTCAATTTCCCATTTTGACATTATAGATAAAATCTAATCTAATATTTTTTTTGAGGAATTAAGTGTTAGGTAAGTTTTATAGTTGGGTGAGTTTGTTTTCCCAATGTGAAACCAAACAGAATTTACAAACAAATAATTGTATTTCATTAGTCTAGGTTATAGATTATATAGTTTAAGAAATTTTGAAGAACAAACATATCTTAATTGAAGATTTCGGGACTTATGCTCTTTTGCTAAATGAACTTTATACTCTTTTTGTTTTTCTTTTTAATTGTCTCCAAGTTTTATTTCCCTTTGTGATTGATAATATTATTCTGTATATGTGTTTTTTTGGTTAAAACAATTTAATTGAACCAACATATTCAATATTAGCTTCAATATTAGCCGACATATATTTTTTAAATTTGTTTAATGTAACGTTATGTGACAACATCTCCCTTATATACTAGGTTTTAGAGTTCCTCTCGGCTCAATAAATTTGTTTAATGTAGCATTATGTGACAACATCTCCTTCATATACTAGGTTGTAGCGCACCTCTTGACGGCACAACATTTCCCTCATACACTGGGTTATAGAGCACCTCAACTCAATAAATTTGTTTAATATAATGTTACATAACAATATCTCCCTCATATAATGAATTATAGAACACCTCTCAATACAAATATAACAACAAAATTATGGATTTGTCATTCAAATTCTCTTAATATTCTTCTTAAAAAATAACATTAACCTTTTTTCAACCTTAATTGTTTCAAAGGAATTTTTTTGTAATAGATGGTTTTCCTTTTATTTTTAAAGATATCTTTGATAATTGAATTAGTGATTATTTTCCGTTAGTTTCCACATTTGTAAATATTTTTATAATTCAAATTTTCAAAAACTTGAATTTTTTAAAATTCCAAAAAAATAAATAATAACCTCATTTATATCTTTCAAGTTTTTAACATATTTGTGAACATATATACATTTCCCAATTGATAGTGACGAGTATTGCCTACATTTCCATTTCCAAATTATTCAAATAATGATCATTTGGAAATCATATGTTTTAAAACATTAATGTAACACGAATAATCTTTTAATTTTCATCCAGAGTTTGCTGGGTACAATGCTTTACTGTTTAAATGAGTCTGGAAATTTTTGCTCATATTCATCTAGATGCTTGACGGTAACAAGCTCGTGTGCCCTTCAGATAAAAATAGAAGAACTGGTATATGTAAATGCAAAACAATACCGTGGGATCTTGAGTTACAGACAAGTACAAGCCGATGCAGAATCGAAAAAATATTTCCCTCTTATGAGAGAAAGGGAGGGATCCGGTTCATGTTGCCGCAGTGGCAGGTGGATTACATGGATATAACTCGTCTGTAAATAAGAATGGTGTTCAGGGGCTTGTGTGCCCAGTGCAATGTTCAAGAGAGGTAAATTATGAATTCTCTTTGATGTCCACGGGATTCGAAATGGGGATGTGCTATTAATGGCCCTAGAGTTCCTATAAAAACTGCTAAAGCCAAAGGCCATTGCATGTAAAGCTCAAACTTCACTCAATGGACCATAACCCAAACAATGGAACATAATGGAAGGTGCATGCATGCCTGTATATTGTATATTTTCGGTTTTAACACTGTAGTTCCAGGTGAATTTTCATTTGTTTTTGGTTTCATTATGAGACGCTTATTCATAGTTTCATACAATTTCAATGCATGGCCGTCTCTGCGAGAATTACATCAAACGACAAATATAGAATCCCATTAGCCTCTAAATGTGATATTTGTAGGAAATTACATCCATTCTTACCAGCGGCATTCCTCAAATTCAACAGAGTTGCCGCCTCCTTTTGATCCAGCATCTTTCCTGTACCCATTACATATCGGGGTAAGCTTTTAGGAATAGTGTGATACCAATTCCAGAAGTGTAATAGTGATTTTAGTTTGCTTTTAGGAATTGGTATTGTCTTTTGTTTTTTTCCTAAATATACTGAGTTTAGATTAGGGCTAGTCTCAATTTTGTATCTGAGAATTATTTTAGGTTAGGGTTAGTCTTAATGTTGTAGGTAAGAACGATCTGTTCACCACCAGTGAGATGCTAGCACCAGATTTATGTGAAGCTCAGTCTAACTTGCACTCACTCTGAGATAGTTTTTAATTTCGCAAAAATAACTTCTATCTTCAACCTATTCCAATAAAATGTAAAAAACCCTGAACACGACCTTCTTAATAAGTGTAGCAATACAGTTAGTATTTTTTCTGAGGATCCGCATCCCTCTGGTCTTTTTTAACATTTACATCTTCCGGTGTTAAATCGTCTGAATTGTCATTTGCAAATGTTCAAGATTCGTCAGATGCTAGCAGGGTGATAGCCATTCAGTTAACTCTTCATTTAAAGACATGTGTGTTGTATTGTATCCTTAGCAGAAATGAATAGGTGCATCTTGGCCCTGTGTCTCTGTTTTCTCTTTTTAAATGCTGATTAATGATTTCATATGTTTGCATTGGCATTGCGTTTATGTGATGCTTGTATTTTTTGTTTCTTCATGAATGAAGAATAGGTCTACTCCGGTAGGAAATCCAAAAAATGAACAGCAAGTACCACAGTATTGCTCTGTTCCAGTGGCTAATGCATCTTTGACTATCCAGAATTTATTTGAATCAGTAGGTGCTGTGAGCAAAATTTTACTCGTTCAGGATTCAAATATTACGTTTCTGGGTTATATTTAAATTTTTATTTTCTCTCTTCGGTAAAGTTTTTCCAGTAAGTTACATTTCTGCAAGATCCCATGCAATGCATATAAAGAGAGTTGCCCAAAGCTAAACACATCTCTTCTCATAAATATTGCAATCAATTGCCCAAAGCTAAACACATCTCCACTCATAAATATTGTCTCATAACGGATGCACATAAAGTGTCTTTAAACTTGTGCATTTATCAAGTTAGTTACAGCATTGAACATGAAGCATATACGTTGTGTTCAGCTCTGGAGAGAAACGAAGCTAGAATGGGTGTCTGCATCAATTTTTATTTGCTTGAACGGGTAGAGGACTGGGTAGCATGAGCACTGTGTAGAGTTTTTTTTATTGGCTTGGTGTATTCTGGAACATCAGATGTATTGTCAACTTTATCATAGAAGAGTGACATCCTATTAATTGCATTTGCACTCATATATGAAAGTGCATCTTTGTCTTTGTCAAAATGGGGTTTGGCCTGGTGACAAACACTCGGCGGAATCTCTTGCATGTAAATATCTTCTAATTTTTGCAACGAAAAAAGGGTGCTCTACTTTATGGGTTTATAGTGATTCTGTGTTGATTATTAACTAGACAAACAAAGTTCAAGCCTGCAGAAATTTTCTCCTTGCTGAAGACCCATTAAGAATCAGAGACAGTTTTAGTCATACTTCCTTTTGCCACATCTATGGGGAATGCAGTCAGAACGCTGATCGGTTGTCAAAAGAGAGATTTCATTTAGAATAAGATCTCTGGCAGGTTTTGGAGCAGTGGGAGGGCAGTTCTTTTGAGTACCTCCACCAGCCTTTCAGGGACCCTGGGAAGGCAGGACTGATCTATATTTACAGCCTCTGACTCATGTTTCCTTTTTGTTTATTATCGCTGAGTATATACATCTGTGCAGTCATATATAACTGTGAATGTTTTTTCACCCTCTGATAACATGCTTGGAAACTGTTTCTATAACAGTTAAATATTATTTTGATATCATCTGAAATTTTGTAAAGGAAGCTGGAAGCTTATTGATCAGATACTCTAAAAAGCAGGAATACACTCTGGATTTTGAAATGAATGAAAATTATAAATTTTTTTCTTTGAAAAAAAAATGAAAACGCATCTTTGATTGATTGAGTTTTCGCCTTGGCAATACCAAGAAAACATGCATACCCATCTATGCCCAAACAGAGCGTTGAGTTGAGCAATTCATTAGAATGGAAGCTAATGTTTCCGGGTTTTGAGTCTGAGTGCATTCACCTCACTGACAAATTCACCATTCACTGATTGTAGGGTTTGACAAAGTGCATTGGAATTGGTGGCTAGCATCTTGGCTTTACACAGTGTGAAAACCAACTTAAAGAAAAGCAATGAAATGGAAATGGAGTCTTTTCATCCTATTGATGAGTACGGGAAGCTAACAAGATTTGCATTCATAAAGATTTGAATTTGTATAAAGAACAAAATATAATTTCCACAAAATATCTATGTTGATAAACCGTGTAGGCTATAAATCCCTCCTTTACTAAGCAGTTGCCTCGCATCATGTTGAAGATAATGGAGAATATCCTATAATAGGTAGAGTTGGTTCACGTAGCCTCAGGATAGGAATTAGTTTCTATTTCTTAGGATGTTGTTCTAACTTCCCTAAAACCATGTATTCTATTTAGTGTGTAATGTTGATGAACAATGTAAAGCGTTTTGCAGACCCAGACTCTCCTGGTTCAGACTCTCTTTCGTAGAGCTGACCAGTGGGTTTTATTTTCATTAATACAAACATTGCCATTTTTATCATGGTATCAGAGCGTCAGGGCTGAGGAACTTGTACGCTAGCTGGTGGGTGGTTCTTTGAACCAAAATCGTCGCAGGTTTTGAGTGGATAGCCGCGATGATCACTATTACACTTCTGAAAATTTTTATTTTTCGATCGTCACAGTTTTCCAGTGTACAGCTGCGACGGTCTCAGAAAATTGATGAAAAACTGCGACAGTCTCGGATATTTTGCGTATATCTGCAACTAGTCTCAGAAAATTGGTGTATTTCTGTGACAATCTCGGATATTGGGTGTATATCTGCGACGATCGTGTAAATCAAAGAAATTGCAAAGGGAGCCAAGAACAAGGTTGTAGCTGTCAGAGAAGCTGAGTGGGGAAGCCAAGAACAACGCTATAGCTGACAATAGGAGGTTGTCTGGAGGCTGAGAAGGAAGCCACGAAGATCTGCGTGTGTGCTGCGAGATCGAACAACAGTGATCTGTCTCTATCATAGCTTTGGGGTAAATTTAACATTTTTTATCTGTCGAATTTTTTTTCTAAATCACCAAGTTGAATAACAACATATTTGAAGCATGCATGAATGAGCATAACAAGTTCGATGGTTCCAATTATGAAAATTGGAAGTTTAAGATGCAGACTCTGCTAGAAGCGCAGAGTGCTTGGACGATTGTGAATGGGGATGAGCCGAGTTTGAAGCATGCATGAATGAGCATAACAAGTTCGATGGTTCCAATTATGAAAATTGGAAGTTTAAGATGCAGACTCTGCTAGAAGCGCAGAGTGCTTGGACGATTGTGAATGGGGATGAGCCGAGGCCCGCGGCTGGATCAACATCGGTCCCAGATTGGGAGAAACGAGAAAGCAGAGCAAGGACAATGTTAAAGATGTCAGTGAAAGATTGTATTATACCACACATTAGAGAAGGTAAGTCAGCTAACAAGATCTGGGGAATTCTGAAGGAACTGTACGAGATCAGAAATTCAAATCGTCTTTTGTTCCTCAAGAGTAAGATCCTATCCATGAAGATGGAGGAGAATGAAACGATTGCTTCATTTGTAGCAAGGATCAAGGATCTGAAAACCAAATTATCAGATATTGGTCATACAATGGATGATACAGATCTTGTGACCATTACAATGAATGGTGTCACTGATGATTATCAGATGTTCATCACTGGGATTAATGCCAGAGAAAAGATCCTGCATTTTGAAGAGCTGACAGGTATACTGATGCAGGAAGAAGAGAGGAGATCGACTCTGAAGCCCCAGAGTGCCGATCTTGCATTGGTGGCGAGGAAGAACTTCTACAAAGGGAAAGGAGGTCCACAACAACAAAACGGAGCAAGTTCACAAAAACGGCCAAATCTGACCCAAGGTATGCATCCGAATAAAAACTACTCTAAAACTAAATGTTTTTATTATGGAAAATTGGGTCATATTGCCAGGGAATGTAGGAAAAAGAAGTATCATGAAGAACAGCATAAGCCAAAGAGACATGCAGGTCATCTCGCGAACAGTGATCAGGTGCAGAATTTAAGATTGTTCATGGCAGAATGTGATGAGAATGTTGATGCAGACATCTGGTATGTAGATTCAGGAGCGTCAACACACATGACAGGGAACAAGCACTGGCTGGAGGATTTTAAAGAGATCAATGAAGGCGCATAGATTTACCTAGGAGATGACAAAAGTCATCAAATCAAAGGATGTGGGAAAGTTTCTGTTATTCTACCTGATGGTAATATTAAACAAATTTATAATGTGATGTATGTGCCTGGCATAACAAAGAACTTGATTTCTGTGTCAATGATTACAGATCAAGATTTGAAAGTTGAATTTTTAAAATCTAATTGTTACATTAAGGATCTGCTAGATGGAATGAAGACAATTGCTACAGGAATCCGAACAGGAGGACTGTACAAGTTGGATGTGAGACCTGCACCAGTTCGAGCATTGACAGCAGCGAGCCTAACTACAGAAGAGCTTTGGCACCAGAGATTCGGCCACATCAATTACAATGATTTGTTGTTACTACAGAGGAAAGAAATGGTAAGAGATCTTCCTATGCTAAAGCAAGTACATAATGATTGCGATGCTTGTACTTTAGGAAAAATGCATAGAGAAGAATTCCCTGTTAGAGTAGAAAAGAAACAGAGGGATATACTGGAGTTAGTGCACACAGACCTTTGTGGTCCCATGCAGACAAAATCATTAGGAGGTGCAGTGTATTTCCTACTGTTTATTGATGACTGTACAAAGTTTTCTTGGGTGTATTTCTTAAGTAAGAAGAGTCATACATTCGAATACTTTAAGCAGTTTAAAAATATGATTGAAAGACAAATAGGGAAACAGATAAAAATTCTCCGTTTTGATCAAGGGGGAGAATATAGGAAAGATGAGCTGATCAGATATTGTAAAGATCATGGAATTTTGCAGCAGTTTACAGTACCCCATACTCCATAGCAGAATGGAGTAACAGAAAGGAAGAACAGAACTCTGGTGGAATGTGCTAGAAGTATGCTTAAAGGTAAGAATCTTTCAAATGGTTTTTGGGCTGAAGTAGTGAATACTGCAGTTTATTTAAAAAATAAGAGTCTTACAAGAAGTCTTGAGTCTAAAACTCCTTTTGAGGCACTATATGGATATAAACCTGCAGTAAAACACTTAAGAATATTTGGATGTAAAGCGTTTGCCCACATACCAAAAGAAGATAGACGAAAATTAGACTCAAAAGCCATGAGATGTACTTTTATAGGGTATTGTTCGTCATATAAAGCATACAGATTATTTAATCCCTCTACTCACAAGATCTTTGTTAGTAGAGATGTTAAATTCCATGAGCAGGATAATGAAGAACCTGATGAGCACTATGATGGATGGGACATTCCATACTTTGAGGAAGAAGAAGCAGAGAACAATCAGGGTCAGCAGCAAACAAAGGCAGAGGATGAACAGCGACAGCAGCAGCAACTACAACAACAGCAACAACAGCAGCAGGAAGAAATAAGGTTTGAAACCACCACCCCACCACTCAAGAGATCAAGTAGGAAAGCTCAAATGCCTGCAAGATATAGGGAAAATGCATTTATAACTAGTATGATGAATGTTGTTGAACCGTCTAGTTATAAAGAAGCAAATGAAAGTAATGAATGGAAAATAGCCATGGAACAGGAATATGATTCAATAATCAAAAACAACACTTGGGAATTGGTAGAACACGGGTCATAGGTTGCAAATGGTTATATAAACCGAAAATTAATGCAGATGGAACTATAGAAAAACTGAAAGCTAGATTGGTTGCAAAGGGGTACACACAAAAAGAAGGGATAGATTATGAAGAAACCTTCGCCCCTATAGCTAAATTGAACACCATCAGAATGTTAATTGCTTTAGCTACTAAGAAACATTGGATGATGCACCAACTAGATGTAAAGTCTGCATTTCTGAATGGAGAACTGAAAGAAGAGGTTTATTTAGAGCAACCGGAAGGGTTTGTCCAGAAGGGAAAAGAACATTTAGTCTGTAGGTTGAAGAAAGCACTCTATGGACTAAAACAAGCTCCTAGGTCATGGTATGAGAAAATTGATTCATTTTTTCTACAAGCTGGCTACAATAGAAGTAAGAATGACCCTAATCTTTACACCATGAAAGATGAACAAGGGTGCGTAGTGTTGATTTCATTATATGTAGATGATTTGATAATTACAGGTGATGCTATATATCTAATTGATGAAATCAAGCAGCAGATGTCACAGATGTTTGAGATGAAGCATCTCGGTGAACTCAGATACTGTTTAGGTCTCGAGATCTGGAGAGATTCAGGTCAAACATTTTTGTCTCAAGCAAAGTATGTCAAAGGCCTGTTAGAAAAGTTTAGAATGGATCAGTGTAAGCCGGCACCGGTACCATTGCAACAGAACATCAAATTGCAGTGTGAGGATGGCTCAAAAGCAGCGGATGCAACACTTTACAGACAGCTGGTTGGGAGTCTGATCTACCTAACCACCACTAGACCTGATTTGGCTTATGCAGTCAGTGTGTTAAGCCAATTTATGTCTAAGCCACTTGAAAGCCATTGGAATGCAGCGAAGAATGTTTTGAGGTATCTACAAGGTACTGTAGATTATGGAATTATTTACACTGACTCTTCTGATGTTAGATTGGCAGGATTTGCAGATTCAGATTGGGCAGGAAATGTAGATGATCGCAGATCTATAACAGGTTATGCATTCAGTCTTGGATCCAAGGTGATCACTTGGAGCAGCAAGAAGCAGAACACAGTCTCCTTGTCCTCAGCAGAAGCAGAGTATCAAGCCATGTGTGCAGCAACGTGTGAGGCGGTTTGGTTGCGGAGACTTCTCCAGGATGTTGGGGAAGAACAAACAGTCGCAACAACAATCAAATGTGACAATCAAAGCTCAATCAAGCTGGCCAACAATCCGGTGTTTCACAAAAACACTAAACATATTGATACTCAATTTCATTTTGTAAGGGAGAAAGTGCAATCTAAAGAAATTCATCTGGAATATTGTAATACATGTGATAATGTTGCGGACATTTTCACTAAGCCTCTTGGAAAAGTTAAGTTTCAAATGTTTAGGGAGATGTTAGGCATATATGTGAACCCATTCTCCATTAAGGGGGAGTGTTGAAGATAATGGAGAATATCCTAGAATAGGTAGAGTTGGTTCACGTAGCCTCAGGATAGGAATTAGTTTCTATTTCTTAGGATGTTGTTCTAACTTCCCTAAAACCATGTATTCTATTTAATGTGTAATGTTGATGAACAATGTAGAGCGTTTTGCAGAGCCAGACTCTCCTAGTTCAGACTCTTTTTCGTAGAGCTGACCAGTGGGTTTTATTTTCATTAATACAAACATTGCCATTTTTATCACATCACATAATCATTGGTGATAGTCCTACAACCTTACAAAGGAGGGATGCAAGGTTGGGTTGTAGACCCATTCCAAATAAAGGGTACAATTATACATCTACATCGTGCATGAAGGATCTAGCCCTACACCACCAAAAATGAGATATGTGGCATTGTGTTGTACTCGCACCAACCCCACATGCCATAAAGGGGGTGAAATGGATTGCACTTACACCGTTTATTAGGGGGGATATCCACAAGGTGTAGGTTTGGATTACACATGTATTGGTGCCATACCCATTAAAGGGTAGGTGTGGGCTGAGTTGCATTAACATTCCTTAGGGTGTTAGTCTTACACACTTACAATGGAGGGGTGTCAGGTTGGGATGTACAAGAATCTTGTAAAAAAAGGGGTGCAAAGTCGAATTATATTTACATTTCAATTAGGTGCAGGATTTAATAGTTAGATATAGGACATGACATTTAGAAATTTATATGTATTGCCTATGTATATAGCGCTTGTGAATGCATTACATAAATTTTGATAAAAATAGTGGATCACATGACTATAATTGGTTTATAATTTTCAATTATTCAACAAGCTTCATTATGCCACAGAATGCTGGCGACAATCACCAAAAGTAGTTCAACATATGATCCCCATGCAATCATCATAGGAATGAACAATGAAAGGTACAATATAAACAACACCTTTTTTGTAGCCTTAAACTACTAATAAAATTAGCCTACGAAGATTGCATTTTTCTTAATGTGGTCATTTAAGTGAATCAGTATAACTTCATTCCTTTGTGCTAAAATAAGTTATTATCGCACCATAACAATGACAATACATTAATTATTTTGTCATAATCATCCCTAAAACTTGAGCTAATAATGATCTTGATTTTCATATATTTCTCCTCCCACCCTTCCTCGGGATTGTTATGGAGTTGGAAAACATAATAATATTTGAGCCTCCATTGAGACATCTTAAGTACCATATGATTTTTTTCTCCATGTTCTTAAAGTGAAAATGAACTCTTCCAAGTTTTTATGGATAAAATTCTCACCATCCCACAAAGTTTGGTGGTTAAGTTTAGAAATGGAAAGTTTTATGGTAAAATGCATAATTCTCAAAAACAGATGTATAAATAAGGTTGAAACCATACATCTCTAGTAAGTCCATATTATATCATTTAAACATAATACTTAAATAATATTGTTATAATCGGATATGTGTGTGTGTGTAATTAGTAAAAGAGTAAACAAGTTAGTTAGTTTAATCAATTTGAATAGATTTTTCCAAAGCTGAGTTTGTTTTGAGGTCTTCAATTTTAGTATGGTTGAGGTTATAGTCCAAATTGGGTTGCCAAAAATTATTATTGCTAGTAATGCATGCCACAAAATTTTTAAAGTATATCAAATGGAAGTAAAAACAACTTTCTTGAAGGACAAGCTTTAAGAAGAGCTTTACATCTAACAACCTGAAGGTTTTTAGCTCTTAGAAAATATTCAAGAAGTGTGCAAGTTGAAAAAGGCATTGTATGGACTTAAACAAGCACCCAAGGCATGGTATTCCAAATTACATAAATACCTACAACAACAAGGATTCAAAAGAGGAGCAACTAACAATAACCTGTATATCAAATCTGAGAATGATAAACTTTTAATTGTTGTTGTTTATTTTGATGACATCATTTTTAGTAGTAATGCAAATTTACTCAATCATAAAATTGTGGCAGATATGCAAGCTAAATTTAAGATGTCCATGTGTGGGGAACTCTCATTCTTTCTTGGATTGTAGATCAGTCAATATTTATTTCCCATTGAAAATATCTCAAAGAAATGTTGAAGAAATTTGGGATAGAAGAGTGTTTTCTCGTTAGTACTCCTATGGTCATTGGATGCAAGCTCAACAAAGAGGATGAGTCACCTAAGGTGAATTAAACAATCCATAGATCCATAATTGGCAACTTGTTGTATCTAACAACCTCATGGCCATACATTATGCAAGTTGTTGGTGTGGTTGTGAGGTATTAATCAGTCCCCAAACAAAGTCATCTCTTAGCTACCAAGAGAATTTTTAGATATTAAGAGCCACAATGGACTATGGCCTAAGGTATCCAAAGGGTCAATTTTTTCATGAACTGCATTCATAGATGTTGATTGGGCCATAAGTATAGATGATAAGAAAAGCACAAGTGGAGGTGTTTTCTTTCTTGGAAACTGCTTAGTGGCATGGTTCAACAAAAAGCAAACAACTATCTTTCTTTCTACTGCTAAAGCCAAGTACATAACAGCTGCAGCGAGTTGCACTCAAATTTTGTGGATGAAACAAACATTATAGGACATGAAGGTAACATATAATTAGCCTATTCCAATTATCTGTGATAATACAAGCACTATCAGCATATCCAAGAATCTTATTATTCAATCAAAGACCAAACATATCCCCATCAAGTATCATTTTCTTATAGAACAGGTAGTTGATCAAATTCTAAAGCTGGAAAATATCTCAACCAAAGAACAAGTTATTGATATCTTTACTAAGTCTCTTGCCTGAAAACCTTTTGGGTATTTAAGGCAGAAGTTGGGAGTGAAGTCTCACTCTTCTTTTCACTAGTTTTTCTTTGTGATTGCAAAGAGCAATTGTCCCCATATGTACATGGATGGTTGTAATGATTCGCACCAAGAATAGAGACCAGTCTAAGGGGTTGTATTCAAACTTGCAAGAGAAGTACACGCTTAGGGGGAGTAGTGATAGTGCCTGCTAAAATGAATTGGTCCCGGTCTTGACAAGGGGAGCTTAGTGACACATCAAGCTGCTTTATTGGATAGGTCCACAAGCATATTGAATTGGTCAAAGAAAAATCACCAACTTGTTATATCAGTTCAGGGGGAGGATGGTGAAAGGGTGAGTAACTCAAACCCTTTTCCATTGATGTCAAATGGGCAGAATGTAAAAACATTGTAGATAGAGAGTGCTCAACCATAAACAACATAGACGAAGAGTGAGAAAACAACAAACAAAAAATTTCAGCATGTCAGCGGGAGTGTTGCCAACTATCAATGTTTCCATTAATGACCAAGCAATGTTTGGTAGTGTTGCCATCTATACCAAATGGGGAGATTGTTAGGCAAATGTTTTCGTTGGTGTCAAGTTTCAGTCATTGATGTCAAGTGTCAAGTAGAGGGTGTTAATTTGACAACTTAGTGACAAATTCCAACCATGGGACGAGATTCCTCTTTTCGAGAGGACCAATTTTGACTATTGAAGTGCTCAATTTGGACAAGGGAAAATGTATTTTTGAATTAAAGCCCACATGTGCACATTTGATCAGGTCGGCCCTAAAGCAAATTGGACACCCTTGGAAGGCTATAAATACAAGTGATCTCAACCTCATTTGGACATCATCATGAGACATTCTTCTATTCTCTTCCTTGGTTTGGCTCACACCGATCTAAGGAAAGTTCGTGAAAATTGGTTAGCATAGGTCCAAGATTACAGGGTTCGAAGCTCGCACGTGTTTATAGGGTTTTAGGTCACGGTCACAAGCTTTTCAAAGGAAATTTTCGACCATAGTCGTAGGCTTTCAGGCTCAAGGTAGCGACTGGAAGCTCTCAGTCGCACGCATATCTCTTCCTCCATGCAACTAGAATCTAAAGTTTGATTTTTCAGTTGACCGCAGATAGTGACAGTTATTTACAAGCTCCTGAATCATGGTTTTGATTATTGGCATGGTTGGGTTCATCTAATGGATAATGTTTAGTTGTTTTTTGTTGGATAGGTTTATGGTTGAAAATATGGATCATTATAGCCTCTCTTTGTTGAATCACTTAATGACAATCTAATAAGAAGAACAATTTGATAGAGTTTTTGTTATGAAACCAGCTCACAAAAAGATAGAAAAGATAGGTCAACGACATAAAAATCAACTTCTTCGAGGGGGCAACCTCCTTTACATTACACAAATGAACAATTCTTGGATGATACAAATAACAATACCTCATTTCTATATATAGAAGTCTAAGGGGTCCCAATACAATCAGAGCCTACATAACAATAATATTGTAGGGGCACAACAATAACAATAGTGGGTTTCTATGGGGCATAATAATAACAACATGGGAGAAGTTAAATTAATTGGATTTAGGATTTGCGACTGGCGGGAAGATGGTTTGCGCCGCTGCGATGGAGCCCTGATCAGTCCCCCGTGCCTCTGCCCTCGCCCCCAGGCTCCGCCTGGTCGGGCCTCCGCTGTGTTCTCGTCGTTTAGCGCGGACCCCTCCAATGGGGAACCGCCGCTTGACGGTTTGTCTCTCCTGCTGCTCTCAGCGGGCCTGCAATGGCAGGATCCGCTTCCCCTCCCCCAGCTTCAGACCCAGAAGTAATCTTCGCTTCTCTTCTGTCCGAGCCATCAGATACCAGACCTCGCCCCTCATTAACAAAGTTCATAAAAAAGCTGGATGAGATCCCTGAGGTAAATCTACCTCCTTCCCTCCCAAGGAAATCGGCAATAGCTTTATCAGAAAGAGGTCTTGTTGGACAGTTCACTGGTCTTTGGCCATCTCCAAGAACTGTCCAAAAATGGGTGGAGCGCAACTGGAGCACAATGATCCAAGGGAAGATCGCTATCAGATTCTGTGGGCAAGGATATTACACCTTCCTGTTCGAGACTAAAGAAGACAAACACCTCATCTTCCACAACGGACCTTACTTCATGGATACAAGAGGCCTCTATCTGAACAGATGGACCCCGGACTTTGATCCGGAAATGGACATCCCCAACGCGGTCCCCGTTTGGGTGCGCCTCCCCCATTTGCCCCTGCACTGCTGGGGGGATGAATCGGTCAAAGCGATCGGCAATGCAGTCGGAAAATATATAGATAGATCGGAACCAAGGGAGAATATGCATGCATGCGCAAGGATCTGCGTTGAAGTTGATCTTGGGAAAGGACTGCCAGAAGCAATCAAGTTAAAGGTGGATCAATGGATGCACATCCAGCAGCTGGACTACGAACAGCTGCCCTTCAAATGCAAGGTATGTCACGAGTACGGACATTTTGCCAATAGATGTAGCAAGTTAAAAGTAAATGAAGTAGAACATAATGAGGAAAATGCCGAAGTACCATGGGAACAAGTTAAAAGGAAAAAGTCCTCCTCTAACCCGGGCAATAGCTCCCTAGCCCCTCCGGCAACAAGTCATCCCCCCCTCCTCCCCCTCCCCCCTCAGCTTTCCCCTCCTCATCCAACCCCTTCGAATCCCTGTCAGCTGAAGTTCCGCCCTCCCCTCCCCAATCCCCCCGCCCAGCCTCTCCATGCTCCAACCCTCCTCCCTCCCCCCCTCCTACCATCGAAAGAATCCTCACTAGAAACAAAGCTAAAGAAGCCAACCAGCCATCCGATCCCCCGAGGAAAGTTGGTCGAAAAACGAATAAAGAACTAAGGGACGAAACAGCAGCAAAGGAGATGGCAACCGGTACTCAACAACCCATGGATTCATTCCTAGGCAAGCTAAAAGGAAGCGGCGAAAAGGCCGGGGAGAAATCAGGATCCCACCCCACAACTGGTAAATAATGAACTTGGTCTCTTGGAACTGTAGGGGGATCGGCTCTTCCTCAAAACTGAAAGCAATCAAGGATCTTATAAATCAGGAACAGCCAGACATTCTCCTAATCCAGGAGACCAAAACCACCGAGCAGGACTTTTTGCTCCAAACTCAAAGATTCAAAAACTACACAGGCATATCAAAAGGTTCAGATGGGGCTTCAGGAGGAATAGGAACATTATGGAACAAAAATAAGTGGGAAATCACCAACTCACAGCTATGCAACTGGTGGATCAGGACAGACCTAAAGCACAAAAGCACCCAAGAAGTTTATTACATCTATAATATATATGCTCCTAACCACTACAAAGACAAAGCCAGCTGTTGGAACTCTATAGAAGCGGATCTCACCACTATCCACAGCAGCGGGATAATTCTTGGGGGAGATTTGAATCTAATTAGGCAGGTGGAAGAAAAATATGGTGGAAACTACCATGCAGATCCATCGAGAGATAAGTTAGAAGCCATCATTCAGCTCTTCAATCTGATCGACACTCCTCTGTCGAATGGTAAATACACATGGACTAATAAGAGAACAGGATCACACAATATAAAAGAGAGGCTGGACAGGTTCCTAATTCAGGAAGGAGTAGCAGGTAATTTCCAAGCAATCAGGAGTCATATAATTCATGGCACAGCATCAGATCATAAGGCCGTGGTCCTCACCTTGGACAAAGGAATAAACTTAGGTCCTCTCCCTTTCAAATATAACAAAGCCTGGGATTCCCATGAAGATTTTCGCACCCTTGTACGAAACCAGTGGGCAATTGAAGTATCAGGCTCGCCACATTTCGTATGGGAAACAAAGCTTAAACATCTCAGGACAGTTATAAAGCAATGGGCAAGGGATAATGCAACTTCGGAAAAGAAAAAGAAGACAGAGCTGATAAAAGAGATGGAAAGCTGGCACAAAGAAAAAGAACAGATGCAATACACAGCAGAGGACTTAGAGAAGGAGAAAAATATGTACAAAGAGCTATATCGACAAAACCGAGTGGAGGAAGAGGAGCAAAGAATGAAATCCCGCTGCTTATGGTTGAAAGCTGGGGACAAAAACACTTCTTTCTTTCACAATAATGTCAAAATTAGAAGAGCCAGCAATCAGATAGACAAAATCGAAGTGGAAGGGAGAGAGTTGAAGGAACAAGAAGACATAAAGAATGCAGCATATAACCACTTTAAGGCACTTCTTTCGGCAAACCCCCAACAATATGACAGCAAAGCATTTCTAAGTGTAATAGAGAGCAAAATAACAGAGGACCACGATATCAAATTGGAGCAAGAACCCACAGCAGAAGAAATAAAAGAAGCCACCTTCAGCGTGCAGCAAGACAAGGCCCCGGGGCCGGACGGATTTACAGTTGCATTCTACAGGCAACATTGGGAAACTATAAAGAAGGACTTTATGAGAATGGTAAAAAACGCATTTACGAAACATAAGTTGGGGGACAACACAAAGTCTTCACACATAGCTTTGATTCCCAAGGAATCTAACCCCAAATCTTTTGATAGGTTCCGGCCCATTTCGCTCTGCAATGTTTCTTACAAGATCATAACAAAAATAATTGCTAATAGGTTAAAGAAACTCCTCCCTCTTCTAATTTCAGAGAACCAGGGCGACTTTGTTCCAAAGAGACAGATCACAGACAATGTTATCCTAATCCAGGAAGCCATCCACAGCAGTCACAACAGAGGAGACCGTGGAATGATCATTAAACTAGACATGGCCAATGCTTTTGACCGAGTGGACCACTCCTTCTTAAGTGCAGTCTTAAAAAAATTCGGTTTCGCCTCCAACTTTGTAAACATCATCAACGGGTGTATCTCCAATCCATGGACTGCCCCGCTGCTCAATGGTCGTCCCAGCAAATCCTTCAGAAGTTCTAGGGGGCTAAGGCAAGGCTGCCCCCTCTCCCCTTTCCTTTACATTATCATGGCGGAGACTCTCAGCATTCATCTCGAAAATCTTCGCAACAAAAAAGAAATCACAGGCATACGCATTGAAAGAGGAATAAAGGAGATAAATCACTCGTTATTCGCAGATGACACTTTATTAATTGGGGGGGGCTCCAGTTTGATGGCCAGGAGGTTCAAAAGAGTTTTGGATGCATTCCTCCAAGCTTCCGGAGGCAAACTGAATAACAGGAAATGTAAACTGTATACTTGGAATGTGCCCTATCAGACACAGCAAAGAATAGCCCAAATCCTGGACATTCCTCTACAAAAAAATTGGAGCTCCTTTCCTTACTTAGGTCTGCCTCTGGCAAAGGAACGCATCAAAGCAGAGGTCTGGACAAATCACATTGAAAAGATGAGAGGCCTACTCCAGAGCTGGGGCGCCTCCTGGCTAAACCTAGCTGGCAGAACCATCCTTATAAAGGCTGTCCTCTCAGGCCTCCCTATTTACCAATATGCGGTAATTATGGCTCTTGCTAGTATCCACAAGCACATGGAACTCATGATGAGAAGTTTTCTTTGGCAGGGAGGTAAACAGGACACAAAGAAATTCAGCCTAGTCAACTGGGAACAAGTCACTCTTCCCTATGAAAAAGGAGGCCTCTCCATAAAAATTCCAAGCCTTTCCAACCAGGCGCTGGGGCTTAAACAGATCTGGAGGATACTCACAGAAAATGGCTCGTGGTGGGTGGAGACAATAAAAAGAAAATATCTCAGAGGTTCAAATTCCAACATCCTCAATGAACCAATAGCAGACAGGCCTTGCACTCCGATGTGGCGTCTCATCAAGAAAGTTTTGGCCCACTTCAGAGAAAATGTCTCCAAGCTTCCAGGCAACGGAAAGAACACCAAGATTTGGTCTGACAGAATTATGAACTCCAACCCAAGAAACCTTCTTCAAGAGCTCAGGCCCTTGCAAGATTGGATGGAGGAAAGAAAGATAACCACCCTGTACGATATATCTCTGTGGAACCAAAATAGATGGTTTGCTTGGAAAGATCTGCACCTCCCTCTGGATCTCAAAGAGCTATGGCTCACACTGCAGCTCTCACTATCTGGATCAGCACCAATCAACAAGGAGAATGAAGATAGATACATCTGGGACTCTGGTGGAGGTTCCTTCTCAGTTAAAGAAGGATATAAATCATTACAAAATATAACTCCTGTAGCAAATTGGAGTCTCCACTCAGCGGCCTGGAAGACAGAATCCCTGCCAAAAGTAAAACACTTCAATTGGACCCTCTTAAAAAGAAAAATCCTTACAGCTGAGAACTTGAGAAAGAGAGGAATTCAAGGCCCATCGATATGTTGCTTCTGCCGAGCAGAGGAGGAGTCGATTCAGCACTCCTTCCTACTTTGCCCCTTCGCTAAAAGTTGTTGGAAACGGTTAACAAGTCCCTTGGAGATACGAGGAACCCACGCTCAGATGCACAATCTACAGAAGAACTGGAAGAAAGATTTCCCTTATCCCAGAAAAGGCAAGAATAATCTAATCAGGGTATGGAAGTGCATCCCTGCATCCCTTTGCTGGAACCTCTGGCTCGCCAGGAACAATCACGTTTTTAACAACATAATGCCTAAACTAGATAATGTCATAGCAAAAACAATTGCTAACATTTCTGAAGCTGTCAGCGCTAACTTCATAGCTTCCCCAGACCAGACAAGCTGGGCTCAAGAAGAAAGGGATTGGTACAGTAAATTCAACATCAGCCACTCTCAGAGTCCTCCCCCCCAGATCAAAGCACATCAGAAGCATCCCAACTGGAAACTCAGGGGAACTAAAGAAGAGATAAGCCAATGGATTTCAATTCCAAATCGCCCCCTGCTCTTCTTTGATGGCGCATCAAAGAACAATCCCGGAGCAGCGGGCGCAGGAGGCTTAATCAAAGATAATAAGGGGAATCCCATTTGCAGCTATGAATGGGGACTTGGAAAGGCCTCGAATAACGCAGCCGAAGCCTACAGCTTACTTCTAGGCACCGAAATTCTTTCCAGATTGGGATTAAGGAATGCCATCATTATTGGGGACTCGGCCATCATCATCTCAGCTATGAACACTGACAAAGAATTCAGCAAAGCAGGCCTCAACAACATAAGGACAAGGATTATTGATAACATCAGAAGTATGGGAGAAGTAACCTTTAGGCACGTGCTAAGAGAAAATAACGAAGAGGCGGACTCCTTAGCAAGTAGGGCAGTCAACAGGCAGCATGGACAGGTTAGGGAGAACGAAAGAATATATGAAAGAGCGATACCATAAGAAATCAAATTGTCAGAAAACACATCAGAACAGCATCTCCGGATTCTGTCATATCATTAATCACCTCATCGGTCTCTCATCCCTCGATTCCCCTTTCTCCTCCTCACCGTCGTCTTTCTCCCCTCCCTTCGATCCCAGAGCAATGCACTCTCAATCCTCTCGTGATCTCCCCTCTGACTTTTCAGGTAAACATCACTTCTGCCCATCTGGAGAATGCACTTCGAATCTGAAGCAAGATCCGCTCCCAGTTCCCGCAGGAAAAAATATCCCGCTCCTTCATCATGAATGGTCCTCCCCTCCCCTTTATATCCCCACTCCCTCCCCTGATTTCCTCAGAAACTCATCTCTTCAGTTCCAGATTGGTAGAGTTGGGCGCCCTGAGCGTGGCGACGCAGTTCACCACAGCGAAAGCAAGCAGTGTGTCCACAGAACACTGTGGTTCCTTCTCTTTGATCTCCTCTTCAGCAACAAGCAAGGCAAAAAGCAGAGCTACTTCGATCAGCAGGCCACCCACGCAGTTCTCAGGTATAACCCAAGTCATTTCTCAACTCTTTGTTCGCTAACCCGCTTCTTCTCAGTCATGGCAGAGAACAGACAGCAGCCAGCGGCGCAGGTGGGAGCAGAGCCTCAGGGGAATCCTCTGGATAGGGTGCTAGGAAATGACACCTGCACACTGTGCAAGGAACACTGTTTCTTGATTGCCCAGTTCGTAAAGCACCATAACGAACTCAAAGATGACTTTCATGCTGATAGTCGTTCCAAGCGAAAAAAGCTCGAAAAACAAAAGAAGCAAATCGAGGAACTTAAGGAGAGGTGCCAGCATTTAGAGGAGGCCATCAATCATATCAAGAACCTCACGGAGAGCATGCAGGCGGAGGCCTCTACAAAGGCAAGCCAAAAGGAACAGCAGAAGGATGATCAGATGGAAGACACAGTAAACCAATTCTGGTGTTAATCTTATGAATAGCAAAGTATGTCTCATAGATGGCCTGTTCGTCAGACAGTACAGTAGATATCTATTTCAACATTTTCTCCTCAAGTTAAACTCACAGAAGTCAAGGGCTGCATCCCGGTTTTGGACTTCATCTCTTCTCCCTCTTTTTGAATCTGATGTAATGGCTTTCGCATAGCGCAGTTTTATAATATATGAGTAAACGATCTTGTAAAAAAAAATAATAACAACATGGGAACTATATGGGCAGAATAATACAATCAGGGGATTGCACTAATAACAATAAGGGGTTACACTAGTAGTATAGGGACCTAACATGCCCCTCTCCTTAAAAAAGTGTTGTCCTCAACGCTTGAGTAGTTATGGATGCTTCTGTATAAAATTCCCATCCTCCCATGTGGAATCTTCAGCGGATAAGTTCTTCCACTTGATGAGATACTCTAAAATTGATCGATTTCGTAGCTGTCAATTTCTTGTTTTTGTGACTGCTTTCGGTTCCAATATGATTTTTCCTTCCTCATCAAGTTCTGGCAATATTGTTTGAACTGGGATCTTCTCACATATAACCTTTAAGCATGAAACATGGAAAACTAGGTGAACTCGGGAAGATGTAGGAAGCTCCAATTTGTATGCCACAGTACCAATCTTTTGTAACACCTTGTACAGACCATAATACTTTGGTGATAATTTATTATCCTTCTTAACTTGCTTAAGGGACATTCGTTTATATGGTTGTAGTCGTAGAAATACCCAGTCACCTACATCAAAACTTCTTTCGTTGCGATGTTGATCTGCATGTTGTTTCATTTTATTCTGCGCCAAAGTGAGGTTATCCTTTAAGAGTTTGAGAACTTGTTGTTGACGCTCGATGTGATCTTCCATTGCTTGAACCTTATAATTTTCTTTTAAAGATGATGTGATGGATGGTGGATGATATCCATAAAGTGTCATAAATGGGGTCATTTTCGCTGCAGTATGGAAGGAAGTGTTATACCACCATTCAACCAGAGACAACCACTTGAACCATTGTGTCTGTTTATCAGAAACAAAGCAATAAAGATATCCTTCCAAACATTTGTTCTTGTTGGGTTGTGTTATATTTTTTTCACGACTAGCCCACGTAGTTAACCGGGGGGTGAGAGGGGGGCAAAGATCCCCTTCGTTGCGCCGATTGTGTAGTGTGGGGGGGGGGGGGTTACAAGGGGTTTGAGACATACCAGTAACCCCACTTTATGGGGTCCGCGACAGCGCCCTGGAAAATTTTGGTTTTGGACCCTATGTTAAGTTGGGCGGACCCACCTATGGTTTTGTGCATGATTTTCACACATGTTTTTTTAACGCGATGGTTTTTCGGTCCATGGTATTAAACGCGATGGTTTTCAGTCCATGGTATTGGATGCTTCGTCATGTATAAATATGTATTATAACATTGAAAGGAACATAATGAAAAATCAAGCTGGTAGTCCCGGTTTTGGGATCCCGGGGAAAATATCTGTGTATATGTGTTTTATGTGTTATGCTCTCGCACTGTTTATTTTCTGTGTTTTAGAATTCGTATGCAGGTAATTTCTGTACGGGGTTAAAACCTACAATTCTCTATCTTAGTTTGCCCATCAAATTGTGGATGATAAGATGAGTTATGAGCTAACTGAGTACCCAAATATTCCACCTCTTGTACTCCAAAGAAACATTTGGAGCTTTTTGCATATAATTGTTTCTTCTCCAATAGTTTGAGCACCCTGCCAACATGTTGAACATGATCCTTCCAAGACTTGATGTAGATTAGTATATCATAAAAAAATACTAACACAAATTTTTTAAGGAAGGGTTTGAAAATGGAATTCATCAAATCTTGAAATGTAGAAGGTGCATTGGTAAGGCCAAAAGGCATGGCCGAAAATTCATAATGACTCTCATGAGTTCTAAATGTTGTTTTTGGAATGTCTTCAGTCTTCATTCTGATTTGATGATATCCAGAACGAAGATCCAACTTGGTGAAGTAAATTGCTCCATGTAATTCATCAAATAATTCATCAATGACAGGAATGGGGAATTTATCTTTAATAGTAAGCTTGTTGAGCTTCCTATAATCTGGATACATGTGCCATGATCCATTCTTCTTGTGTACCAATACCACTGGCATAGAGAAAAAACTTTGACTAGGTTGAATTATACCAACCTCTAGCATTTCTGCAACCATACGTTCAATTTCACTCTTTTTGGCATATGGATATCTGTAAGGCCTGATGTTTGGGGGAACACTTCCTGGAATCAAATGAATAACATGATCATGATCACGAATAGGTGGGAGGCATTTTGGAGTCTCAAATACATTGGAATGATTGTCCAAAATGTTTTGGAGATCTAGAGAAATAGATGATTTCAATGTGAGAACTTCTAGTGAACATAATTGTGCAATTATGCCACGTTGTTCTTTCTTTAGAAGCTTTGTCGTGTTGTTAGAGTTGATTATCTTTCCCGGTTTCCCTGCGATACCCCTTAATTCAACTCCTTTCCTTCCAAAAAAAATTCAAGAAAAGTTTTTGAAAATTAAAAGCTATCATACCCAAAGATTGTAGCCATTGGACTCTTAGTACAACATCTGCACCACCCATTAGAATGGAAAGCATTGGACTATTCAAGACATACTCTCACATGGATAGCTTGATATTATGGCACTTTCCAGATAAACTTATGGTTCCTCCATTTGCAACCATTACTTGACACTCTGGTGCTGGATATAGGAAGCGATTCAATTCCTTGGCTATCTTACAATGAATAAAATTATGGGTACTTCCTGAATCAATCAACACTATTACTTTTTTTTCTTGATATGCCCTTCCATATTGAGAGTTTGAGGAGTGGTAATTCATGTCAATGCATTACAAGATATGTTCAGATTCATTTCTTAGATTGGTTCCTAGTGTATGTCCTCTTCTTTTGACATTTCTTGTTCATTTTCTTGCTCCTCTTCCCCATCTATGTAAATTAATTTATTCTCAACACACTTATGACCTTTAGTGTATTTTCTATTACAATTGTAACAAAGCCCTTTTGCTCTTTTTTCTTCCAATTGTTGTGGTCTCAACCTTGTAGGTGGTGAAAGTCTAGCAGCAACAACACTTCCATCTTTATAGTTGTGAGTGATAGGCTTCCTTGTTGCCATAATTTTGCTTTCCATTTTTCTTGCCAACTTGAATGCTTTCTCCAATGAATCAGGTTTCCAAAAGCGAACCTCATGTTAGATGTTATCTTTTAAAGTTCCTATGAACACATCAATCTTATGCTCCTCTAGAATATCTTTTACCCTTATATTCAATTTTTGGAAGTCCTCAATGTGCTCCATCATTGAACCCTTTTGTTTGAGATTTATCAATTGGCTAAAAAGGTGTTGCTTTTTGTATCCTCATAATGTGCTATCATTTCTTTCGTAAAAATTTCCGAAGTGACAATTTGTTTACGAGAGAAAAGCCATCGATACCATACAAATTGATTTGGTTCCAAATATAAAGTTGCAATGCATACATTTTGTGTGTTTTGAACATTATGGAAATTGAAATATTGCTCCATCTGTAGTATCCATGTTAGGGGATCCTTGCCATCAAACTTCCTCATATTGATCTTTGGAACATGGTGGGTCTTCAATCCACCGCTAGAGTCTATGAAATCATGATTAACATTTCTTTTATTCTCATCATAAGTTTCTTTTACTACCCTTTCGCCATTAGTAAGCATTTCTTGTAGCAAATTTTTCAAATCTTCCATGTTGCTTTTAAATTTATTTTTTTATACCGTCCATCTTAGCTTCCACGTCTTTTTTTAAACCATCCATTTTAGCTTCTGTTACTTTTTGTGAGAGTGAATTTTGTTGCACTTGGTCTCATAATTTCGATATATCATGTTGCATTTCTTCCTCTTCTTCATGAGTCATGCTAGAGCTTTCAGGTTTCTTACTAGGTGTTTCCATTTTATTTCTTCGGAGCATCAATTAATGATAATAATGCTTCACTATGCCCTTTGAATTCCTTCAAACTAATTTTTCACCCAACTTATGCAAAATTAAAGAAAAAAAAACTACACACATTTTTTCACTTTGTAGGAGCTCGATATTAAATATATTGTATCTCTATAATTTTGGATCTCCAAGGTCTGAAATTGCATCTTGTGGTAGCCCTCTGAGTCTTCTTTCCAACCCCACAAGTCTGATCAAAATTGGATTCTCCAAGGAAGAGCTATGTCAAATCTTCCACGATGGCCTGATTATAGACTTATTCAGTAGAGCAAACTTGTACGAAGTGCCACGTGTCCTTGTTTTGACCTTAAGACCTGAAACCGATACACAGAAAAGTACAGGTCGTCCTCTTTCTGTAACTTCTGACGATATTTCAATCTGATACTCGAAAAGAAAGTTATGACGATTTTCCCCAGGTCACCTGTTTTTTATGTAATTCGGGAGCCTACAAAAACCCTAAATGTCTTGGACCATATCTCCAAAATATAGCAAAACAAAACCTAAAATTCGGGCCTGAGCTTCATCAAGATTCTGGCTCAAATTGGTTTTACTTTCAGAGTCTGAACCTTCGTAGAAAAAAAATTATAGTGAAAATTCCACGATGACCTGTTTGCGATGGAATTATGGAGCTTGCGAAAACCCTAGCTTCCTCAGATCATAACTCCAATAATATAGTGAGACAAGATCTGAAATTTGGACCTGAGGTTCAGAACGATTTCGGCTCAAATGGGTTTTTTTTAGCTTCTGAAACTTCGTAAAGAAAAAGTTATAGTGAAAATTCCACGATAACCTGTTTGGAGCAGCGAAACCCTAGAATCCAAAGCTCTGATACCAAATGCTATGAAACCTATTCACAAAAAGATAGAGAAAATAGATCAACGACTTAAAAATCAGCCTCTTCGAGGGGGGAAACCTCCTCTTCATTACACAAATGAAAAATTCTTGGATGATACAAATGACAAGACCTCCTTTCTATATATAAGAGTCTAAGGGGTCTCAATACAATCAGAGCCTACATAACAATAATATTGTAGAGGCACAAAAATAACAATAGTGGGCTTCAAAGCCCCAAGGGTTAGCTCAACTGGTCGAGTCCTCGTTGTTAAGTACCTCGCCGATCAGGAGTTCACAAGGTCAATTCTCTTCGACGCCCTCGGAGTTAGGCCCTGATAGTATGGCCGAAGGGTTTTAAAAGATTCCCTTCGAGGTAGATCTGCCCAAATTTTCCGTGGATGTAGCAACCACCCATGAACCACCTCTAAAAAAAACAATAGTGGACTTGTATGGGGCATAATAATAACAACATGGGGACTACATGGGCACAATAATACAATCAGTGGGTGCACTAATAACAATAAGGGGTTACACTAGTAGTATAGGGACCTAATAGGTTTCCCCATAGTGGGTTTTGCCTTGGTCTCTGACTAATCCTGGTGTCTCTATGTGTGAATGTTTTTCTTCTATTGTTCCTTTATGTTCCACTGCATTGATGATGATATTATTCTTTCTACATAGTTGCATATATTGTTGAATAATAATGATATGATGCCATGGGTGAATTTAAATATGGAAATAATGAAATGCAATTATCAAGGCAAAGAACAATATAGCCCTAAGAAAAATTAACATGGTATCAGAGTTGGGCTGAAGAAAAGTCATTGAATATCACCCCTATTAAAACACTCTTGATGGATGTAAGAGAAGATGGAGGATACCCAAAATAATTCTAGGGTTTGAAGGAAACCCTAGGCAATTTAGTTATTAGGGTTTGATAGATATTATAAGGTTAGGGTTTGGAAGAAACCCTGGTTTATGGAAAATATCTGAGATATATTGAAAATGCAACAAGAAAATCCTAATTTAATTTTGTCCTTGAATTAAATTAAGAATTAAATTGTAATTCCACATCTCATGACAACTTGTAATATTTAACTAAGTTAATTTGGCTTAGTTGGCTCAGTTAATTTAAGTTGGGAGTCTAACTTGAGTCATGTAGAGTGTCTCCTACTTTTAGGAGCCCTGTTTGAGTTTATTTTGAGTTGTAATTATTTAATTCAGTTTAACCGAGTTAAATTCAGTTAAACTAGTTCTAAGTCATGGAGGAATTAGTGGGGGATCCAATACTGGGGTGTAACCTACAGTAGTGGAGTGCAACCAACACTGATCAACTAGTGAACTAAAGATTCACTCATAATTAACTCATGCATGTCAGATCAGAGAAAGACCCAGTTGAGATTGGAGTTCAAGGACAGTGTACTATCAGTTGTATAATCATCGAAATTGTACAAATGGTGTATGCAATCAAAGGAAGGCCTATGAGGATTTTTCTGTTCATATTTGTGGAATTTTCCATTTAAATATGGGATAATTCCCTAGGAAACTGCACAAGGAAATAGGAGTTTGGAAGGCAGCAAAATTGGCTAAGTATTGGCTTGAGCTTGTTTGGGAAGTAGTGAGACGAATAGAGATAGTGCATAGGTTGTTTTAGCTTGAGCAAAACATTGTAATCTTCTCATATTTTCTGATTAATGCAATATATAGATAGCAAGGGTTTTTAGTTGTGGCTTTCCCCAGAAAATTATTGTGTTATGTGTGATTGAATTCTTTCTCTTTTATGCTTCGTGATTTCATCGATCGTTTATTGTTTCCGCTGATGAGTAGAGTAGATTCAATTCAATTGTTTTAGCATATTACAATCTACAATTTGAATCTACAAGGAATTTCTACATGATATCAGAGTTGAAATCACTATAGAAGAGCATAATATGAGTCTGTCTTTTGCAGGAGAAATCGAATTTGCAGTATCATACTTCAGAGCCAGTAGGATGTTGTTCTACGGATTGAGACTCGAATATGCCCTTGAGGGTAGTTCGAACTATATTGCTTGGAAGGATAGGATGGAGGCAGTGTTGGAAGACAACGAGCTTAAGGAATTCATAGACAAATATATTCCTAATCTAGTTGATGCTCAGGATCTGGCAAAGTGGAGAAAGTGTGTGGCAAAGGCGAGAAGGATTATCCTAGAAGGAGTTCGAAATCATATTTTTTCGAACCTCCACGACAAGGAAAACCAATTTGCAATGTGGAAGGCCTTGAAAAACCTATTTCAAAACAGTAGTGACCACAAGAAGCTGACACTAAAAGAAAAGCTCAGAAAAATCAAGATGGAGAAGGGTGACACAATACCAAAGTACTTGACCAAGTTAACCCAATGTCAAAATGAGCTTGGAAGTGTCGAAGTGATAGTTGTTGAAGACGATCTAGCGAGCCTAGCGCTTATAAGCCTTCCTAAAAGCAAGCAGAGCTACGAGGACTCAGTTAATGGGAGGGAGAAGCTATCAAAGTGGGAGTGATTGTGGTCCGACTTGGTACAAGAAGAGATTCGACGGAACACCAGAGATGGATTATCATATAAGCATGATGATGAAGAGAACTATGCCTTAGATGGAAAGCTGAAGAAATGGAAGGGGAAGTCATCCCATTCCAAATCAAACTCTAATCACGGCAGAAAGAAGAAGGACATGTTGAATATTAAATTTTTTCACTCTCATGAGTTGGGACATTATGCCACAAAGTGTTCACACAAGAACGTTTGTAAGAAGCCCTTGGGAGGAGCATCAAGTGAAGCTCTTGCTTCACAATTCGAGCTAGATTTCACCCACATCTCTTGCATGGTGACATCGGTAATGGGTAGTGTGTGGTACCTGGATAGTGGAGCCTCATTCCATATGACCGACAACAAAGAGTTCTTTAGTGACTTGGAGGAGAAGGGCCTCCAGATGCACATCGATATGGGAGATGATGGGAGGTATAGCGTGACTGACATTGGCATTGTTACCTTTCAGAGAGAGTCTGGTTCTCCTCTCACATTAAAATATGTCATGTATGTTCTGGGTTTGAAGAAGAATTTCATTTCAGTTTCTATGTTGGAGGATTGTGACTACGATGTTAGGTCCCTATAATACTAGGGATTCCCCCATTACTATTGTTATTATAGCCCTTATTGTTATTGTTGTGCCCCTATTGTCCCCATATTCTTATTATTGTGCCCCATAGAAACCCACTATTGTTATTGTTGTGCATTTATATTATTATTGTTATGTCGACTTTGATTATATTGTGACCCCTTAGACTCCTATATATAGAAAAGAGGTTTTGTCATTTGTACTATCCAAGAATTGTTCATTTGTGTAATGTAAAGGAGGTTGCCCCCTCACAAATGCTAATTTTGAAGGTGTTGATCTATCTTTTCTTCTATTTTGTGAGCTGGTTGCATAACATTTGGTATCAAAGCTTTGGATTTTAGGGTTTCGCTGCTCCAAACAAGTCATCATGGCATTTTCTCTATAACTTCTTCTTCTTTATTTCTTTCTTCTTCTTCTTCTTCTTCTTCTTCTTCTTCTTTTTTGCGACATTTCAGAAGTTAAAAAAAATACCCATTTGTGTTGAAATCTCTCTGAACCTCGGGTCTAAAAAATATCCATTTGCGCTGAAATCTCTCTGAACCTCGGGTCTGAATTTCAGATCTTGTTTCGCTATATTTTCGGAGATATGATCCAAGGAAGTTAGGGTTTTTGCAGGATCCCGAATTATATCTCAAACAGGTGACCTGGGGAAAATCATCATAACTTTCTTTTTCAGCATCATATTGAAATTTTGTAAGAAGTTACAGAACGAGGACAGCCTGAAGTTTTCTATGTATCAGTTTCAGGTCCTAAGGTTGAAACAGTGACACGTGACACTTCGTACAAGTTTGCTCTACTGAACCGGTCTATAATCAGGTCATCGTGGGAGATTTGGCATAACTCTTCCTTGGAGAATCCAATATTGATCAGAATTACGGGGTTGGAAAGAAGACTGAGAGGGCTACCACAGAATGAAATTCCATACCTTGGAGATCTGCAATTATAGAGATACAACATATTCAATATCGAGCTCCTACAAAGTGAAAAAAGGTATACAGTTTTTTTAAAATTTTGTATAAGTTTGGTTTGAAAAATTAGTTTGAAGAAATTAAAAGGGAATAGTAAAGCATTATTATCATTAATTTATGCCCCGAAGAAAGAAAATGGAAACACCTAGCAAGCAACCTGAAATCTCTAACATGACTCATGAAGAAGAGGAAGAAATGCAACATGATATATCAAAATTACGAGACCAAGTGCAACAAAATTCACTCTCACAAAAAGTAACAAAAGTTACGATGGATAGTTTAAAGAAAGGCGTCGAAGCTAAGATGAATGGTGTGGCAGCTAAGATCGATGGTTTAAAAAAAGGCATGGAAGCTAAGATGGATGGTATAGAAGAAAAAAATTAAAGGCAGTATGGAAGATTTGAAGACAGGGATGGAAGCTAACATGGATGGTATAGAAGAAAAACTTAAAGGAAACATGGAAGATCTGAAAATGTTGCTACAAGAAACGCTTACTAATGGCGAAAGGGTAGTAAAGGAAACTCATGATGAGAACAAAAGAAATGTTAATCATATTTTCATAGACTCTAACGGTGAATTGAAGACCCATTATGTTCCAAAGATCGATATGAAGAATTTTGATAGCAAGGATCCCGTAACATGGATACTACAGATGGAGCAATATTTTGATCTCCATAATGTGCAAAACACACAAAAGGTACGCATTGCAACTTTATATTTGGAATCAAATCAGTTTGTATGTTATCGATGGCTTTGCTCTTGTAAACAAATTGTCACTTGGGAAATTTTTACAGAAGAAATGATAGCACATTATGAGGATACAAAAAGAAACATTTCTTTTAGCCAATTGATAAATCTCAAACAAAAGGATTCAATGATGGAGCACATTGAGGACTTCCAAAAATTGAATATAAGATTAAAAGATATTCCAGAGGAGCATAGGATTGATGTGTTCATAGGGATTTTAAAGGATAACATCCAACATGAGGTTCGACTTTGAGAACTTGATTCATTGGAGAAGGCATTCAAGTTGGCAAGAAAAATGGAAAGCAAAATTATGGCCACAAAGAAGCCTACCACTCACAACTATGGAGATGGAAGTGTTGTTGCCCCCAGGCTTCCACAACCTACAAGTTTGAAACCACAACAATTGGAAGAAAAAAGAGCAAAAGGGCTTTGTTATAGTTGTGATAACAAATACACTAAAGGTCATAAGTGTGCTGAGAAGAAATTATTTTACGTAGATTATGAAGAGGAGGAAGAAAATGAACAAAAAACATCAGAAGAAGAGGACATACACCAAGAACAAACCCTAGAGAAAGAATAAATGAATCCGACCATATCTTGTAATGCATTGGTCAGAATTACCACTCCTCAAACTATCAAGATAGAAGGGTATATCAAAAAGAAAAAAGTAATAGTGTTGATTGATTCGGGAAATACCCATAATTTTATTCATTGTAAGATAGTCAAGGAATTGAATTGCTTCCTATATCCAGCACTAGAGTGTCAATTGATGGTTGCAAGTGGAGGAACCATAAATTTCTCTGGAAAGTGCCATAATATCAAGCTATCCATGGGAGAATATGTATTGAATATCCTTATGCTTTCCATTCCAATGGGTGGTGTTGATGTTGTACTAGGAGTCCAATGGCTACAATCCTTGGGTATAATAGCTTTTAATTTTCATGAAATTTTCTTCGAAAGGAAAGGAAGTTGAATTAAGGGGTATCACATGGAAACCAGAAAATATAATCAGCTCTAACGGAATGACAAAGTTTCTAAAGAAAAAACAACAAGGCATAATTGCACAATTATGTTCGCTAGAGGTTTTGACATCGAAATCATCTATTTCTTCAGATCTCAAAAAAGTCTTGGATAATCATTTCAAGGTATTTGAGACTCCCAAAGGCCTCCCACCTATTCGTGATCATGATCATGCTATACATTTGGTTCCAGGAAGTGTTCCTCCAAACATCAGGCCTTACATATATCTCTATGCCCAAAAGAGTGAAATTGAACGTATGGTTGCAGAAATGTTAGAGGCTGGTATAATTCAACCTAGTCAAAGTTCTTTCTCTGCTCCAGTAGTGTTGGTGCACAAGAAGGATGAGTCATGGTGCATGTGTCCAGATTATAGGGAGCTCAACAAGCTCACTATTAAAGATAAATTTCCCATTCATGTTATTGATGAATTATTGGATGAATTGCATGGATCAATTTACTTCACCAATTTGGATCTTTGTTCAGGATATCATCAAATCAGAATAAAGACTGAATACATTCCAAAAACAACATTTAGAACTCATGAGGATCATTATGATTTTTTGGTCATGCCTTTTGGCCTTACCAATGCACCTTTTACATTTCAAGGTTTGATGAATTCCATTTTCAAACCCTTCCTTAGAAAATTTGTGTTAGTATTTTTTGATGATATATCAATCTATAGCAAGTCTTGGAAGGATCATGTTCAACATGTTGACAGGGTGCTCAAACTATTGGAGGAGAAACAATTATATGCAAAAAGCTCCAAATGTTTCTTTGGAGTACAAGCGGTGGAATATCTGGGTCATATTATATCTCATGAAGGTGTGAAGGTAGACCCTAGCAAAATTAAAGTCATTAAGGAATGGAAAATCCCCAATCAATAAAGAATCTACGAGGATTTCTCAGGTTGACAGGGTATTATCGCAAGTTTGTTAAGAATTATAGATGAATAACAACACCTCTAACAACATTATTGAATAAAGATGCATTTTCATGGACTCTAGAAGCAACGAAAGCCTTTGAACATCTTAAAGAGGCAATGTGCCAAGCACCAGTTTTAGCTATGCCAGACTTCATAGAAACCTTTATTGTGGAATGTGATGCCTCAGGAAATGGAATTGGTGTTGTTTTAATGCAAGAAGAAAAACCCATTGCTTTCAAAAGTCATCCAATCAAAGGAAAGTATTTACACAAAGCTATTTATGAGAAGGAAATGTTGGCAATACTACATGCACTTAAGAAATGGTGACCCTACCTAATGGGAAGACACTTCAAGGTAAAAATGGATCATGATAGTCTTAAATACTTTTTAGAACAAAGATTATCTTCAGAAGAGCAGCAAAAATGGGTCACAAAGATGTTCGATTATGACTTTGAAATCATCTACAAAAAAAGGAAGCAAAATGTTGTGGCAGATGCACTCTCAAGAAAGGATGCGGATGTGGACGCATTGTTTTGCGCCATTTCTATTATCCAACCATATTGGATAAATGAAGCAAGGGATGAATGGAAGATTGACGAAGAAGTGTGGGCACTCATTCAAAAGTTACAACAAGATCCCAGTACATCTGATACATTTAGCTGGAAAAATGATTCGTTATGGTACAAAGATCGCTTACACCTATGTAATAATTCTCAACTCAAACAAAAGATTTTTATGGAATTTCACACCTCTCCCTTAGGAGGGCACTCGGGATTTTTAAAAACTTACCACAGGGTTAAGAAGTATTTTTTTGGGATGGCCTTAATCTGATATTCAAAAGTTTCTGGCGGAATGTTTGGTTTTCCAACAAAATAAAGTTGAAACAATTAAGACCCCAAGTCTATTACAACATTTATCCATTCCAAGCCAACGTTGGGAGGAGGTTTCAATGGATTTTATCACATGCTTACCCAACTCCGAAGGAAAGAGTGTCATCATGGTGGTAGTTGACAGACTTACCAAGTATGCACACATTTGTGCACTATCGCATTCATTTAAAGCCAGTACAGTGTCTACTACATTTATGGAAACAATTCAAAAGTTACATGGAAACCCTAAGATTATTGTAAGCGACATAGATCCCATTTTCACAGGAAATTTTTGGACAGAATTATTTTCTTGCCTTGGTACTCAGTTAGCTCATAGCTCATCTTATCATCATCAATCTGATGGGCAAACTTAGATAGTAAACAAATGTTTGGAATGATATCTTCGTTGCTTTGTATCTCATAAACAAACACAATGGGTCAGATGGTTGCCTTTGGTTGAATGGTGGTATAACAATTCCTTCCATACTGCAGCAAAAATGACCCCATTTATGGCACTCTATGGATATCAGCCACTGTCCATCACATCATATTTAAGAGAAAATTCTAAGGTTCAAGCAGTGGAAGGTCACATCGAGCATCAACAACAAGTTCTCCAACTCTTAAAGGATAATCTCCCTTTGGCACATAATAGAATGAAACAACAGGCAGATCAACATCGCAGCGAAATAAGTTTTGATGTAGGTGACTGGGTATTCCTATGGCTACAACCATATAAAAAAATGTCCCTCAGGCAAGCTAAGAAGGATAATAAATTATCACCAAAGTATTATGATCCATACAAGGTGTTGCAAAAGATTGGTACTATGGCATACAAATTGGAGCTTCTTGCAGTTCCAAGAGTGCACCTAGTTTTCCATGTTTCATGCTTAAAGAAGGTTATAGGTGACAAATTCCTAGTGCAAACAATACTGTCAGAACTTGACAGGGAAGGAAAAATCATATTGGAACCTGAAGCAGTCACAAAAACAAGAACTCGAAAGTTACAAAATCGATCAATTTCAAAGTATCTCATCAGGTGGAAGAACTTACCCGTTGAAGATTCCATATGGGAGGGTGAGAATTTTATACAGAAGCATCCAGAACTACTCCAAACGTTGAGGACAACACTTTTTTTAAGGAGAGGGGCATGTTAGGTCCCTATAATACTAGTGATTCCCCCATTACTATTGTCATTGTAACCCTTATTGTTATTTTGTGCCTCTGTTGTCCCCATATTGTTATTATTGTGCCCCATAAAAGCCCACTATTGTTATTATTGTGCCCTTATATTATTATTGTTATGTCGGCTTTGATTATATTGTGACCCCTTAGACTCCTATATATAGAAAGGAGGTTTTGTCATTTGTATCATCCAAGAATTATTCATGTGTGTAATGTAAAGGAGGTTTCCCCCTCGAAGAGGCTAATTTTGAAGGTGTTGATCTATCTTTTCTTCTATTTTGTGAGCTGGTTGCATAACATACGATACGATATTTAGCAAGGGAAAGGTTTTCCTTCGTCACATAGCCTCAGGACAGGTGAAACGGATCAGGGTTCAGGTGAAGAATCTCTACAAATTGGATGTAGAACAGTGCGTTTCTTTGAGCACAAAAGCACAGAAGGTGCAGATCCGAGACATCGGTGAGTTGTGGCATATAAGATTGGGTCACTTGCACCACCAAGCTTTGAAGATCATGCAACAAATTTCTACACTACTTTCCAAGGGTGCACTAGAGCAAAGAGACACATGCAAAGGGTGTACATTGGGGAAGTAAACCGAAGCTTCCTTTCATTATAAATACGATCGAGCGTAAGCGATCCTTGATAGAGTTCACTGAGATGTGTGTGGACCGTTCTTGACAACCTCCACATCCAAGCACAAGTATTATGTAATATTTGTTGATGATTTTCTCGTAAGTGTTGGATTTTCTTCATGCAGAAGAAAGATCAGACATTCGCTAAATTTTGTGAATTTAAAGCACTTGTCGAGAAAGATACTGGCAGGAAAGTTAAAGCTCTCAAAAGAAATAACGATGGAGAATATGTGTGGAATGGATTCAAGAAATTTTGTGCATCAAAAGGCATTCGAAGGGATTTAATAACACTTCATAATCCACAACAGAATGGGGTGGTTGAAAGGAAGAACGAAAGTATTGTGGGAGTTGCACGGGCGATGTTACATGATCAAGGCCTACCATTGCACTTGTGAGTTGAAGCATGTAACACAGCTGTTTATTTGCAGAACAGAATCCCTCATTGAATTCTTGGAATGAGTAAACCAAAAAAATCTTTTTCAGGTAAGAAAATAGATGTGGCACACTTCAGGATCTTTGGTTCATCAATTTATTTTCATGTTACCAAGGATGCATGGAAAAAACTAGAGCCAACAGCTGAGTTGGGCATATTTGTGGGGTACACTGATACACCTCATAACTATTGGGTGTACCTTCCATCCAATAGGATGAAAATGGTTTGTAGAGATGTGAATTTCGATGAAGAGAAGACCATGAGATGTTCCTTTGAGAGGGAGCTTTAGTTACATGCAGCTGAGGAGCTTTTATCTCCAAAAGAGGAACCTCGGGATGATGTGGAGCAGCCACATGCATAGGAGAAGATAGTGGAAGCACCCACTCATGCAAAGACTTCCAGAGATGGCAAGAAGCACACGAGAGAGGCTGACAAATTGATGCATGATCTTAGAGAGAATGTGGGAGCACCCACATCACAATGCAGACAGAGGAGGTCACCAGATCGGTACACTGGCTACATGGCTCTGATGAGCGAGAGTGTATAAGTTGAGTCGTCCTCATTCAAGGAAGTCATGCAACAACCAATACAGGCCGATGCCATGGTTGAGGAGTATGACTCCATTATCATAAACAATGTTTAGGAAGCAGTCACAAGTCCAGCAGACAAGTCAGTGGTGAGTTCCAAATGGTTTTACAAGGTAAATTAAGCAGCAGATGGGAGTGTGGAAAAATACAATGCCATATTTCTGGCCAGAGGATTCTCTCGAGTGGAGGGAATTGATTATGATGAAACCTTTGCTACAGTAGCAAGGTACTTTTCAATCAGATCTATTCTAGCACTGTCAGCGTAGAAGGGATGGAAGATACATCAGATGGATGTGAAGACAACATTCCTCAATAGCATGATTGAGGAAGAGGTGTATATTTAGTAACCGAAAGGATTTGAGACCTTCAACAGAGAGTCGCATGTGTGTAGACTCAAGCGAGCATTGTATGGACTAAAACAAGCACCTTGTGCTTGGTACACCAGAATTGACAACTATTTCACTGAGTTTGGCTTCACCAAAAGTGAAGCAGATGCGAACCTTTACCATATTGTGGTTGAAGGTAAATTGTTGATTATAGTATTATATGTTGATGATTTGATTCTGACAGGTGATGAGAAGTTGATAAAATCTTGCAAAGATGATCTTGCAAGAGAATTCGAGATGAAGGACCAAGGGCTCATGCACTACTTTCTTGTTATGAAAGTATGGCAAGGAGATGAGGAATTGTTTGTCTCTCAGGGAAAGTATGTAAACGAAGTATTGAAGAAGTTCCACATGGAGAGCAACAAACCCATGGAAACTCCTCTAGCAGGTAATTGGAGGAAGGAAGATGCTACTTTAAGTGAAGTAGCTACTATTTATAGACAGCTTGTGGGTTCACTTATGTATTTGGTGAACATATGATAGGACATGTGTTTTGTAGTTAACCAACTTAGTCAAGCCATGGTTAAGCCAACCAAAATTTATTGGAAGACAACTAAACATGTGTTGAGATACCTCAGAGGCACCACTCAGTTTGGTCTTTGGTACGTACGGACAGAGGGAGTGAAGCTTCAAGGATTCACAGATGCGGATTGAGCAGGGAGTCCATCATACAAAAAGAGCACATCAGGGGGAAGCTTTAGTATTGGGTCAATATCAGTTTCTTGGTATAGCAGGAAGCAGATATCAGTTGCACTCAGTTCAGCAGAAGCAGAGTACATCGCTACTATTCAAGCAGCTTGTGAGGCTATCTGGATGAGGAAGATCCTTGTTGGGTTATTTGGTCAGCGGATGGATCCTACAGTGATTTACTATGACAATCAAAGTTGTATCAAACTCTCTGAGAATCCATTTTTTCATGATCGGTCCAAGCATATTGACATCCAGTATCACCATCTATGAGATTGTGTGCATAGGAGAATCATGTTGATGGAGTACATTACTACAGAGGAACATGTTGCAGATATTTTGACAAAGGCATTGTCAAGATGCAAATTCAAGTTTCACAAAGGCAGTATCGGGATAGCAGATAATCTCTTTCTTGTTGAGAGGGAGTGTTTAAAATGCAACAATAAAATCCTAATTTAATTTTGTCCTTGAATTAAATTAGGAATTAAATTGTAATTCCACATCCCATGACAACTTGTAATAGTTAACTAAGTTAATTTGACTTATTTGGTTCAGTTAATTCGAGTTGGGAGTCTAACTTGAGTTATGTAGAGTGTCTCCTACTTTTTAGCAGCCCTGGTTAAGTTTATTTTGAGTTGTAATTATTTAATTCAGTTTAAATGAGTTAAATTCAGTTAAACAAGTTCCAACTAATGGAGGAGTTAGTGGGATATCCAGTGGTGGGGTGTAACCTGCAGTGGTGGGGTGTAACCAACATTGATCAACCAATAAACTGAAGATACACTCATAATTAACTCATGCATGTCAGATCAGAGAAAGACCCAATTGAGATTGGAGTTCAGGGATAGTGTACTATCAGTGGTATAATCATCTAAATTATACAAATGGTGCATGCAATCAGAGGAAGGGCTATGAGGATTGTGAAATTGATATTTGTGGAATTTTCCAATTAAGTATGGGTTAATTCCCTAGGAAACTGCGCAAGGAAATAGGAGTTTGGAAAGTAGCAGAATTGACTAAGTATTGGCTTGAGCTTGTCTAGGAAGCAGTGAGACAGATTAGTGCAGAGGTTGATCCGGCGTGAGCAAAGCATTGTAATCTTCTCATACTTTCTTATTAATGCAATATATAGATAGCAGGGGTTTTTAACTGTGGTTTTCCCCAAAAAAATATTGTATTATGTGTGATTGAATTCTTTCTCTTTTATGCTTCATGATTTCATCAATCGTTTATTGTTTCTGTTGATGAGTAGAGTAGATTCAAGTCAATTATTTTAGCATATCACAATCTGCAGTTTGAATCTACAAGGAATTTCTACAATATACAGTCTGGAGACCCTAGCATGATCAATGTGAAGATGTTCAAGAACTTGTGACAGATTTCCTGAAGCCCTAAATGGGATAGTCTTTATTAGGCTTGGTTGTTGATTAAGTTGGTAAATATATTAAAGGCAACAATATTATATGGTCAATGGATAGTCATGGCTCTTGAAGGTTGGTTCAAGAGGGAGGTGATCACCTCTCATTGAAGATATGTACTTTTCAATTTATGGTGCTCCTTTATGCCTTTACTTTTATTTAGATCTGATTGTTGTTTTAATATATTTGAGTATCCGGATGCTTCTAACCTCCTGATGAGTTGTGATAAGTGGATCCTTCTTGAGGATCATAGCTAGTGTAGGAAGAAAAGAACTAGTGTTGGAAAAAGTAAAGAGGCACTCGATGAAAAGGTGACAAAGAGCTACAACTGTCTATGTAAAATAAGAAGGTGCACAAGTATTTGAATACTATAGGGTATGCATGGTATATTGTTTCAATGTTATGTTTTAGTTGCAACATTGGATGGCAAGGTAAGCCCTAAGGTATGATGATTATATCACCTTCATAAATGACTCATGCATGCATATGAAAGCAAGTTTGATTCGCAGTATTTATGATGAGATGGTGCACTTGGTATTGGACAAGTATCTTACATTCTAATAAGATTGATATTCAAGATCTTATTGTTGACCTTGGTTAGCTTGGTAATTATGACGTGGTAAAATAGGTTGCCCTAACTTGATGGTTAATGATAAAAAAGTGATGAAGTGATCATAATCCTTGAAGTATGATAATACACTTGTCAGCTTCCCTAATCATATCACTCTAACCCATGATGAAAGTTTGACGTTGACATGATATGACCATGATGGATATATGTTTTAGAACCTGATATAGCTATATTTTACGATCTAACAGTTTTTGATACATGACAGTATTATAGACAGGTTGATGACTTGAATAATAATGGCTGAAGGGGTTGCTCATTCAGAGGGAGAATCTCTCCATAAGATCCTTGCACCTATTATCATTTGCATTATATGTATAGAAGGTTCTTTATTGTTGGAGTAAGATTTTTGACTAAATATATGATGTTGATAGTCTGCAGCAAATTTTGGTTTGAGAAGAAAGGGTTTCCCTTAGTTTAAACCCCAATCGCATGGAAGCAATATTATCAATGCGGATATAAGCCTGACAACCGCACAGAAGAAATCCTATGGGTGCGGTTATGACTGCAGGTCACAAAATTTGAAGCTTTATGCATAAAATCAAGAATGCACCAAGAGTATGACAATCCTACAGATATGGAGCAGACAACATTAAGTTCTACGAGTTGGGAAGTTTGAATGTTTTACTTACTATAATGTGAATATGTTGACTAAACTTGTGTTTGCAAGTGACCAAAATATGCATATCAATATGTCATTATGATTTAACCATTGAGGCTAGTGTATGACAATATTTGATAACAGTTGCAAGGGTTTGACTAGATTTGGTTGATTGATATAGATAAGCAGTGTTTGGAGTTTGACATGATGCTTGATAATTCATAGAGATTTTTATAACTTTGACTTGATATGCTTTGGGTTATGTACTGATTGAAATCATTGTGATAACAAATTAGGATTTTGATTTGATAATTGATGGTTTTCCTTGATGACAGTGCTATGTGGGCATAGTGACTTTCAGAGACTAATATTGGTATTCAATAATGATTTTGTATTGCCTTCATAGGCTTTGGCTAATTGGTTGAAGTATATACAATTGTGATTCAGTATGATAAATGGATGAAACTAATATGACTTGTCCATGACTTATGCATTCATATTTAGTGATAGAAATTATTCATGCTATGATCATAAGGATGGCTTGATAAAGGTTGATTAGATAGTACTTTGTAAATAAAATGTTTTTGTAACTTGGTCCAAAGAGTTTGTCACAGTGATACTCGCAAAAAAAAATTATGACTTCGATATTAACTTTGATTTGGCATTTAAAGCTTGATAAGCTCACTTAGTTGATTTGATTGCACAGTATTGATTTGTGTAAGGTTGAGCATATTGGTTTGGTCAAGTGTTATGTTTGTAGAAAGCATTATATGAAGCAAGCTTCCCGAGCCTGGTATGTCTGTATTGACAGTCATCTGGTGAAGCCAGGAAGATGTGCCCATCCAAACCTCTACTTCAAAATTGGTCCAAGGTATGACTTTGATTTTGGTTTTATATACTAATGGTCTATTCTTGACAGGTAATGAGCCTCTAATGATCAAAGGGGGAGATGGCCTTTGAAGTTCAAAATGAAGAATCATGGCATGATGAATTACGTTCTGAAATTGGGAAAAGAAAAACATATATTGTAAATCTACTGAAGAGTTGTTGAAAATCGAAATGCAAACCCTTGGACACTTTGATTGAATTTCAAGAAGTTATGAAGAGATATTATTAAGCCTAACTTGGCAACTGACAATCAATTGAAGCATTAATGTTCTGTGTGAACATCCATCTGTATACATATGTTTTGCATAGAACAACTTGAGTGAATCCATGATTGAGCTGCTTCATACACATTGAGTTGTCGCTGAGAAAACTTCAATATATTTGCATGGGACAATCAATTTTTGGTTTGAGATATTCTTCCTATGATATGCAACTGCATGGATGTACTGATGTTGTTTGGGATTGTTATTGATAAGATGAGCACATCTGGGTGTTGCCTTAGTATGATATTTGCCATGATATTTTGATGAAAAGTCCATAACATCAAGCACGACTGAGGTTGAGTACGATGATGACTGACATGGCTAGCTATGAGTCAGGTTGAAGAAGGGGATACATTGCAACAATAATGAGCGGGATTTGATTGGCAAAGAATCCCTAGATATCTTCAGCCAATGGTTTTTGCCTCCGTGAGAGGGAGGATGAATATGGTATCATTTTTGTGATATATATATATATATATATATATATATATATATATATATATATATATATATATTTGTTCTAATATGATATTTGATTTGATGACTTGCATGAACAAGAGACTTCTATTAAGACATGATGATTACTAGATATGAGCACAATAATATGTTTTTGATTTACAAAGAGAAGGACTGATCAAGAACATGAGTCAGCTCTTCCCCCTTATCTGAGCTCCCAGGGTGAGGAATTGAGATGGAGGGCTCCTAACTTTGAGGGATCTCTGGACAATAGGGTTGTAATGTTGCTCCCCTATCTGTCACCCATAGGGCCAGAGATGTTAGATCCCTTAGCTTGGTCTATGTGGAGTATACCCTAGTTGGAATCATACCCACAAACTGGGCTTGTTGGGAATACCACTCCCCGTCTGGACAACGGGTTGAGAGTGTACTTGGAGTTGTACAACCCAGGCTTATTATGATGCAGGTGTTCTACCACATGACTCTTGAGGGTCATTGTTGGGAAGATCAATGGAAAATAGGATGGTTTGAGATGTGCTCCCCTATATCACATATTGTTCGATATGGAGTTGTAGATGTTTAGCTCCCCCATGATATTCTGGGTTGATATGTGCTCCCCAACGTGATTTTTGGGTTGAGATATGCTCCCATATTCAATTATGGGTTGAGACTAAGCAGCCTGACGTGGTTTCAAGTTGAGATGTGCTCCCTGATGTTGTTCCAGATTGAGATAGGGTCTCTGATGTTCATGTGGGTCGTAGAATTGGCTCCATGCTTATGTTTCCCAAGTAGTAACATCGGGCTCCCCGCTAGTAGTGATTTCGGGTGGTAGAATGGCCCCCTGATGAATAAAGAGTTCTAGATTTAAGACATCTGTGGTTTAAGGGTATAGGCTACAAAGAAAAAGAAATTAAAATAGCTATAGAGAGAGCTGAAAGAAGGGTGTTATCTCATGAGTCTAAGGCTCAAGACCAACCTCAATGTGGTAGGGTATTTCTACCTTATATCCAAGGAGTGACAGATAAGATTGCTAAAATCTTGAGGAAGAAAAACATAATCACGCAATTCTCAGCACCTGGAACTATTAGGCAAGGTATGAGGTCTGTCAAAGATAATATTGATAGACATCAACTTAAGGGAGTTTATAAAATAAATTGTTCATGTGGAAAAAGTTACATTGGTGAAACAGGTCGCTCCTTGCAGACAAGACTCAAGGAACATGGAGCTGATATTAGGAATGAAAGAGAGCATTCCTCAAAAACCAAGCACCATGTCTGCTTGGAAAACGCCTCAATTGTCGCAAGGGAAGAAAAACATCATAGGCGAAAGATTAGAGAAGCTCTTGAGATTATCAAACATCCACATAATCTCAACAGGGACAATGGTATTGAGATTAGTGGAAGCTAGCTTCTTTTAATCAGAGAAATTAAGATCACCAATACATCTCAGGTATAGCGCTCAGTGGGTAGATATCTCCCTCTTCTATTTTAATAGTTAGTAGTATTACTATCATTGTTACTCTCAATAATAATTTTCAATACTATTAAGTATGAATTATAACATTTACAATAATAATTATGAAAATAGCTATTACTATTATCATTAATTATTATTATTGATTGTTATTATTAATTATTAATTAAGATCTATTAATAAATCTATTAATTAAATAAACTATTAATAAAAAATAAACATTTAGTAGTAAATATTTATAATAATGATTACTATTTTAAATATTAATTATTAGGATTTGATATTAATTATTAATTATTAACTATTAATATTGATTTTTAATTATTTAATATTAATTATTTTTAATATATTAATATTATTATCAATATTAATATATTTTTAGTATGATATACTAATATTACTATTTAGTGTAATAATATTTTAAATATATTTATATTTTTATATTCACATACTAATATATATTAAATAGTAATACTAATATTTAATATAAATATTTATTATAACATTTACAATAATAATTATGATAATAACTATTACTATTATCATTAATTATTATTATGAATTGTCATTATTATTAATTATTACTTAAGATCTATTAATAATAATTAAACATTTAGTAGTAAATATTTATAATAAAGATTACTACTTTAATTATTAATATTAATTAATAGGATTATTATTATTAATTAATATTAAGATTAAGGATTAGTATTTGATTCAGATTAAAGAATCAAGTATTTATTTTTCCATTAATAATTGGATCAAATAATAGTTTTTAATACTTTAAAATTAATAAACTAACTCGTCAATAATTAATCAAATATTATTCAAAAATTACAATAAAAACTAAAAAATAAGGATAATAATAAATAAATATTTTTAAACAAGTCGACATCCATCCCATCCTTAAATCTACTCACCTCAAAACTATTTAAAACCCTCATTTAAGCTCTTCTACTATCAACATTCAAGAAGTCCTGATGATGGATCCCTGTTGGGATTTGAAACGTTGACGGAAAATGGTTTTTACTATGGGTTCTCCGGTAACTGAGTTAGAAGAATAGAGGGTTGCAGAATGAGCTCCCCTCTTATATCAAATTCTTCTTATTTTAGATTCGATAATGTTCAACATATGGGCAAGGACAATAAAGAGATAAGCAGGAATAAACAAGAGATGACTAGTGACTACATTTGATGATGAGATACTTGAGATTGGATATGATTTAATGATTGGATATTTGTGATGATTACATGATGCAGTTGGAATTTCTCCCTAGTTGAGAGGGAGTGTTAATTTGACAACTCATTGACAGATTCCAACCATGGGATGAGATTCCTCTTTTCGAAAGGACCAATTTTGACTATTGAAGAACTCAATTTGGACAAGGGAAAGTGTATTTTTGAATTAAAGCCCACATGTTCACATTTGATCAGTTCGGCCCTAAAGAAAATTGGACACCCTTGGAAGGCTATAAATACATGTGACCCCAACCTCATTTGGAAATCATCATGAGACATTCTTCTATTCTCTTCATTGGTTTGGCTCGCACAGGTCTAAGGAAATTTCGTAGAAATTGGTTGGCACAAGTCCGAGATTACATGATCTGAAGCTCGCAAGTGTTTCTAGGGTTTTGGGTCACATTCATAGGCTTGTAAAAGGAAAATTTTGATTGTACTCGTAGGCTTGTAGACTCAAGGTAGTGACTAGAAGCTCTCAGTCGCACGCATGTCTCTTCCTCCATGTGACTGGAATATAAAGTTTGATTATTCAGTTGACCAAAGTTTTCACCAGTTGATCGCAGAGTTTGGTAGTTGACCACAGATATTGACAGTTGATTACAGGCTCTTGAATCAGGGTTTTGATTATTGGCATGGTTGGGTTCATCTCATGGATATTTTTTAGTTGATTTTTGTTGGATAGGTTTATGGTTGAAGATATGGATCATACTCTCTTTGCTGAATCATTCAATGACAATCTAATAAGAAGAAGAATTTGAAAGGGTTTTCCCCATAGTGGGTTTTTCCCTAGTCTCTAACCAATCCTGGTGTCTCTATGTGTGAATACTTTTCTTCTATTGTTCCTTTATGTTCTGCTACATTGATGATGGTATTGTTCTTTCTACATAGTTACGTATGTTGTTCCATAATGATGTAAATCTTAATAATGATATGATGTCATGGGGTGAATATAAATATGGAAATAATGAAATGTAATGATCAAGGCAAAGAACAATATAGCCCTAAGAAAAATTAACACAGGGAAGATTGGTTTGTGTGACATCATGGTTGTGCTGATGTGTGTTGTTTCCTAGCTTGAGGTCAAAGATGAAGGTAGTATCTTTGAAGGAATTTATTCTTCGGTTCCTTATCTCCAATGAAAACACTAAATGTTTAATTGCATATTCCACTCAAATACCTTTCCAATGATATATGGAACTTGATCTAACTCAAAAAGGGTCAAGATAAAATTCAAGTTGAAGTCTGACAATTCAAGAAGGGTTCTAGTCACTTTTGGTTTCAGCATGCACAAGCGACAAATATTGGACCCCCACCCTTCGTTAAACTTCAAAAAATATTTGGGGGGATGGGGGGGTGAAGTACAATTATGGTCATCTCATTTGATAGGTTGAAGGATGTAAATTAGTGTGCTTAGGAGATGTCACACCGAGTTAGTTGCATAAGCGACAAATCTTAGAGCCCCCTTTTTCATTAAACATCAAGCATGAAGGGGCTCCATGGGATAGATTTTGACCATTGATCAAACTTGGAATTATTGGTGTTCCTTTGTAAGGTGTCTACACATTCATTCAGAGTGATGAGAAGTGGAAGACCGAACTCCCACCCATAACTTTGGGTCACAAAGGGCTGGCCAAAGCACCGAAGAGCTTATCTACCTAACGAGCAATGAGTGGTAGAAAACAAGTATTGGGGCACAATTCCTAAGGTGCTAAGTGGCATGATAAGTGGCATTCTAGTCAGCATGATGATGTGGCAAAGGACATGTGGCAGTATTGAAGGGTGACATGTGTTAAGCAGATTTGGTGTTTTTGCGTAGCCAAGTGGGTCAATTTCGGGTGACACATGGCACCACCTAGAGGATGCCACATGGAATGATGATGATAGTGTGATGTCAACAATATGTGGCAGAGGAAGAGTGACATGGATTATAAGATGGCATGGAGGATGTTGTGGCAAGTCTTGATATTCACACCAATGATCTAGTGTGGTGAAGTTTTTCTTTGTAGCTTCCAAAGTGATCCATTTATCTAGGCATTTTTCCCCCGAGGTTGAAGCAAGTATACACATAAACTTATGCCTAGATCTCAATTCAATCTCAAGAAAACAAATCTAGGTTTCATCGAAAGTTGAAGTTCCATGCCTAAAACCCTAGGCCATCCAAGCATCTAATGATCTATGGACTCAATAATATAGATGTTTAATATCGGATTGGATCCATATTTAGTTCAAAGAAAGATGGACAATGCTAAAATGTCTGGATATCTAGGGTTTCCTAAGAAATCCGAGGATGCATGTGAGGAGGACCAAATATTATATTTGAGTCCAAAGGGCCAGGGTTCCAGTCCTCAGTTGTGAGTGTTAAACGGGCAAGTGCTCAGGGGTCTCAACTTCTTGACCTATCATCTCATTAGTATTCAAATAGACAAACAAGTGAAATGAGGCCGACACAATGTTGAATGACGTGGTCACTCCTTTGGTCATAGGGGACTGCATGTAAGAACTTAAGAGCTAAATCCCATCATCCTATCGCTCATTGGCAGGCAAAGCAATAAGGACGTATAAATGAGGCCAATGAGCAGTGAAGTGGTGGGCTGACAAAGAAAGAGCTCTTAGTCATGGCCCTCGGTCACATGGGTTGAGAAGTAAGGGCCTAGGAGCTTTATCGGCCATCAATTTATGGCTAAAATAGTGTTTTAGAAAATAATCCCCGCACCTTTGACAAATTCAGCCATTGACATAGTCAATCAATTTGAAGTAGTTGAAATAGTCAAGGAGAATTCCCATGGGTAAAACCATGGATTATTGCCCATGGTAATTGAAGGATTGAGGCTATCAAATAAATAAAAGAAAAATGTAAGAAGGTTAGTTCTTTTGAAGTGAAATTGAGGTCGAGCGAGGAAGAGAGTCGAAAATGCACGATTCATGGTGTGAGGTAGTTGAATAGAATATTTGAAGCCACCGTGTGAAGCAGAACATATGTGCATGAGTTGTGTAAGTGCAACAATGTGGGATTGTGCATGAGAGAAGAATTGTAAGTAGAAATAATCGGTTGAGCAGAATATTTGTATTGAGCATAACAAAATTGATTTGTTGATTCAAGTATGTTTGTAGTGCAAAATAATATCTAACTGGTTGAGAGTAGAAGTTACAATAAATCTGAATACTAAATTAAGTAAAGTACTCCTAAAGGTCTGAGTTCGAAACTGAATGAAAGAGGGATCTTCTAGGAAAACCAAGTCAGTGCTTACATATGAGGGAGTAGGTATTCCTTCAAGTTGGTGCTTCCTTCAAGTAGGTGTTTGTAAATTCAAGGGATGGATTTATCCCCCTGGTTGGTGCTAGAAGATCTAATGTAACAATAGGTTCAAGCCTACAACTATTCTCAAAAACAAGTTTTGTGGTTTTCTCTCTTTATGGGTTTCCATGTAAATAGGAGTGTCTCATGTGTGCATGTTGTTTGTTTTATGGTATTTTGGTGTATCCGATTTGTGACAACATAAATAATTTTAAATATTGTTAAAAAAAATACATAATACTGATTCACCCCACCCCCCCCCCCACCTCTCAGTATTATCCTGGTTTCGAACATTTCTTATCATGAGTCGTTGCAATAGAATTATTTGGAATATTACAATGTTAGATATTATCTAAAAGTGGGACCTCTTAAATTTCTACTGCTACAGGAAAAGAAATTTAAACCATATTCATAAATGGAGTGTTAAAAGACTAGATATTATCTAAGAGAGAGAACTGATAAATTTCTATAGCTACTAAAAAGAAATTTAAATCATATCATTTAGTAGATACCCTAAATGTGCAATGTATTACAAATTCCCACCCATATCACTCATAGGTTTGCTTCTTCTTCATCCTCAATTGAATCTTTATAATTTATGTCTTTGATTCAAGGTTTGAAGAAACAAAACCTGTAGCCAAAATTATTCTTATGAAAGCTATAAAGCTTTTCTTTTATTCCAAATTCCCACACAACTCCATTGGATTTCAATTTTCCTTAGATGAAACAAACCTAGTGTGGTGATGATTGACAAAACCGCAAGGCAATTCTATTCCTTTAGAATAATTAAAATACCTTTTTCCTTCTTTCACTTGTAGATTTCATTGAAGGTCAACAACGTTGACTAAAAATTGGGTTTTCTATGACCTTTCATGAACACAGGGAACAAGTCACAGAATAATACAAAAATTTACAAGTTTGATCTTGCATCATGTCATAAACACAATGGTAACAAGTGTGAGATACAATGTATGTGTTGAGCAAAATCTAGCAGGCCTAGTGCAAAGCCCCACTAGGCATAACTAGACCTTGTGAAAACAAGAGAAAAGGTTTCCACTGTCACCTCAACAACCTTTTTCCTGCTCTTTAGTGGTATTTTACCACAATGGAGGCTTCTCTAACTCACCTAAAGGATATTCTAATACTATAGCTCTAGATGATAGATACTAGGTCTAACAGATGGGATAAAGTATTGCAGAGCTTGGAAAGGTCTAGATATTCTATGCCACAATTCAAATACTCAATTCCTAGACCAAAGATATGGTTTTTATAAGTTAGGGTTTTATTGATTTGCAATGGTAGAGTTCACAATGACATATAACATCCAAAGAAAATGCCTTTCCAAGGTAATCAACAAAAGGGAATGAAGGTCTTCCACTAAACACCTAGAATTAGGGTTACTAATGAAGTATTGTGGTTTAAAGTATGCATAAATATAAAATTAGGATGATCTTCACCCTAATTAGGATGGATGTAACCATACACAATGCTAATTTTTTTCTTTTATGTGACTTATTAATGCAATTTCTGATTTATTAGCCACAAACATCCAACACAAGTTCAATTTTATGCAAAAATGTGCTCTAAGCCTCAACAACTAACCCTAGAGATTAGGAGCAAGGGAAAGAAGAAGAAAGTTGATAAATTTGGTGGATGATCAACACAACAATGATTAGTTCCTTATCCTAAATGGGATTAATGAAGTATTTTGGTATTAGAATTCCATGAAAATTATTTCATGAAGTAAGAGAGGATGGCTAGGGCATCCACTTTTAAAATCCTAACTATTTTTCTTGTGAGGGGAGAAATTAAATATAAGGAATGCACAATCATAGTTTTCTTATAGGCTTCATAGAGAACAATTTTGAATGCAATAATGGAGAAATATTTCAACATAGATTTAGGTTTAGTCATGGCATAAATAGAAACCCTACTTTACACATAATATGCAAAATATAGAAGATAAAGCATGAAACTTACAAAATTCTCCAAAGAAGCACTTTTTTTAATCCTAGAAAAACATCTCCAAGAAAAATACCATCTTCACATTAATTGACACCATAGAAAAGTCACATCTTGCCCAAGTAGTAAAAAAGGAATAGTTTGCATTCTTTTATAAAGAAGAGTGACCAGATGTGTGATTATCGAATGGCATAAGGGGAGGCTCTATTAATACAAGGCTCACCGTAATTATTTTAAAAAAATTAAAAGTAAAACACCCAATGACAAGTTTTCTTGAGTGTTCAACATGTGTGCGGTTACAAGCCAACCTCAATAGCTCAAAAACATAACAAATAATTCCAAAATAGCCCACATGTGTAGAAGAAAAACCTTATCCACTATGACATCATCCTCCAAAGGAGCTCAAAATGCCACTAATGAGTGAAAAAATAGGCTAATGAGTGCTCTATATTCCAAACAGTTGCTCTATGTCCATGGGTATGCCTCCAAAATTCCTGCATACCAAGACATAATCACCAAAGTGCCCTACATCACCCTCTAAAGCGAAAGAAAGGTGACATGGCACTAATATACTCAAATGTTGGGGTCAAACAATGATGTGAGAACACCCTCCCCTTTCATCTCAAGAATAATCATGATCATCTGAGCTCTGAAACAAGCAACGCTCATTAAATAGTGTCAAAGCCAACCTGAGGGCTTTTGTTAACATTATGATCAACACCCTCCAAAATTTTGCCCACGCTTGAATTTTGGAGCCTACTGAGGATCTTATGATCTGTCACTCTATGGTCACTTAATGGTTGATTGATGTTCTACTAAGTGTTTAAGTCTTCTTCTCAGGCTCTAAGTGTCAATATCACTTGCTCACACATCCTCAGTCCTTGATGAAATCGTAAATGCACTTCTTTCTATGCAAGCTTAGATAAGCATTGCACATATCTTGGAATTAAGGCTTGGGAAATCACTATCGACAGTGAATACACACTCCATAAGCACAGTGTATTGTGCAACCTATGTCCACAGTTGGTGTGCACTCTCCATTTACAGTCTCCCTCACTTTGGTTGCGATTGTACTTCTATTTCGGTGAGTTTTCCCAATTGTCACTTTTACAAACCTTTGCTTTCACAAGTTTCGCTTTCACTTTTGCGACTGTTGTTTCTCCTTTCTTTCACTTTAACAAATGGTGTTTTCATGTTATATTTACTCTGGCATGTGTTGCTTTCAATTTATTTATCTTTTGTAAGTGTCGTTTTCACTTTTTCTTACTAGCGCAGTTGTCACTTTTAGTTGTTTTCACTCCTATATGTGTTGCACATTTTCCCTTTAGTATAGGTAGATCTAGCACAATATTATGTGTTGTATGGTCATATATATCATAATAACATGTGCTAGACACCTTCCTACAACTTAATGCACTTTTTTATCACAATTGATACTTGTGTCGCAACTTGTATTCTAAGTGTTGTGATTTGGTGTTTCAACTGTCGCACTTAGAAATAGTTATCTCTAATCTATCGTTTCAAGGTGTTATTGTTGATCACCAGTCTTGTGCATTCCCCTAGCTTTTATTGATGAAATTAATGTGTGTGATCCATGTTTTAGTTTTGTTCGGATTCTTTTCCCACTCTTACTCTACTTATCCCACACTTAGCCATTTTGGATCTCTTATTGGTTCTCCTGCCCAACGCAAGTTGTGAATACATGAACTCCCCTTACAGGTGATGAGCACAGTTTATCCATGAGACTCAATGATGAAATCTCACCTTCCCATACTTTTGCATTGAGTCTTTCTTAAGGTCATATCCTATGGTTGCACATTCAGAACCTTCAAAGCATAGTCACCTAACCCTTCTTGCTTGTATTGACTCACTGCACTGAGTTTTGAGAAATTCTACCTTGTATAGCGCATGAAGCATTTCTAGTGGCCCTCTACAAAAGAAAACTACACCATACAATGTCTCTTCCCTCTCACATTGCATTAAGCCTCTCCCTTGGCAAAGTGACTTTCCTTATCTTTCTTGCCTTAGCCAACTACGGAATCTCCTCTTCCAGTGAGTCTTCGTGAGCGTAGGGTGCATTTCCAGTGGACAAACAACCACTGCAGAAGAAAATTGCACTAGCATAGGGTATAGGGTGCATTTCTAGTGGACAATCAACGACTGCAGAAGAAAATTATGCTAGCATGGAAGCCTCCCTCTCAAGTAAAGTGCAAGGCGCAATTTCAATGCCTAGTCTTGCTCCCACTGCTAATTGCAACTCCTCACTACGCCCAAGACTTGATCTGCCTACCTCCCTTGGTGCAAGGCGCATTTCTAGTGGAAATTTAATCATTGTTGAAGAAAAATTTTCCCTCACTTAAGCCTGCCTCTTAGTTATAGTGCATGGTGCAGTTTTATTCAGCAAGCCATCAACCCTTGTCCAGTAGACTCCCTCATTGCATAGTCACTAAAACATGCCCTACCTCCTGAGCACATGGTGCATTTCTGGTCCACAGTCAAGGCCTCCCTTATTCATTTTGAAGCTCAATTGTGCTCTCATTATATCCCACTCCCTTGAGCCTAACGCATGGCGCAGTTTCAGTCGGCAAGCTAAATACACTGTCTCTTGCACTTGCCCACTACACTGGACCTTAAAGAGCCCCTCCTCATAGTGCATGGTGCAGTTCTAGTTAGTAGTAGTGCCTTCCTCAACCATTGTTGATCTCAACTGTGCCATCCTCAACAAGCCCTTCCTTCTCAATCCTTTCACAAACCCATCTCAATAAACTTCTTCCATGAGTAGAGTAGGGATATAATAGATAATTTTTCTAAGTAATATTGCCTTGTCATGAGTGAACTTCATTATTATGTATACCATCTCAACATGGCAAGTTTATGCTCAAGGAAGATGTCAAGGAGGAGGAACAAAGAAGAACTTGCAGAAAAGAAGCACAAAGAAGAAACATCATGAAGACATGAAGAGATCATGAACCATGACAAAGTGATGACATCTCATGTTACCTTGGAAGGTTATAATGTTGATCCAAGACCCTTTGGAGGCTGGTGATGAAATTTTGATCAGATCTACCATATAGAATACGAGACATAGCAGCAAAGAGAAAAGCATGGGAATGCCACATCATCATGAAGTTCCATGTCATCAATTCCAAGTGATGGCTTGTACAAGTGTCGTCACAATTTCCTATGTGTCCATGTGCGTTGCCACATGATGTGGAATGTAATTATGTATTATCAAAAGGAAAATGACAAAATGTAAATGTGTGGAAGTCCAAGAGTCACATGTGGAATATGAAGAGTCATATATGGACAAAAGAGTCATTAGGAAAAGTCCAAAAGTCATACAGAAGTTTAAAGGTCATTTAGGAGTCCAAGAGTCATGAGGGTAACTCAAGAGTCATGTGGATATGAAAGGTTATTCCTCTTGTTATAAAAGAAACATCATAACTCAAGCAAAGGGATTTTGGAGGCTTAGGATTTGGAGAGCTAGCCTTAGCTTCTCTAGCATGGCATAGGATAGAAGATTATTCTTTGGAGAAGCAAGAAGTGACTTAATGTTCCACTATTGGAGCTAGTGGCTTGCCATTGTAACTGTGTACTTGGATCTTTCACTTAATAATTGAATCCCATTGAGCCAACACATTTTCATGCATGTATTGTAAATATTTTAAGACTTTTGTTTAGATGGTTGCAGTGTGTGTTTATGTTCATATATATTAAATAAATTGAACTACTTCATTAGCTTTGGTACTTACCTTGTTGAATGTGTGTTGTATTTGGTTTAATAATCATTGTGTCTATGTGAACTACTTCGCTAAATAAATAACGAATATTTATTTGCTCTTGTGTGCCTCTCTTAGGATAGTACTGTTACTTTCCTTCTATCACTCTTGTCTCTCCTCTAGTGAAGGCCTCGGTTTACAAATTGCAATTGGTGTATCACAATGTCAACTTACTTGTTTGTTCAAAGGTTATGTGTATAATCTCTTATGTTATTCATTGAAACCAAGGCAAACCTTAGAGTTATAGTGGTCGGGTTGATACTCTGGATGGGGCTCCGACACCAGAGGTTTAATTGGTACTTCACATCGGGGAGACCCCTTGTATGTTGTTGGTATCTAGCACCGTCAACAACTTCCTAGGTCCATTTGGGCACATCATCAGTAAATAAACACTAAGAATTTTTGGCTTAGTGTTTTAGCATCTGGCGGTACCTTTAAGTGTCAAGTACCATGTGGAACCATATCATAACCCAACGATCTGCTATAGGTGGGAAATGTTGCATCAACAAGATCATATATGCTCTCTTGAATGGGTAAAATGGCCTGTAGTATGTTGAATGGATTAATAATCATCTCTTCAAAGGCCTATGTTATTGTGATAACACCAATTGACAAAACCTTACTCAAAATCAAGTAAAATAACCAATCATTAGGGATGATAACCATAAATGCATCACAGTGTGCCATAACTAATGTTAGGGGCATAGAAGTACTTCACACAAAGGTCACCTTCAAATGTCTAACTAGATCAAGTCCCTAAATAGGTTACTTCCTTATGTTGGATAACTCTATTAGGTGTTTCCAACCCCCAAGAGTAAGTGGCATGTCCTAAGTTAGTCTATCAATTCATAGGTGTGAGTGAAAAATGGTGGCTATGGAGTGGGAAGGACTTTAGGGCAAGGTGCCATAGCCAAGTGACTAGCTAATGGAAGTCCAACATATTGAGTGTATAGATGTAAGGTGGGAACAATCATGGAGGCATGAGTTACCCCTCTCCTTAGTCTGTTTTTTCCACCCCTCTAGTGCAATTTGTACTTATTTGTGATTTGATTTTATTTAGGTGCATAGCTCAAGATCCTAAGATTTCTTTTGAAATTTGTTGTTACCCCTTAATATGAGTCAATTTATCACTCATGAGGATTGGGACAATACAAGAGTTCATTTTATGAATGAAGCATCATGTGCTTGAGGAACTAGGTGATCGCTAATGAAGGGAGTAGAGTTTGTGTTAGGCTTTTAACCATGCACTAAACAAATGTCCCAACCATATTTTTCATTTTAACTCTTTCTTTCATTGTGGCTTTAATATGCTTCTATATTTATTTTAGTTTTATCAACCTCTTGGACAAAGTTTTATAGGCTCAAACTCAAGGATGAGGATGAAAGACACCAATCCTAATGACTAGTGACCACCAGCTTGAAGGATGGAGATGAATAAAGGGGAAATATGGAAAATGGTAAGCATGGAATATCTTGGACATGCTACTTCAATCAATGCTTCCCCAATAGTGTCCTTTCTAAAACCCTAAATCCTGAAAGGAGGTCCTACTAGGTTAGACTCAAAAACTAATCTCCTAGGTGAAGTGAGCGAACAAGAATATAGTCAAGATCATTCAATTATTTAGTGTACCCCTTGATCCATATCAATATGCCCATAACATTAAATAAAAGAACATGATTGCAAAATTATTAACGTGCCTTCCAATGGATGACCCACTTTCCTTCAGGAAGGAATTATGAATGGGAGAGAAATATGACTAGAGCAAGAAGTGGATGGTCCTAGCATTATGTTATGTGTTGATTATATATGATTGTTGGTTTGTTGGTTGTCCAAGGAGAAGATTTTTATTTTTTTTTTCTGCTATGGGTCACCCACTTTTAGTGAGTAATAATACCCACATACTTTCAACTATAAAGAATATGACTTTGTGTGCTCAATAGAAGGCTGTGGAAAGTATCAATACAAATGGTGAAGCAAAGCATGGTTTTTACATCACAACAAGATGTCAAAGATAGAAAGCAAGTGTTGGAGGAAGAAAAGACTTCGATGGAGGGTAAATCAATCTATAATAACCATCCAAGAACATGAAGATCCTATGTAATACAAAAATTTAACACGCGACAATGACAAAAAAACAAAAAAACAAAACAAAACAAAAAACAAAAAACAAAAAAAACAAGATTAAAATGATTTCGATTTGCAAAATATTTGGATAAAACATGTTGAAGGACATGCCTAATATTGGTGGATGTTTTTAATAAAATATAATACATTAACAAAACCTAAACATGAATGGGATGGTTTGATGTATAATTATGATGGCATAACTTTGTTTTAACACTCGATGAAATCGGCGATGTATAACACAAAGAACATGAGTAACGAACTAATTTGATCAAATGAATCAATATAATTATGTTAATGTAATAAAGTAGAACATCAATATTAAATAATAAAATACAATGTAATAGGAAATACATGATAAGGACAATTATATATATATATATAGATATGATAAAGGGTTCCTCATTAAGTTAATATATAAAACTAGTCCTTTTTCCACTTTAAGTCGGATGGAACAACAATTTAATATCTAGGATTAATTGGTTCATTTTTCTACTCGGTCCATCTTTTAATATATAAAAATAGATATAGATTTGTACCCAATTACATTATCATTGCCATATACAACACGTGATTATAAATAATATATAATCTTTATAAATTAATTTAAGATACTTATCTTGATACATTAATCATAAAAATATCATCTTATCCACAAATACATTAATCTACACAACATTATATGTTCAATTGATTCTTGTATTACATAAAGGTCATTTTAATTAAATAAGGAGTGTTTTTTCTAGTTCGGATCATTATATTATTTAGTGAAGGACAAGGTTAATGTTATGTATTGTGATATGTATGTTAGGGTTGTGTTAAGTTAAAGAGTAAGGTAGTAAGGTTTAGCATGGAAGTTATAGGTTTTAGATATTGCAATTAATTATTAAGTTATATGAATTTTTTAAGCTTTTATGTTATATGAATCTTTTAAACTTTTGATGAAAATGGATACTGAATTAAGTATTTTTTTAATTGAATATTTTCGTTATTTTTTGGCATTTAAGTTATTCGCTGACATCTTTGTAGTTTTTTTTAAGTTTTTGTGGCTTTAATCACTGAAAAATAAAAGCATGTATCAGTTTGGACCTAATTGATATTAATAGACTTATATGGCCCTCTAGAGGAGATATTTCGCAGATTGTTTTTGGTGTTATTTTCAAGGCCTCTATTTGCATCAGCGTTATCATTCTCAGTTCTTTTCATAGATAAGATTTTGGTGCTAAAATTTCTAATGCATATTAGGACTGGTTTCAGAAGCTAAATTTTGTCATCAATTCCATATTCCGAGCCCTGATCTAAGATTTATTTAGCACTTCTATACTAAGGTCATAAATCATGTTTATAGTACATTTTTTAAGGCTATTACAGACATCTTGCAGAATTCATTTGAGGTTTTGATTACTATAATGTATGGGAGTTTTTCAACACACAGATCCAAGCTCCTCTGAGGTATCTTCTAATCTAAATTTCGTGAATTACAAGTGATATTCTCCTGGCATGAAACCTCCTTCTTATTGGCAGCTTGAATCAGCATTTTTATAAGACTCGGTTGACTTGGACTGGTGTAAGGGTATACATCCCTATGTTGTTTTTAGCACTCTGAGAATCTCAAGAGGAGAAGGCATTGAAGAAATTTCTTCAAGGGCATCTCAGTAGTGACCTGAGCATCAGTGGTTTCTGAGATTTTTCCAGAGACAAAATTGTGATACCCAAGGACAGATTTGAGGCCAGTGCTAATGGTACTTTCAAAAATCCCAAGAAGCTAGCAATTCTGAATTCATCTACATATACATCAATAGTAGAACACATAAGGTACATGAATGGTTATTATATCAATCAAAAGAAGTCTTGAATTTTTAAGAAGCTTGTTGCATATCAAAAGTGCATATCAGTAGAGAGGGTTTCATTGAATATCTTTTGTAAGTGGGTCATTATCCCTGGTATGGGAGCCCACAAATAGATTTTTTATTTTTATATATTTTAAGGGAGGTAAGGGTGACACAAGGCAAAAGAGTGAATTCCCCTTCAGTTTGGATCCTGGAAACACTTCAGGGTGGCAAGGTGGTGTTAAGGCAAATTGGAACTTGCAGGGTGTTGGAGCATCCTATAAGTTGTAGCTAATAAAACTAGGGTGTTGGAGCTGGTAAAACTAGGTTTCAGGAGCATCCTTTCAGGAATTGGAACTACCAGATAAACTTGAATTATTTTGTAGAGTTCTGGGAAGTTGGGGCTTCCCTTTTAGTTGGAGTTGAAGTATTTTTGTATACACAAATATTATAAAAGAGTTTGATGGTTTTTCTCCCAAAATGGTTTCAACCTAAAATTTGTTGTGTGCTATTGTTGTGATGTGTTGTTGATTATTATTTTATTGTTCATGCTCTAGAAATTTATTTTTTTACTATAACTAATTGTAAGTGAATATCGATTCACCCCCCTCTCAGTATTTCCAACAATTGGAATCAAAGCAGGTTCCTTCACGAGCATTCTAACCACTGGAAGGGAGATCATGGAGTGCACAAAGGTCGAAGTTCCAGTATTTAATGGAAAAAACTATGTACTTTGGAGTGGAAGGATGAAAGTGTGTGTGCAAGCACAAGGATATGATGTCTAGCAAACTATAAAGACTAGATATACAAAACCTTCAACTCCTCTAACATATGATGCATGTAAAAATATTTATGATAGTAATGCTAAAGCCATGAGTGTTATTTTTAATGGTCTAACAAAGTTGGTATATGTTAAAGTAATGCATTGCAAATCGGTGAAAGATGTTTGGGATAAGCTCCAAAATATATATGAAGGGGACAAGAAGGTCAAGGAGGCCAAACTTCAGATTGACAAAGGAAAATTTGAGCAGCTGAAAATGAATGAAGATGAAAATATTGTAGCTTATTTTCTTCGAGTTGATGAAGTAGTAAACACCATACAAGGATTGGGAGAACCAATGGAAAACAAGGTAATTATCCGAAAAATACTAAGATCACTTCCAATGAGATTTGATGCTAAAGTATTAGTGCTAGAAGAAAGATTAGACTTAGAAAATGTCAACATGGATGAGTTGCATGGAATACTTATAGCTTACGAAATGAGAACAAAGTAGGAGAACCTGTCTAATAGAGAAGCAACATTTACAACATCCAAAAAGGCATCGAAAAAAAAGAAACAGTCTGAGCCAAGCCCTAGTTGCAGCTATAGTGAAATTTCATATGAAGAGATAGCCAACTTTGTAAGGAAGCTAAAAAGAGGAATATGTAAGTACAAAGGTAAGCTCCCCTTAAAATGTTTCAATTGTGGTGAAATTGGTCATTTTGCTTCAAAGTGTCCTTATGCAAAGAAATCAGACAATGATGATGAAGAGGAAGCACCTAGGAAAGTGAAGAAGAATCAAAGAAGATACAAGAAGCAAGGTAAAAAGAAAGGCTTCAAGAAAAGTTTCTACTCAAAGGAAGATAGCTCTTCATCTGAAGAAGAGAGTGATAGTAATAGTGAAAATGACACAGGAAGGGTGTTGTTCATGGAAAGAGATAACATGAAGGAATCCCCTAAAGAATAATAAGAAGAAGGTGAGATTGATCTTGAAATAGAACTTATCAGCGCCTTAAAGGATCTAAAGGTAGAAAGAAGAAATGTTAAGACATAAGAAGTTGAATTAAGTGAACTAAACAAACACACTAAAAGTCTCAACAAAAATTCTGAGGAATCAGAGAAGATTATCATCAATCTAAAAGTGCAGCTAGAGGAGGCCAAGAAAATTGAAGAATTTCTCAAGAAGGAGTTGGAAGAAAGCATCAAGTCAAAGGAGGGTCTAGAAGCATAAATTCTCTCTCTAGGGAAGGAAGCACATAAGAAGATCCATGAGAACACTGCAAATATCACCAAAGTTGGGGATGGAATTATCAACATTCAAATATTATGCAGTGAAAAGACTGGATTAGGATACAAGCCCACATTTTTCAAAGGCTCTAGCTCCACGATGACAAAAAATGAAGCTCAACAACATATGATGACGTAATCAAATATTTCAAAGAGGAAAGCATGTCTGCCAAAGAAAATGCTCATGGCCAACCGATGTGAAATTCACAACCTACAATCGATAGATATTAAGAAGGTCTCTGGAGAACTACACCACAAAGAATAACTCCTCTGGCATATGTCAAACTATCTTCCTTTGTGTATGTTATTCTTGCAACAACTTTGGACATAAAGCTATAAACTGTAAAGCTTATGCTAGAAATAAAAGCAACCTTGGAAGCTACTCCAGGAATGATTATTCTAGAAAATCTCAAGAATATTACAAACAAAGTTATAACAGGTTTGGATACTTGAGTAATGAAGTATAATGTTATAAATGCAAGAACTTTTGACATTAGGCTAAAGGCTGCAAGTTTAACACTCCTCCAAGGGAACCACAACATGTTGTAAATGTTCCTCCGAAAGTTTGGAAGAAGAAAAATGAAAGTTGTGCAATTGCTCTAAAAGCACAAAGCAATAAAAATGTATGGTGTGTCGATACTGGTTGTTAAACACATATGACAGGGAATAAGAAAAAAAAATGCATCTATGCAGGAAGGTAGTGATGGAATAGTCTCATTCGAAAATGATGGCTCTGCAAAGGTGATAGGAAAGGGTACAATTAAGCTTGGAAGCAAGAATGCCATAGCAAAATATGTGTTACTCATTGAAAACTTGAACCACAATCTACTAAGTGTGAGTCAAATGTGTGATCAAGGGCACACGTTGTTGTTTGACTCAAAGAAATGTGAAATAAGAAGGGAGAAATCAGGTAGGTTGGTGGTGACAATAACAAGAACTCCAAATGATATATACACCTTGGATGATATTAGAAAGGAAGGTTGTTTATTGGCTAAAGAGGATGAAAGTTGGATTTGGCACAAAAGGATGGGACACATGAACTTCAACAACCTAGTCAGAATCAATAAAAATGAAGTTGTGAGAGAAATGCCATAAATTTCAAAACCAGCTAGCACTTCATGTAATCATTGTAAGCATGGAAAATAGACAAGAGTTGAGTTCAATACCAAGGAACATTTCACTTCAAAACCATTAGATTCAGTACACACCAACCTATCTAGACCGATGAGAACCAAAAGATTGGATAGTGAACAGTACTTCATGCTAATGGTTGACGATTATACCAAGATGACAGTAGTCAGTTTCCTGAAGAAGAAATATGAAGCTTTTGAATGCTTCAAAATCCACAATGAGATGGTTTAGAATGAAACCAATCTAAGAATCAAATGTTTGAGATATGATAATGTAGGGGATTTCACATCTAATGAATTCCAACACATTTGTGAGGAACAAGGAATAAAGAGACAATTCTAAGCAGAAAGGACACCACAACAAAATGGGGTCGTCAAAAGTAAGAATACAATAGTTGAAGCAATGGCTAGGACCATGTTGAATGATTCCAAATTAGGTGATGTGTTTTGGGTCCAAGAAGTGGAGACAATGATGCACATTCAAAATAGAGGAATGCTTATAAGCAACAATGACAAGACCATGTGTGAACTATGGAAAGGAAGACCAACCAATTTCAAGCACTTTAAAATCTTCAGGAGCAAATGTTACATTAAGAGGGAAGATAAGAAGATCAGGAAATTTGACTCTCGAGTAGATGAGGGCATATTTGTTGGGCACTCACACAAAAGCAAGGCATACAAATGCTATAATCTGAGACTCAACAAGATAGTGGAAATAATCAATGTAACTTTTGATGAAATCCATGAGTCAAAGACGAAGCAAGGATCCCCATCTTCAAAGAAACAAGAAATAGAAGAAATTAAGCAAGAAGGAAAAATAAAGGAAAAGGAAGCGGAAGAACAAGAGGATTCAACTACCAACCAACAAAATAATCGTTAAGCACCATCTAAAGCTCCCAAACACTGGTACTAGAGGAATCATCCATCGCAGATTATTGGTGATGTAAATGCAGGAATAGGAACCAAAAGAAGCAAGCCAGAGCAAATTCATCTTGCTTTACTATCCACATTTGAACCTAGAATCTTTAAAGAAGCTAGCCATGATGAACATTGGATCAAGTCCATGGAAGAATAATTGGATAAAGCTGAATAGAATGGCACATGGGAATTGAGAATTGGGAATTGGTTCCAAGGTCGAGGGACAAAAATGTTATTGGCACAAAATGGTTATTCAGTAACATATTGAATGAATATGGATAGGTAACCAAAAGCAAATCAAGATTGGTTTGTAAAGGATATGCATAGGTTAAAGTAATAGAATTTGAAGAGACATTTGCAACAATGGCCAGGATGGAAGTTATTAGGATGTTCTTGGCCTATGCTTATTTGAGAAAGATTAAGGTGTATCAAATGGACGTCAAATAAGCCTTTTTAAATAGATAATTAGAAGAAGAAGTCTACATAGAGCAGCCTGAAGGATTTTTTCTTATCAACAAGAAAGATTATGTTTACAGATTCAAGAAATCTCTATATAGTCTCAAGAAGGATCCTAGAGCATGGTATGCCCATCTGGACAAGTACTTGCAAAAACAAGGATTCAAAAAGGGAAGTGTCAATAGAAACTTATATAAAAGTTGAATAGGACAGTTTGATTCTCATTGAAGTGTATGTGGATGATATTATCTTTGGAAGCGAATATGATAGGCTAAGTAGGAAGTTTCCAAATGATATGTAGAGTGAATTTGAGACGTCTTTACTTGGTGAGTTAACTTTCTTCTTGGGGCTCCAAATATCTCAAGAAGATGATGACATATTTATTTGTCAATCCAAGTACATCAAAGAAATGTTGAAGAGGTTCCAAATGGAAGATTGCAAACCAGTTAGCACTCTGATGGTGATTGGTTGCAAGTTAAGCAAGGATGATATATCCAAGGAAGTAGATCAATGACTGTATAGATCGATGATTGACAGTCTATTGTATGTGATAGCTTCGAGACCAAATGTAATGCAGGCAATTGGGAAGGTGGCTAGATTCCAAGAAACACCAAAATAATCCCATGTTGTTGTAGTAAAAAGGATCTTCAGATATCTCAAGGGAACAATGGATTTTGGACTATGGTATCTGAAGGGAAATAAATTAACCTTGATAGCTTATGTTGACGCAGATTGGGCAGGCAGTATTGATGATCATAAAAGAACCAGTGGAGTAGCTTTCTACTTGGGTGATTGTCTCGTATCATGGTTGAGCAAGAAGTAGTCTTCAATCTCTTTGTCCGTGACAGAAGAAGAATATATCGCAACAGCCGCGTGTTGTACTCAGGTTCTATGGATGAAGCAAAATCTATAAGATCTCCAAGTGAAATTTGATGAATCAATTCTGATGTTTTGTGACAATACCCATCCCATAAGTCTCTCTAAGAATCTTTTCATGCACTCAAAGGCGAAGCATATCCCTTTTAAATATCACTTTCTTCGGGAGCAAGTTGCAGAAAAGAATATCAAGGTAGAATACATTGGCACAAAGGAGTAGATAGCCAACATCTTCACCAAAATTCTATCTCGAGAGACCTTTGAGTATCTTTAGCATAAAATTAGGATTTTATCAGGTTGACATTGATATGTATTCCATCTAGATAGGGGAAGAAAGGCATGTTATAGGAAGAGAGAATAAGGTATCTTGTCAGAGGGAGTCACCATTTCCCGTTGATGTCAAAGGGGGAGAGAAATCAGGGGAAGAAGATCAGAGGCATGGAGTGAGGGGAAGTAATGGTCATAGGGGGAGTACATGTGTTGCCATCAATGACAAAGGGGGAAATCGTTGAACATGTTTGTCATTGATGTCAACCCAAGCAACAACCATAAGAAGCCTCGCTTTAAATGACAAAAATGCCAAGGAAGATCAAGGCAACCTAAATACTAAATCAACTGTGATCAATATGATGCATCTGTCACCCGAGTCTCTAACTACTACTAGTATTCATACTGTCACTGAAGAATTTGCATTGTTGTTGACTTTGCATTATGCCAACTGCACTGCTACCAACTTTGCACTACGCTCCTCAACATCTGACTGCTACTAGACTCTGCATCTGTCACTCTAGCATTTGACTACATCTACTGCCACTGATCCATCCTGCTACTGAAATATTGTGGGCCCCCGTAGCAAGGTACTGATTCAAGAGGTGGACCTCCTCAAGAATCCTGCCCATTTGTAGCGCTTTGGGGCTACAAAACCAAATCTCCCCACCTCACTCCTGGAGGTATGTCAACAAACATGGTGAAGTCTTCCTCCAGCCTGGAGGACAACCTATTGATCTCTCTTGATGTTACCTGTTGGTCCTGCTTCTCCTCCTTGTCCTTCTTCCTGAGAGGACACTGGGTGTTGTAGTGACCAAGCTCACCACATATGAAGCACTTGACCTTTGATAGGTCCTTCTTCTTCTTTTGCTGCTCCCCCTATCCTTGACTAGGACCCTTTGATGTGAGGGCCACATTCTCCTCCTCCTTCACCTACTTTGATTTTTTGTTGCTACCACTGATGGAGCTCTTCACTAGGTCTCGTCTCAACTCCTCTTGTAAATCGGCCTACATCCTGTCTCATCTTTGTAAGGTGTCTTTGCCTAAGATACTTTGGACAAATACATGCCACTCCTCTGAGACACTATTGAGTGCCAAGTGCACTAGCTCTGTGGGTTGAGGCATTGCCCTAAAAACTGCAAGTTGGTCTCGGATCTCCTGAATCCTGGTGAGGAAGGGTCTATGCATTCCCCTTTCTACATCCTCGTGCATCTCATCTTCTCCTCTAAGTATATCTTCCACTGCTCGGAAATGCCCTGGTACAACGTGGAAAGTGTATCCCACATCTCCTTAGCAGTACCTTCGTCATCTAGTGAGAAACAATGTGATCTCAAACACTATCAAGGATCAACCTCTTCGCCTGTGCCATCTCCTTTCTGTACTCCTTCAACGGATATGCATCTGTGGGGATAGCTACCACTACATCTATGAATAGTTTTAGGCCATATTCATTCAGAAGGAAGGACATCCTTGCCCTTTAGATGACATAGTTGGAGGCACCATCCAACCTGTCCTGATCTCAAAGCTCAACGTCATCTAAAACAATGTCAAAAATATCCTCTTCCCTTCTACTCAGCAGTTGCTCATTTATTCGCACTCCCTTCTGGAGTGAGAAACTCTACACACAACAACTGTTGATCTGCAAGGGAAATCAAACTTTGTGAGACTAGAAGTTCCCTGAGGAAAATTTTCCCTCAGTGTGTGCTTTTCTTCCACCCGACACTAGTTTTGCTCTAGCATACTGCTGCAAAACTATTGTGTCTAGCTAGAGATCTACTCTACAAAAAATACTAGTTGCTCCCTCCGCCTCTAGAATCCCTCGATTGCACTCACTCAAAAAAATTGATTCTCCTCAAGAAATTTGATCTTTTGGCCAAGGTGATTGCACTGCCTCTGGGGTTTCTATCTGCTACCACTCAATAAACAACGAAACTCCCTCTTCCTTCACTATTGAGCTCTCTAGTTGATCATCTGCGCGCTGATACCATGTGAAAAATTCAGAAACCTTAATCCCATTGCAACAACTGGAAATTATTCTCCTAATTGTTATTTAAATTTAACAATTTATTTACCATTTCCTACAGAAAATACTGAATAACCTCACACTACAAACTACACAAATAAAAATGCAGAATAAATAAACGCTAAAAGAAATACTAGCACACACACATAAAGTGACATAACTATTTTTGGACCAATGTCCCCGGAAAAACTCAACTTGGGAAAACTAGTGCAACAATTGAGGGTTTTATTATTATGCAGTAGTGAAATAACATGAGTACAACTGGATGTCGAAACTGGCAATCCTACAGAGAAAAACTGGCAAGAAAAATCTAGTGAGGAATTTCCTCACTCCACACGAAAATACAGCCTCTGACCTCGGCTCAAGTTGAGTCGTTGAAACTAGCTCTGCGCAGCTACTGCGTCACCCTAGCGTAGTGACTTCTGCACTCAGCTTGAACCAACTTCTCCTTAACCCATTTGTTCTGTTGATGTCTTGGATAATGTCTCTCTTGGCCTTCAGAACCTTTTCCCAGCTTGTGGCACTAAAACTCGCTTTTCCCAAGCAAATACGAAATTGCCTCTAGAGGCTACTGCGTTGCTCTACGTCAGCCTCACTGTGGCTCTTCTGCCTCTCTGCAAATGCACTCACCGGATATAGAATCCTTCCTCTGGCTTCATTGCCCCTGCCCTTCTCTCACTACTTCGATCTACTAGCTCTCTCTCTAGCAACTGACTGTTGCTACTCTGGAAATTGATCTTCTCATGAAATCGAACTCTCCAAGTGTGTTCTCCAAGTGCCCATCGTCTTCTTTTTATAATCCTCTGTTGAGACTTCAACGACCAAGATTAGATCTTAATAGATGGCTAGGATTAACTTGAAGTCGATCCGTGTGAGTTTCTAGAACATTCAAGCCTTAACTTAATTAATTCTGATTAATTAGTCATATTCCTTAAGTTTAGACTTAGGAAATATTTAAAAACTGACTAATAATATAATTAAGTCATTTCTAGGCAGAATTTCCATAAACGATTTTTGGGTTTGGGAGATCTCATGCATTCTAGCCTTTCTACAAAATTTCAAGGCTAGAACACATCTGATGCTACAAAAACTAACAGCTCCAACATACACCCATCGTTGTCTTGATGCAATTTTATTTCCTAAATAGTGACCATGTCCCATCTTTGATGAGCTTGTACTTTTAACTACACTTGATGGCTCTTTGGACGTGATTTGCTGAGTTATTTCTTATGATAGATAAAGGATTTTATAAAACTAATCTTTGTCGCCATGAGTGTGCTTCCATGTGCAAGTCTTCCAGCTACTAGCCTCATTACTCTTTCATCATCTGCTAGAACTATGCCTAACACTACTGGTCGAGTGGCCTCAACATAAGTGTCAGAGGAAGGCACTGAATAAGTAGTGGAAATTGCAAAGCCTTTCATTCCTATACTCACATTGTGTTATAGATAAATATTCTCAGGTCACATGGAAGGATATTAAAGATACATTCATGTAGAAGCAGATCCCTGAAGATTTGGAAGATAAGGAAGTATATATCAACATTAAGTGGTCCAAGTTACACGTGATTGCATGCAAGTTCCCAATGATGCCTTGTGCAGAGGAAATTGAGTGGCTCTTGTCACATATGGATGATTCAGATATGGTGCTTCGTAGTGAAATTGTTGGTGAGCTTGCCACCTACTTTGGAGAGGACATGCAAACTTACTACAAGATGTTGAAGCCCACATAATATGCCAACAACAACTTCTACACTAGATGGGTTGATCTTGACACAAGTGATATCATCAAGTCCTAGTGTCGAGAGGCTGCCAAATTCTGATACCACCCATATGTAGTTTACTCGACTAGAATTCTCATGGAGGTGTATCTATACCTTATTGATTGTAGGTTGCATGGACGAAAGAATGCAGAAGTATTTGAAGAGAATTGGATATTTATGCTCAACTTGGTTGTCACCTATGGCATAATATTCAATTGGGTGGATATACTTTCTTTTGAGTTGCAATGACATGTTGGGTAGGCTAAAGCAACTCTAAGGGAAAACCAGGCACCAGAGTTTTATATGTCAGCATTTTTGTTAGATGGGACATGTGCACGGTATGTATTTCTAGGGATGTATTGGAATTGGACCGCATAGGACAAATTTCCAATTTACTTCCATTGTAGGGTGTTGTCAGATTTGAGTTTCAGAGGGGCATATGACAGATTGGCAGAGCATTTCTTCGCAGTCATATTTCAGATGATATATGAGATTGATCCTCCTTGCATGACTAACCAGGTGAAGGAGGCATTGCATGATATTGCAACTGATTTGTCGCACCAAATGACACATATATCTGATGTTTTGGATGCCAAACTCCTCCCCATGTTATGCCTCGGTGTGTGACTAATAAGGTAGTCCTACAAGAAGTTTCCTATCAATTGAATGGTGGATTGTCACGAGTCTTGGATAAAAGGAAGAAGGTGTCGTGCCCCACTTTCCCTTTGAGGATTGGAATTTATGAGTTGAAGAGCCTCAAGACAACATATGTTGAAATACAAGAACTAGACTGTCTGTGCTTTGGAACCAGGAACTTTCATAGGTATGATCTTAGGAAATTATGTGGGGTACATTGTGACAGGATAGGATACACCTGGGGCTATGTACCAATGATTACTCCAGAATATGAAAAGGTGAAGAATTGGTACAATGCATTAAGGAATAATCACCTAGGAGATGAGACAAACACATATATTATACGACAAATGCCATATGTAAAGGTGAAGGAAGAACCACAAGAGACAACTACACAAGCCAACACACCAGCTCCCAGGGAAATGGTAAAGCATGATCCAGCGACAGAGAGTTGCATAAAATGGAAAGTTGATCCATTAAGGAAAGATTCTATTGAAGTTAATCAGGAAAGGATGCAATAAGAGGAATAGGAGAAAAGGAGCCATGATGAACTTCTCATAAATAAACAAGAGGAAGAAGAAGAAAGAAGGAGAATAGAAGAGGAACAACAAAGGCATTCACAAGAGGAGGAAGTAGCACAAAGGCTAGAAGAAGAACAATTGACCTAAGAAATATAAGTAGAATTGGAGGAAGATGATGCCATCCAGCCCATGGATGATTAACCAGGTTCTCCAGCATAACCTACTATTACAGGTGGCCATCTCCCATTTAATGAGATTAGAATCACATCTCCACTAGAAGACAAAGTCATGGATATGAGGTGGTATCACCTCTAGTTAGTATACAAAAAAAGGCACAAGAATTCTTGAATCTCCTAAAGGTGGCAAACAAAGTTGTTGATCAAATACAAGAATGGGTTGCCATGTATTTAGATGTTCCACAACAATTGGTAATGTTGTTGCAGTAGATAGAGTTCAGTTGACACTCCACATTTAGAATTACCTTCGTCTTGGAGAAAAATTGGCTAACACTATCATTTCCTATAGTCGACAACACAATGGTTTGGAGTCCCTAGCATAGAAACACACAATGCCTTTAGTGGGATCACTGGGAGAGATAAGAGGCAAAGATATCATCTTACGATAAGTGAAGCAGTACCTTGCGCAAATCAAACAAGCATCAGAGCAGGAAGGCTTCAAGATTACTAAAGACATTATTCTATAGTATGCCATTGCACCAGCCAAATCTCACATGAAAATTTCATGGTTGTGGAATAGTGTACAATATAGCTCCAAATCTATATTGACAGAAGCATTGGAGGTAAATATGTGGTTTGCAACAGATTTTCGAGTCCGTTCAAAATCATTGCTACAAAGTTCAAAGAATGGCATTCATACATCACCAATGAGCTCCATGAAGAAGCAAATGACTTATCCATTTGAAAGCATTTTGTCCTATTAGAAGTTTTGTCTTATATAACCACCATCCTATATGTATTTTGTCTTTTGTAATAAGTTTAATTTAATGGATTCCAAGAGCATGTGGAATGTAAAAGGTCATATATAAAATGTGAAAGGTTGTATGGAAGCCCATAGGTCATAGAAGTTGAAAAGTCATGAGGAAACTCAAAATTCATTGTCATTTTTTATAAATAGTTCCTCATAACTCAAGTAAGGGGCTTGGATTCTTAGAGTCTTGCCTTGGCTTCTCTTATATTACATAGGAGAAAAATCATTCTTTGGAGAAGCAAGTTGTAGCTTCATGTTCCACTACTGGATCTAGTGTTTCACCGATGTAACAATGTACTTGGAACCTTTCATTAATAAACATAAGCTCCTCGAGTCAACACTTCTTCATGCATGTATCGTGTGTAACCACCCCTCCCATATCTACCCACTTTCACTGGCCTGCTAGCGTAAACATGAGAGGAAGAGCTACTATGACATGACTCAACCTCCTAAGTACAGTTAAGGAAGTGAAATCGACAAACCAAAACTTTACTGACCTTCCTCGGGAGCTACAATACCCCCAAGAGCTAAACCACCCCTCCAGGTGCCCGAACCCCAAGTTAACTTTCCTTTTTAGTGATATGGACTCCCAACTGTAGGCATAAAACTACATAAATTTGACTGTAGGCCTCTAGTCACATGCATAATCCTCCAAGGTAGCGAATATATTCCCATTTTCCCAATCTGTGATTGCAACCGCGAAATCTAAGCCACTTTTTTAGGGCTAGTATCCATACCCCTGCTCAGAACTTCCTAAGACTTTCAAGAATAATGAATTACACCAGGACAAAGCCTTTAACCCTAAACTTAGTCAAGAACTTGACCTAACCAAGCTTAACCATGATAATCATTTCGTCAAACATATGGCGAATATGTAATTTACAGGTCATGAATGCATATCTAAACATAGAGATCTAAAACTTATCTAAGCATCATCAAGAAGGTCTAATGCCCTCTCACAATAGTTATAATAACACCTATTAGGTCATGCATTCAATAACCATTCATTTATTAATCAAATATGATAATAGCCATAACTTGAATTTGTCATAAAACCATGCTTATAACCAGCATATAACCAAGATAATAACAATGATAGAACAACCATTAAAGCCACATAATAACAAGTATAATTACTCATGAAATACAATAGGAACTTAGCTCTTATTAACATATGCAAAATCCAACCAAGTGAGGGACTTCCACGTACCACCCAAACATAGATTGGGATGAACCAAATCTTTCTTTCAACCAATTACCCCCGTTCCATATTCCAAGAATGAATGTGGGATCTCATCGGATAAACCAATCCATAAACAACCAAGGGAGTCCACAGTTTAAACCACCCCCACCCTCACCCTCCCATGTTCTCACCTAAACTAGTCCCGAGATCACAAAACCAAACTGAGCTTGGATGCCTCAACATTCCTTCACCATCCCTTGAGGAATTTTCCTGTCTCCACCCACCTGTCAAGGGCTTCCTGGAGAAAATCATCTCCACCCCCAACCCTTACAATTTTCCTGAGACCACCTCACCTGGATCCAAAACCTTCTAGCAATCCATAGCTAAACCAAGAACGAATTCCATCACACCATGGTTATTCGAAAATGGCAAGGTAAAGCTGAAACCACTGTTAAACTAGGTAAAACCCATGACAATGACAACAAATGAACCAAATACACACATGCATAAACCATGCATGCTAAAACCAACTAGGAAATCATACATGCAACTTGTTACTTGCAAGTATTCTCGTTGAAGCTACTTGATCCTAATATTCCTCGCTTGATCCTCGCTTTCCTTTGATTTTTTGTCCTTCCTTTGCTTTTCTAGTCCTTCCTTTTCTTGCTTGCTTGCTTTCTCCTCTTGGTGCTCTTCTCGTCTCTGAGACCAATTCCAAAATTGAAATGAAAAAAGGCCCCAAACTGATGCTCTAATGCCTTTATATTATTTATGCCTCTAGTTTCTTCATTTTCCCTCTATTTTCCTTCAATTTTCTCACCACATGCAACCTGTGACCTTTCACATCCCTTTTCTCCTAATTTCCTTTATTTTCATAAATAAAATGCCAATTAATGTCTTTTTTCCTTTTCAAAGCCTTTTCCAATGCCTTTGTCAATTTCCCTTTAGCCATAATAAACAACAAGTGATGCCCACTAGGATGCTTTTCCCAACATTCAGCTTGGAATACGTGTCCCATGACCTTGGTCTTATTTAGCCTTTATTAACTTTATTACATGAACTTTTAACCTGGCGGTGTTATAGATGCCTCCCCCTTAGAGGAACACCATCCTCGGTATTCTATGACACCTATGACCAGCAAACTTCTGAAAACAAAACATACTACCCATGGAGCTTTATAACCAAACACGTTGCAGTATTTATAATAACCATTGTTGAAAACATGACAAACATACCGTTTACTAGAGCTTTATGACACAACTCATTACAATATTTACAATAATGACCACATATACTTATGCACATTTGCTTCAACCAACAAATAATCATATTGTCTATGGAGCTTTATAACCTAGATCGATACAGTGTTTACAATAACATTTTCTCTAACCAACAAATAAAAGGATACGATGATTGCATCGGTCAACAAAGGAATCTAGAGGCTCACACCTCCACCCTCAAAGTAATACCAAGATTCACCTCCTTCCCTAGAAGTCCAGAATCCACTACTAAATTCAACCTGTATCCAATATCCAACACTACAATCCTTGCGCTACCGGTTGCCTTAGTGAACAATTACTGACTCATTGTTCCAGGGAAACTCCCAATATGTATGTGATTCCATCTGGCAATGCTAATGACCAAAACCAATCCATCCCTCAACCTTCCCTTCTTTGCTACGTAGTCCTTGGGAAATTTGGTCACCCCTTTCTGTGCAGTCACTCAACTTCTAAGTTCCTCGGCATCCCCTTTCCCGGGAGATCCATCCCTTGGCAAGGTTTCATCACATCGGAAGGTCCAAAAAACTAGGCATATCTCTACCTCAAAACCATCATAACAGTCATAACATGCTCATGGAAATCAATGGACACTTTTGGGTACCAGTGTCCCATAATGGCCCTGCGCCTGAATGCTTTACCAGCATACTGCTGCTTGTTCCAATTCCTTTTGCCGCTACTACTAATTCTTGCAGTCAATTTCAACCACGCAACTAGGCATTTTCCATGTTTTCCTGTGCCTAGCACATAATTTCCATTAGATTCAAAATAAATTCAAATCATACCTCATTGGTAGCTCGTCTATAAGGTACACTTGCAATTTTGTTTACTTCATGTCACAAAAAAGTCAAACTAGTTCTTTGATCAAATAATCATGTATAAACATATCACATCCGGTTAGCTCAAAATGCAACCATCATAAAATGGATCACATGTAACCATCATAAATCAGAATCATAGATCGCACATATAATTAAAAATTGAAATGAAATACTGATAATTATCTTTCAAATGGTTCTTTTGCTTTTGCCTTTATTATTTTTCCTTTTAGTACACACACTGAATCAATTTCCAAACCCGGCAAGCACTCAGTACCTTCTCTTCAAGCTACAAGGGAATTCAGATACTAAGTTGCCTCCTCTCTCAATATCAGCAGCAAGGATATCCCGAGACTAAACCGCCTCTACCCTCAATAGCAACAAGGGTATCCCAAGTCTATGTCACCTCAACCCTCAATAGAAACAACAAGGGCATCCATAAACTAAACCACCTCAACCCTTGATATCAACAATAAGGGCCCAAATAGTCCCATACTTACCTATCCCAACACATTGTACAACACATACACATACACAATGTACAACACAACACATACACCAACACCAACACCCGGTGTACAATGACACACATACACCTACACCTGGTGTATAACACGATACATACACCTACACCCGGTGTACAACACGGCACATACACCTACACCTAGTGTACAACATGACACATACACCTACACCCGGTGTACAACACGACACATAAACCTACACCTGGTGTACAACACAACCCATACACCAATACCTAGTGTACAACACAACACGTACACCTACACCTAGTGTACAATCCAATATGTACACACCGTACAATACCACAAATACACATGTCACAATACAACAACTACGCAATACATGTAACATCGTATCGAATATACACAACACAACATGTACACCGTGTACAAAATACCACATGTACACAACACCACTTGCACAACGTGTACACAACACCACCTGCATAATGTGTACACAACACCACATGTACACAACACCACCTGCACAACACGTACACAACACCACCTATGCAACGTGTACACATCACCACATGCACATATCGCCATATGTAAAACATGTACACAACACCACATGTACAACATGCACACCACACCACATGTACATAACACTGCATAGACAACATGTACAAGGCACCATATGTACACAACATCGCATATACAACATGCACACAACACTATATGTACACAATACCACATATGCAACATGCACACAACACTATATGTACACATATACACAACCATAGTACTGCACATCCAGAGACCACATTGTCTCTACCAGGCAACCTTTCGTCTAGTGTCTTTCCACTATCCATGCTTGCTCCGCATGCCACGGATCATACTGCTTTCATTCTATTGATGTATCCCTCAACACAACCTGTCCATTACATAAACATAGGCATAATATAAACACACAATATCAATTCATAACCAAATGATATCAACCTCATAGATCTCTCACGCTACTCTTCCACTTGATTCCTCATAAGACCAAGAACCTCTTCATGTCATTCACCTGCCTAAGCAATCATTCCTCCACAAGAATGATCCCTTACAACCCTGTCAAACAACACACACACACACACACATATATAGAAAACAATCATGATCCGTGACGACCCTGTCAGACAATGGCATACATACATATATATACATGTAATCATCAACATAATCGTGATCACAACATAATTACTAGATGTCACAAGGTCAAGATTAAGAGAACTTCCTTTATCTGTGCATATCATGCACAACATTTAGAACAATAGTTCCCAACTTAGCCAAGGCATATGTTACCTTAAGCCCATTTGCATTACCTTTCTTATTACCTTTCTCATGATTGTCCTACCACTGTCCAGTCATCCCCATGGACCCAACCAATCCAACTGACTGTCATACTCTTGTGTTCAACTGCCCCTTTACTCATTCACCGAGCTTCATCTAGGTCTTCTATTACTTGTTGGGAACTTTCACCACCCTTCCCATATATACCCAATTTCACCGGCCTGGCAGGGTAAACATTAGAGGAAGAAATACTATGACATGACTCAACCTCCTAAGTACAATTAAGGAAGTGGAATCGACAAACCAAAACTTTATTGACTTTCCTCAAGAGCTACAATACCCCCAAGAGCTAAACCACCCCTCCAGGTGCCCAAACCCTGAGTTAACTTTCTTTTTCAGTGATCTAGACTCCCAGTCGCAGGCATAACACAACATAAATTTGACTATAGGCCTCTAGTCGCATGCATAAGCCTGCAAGGTAGCGATTGCAGTCCCATTTTCCTAGTCCGTGCCCGCGACAATGAAATCTGAGCCACTTTTTCAGGGTTAGTCTCTAGACCCTTGCCCAGAACTTGATGAGACTTTCCAAATCAATGAATGACATCAGGACAAAGCCTTTAACCCAAAACTTAGTTAAGACCTTGACCTAACCAAGCTTAACCATGACAACCATTTCGTCAAACATATGGTGAACATGTAATGTACAGGTCATGAATGCATATATGAACATAGAGATTTGAAACTTATCTGAGAATCATCAAGAAAGTCTAATTCCCTCCCACAATAGCTGCACCTATTAGGTAATACATTCAATAACCATTCATTTACCAATCAAACATGATAAGAGCCATAACTTGAATCTGTCATAAAACCATGCTTATAACCAACATATAATAGGATAATAACAATGATAAAAAAACCATTAAAACCACTTAATAACAAGTATAATTAGTCATGAAATACTAGAGGAACTTAGCTCTTATTAACATATGCAAAATCCAACCAAGTTAGGGACTTCCACGTACCACCCAACCATAGATTGGGTTGAACCAAATATTTCTTTCAGCCAGTCACCCCCATGCCATATTCCAAGCATGAATGTGGGATATCATGGGATAAACCAATCCATAAATAACCAAGGGAACCCAGAGCTTAAACCAACTCCACCCTCACCCTACCGTGATCTCACCTAAACCAGTCCTGATATCACAAAACCAAACCGAGTTTTGACGCCTCAACATTCCTTCACCATCCCTTGAGGATTTTTCCTATCTCCATCCACTTGTCAAGGGCTTCCCAGAGAAAACCATCTCCACCCCCAACCCTTGGGATTTTCCTGAGACTACCTCACCCAGATCCAAAACCTTCTAGTAATCCAAAGCTCAACCAAGAATGAATCCCATCACACCATGGCTATCTAGAAATGGAAAGGTATGGTTGAAACCATTGTCAAACGAAGCAAAACCCATGCTAATGGCAACAACTTAACCAAATACACAAATGCATAAACCATGCATGCCAAAACCAACTAAGAAATCATACACATAACCTATTACCTGCAGGTATTCCAGCTGAAGTTGCTTGATCCAACTCTTCCTTGCTCGATCCTTGCTTTCCTTTGCTTTTTTGTCCTTCCTTTGTTTGCTTGCTTGCTTTCTCCTCTTGGTGCTCTTCTCTTCTCTGAAACCAATTCCAAAACTCAACTAACAAAAGGCCCCAAATTGATGCTCTAATGCCTTTTTGATGCCTCAAATTTATTCATTTTTCCTCTATTTTCCTTCAATTTCCTCCTTGCATGCAACCCATGACCTTTCACCTTCCTTTTCTCATAATTTCCTTTATTTTCATAAATAAAATGTCAATTAATGCCTCTTTGCCTTTTCAAAGCTTTTGCCAATTCCTTTTCTAATTTCCCTTTAGCAATAATAAACAACAAGTGATGCCCACTAGGATGCTTTGCCCAACATTCAGCTTGTTATACGTGTCCCATGACCTTGGTCTTATTTTGCCTTTATTAACTTTATTACATGAACTTTTAACCCGGGGTTGTTACATCGTGAATGTAGTATGACTATTCTTGATATGTTTGTGGTATATATTGGTGTAATACATACTAAGACTAATGAACTATTTCATTGCTTAGGTATGTGTATTATTGAATGAGTGTTGTTATGATTTTACAATTGTTGTTTATCTTGTGAAGTAATTTGCAGGTTAATCAACAAGTCCTCCTCTTTCGCTCACGAACCTCACTTAGGATAGTAATATTACTTCTCTAACCAAAGGCTCGTTTCTCTTTGCATTTGTGGAAGTTTCTTGTGCATTTCTACATTCAGTGTCACACAAAGCTTACATACTTGCTGCCCCAGAGAGTTGTTATGATCTCTTGTGTATGTCTTGTAACCAAGGTGCACCTCTAAACCGTTCACAGTGGTGGCTGGACCCTATAACTGGATGGGACTCCTGCAACAAACAATGTGAGGTATAATTGAGACTTCATATCGGGGAGATCCCTTGTAAAATGGGAGTAAAATGGAGTAACATGGGTCACGTTGAATAGGAGCAAGGTTATATTCTCAAGTTAAAAGGAGAATATGGATATCCTCTCTAGTTGAGAGAGAGTGATGTTGGACATCACATGTGCATTCTGTTCTTCAAGTAATGGAGAGAGAATGGTGGAGGATTGGATAAGCATATGTGGTTTCCTTGAGGATAAAACATCTAAGAAAGGAAAGGGACTAGCACTCTTCGAAGATGAGACAAGTATCCAAGATAAGAGCGGTCAAATAGGACCGATATTCTTTTAGGACTCAAGATTAGAGATCCAAGATAAGAATAGTCCTAAAAGGACAGACCTTGTGAACATCCAGATAGGGCATGTTCCTTGAAGAGGTAGTGCAGTATCACACATAAAACCTCCTGGCATAATGCTCTTGAATGAAAGAAGAGCTTGTCTAGTTAGGCCTCAGAGACAGTGCTGGTCATAATGATGATGCTTACATTATGGTTTCTCAATCTGACTCTTCTTATGAGAAGTCTTCCGTTTGAGAATGATGTTGTACTAGTTGTACAATTATGAATACCTCCCTAGTTAAGAGGGAGTGATGAATATGTAACTAGTTTTGACCTTCATAATTGTTGTACTCATTTCAATATGTATCCTATGTAATAAACAAAAGAATAAAATAAAAATATATTATTTTAAAGCATGGGTTTCATGCTCATTATTGATGGTCTTCTAGGTAAAATCATGTTCTTCATGCTTCTAGGGTTTGTTAGGTCTTAGGATTTATTGCCATGAGTCTAAATAGTCAATATTATGTTTATAAGACTCTTATGGGCAAAATGTAATTGGAAAAATAATTTATTTTGAGTCTAGAAAGTCTTGGAAACTCCAAAAGTATAAGTTGGCCTAAAGGAGGGAATTTGACCCCTTGGAAAGGTTATATAAAGAAGTAGTTCGACCTCATTTAGAATCCACTCACTCATAAGTTTGACCTCAATATGGAAGTTCGGTCTATAGCTGGGAAGCAATAAAAGAAGAGAGTGAAGGTCTAGAAGAAGAAATAAAGCACACCAATTTTGTTTTTGGGCTCAATCTCTCTCACACATGCGAAGGATTAGGGTTTATGCAACTTCCAAGAAAGGCCGTAATTGGAGGACTGTGTTGCAGTAAGACAAAGTGTAGTATCATGTTGCTGGGAAGAAGCATACTCTCTCTTTATCTCATTGACCTTGGGAGGAGCTTTGTTGTTCTAGGAAGGTTTCAAGAGGAAGTTGAACTAGGATTCGTGCCGCAGAACAAGGGCCGAAAGTGCAAGTTGGAAAAAAGTGCAGGTCGAGTTGTAATATTGAAGCTGGCAGGTCTAAATTGTAGCCTGAAGCTTATTGATGCAGAATCAAGGAAGGACTTGTTGGAAGGGTTGACTTGGTACTTGGAGAAGGGCTAGGTCTAGGGATTGGGTCTTTGTCTCATTGCAAGCAAATTCTATAAGAAGGGAAGAGTTTTCCGGAATTTCCCCCTTGGAGGGGTTTTGCCTTGGTTGAGAGCCTAATTTTTGTGTCCTCTATTATTATTGTTTCGTTCTTGATTTTTGTTTGATGAAAAATATCTAACTAAAAACAAAAAGAATATTTTTTTTTGTAAACTACTGCATTTCTATTATCTACATCAAATTTAAAAATACAAACTAAGAAACCTCAATCCGCCCAAATGGGAAACCGGATCTGTTGGTTCCTCTTCATCAAACATTCATTACTTTTTTTTGTTCTACATGCTGTCATTAAAAACTTGCCGGGCATTAAACCTTTTTACTCCAAAAGTTTCCAAAAATTGTTCTTTCAAAGATCTGCTAAAAGACCTATCTTTACTACTACTGATGTGACATGCAAACTAATTTCCAGAAAACATAGCAGTATCATCTAAATTCAAAAAAGACAGTTAACAAGCCTCTTAAATCTCCGCGCTTCCCCTTTTGGTTTCATTGCTGTCTTTGGTCTTCACCAGCTCCCGCAACATCTCTCGAATCTCCTTAATTTGTTCGTTCTGTTGATGCAGCATCCCTTCAACGTTCGCCACCTCCTTCTTCGCTGCCGACGCTTCCTGAGCCATTTCCACCATCTCTGCCGCTACTTGCTCCATGGCCTTGGCCAAGAGATGCTTCAGAACCCAGTACGTGTGAAGAGCTCGGCGGTATAGAGTTAATCTGCCTCTGGTGTTGCCTGGGTCAGGCAGTTGGGTTGTCCATTCTTCCATCTTCGGGTTAGACGGTTCCTCCAAGACTCTGTCTTCCATAACATCAATGATTCTCCTTATGTCCTTATTTTTCTCTAGATTGTATGCCTGTTCTGCTTCATGCACTACCATGCGGATTGATTTCTTCCCCCTTTTTCGCCTTCCCTGAGACTGATTCCCCTCCTCACCGATGTTAGCTTGCCGGGGTCTACCTCTGCCTCTCTGTTCGCGAGCTTTCCTTCTTCCATCTTTTCTACCTCGCTTAGTACCTTTGCTGCTCTGACCTGTTTCAAAAGTCTTACTCCGAAAACCCTCGTCCTGGTTATTCTCCATTTCGTCTGAACTTTCAATTTCAATTTTTACTCTGCTTCGTTCAAATTGCCTGTCTCCGAATTCCTCCCGCTCTGCCTGGACTCCTTTATCCCAGCTCGCTGCCATTTTGGTTCATTTGAGGCGTTGATTTTGGTTCCTCTGCCAGGTCTCACCTTTCCTCGCCACCTTCTTCACCTTCTTGTTGTCTTTCATCCTTCTCTTGTTCCGCCTTATAGAATTCTCGCCACCTTTCCGTTTATGATGAGTTTGCCCCCCACTTCCTTTCTCCCTTGCAACTTGAATGATGGTCTCTTCGGTGTTTTCCGAGTTTTGTTTTGGACTGCGTACCTGCTGCTCTGAATTATCATTAATTGCTAATGTCAGGGAGGTGTGGCCACCGTCCTTCTGTCCTGTCTTTGTTGCCGAATAAACCTGCCTTATCTTCCCGCTCCAGATCTTCACGGTTTTTTGATTACCATTATGTTGTTTCATGGTTATCGTTGTCTATGAGTTGTTTTAAACTATCCCATCTTGTCATCACTATTTGATTTGTCCAGCTGTCATCCACTTTCCCCAATAATTCCTTACTTCCCCAATTGGCCAAGCAATCTGCAGGCTTATTTCCTTCTCTCCTGACATGCGAGGTGATTTTGTATTCAATACCTTCTAATGTTTCCTCAATTTCTTGGACTATACTCGTTGTTCTCCAGCTTTTGACAACCTGCTCCCATTGTTTCCCTTGTATTAATTTTCTAATGGTGGTTATGACTAGGGATGAATCGCCTTCGATCTCTATCTTCCTATATCCATTTCTTGTAGCAATTTTGAGGCCCTGGTAAGCTGCCATAAATTCCGCTTCGTTATTACTCATTGTTCCTCCATGTTCTGCATAGATCCATTCTACCTCTCCTTGTCTGTTTCTAAATATTCCTCCATATCTTGCTGGACCTGGGTTCCCCTTAGCTGCTCCGTCAAAGTTAAGCTTAATAAACCCTTCCTGTGGCTTACGAAAGACTGCAAGACTTTGGCCAGCGATAGGTTGGTGTTGCTTTGTTTTTTGTTGAAAGACCATCCCTTGTTCCAGGTTCAACCTTTTTAGGATTTATGCTTCTTCCTCAGAGGTCTTCCAATCTTCCTCTGTCCAATTTTCTGTGAGGATTGATTCTCTGATTTGTCTTAGGGTCCTTTGCCAGACTTCTTCCAGATTTGATATTTTCCCCTGGAAAATTCGTCCATTTCTCTCTTTCCAAATATTCCACACATTGAAACTGGCCACCATGTTCTAGGCTCTTCTTACCACCAAGCTTTTAAACTTTCCTTCTCCCCAATTACATAGAGTTTGTATGATGTCCTGTGGATTTCGTTTAGATGTCGAAAATAGATCTTTAGTCTTATCCCATTGTAACTAGGCCATTCTACAGCCATTGAGGAGGTGTTCCTGATCTTCTTCGTCTTGGTAACAGAGGAAACATCTTGATGGGCCTGAGAATCCTCTTCTTTGGATTCGATCCCAGGTTAGAATGCGTTTTCTCCCTACCAGCCACACGAACATCTTTATCTTCGGCCACCATTTATTTTTCCAGAGCTTCCTCCATTTCTGCTCATCTTCTCCTTGCTCTTGCTGGATTTTTACCTTATATGCTTCTCTAATAGTGAAAGTTCCTTTAGTTTCTTTACCCCATCGTAGAATATCATTGCCTCCTCTATTTTTTATTTTCCTGGACTCTAATTCCTTACTGAACATTGTTTTTTGTTCCTCCGTTGCATTCCTATTCCAGTCTTCCATTGATTTCCATTCCCTCCATTCTTCATTTCCTCTTCCTTCTATCCAATAATCTTTGACCCTAATGAGTTCTCTGTCCATACCTGTTCTGTAGATATCCTGCATTCCCTGTAGATTCAACATTTTCTCCCTTTGTTGCCATGCTTCCTCCCAAAATCTCGCATTCTGACCCCCTCTGATTTCCCAAAATATATGTCCATCAACTAATTCTCTGCTTTGATTAGTCAGGTTCCATATATCTGATCCTCGTGGTGTTTCTTATTTCCTTAATATTTCTTCAGGAGTTGATGGCATATTATATTTTGCTGTCCATATTTCTTTCCACAGGTCCTTCCCTCCTTGCATCCATCTCCATCTTAATTTGGCTGCTAGAACTTGATTTAGGACCGATGGGTCCCTTAGACCTAGTCCACCTTTTTCTTTTGGTTTGGTTAGGCTATCCCATGAGCAGAGTGCCCATTTCTTTTGTTGCTTAGGGCCTCCCCATAGGAATTTTCTGTATATCTCTATCAGCTTATTGCATATCCCTTTTGGTGCTGCCATTACTGATAAAGGATATATCGGAATCGCCTGGATGGTTGATTTAAGCAGAACGACCCTTGCAACAAGATTCAGAGTACGGAAAGACCAATTTTCCAGTCTTTTCATGATCTTTTCCAAGATGGACTTCCAGTTTCCTATTTTAAGGGATGATGAGTCTAGCATAGTTCCTAAATACTTTGTTGGAAGTTCCCCTTTTCTATAGCCCAAGGTCCTGGTTAAATGATTTTTTATGGGTTCCACTGTATTAAAAAAGATTGTTCTTGATTTTTCATTGTTTACCTCCATACCTGAACCTTTCATAAACACCTCTAGAATTCTCTTTATCCTTCTCACCTCATTCAAGGATACTTTGCAGTATATCATGATGTCGTCCATGAATTGTTGGTGGGTTACAGTAGTATGATTGCCCCATAGTCTCAGACCCTGTATTTTCCTTTCTCTTAAATCTTTTTTGAAATATCTACTTAATCCTTCTGCTGCTATTATGAAGAGAAAGGGGGATAGGGGATCCCCTTGTCGAAGTCCTCTTGATGCATTAAAAGTAATAGATGGGGCTCCATTTAGCAGGATGGAGAAATTCAGTGTGGAAATCATGCTTAAGACCCACTTCACCCATCTGTCGCAGAATCCAAAGGCTTGAAGGATGGCTTCTAGATATCTCCAGTTTAACCTGTCATAGGCTTTTGACAGATCTAATTTTATCAGCATTCCTTTTTCCTTCTTCATTTTCAAAGTGTGGATTACTTCCTGGGCCACCACTAATCCATCCAGAATCTGTCTTCCTTCTACAAACCTAGTTTGTTCTGGGGATATTATGTTCGGGAGAATAGATTTCAGCCTCTGGGCCACCACTGATGCCACTATCTTATAGATAACGTTACATAAAGCTATAGGGCGAAAGCCTTCAGCTTGATCCGCTTGGGCAGTTTTAGGAATAAGAGTCAACAAGGTTGAGTTTATACCTGGCCATATTCTTTGATTGATTCTAGCTTCCTCCACCACTTCTAGAACCTCTTCAGCAAGGAAGTGCCATCCTGCTTGGTAGAATTCTACCGTGTACCCATCTGGCCCGGGAGCTTTGTTCCTTTTCATATTCCTGACTGTTTCCTCCACTTCTTCCATTGTAACTTTCCTCATCAGAGCCAAATTTTGTTCCCTGGTTACCAGTTTAGGGATCTCCCTGCTTATCTTCGTTATAGCTTCTGTTCTATTGTCCTGAGTTTCATTTAATAAGTTTTTGAAATGTGTAACCAAAACTTTTTCAATTTCTTCATGCTGGAGGACTCGCTGGCCTTCTTGGTTTTTTATGGAGAAAATTCTGTTTCTTTGCCTATGCTGTATCATTGCTTTATGGAAGAACTTAGTATTCCTTTCCCCTTCTCTAAGCCATTGAACCCTTGACTTCTGTCTCCATAAGATCTCTTCTTGTTTCCTTCTCTCTTCTAGCTGGTTTATTATAATTCCTTCTTCCTTTATTCTATCTTCCTGTATACCATCTAGAATATCCATCTGCTGCAGCTCTTCCATTCTTTGCTCTAGGTGCTTTTTCTCTTCCAGTATATTTCCAAATTCTTCTTTATTCCACTTTTTTATTTTGTCTTTCAGCTCCTTTAATTTGAGTTGGAAGGTGTGCATTTTATTTTTTCCTTTTTGTTCACTCTTCCTCCACCATTCTTCAAGTTTCTCTATCAGCCCCTCATTTCTTATCCAAAATGCTTCAAATCTAAAAGGTTTGTTGTTCGGTCTTTGCTTGAGATCTATTTCCATTTTAATCGCCCAATGATCTGATCCTACTACCGGGAGAATTGTGGCTTCTATGAAAACATCTTTCATCATTATTTGTTCGGAAATTAAGAACCTATCAAGTCGTGAAGCAATTTGATTAGCTCCCCCTCTTCGGTTGTTCCACGTATGGTTTTCATTTATAGTTTGAATATCGATCAGTCTCTGCTCCCTTATCATGTCTCCAAACTGTTCCATTGCTTTATCCATTCTCCTTAGCCCTCCTCTTTTTTCCGCTAAGCTTTTAATCAGGTTGAAATCCCCTCCTACGATCCACTGCCTTCCAGGGATTAGACTCCTCAGTGCTTTTAGATTTTGCAGAAATTTTTCCCTTTCCCCTTGGGTATGGGGTCCGTAAACCCCTGTTATAATAACCTCCTCCGTTGTTCCTATTATATTTGCAGTCCCTGTTAGAATTCTTGGAAAACTTATCCAATTGCTCAATTGTATTTCTTCAGGGTAAAACAAAAAGAATATTAACTAAGTTCACAAGCAAATGTTAAGGTTAAGGAACACTGATATAATACGCTGCCACTTTGAATTTTCCAACACCAATATGGCTAGGGTGCTTGGTATTGAACCAAAGGAGGGTTGACGGGCTACCGTTAAGTTGTTGAATATTGAAACTACTGAGGTATTTATTGGGAATTATGCATACCATACCAAGAATTGAAAGAAAAGAAGGGTTCTTGCACGACACCTGATGGCCTAGGTTTCCAAGGCTTTTTAGTACCAATGAAGTATGTTGCTTCAACATCTTCTCTTGGTTCCTTGTAAATTGCCTTGAGCTTCAATAACGAGGGACATTGTTATGTAGAGTGGTCCCTCTCGCATATAATATGATTGTTGAGTGGGCATTCCCTCAAAGGATGTTTCTTACTACAACGAGAGCAGAAAATGGCCAGAGCTTGGTCCACCTCCATTTGTTTTTTCTTTGCTTGCAATACATTAAACTGAGAGGACATCAAGCTCATAATATCAATTTTAAAATTCTCTAGAAGATTCTCGATCTCTGCTCTTATTGCTATATTGTTTGCTAACTTTAAAATCCTAGCAGAGGCATCATGTGTTGAGGTCCAATTTCTTGTTGATCCCCTGGAACTTCTTCGATAGAGCTGAACAATCTCATTATAAAATTCCTTGGATATGCCCCCTTTTCCCAAAAGATTCAACATGTTAACGCAATCATTCCTCATTCCTTTAATCAAAACTGTCTTAACTATTTCCTTATCGAAATTGCTATGTTGAGATCTTTGTAAATTATATTGAAGATGTTCAACATATTCTTCGAAGTTCTCATATGGTGTTTGGGAAATTCTAAATAATTCATCCTTCTAATCCCTAGAACAACAATAATCCTGATACTTTTCTAGAAAAGTTTGCTTCATCTCATCCTAAGAGTTAATAAATGCCTTACCAAGTCCCATAAACCATCTCAATGCTGCTCCCTTCAATGTAGTTGGGAACAACTTTAATTTTTGTTCATCAGTAATGTAGTCATAACTTTTGTAGAGGACATCAAATTAAAAAATAAATGTATTTGGATCTTATGTAATCATGCCTTGAAAAGTAGGGAGTGCAGACAAAGGAATGTTTTTCATTGGAGCTTGTCCTTGAAGATTCCCAATAGGGAAATCAAAAGTAGTGACTAAGCTTCCTGCCATTTGATTTTGTTGCAAATTCTATGCAGTTGTTACAGGTGGCTTCCCTGGTGAAGGAGATTGCTCTCTTTTTGGTGATGGGGGTTGTGTAGGTTGTTCAGGTTGCTCAAATGGTTCAAGTGGTCCTAATGAATTTTCAAAACCCTCTATAATAGTAGGTTGTTTCATTGCACTACTAAAATCCAATTTATGCTGATCAAACAATCCCGCTTTAGAGTTCAATTCCAAATCAAGTTCATCTATGTCCTCGTACCCTTCTTTCAAATCTTGGTTCTCACCCTCTGCTGATATAAAAGGGTTGGAAACTCTGGGGCCAATTTATGAAATTGAAGGTTCACCAAACTCTATTTCTCTAATATGTGTTGGGGATGTTGACCTACATGAAACAACCTTCCCTGATTCCTTCTTCTTGGTCACTTTTCCGCAAGTGGAAGATTCCTCCTCAGCCTTTGAAATGATCTCCTGTATGAAAGTTACTCTTCCCAAGTATCAATTCCTCTTCTTCCTACCTCGTCCTCGTCGACTTGCATAGTTAGTTTGTTTGGGGGAAATGTACTTTTCTTCTTCACTACTCATGCAATGCAATCCTATGTGTCCTGATTGTTACAAAGTTGAGCCCACTTCGGTATGTTGAGGGGATGTGCAAGTTCTTACCTCTTGTCTTACCGCCCGAAAGACCTTCAGAATCAGGAACACATCTACCACACTTCAATCAATGCATGCAGATAAACTAGTCACACATATGCACCTCTAATAGCCTTCCTTGACAATGATGCCAAAATGTTGGGTGGAACAATTGTTTTTTCAATTCAGAACAATGGTTCCAACTCTCACATTAATTGTCAATCTGGGTAGGTTTTGTTATTGCAAGGCTATCATGCAAAGTATATGCAAGGACAAATGATGACTAGTGTTAATGAATCTCAAACTCAATCGTTGTAATAACACTCTCAACAATCCAATCACTCTCGCTGTTATGCTTTCAAACCTTACTCACACACTCATGAAATAAACACACAATACAAAGTAAAACCTCTTTGTCACATAGTCACTTTTTATTTGAAAGGAAACAACACTCCTCAAAACCATTTACTCAAATAGTTGGTGAAACACACATTCAAATAAAATAAACACACCATCAAGCTGTAACATGAATTAAATAACTGTCACACTAACAAAGGGATTGGTCTAGGACCTACGCTATTACACAATATAAAGGTTATACTTATGCAATCATTAAAACACTAACAAGTTTAACATTAACAATAACAACAATCATATATGAATCATAATTGAGTGGAAATAAACCAAATAGCTACAATACCTTCCTAACCAATGATCCCTGCTAACAAGGAGGATCCTTCCTTCCTAGTAGGGGCTGGTACACTACACAACACATAAGCTAGTCAACAAAAAAGTATGGTTCCATGAATGATTGAGATTTGCATTAATGAAACATACATGATTATAATGTTGGTGCTCTCCCCCTCTCTATGTATGTCTATATGTTTATATCTCGCACGGGCAGAGAGCGCACCTCTTTATAATTTTAGATTACAATGATAATATCATCATGAGAATCTTTTAATTCTCATGTGATCTAAATCAAGAATACATATTTACAGTTTGATAACAAATTCCAAGGTTAGGACAAAGCTGTAACAACTTTTCCAAATTATAATAATCATCGATCGAAAATTCTAACTGTTTTAGCTACAATGTACATAGACTTCTCCTTTGACAGTTGAACTGACTTTGACCAAATATTTTCCAGACCAGTCTTCATGATTGATTAAAGGAGATCAACGTGTCTAAAATAAGTCTCATGTGTAACAACAACGCTCAACAAGTCCTTGTCCTGTCCTTGGCGAGGCAAAACTAGAAAGTGTAATCCTACAACAACATCTCAACATACCACAAACCCTGTAACAACCTAATTGCCAGTTTTATAATAAAAATGGCCTAAAGAAATAGTTCTTATGCCAAATTACAAGTAGAATTAGATCATAAGGACGACATATAAAAAGAGACATACTTAGGTTGATAATGACTATTACAGTGACAAAGTATGGTCTTGCGAGTCAAAAAGGGTAAAGAAAAGTTAGGAAAATGAATGCAAAAAGATGCCAATTCCATGTCCCAACACACTTTACTTCAATCCAAGATTTAAGGGCACTCACGTTTACAATCTTACCATAGAAATGGATGACGACAACTCTACCAATGACAGCAATAATATCCATTGAACCAAAATATTCCCCAATTACGATTTTCACTTTGGTCTTATGTGCTTTGATACACTTGTTTTCTTTTGCTCTACTCTTGGCTATTGTGGCAAGTCAACTATGGAAACTTCTAGAGCTTGGGTGGATTGAGACAATAGGAGATCATTAGTCCATATTGCATGAATAACACATTCAATGCATGGATCAAAGCCCACTGCGGTTTCATTGGGGTGATACAGGAAGAGAGTTAAACTCACATTAATCATTGGTAGGGCATTGCCACTTATGCTCTAACTAGAGCTCAAGTGACCTTTTCCTTTGTGGATGAAGGTATGTGTCATATTAATCTTGCGTATAGAATTTTTTTTATATGTTGAGGCTCCCCTCTTTATAATTTACATAGATTTGACACTAAACACACTACATAATGCAAAAAATTATTTCGACACCAAAAAGTAAAGTTCAAATAAAGTTCAAACATGTCACCTGGATCAAAATTAAAACCCTAAAAACTTAGTAAAACTACAAATGAAACCACAAATAATTTTACTACTACATGACTTTAGTGATTAACACCAAACTTGACAAACAAAGCCCCTTACAAAAGACCTCGTCCCTTTCTCCTCGAGAAAAATAATATACAATATATAACATCCATATATATGAACATAGAAATATATTTTTAGGAAACTTGTTAGGAAAGCCAATCCATTTACCGAACAAAAGGCATACACATATATTTCATTTCTTTAATACACATGGTGGATGATGCATACAATTTTTTTAAGAAACTTCTTAGAAAAGCTAATCCATTTACCTAACAAAAAAACACACGTATATATTTTCTCTCGTTATTTCGCACTGGTGGACGATGCGTATTGCTTACGTTATTTAGAGGGTCTCCGAAACAATTTTTATCGTGGAGCTCCAATGAAGTTGCAGTGCATCACCGTTGCGCCGAACCCAGGAAGTTGGTATGGCTTCCACCAGCTATATAAACTAGTTGTTGTTCTCCTTCACAAAATGCAAGGACATGCTAAACCCAAGGGCGATTGAGAAAAGGAGACCAAGATTTCAACCCCACTTCCCCAAAAAAGAATTTTTAAGCCGGAACGCCCAATACTTTGTCACTCAAATTCAAGCAAATACTAATTTGAATTCCTGCACGCCCGTATATCACCAACACCAAATTTTCAGTTGGTGGGTGCTATTGTTCGCTGCAACCCTACTACTCAAGCCCCACTGAAGCCACACACCAGTGCCTTACCATCTCACTCACATCCTCAAATTTGAGAATACCTGAGAATACCAAGATGGATTTATCATATATTATCTTCACTGCCATGGTCATCATTGCCTATTGTTATACTGCCATGGTCCAGGGCGAACCAGAGACATTCATCAGCCTTAAAGAACTGAGCGAGCTAATAAAGCAGAGGATACCAGACGAAGAGACTGCACAACTGTCTGAGGATAATTACGACGAGCCCATGCAGCTTTTGATGCCCAGTATAGGGCATGATAAGCTGGAGTTGAATGAAATTGTACTTGAAAAATTGGCCAGTATCGAGGACCCAGTGGCCTTTGTGGCTGTTGTAGGGCCATATCATTGGTAAGTGCCCTCTTTCAAACCCATGTGCATCTTTCTTCTGAATTTTTATTTTGGATAAATAGCCATTTGTTAGAAATGAAGTAGGCTGTACCTTTCATTTAGATGTCACTTGCGAGGAGTTTGCATTCCAAAAAATCACTCAGGCCATGCACACTGAGATTCGTTGCTTAGCCCTACGCTCAGTTAACGATCGGAATCACACTATAACACATAACAGGGATCATTAACTCGGTAGTATATTCTTGGGAAAATTGGACTCGGGGTCTGCAAAGTAGACTCACTTGATTTATCGCTGGTCCACAACTGGCTCGACATTTTTCGTCTGAACTATTTTTTCATCGGAAAATAATTTCTTCCAAATGTTCATTGCCGATGCCTAGGCCCAGTAAACAACGAGATTATTAATCATATCACAATATAACACATAATAGGGCACACTAATACGGCGGCATATTCTCAGAAAGATCGAAACAGGTCTCTGCAAAGTATGCTCACTTGATTTACCACTTGACCACAACTCGCATGACTTTTTTCCTCTGAACTTTTACTTTTCGTAACCGGGAATGATTTCTTCTAAATAATAATTGCACAGGGCTAAGCTCAGTTAAGGCTCATTAAACAACAAGATAATACAATACAACACATAATAGGACAGACTAACACGGTAGCATATTCTCAGAAAGATTGAACCGGGTCTCTGCAAAGTAAGCTCACTTGATGTACCACTTGACCCAACTCGCTTGGTGTTTTTCCTCTGGACTTTCTTCTAAATATTAATTGCCTAGGCCTCGGATAAGTAAACATTTAGACATCACAGTATAATATATAATTGGTTGCATGGTATGATGGTAGTATGTTTGCGGGGAGATTTATCTCAGATCTCTTTGAAGAAAGCTCACGTTATGATTCGACTACAATCGGCTTGACATTTTCCCTCCGAACTTTTTTTGTGCAGTGGCAAATCTTTTCTCTTAAACGTTTTACTCAATTCCACACATGGGTTCACAGTTGGTTCAAGACCTGAGCCTGAAACAAGAGGTATTTGGATTAGGGTTGTTCCTAAAAGCAAATTGAAAGCAGTTGATGGATCTCAGGTGATTCTTAATTTTTTTTCTCTTACTGAAAATAGATTGATGTGCATATTGAATTCCACAATAGAAACCCATGAACTTCTTTCCTATTGAACTGTGAGATTAGTTCTTTTTATGGGGGAAAGCTTCTCCTTGACAAAATGTTCTCCATACTCACCAAACAGGTAATTCTATTGGACACCGAAGGATTCTTTGGGGAGGGAGCCTCTCGCTTGTATGATGCCAAGGTGTTTGCTATTGCCACTCTCCTGAGCTCCCACCTGGTTTACAACACCTTGAGGATGCTTGGTAAGACGTTTTCTTCCTTTTCGATTTTACTATATACTCGGAAATAAAGCAAATGGAAGTGGAGAACAGAAGAGGTAGATAATTTGAAATGAAGACCGTATTTTTCTTGTTTTTTATTCCGGGAGCCATCTGCACATATTAGCAAACATTCTTCTTTCTAGAACTTGTCGTTGAAGTAGTCTATCTTCTATTTGATCTGCAGAATGTATTTAGGCTAATCGTTGGTTTCTGGCAAATGGGTTTTAACTTAATGGTTGGCATGTCGTGTTTGCTAATAAAGGATCTGGGTTTTCTATGGCTTTTATTTTCGTGTGGATTGCTGCAATCTAGTAGCATAGCTTCTTTTATTGGAGTAAAGATTGAAAGATGTTAGAGATGAATTTGCGGTTATCACTGCTATAGGAAGGCATTTAATACATAGGATTGAAAAAATGTAGAGACCACCCCAAAAAACAAGTGGGGTGTAATTTTGTACACATATTTTAAAGACATGATGAAGGTTTGAACTTTGGACAAGAAAAAGAAACGAGCTCAAACATTTCTTATTTAAGAGATACTTGGCTATAGTAGTCTAACTTCAGTCATAAGCAACAAGACTCCAAGAAATGGTTCCTTGTTGAATTTCCTTGAAATTCTGCAACTGCTATGATGAACATTCTGAAAACTAATTCCTTTTTCACCAAGACATGAAATTTCTCAACACTAAAAGCAGCGGAATTAAACACGGAGATAAAGAACACAATCACACAAGAGAATAATTTTTCTAGGGAACCCAACTGGGAAAACCCTCTTCTTGCTGTAGAGTTTTTTTGAAAGAGTTTGAGCATATGAATCTCTTACAATGCAATACTGTTTCACACAAGAACACACTTGTTCTCACTGCTTGGACTGTTAGGGTCCTATAAATTATAGGATCTCAAGGTGATTGAGTATTTTGTATTTGTGATTTCATATTGTACATAATTTCAATATTCAAATGATTTCCAAAAATATGAAAAAATAAAATGAAAAGAGGGTATGTTAAAAAATAAATAAGAACCCCACAAAAGAAAAAATAGAAAATAACACTGAAAGTGCTGCAAGTCCAAGTGCCACTACTGATAAGTTAGTTCTTTACTGTATTTTCAAATAAGGTTGTGTGCAAATTGTTTTTGAATGCCACAATGACTGAAATTCTGTTCAGGTCATACAGTTTAATCATGACTGAACACATTTAAATTTCTGTTAAATAGGTTAGTGAATAAAGATTTACCAAACAGTTTAATCTTGGTAAATTAGTAGCTAGGTAGAAATAAAATTGACTCAACTGTTTAATCTGAATTAATGGCGAAATAAGTGATAGGATAAGGTAGATTTTCATAAAAGAAAAATGATTTGGGTCTGCTAGTTTAAGTGCACCCTGCAAAGAAAGAAGAGAAAATGTTAGCTTAGAAAAAGAATTGAAATGCAAAAGGGTAGGTAGAAGCACTATGGTGGTTAGAGGAAAAACATGAAGATTTTATCCCAAAGTCAGATGTTAAATATTATTTTCATGTGCAGAAGAAAAAGGCGAAGGATTAAAGTTTTACTCTAAAGTTTATTATATCAATTAATATTTGGTATATTAATCTCCTATTCCTAAGTTTTAATACCCCAAAGTCACCCCTCCGCTCACATTTTCATTCACCCCCTACCCCACCATACACTTAAGTCTTTTCCCCGCTCTGCATTAAAATCATTTCTCTCGACCCCACCGAACGCCTCGTCACATCACCTTAACATCTCACTGCTTCTCCCCTCATCCACGCCCACATCTCAACATCCGACGGCCCACAGTGTGTTCCAAACCCCCCTCACCATTCGAACTTTACCATCGGGGGGGAGGGGCGGCGGGTCCGAAATGGGTGGTATTCGAAACTGTGCCCGTTGCTACGTGTCAGCCCCATATCATTTCACACCCCCCTCAGGCGAAACCATTAATTGTCTCCCCCCCCTCTGAAAAGCAGTTTCTCCGCCTCCCGATACCACTCCTCTATCTGTTGCGATCCCGCCACTCACCCTCCACACTCACCCTCCACCATGTCATCTGCCTGTTGATTCCACCAATCACCTTCGCTCCCTCCAAAATTAAGCCGTTAAACAATTAAATGGTTTAATCGTTAATCCAATGGACCTGCGCCACCATCAACGGGAAAGCCCAAAACATTATAAAATCCCTCCCTTTGCTCATTAACTGGTTACTGAGTCTGTACACTGCCATTCCCATTGTTTTGCTGCCATTTCCATTTTTCTGTACAGGTGTGCAAGTCCTCTCCACATACTGTAAACCTGTAATCCAAATTTCACCACTGTCCATAGTTTTATCCAATCATGCCTCCAAAAGACAAGGAACCAGAAGAACCTGTGAGTCCTCTGATCCACCCTCCCATTGATTTTCACCACATCCCTTTGGCAGACAGAGACTATAAGATCCATGAAACTCTCTGTGAATTTGAGCTTTTTGAGATGTATTGCTGGCTCGAGGACAAATATATAGATAAGTCTGATGATATTCAATTGTGGGAATCTAATTTGCTCCACTATATTTTTCCCTGTACCCACAACACCCCAGAATTTGTTAGGAAGTGTCATGCTTGCTATCTGCCTAGCCAAAGAGCTATCATTGCCCCCATTGGAGAAATTCTATTCACTATCACTCCCATGCCATAGACCAAATGATGCAAGCCCCTACAGTAGAGAATGCCACCTACAGTAGAGAATGCCACTCCTTTTTCCCATGAAGCACTTGTCGAATTGTATCAGAAGCTGGACTTTGTTAAGAGAGCCAAAACCCTTGAGCTTTTTTTGACAAAAGATGCCCCATTACCAAAGAAAAATTCTCCCTATCCATCCTCTATTTTCCCTGATAGAGCCAAGCAAATTATCACAGTCATCTCCTACCTCCTTGGCTATTACTCAGATCAGTGGGTAGATGAGGCAATTATAGGATTTCTTTTGATTTTCTCTGCTGATTCCAAGCCTTCAATCTTATTCAACTTTAGCCAATTTCTTGCAGATTCTATCCATGAGCAGTTTGTCAAATTCCAGACTGAGGAAGTATTTAAATATACTTCTGTGTTGGTATATATGTTTTTATATATTCAGGGAGACAAAATCAGCAGTCAGTCATCTTTTGGACTACGCTAGTAATGAAGGAACAAAAGGAATACTCATACAAACAATTCATAGAGATGTTTGTACATCCAACACTCAGTCTCCTAAGCAACAGGTCAGAGCCAAGGATCAGTGAAGAAATTAAGAAAGTTTTGCAGCTATCAGACCAAGTCCAGACAGGGGATTGGTACCTCTATCAAAATTATACAGAACTAAGGATATTTGGGTGTGAGCTTGCCCCTTACAAGTTGCCAAAATTCCTCCCAATGAGGATTTTTGCTCTAGAATACATCAGGCAAATGCTTAATATGGATGAGATCCACTTTGTAGCTGCCAAGAAGAAGTCCCAATTCAAAATCAAAACACAAATAGGGCCTTTCATTTGCAACAGTAGGGCAGCAGGGGAAGAAGCAGATAAGCTACTGAAAGAGATGCAGTTCAGCCTTAGTTTCACCTGGTCATATGATCCATTAGGGGTCATTTCTAAGTTAAGAGTAGAAAACAAGTCTACTGCTTATTTTCACACAGCCAGACCAGAGATTGAAAGATATAAAAACCAACTAGAATGGACTGAGAACACCCTACAAGAGGCCGAGGAGTAGCTAGTGTCCACTTCAACAGTGCAGACTCCTATCACAAAGGAGAAATCAGCAAAGAGAAGCAGAGAAGAAGAGTCACCTTCAGGGACTGAGATTTTCAGTGAAGGCTTCAAAATCATGTATAGGAAGAAGGCCAAGCTCAGTTCCAAACTAAGCCTCAGCAAGGATTCAGAGCAGGAGAATATTATCACCACTAAAGAGCCACTTGTTTCCTCATTAGTGGGTGATCAGACTACACTTTCTCCCACTACCTCCACAACTTCACAAGATCAGCAGCAGGTTATGCAGACCAACACATCTACCACAGGGGAGACAGAAAAGAGTATATTTGACATTTTCAAGGAAATTAAAGTGAGGAATGAGGCCTTGAAGATCAACACATACGCTCAGTTCTGGAAGCAAACTTCTAGTTCTCAAAGCAGGCTGTTGTCAGCCTTTGATTCAGAGAAAGGTAAAATGCAAATGGCATTCCTCCAAGCACAGATTCCCTAGCCCAAGGTAGCATCAGACTACAAGAAGACATCATTTGAATTTGATGTGAAAGACATACATCCCATTGACCAAATGGAGATGCACAAGTAGACTGGGCAGATGATTTCATCTACTCTCACTAACACTGCTATGAGTTTGTCTAAATTGCAAGTTACATTGGCCAATGTTCAATCACAATTGAAGATGGAGAAGGTCTCTGCACTTGCCAAAGACACAAGGATCAAAGCTTTGGAGGACTTGGTGATCAAAGTAGGTTATGATCCTGCCAATATCAATGCTGCAGAAGAGCTCGTGAGGAAAAAGAATATAGACATAGCAGCATTAAGGAAGCAGTTGAAGTTACCAGCCACAAAAGATCCTCTGGCCAAGGACATTGAAGAAACAGAGACACAAAAGGCAGATATGATGAAGCTCATCATGGAGCAGAGTGCACAGTTGAAGCAAATGGAGACAGAGATGGAAAAGATGATCAAAGAAAAGGAGCAAGCTGCCAAAATGGCTGTTGTCCCTTTGGAAGCACTCCCTATCACAACAATTCCTACAACTACATCTTCTACAACAAGCACAGGGGTTGCTGCAGATCAGTTGGCAAATGCAGTGCAGAACATGTCTCTCTAGATTGAAGAAATCAAAAGATTGTAGGCTCAAGTCAATCTTCTACAAGATCAGAAGACAAAGACTGAGACTTTCCATGCAGCAGAGCTACAAAGAGCTCAAAACCAGGTAGAAATATGGAGGAAATCAACAACTGAGTCCTCTGTTGGCCACACATTGGCCCAAGTCAAAGAAATTATATGGAACAACATCATTGAAGAAATAGATGAAATCTGGCCATGTATCCAGATTATATTTGAACAGAAAGAGTTGATGGAGAAAGCCAAGCAAACCATTTCCACTATCAATGCTGAATTGGGAGAAATGCCTGCCATAGCCAACAACATCATAAAGTTTTTCAATTCCAAAAGCAGATATGAGCTAGATGATTTAGGAGTAGATGACAGAACATAAACGATCCTAGAAGTAAAGAAAGTTCTAACAAAGAAGAACTTGGTTGTGCAGCTGACAGAGAAATGTCACACTTTGGAGGTAGCAGTTAATAGGTTTTTCACTAGAATAGAAGCATTAAACAAGAAAGGTCTGCCTTCTTTATTTGTGATCAATGACAAATTGATGACCAGGGAAGATTACAAGAAGAAGCTTCAAGACATTGCAAAGGATACAACCAAGTCTTCCCACATCAAAGGTGCTATGACAGGGAGAGCTTTTTATGAAGCTATCAGCAACATGAGTTTCATCCAACATGAGATAAAACACATTTTTGTAGTGAAACCCACTTTCGCTCGGTATACTGAGGTAGATGAGATCTACCACAAGGTAACAAAAATTGCCATTCCAGATGAGGAGCGGTGGGATAAGTTATGTGAATTCCAGGATTAAAAGAACAGGTCAGCTTCACCAGCACAACACCCGAATAGTGGCCACTCAGCAACTGTTCTCCACCAAAGCAGTGCCAGATGTCCAGATCACTTCACCAGATTCATCTCTTTTGATTGCATTATTTCATTTCTGTTAGTTTGAAGTTAATAATAGAATGCCATATCACTGAGGCACTTTTTTGCAAATTTTGTTTAAATACTTCATTCAGTTGAAGTATTGAGGGTTGGTTCCTAAACATTGTAACTCTTTCTATCAAGCATTGTACTCTTTCCGCATTGCTGGAGCACCATTAATAAAAAGACTCTTCACAGGATACTTGTGTTACGAAATACTAGTGATGTTTTTCCTACTGTAATTGTGTTTTCATTGTTATTCTCTTTATGTTATGCATTTGAAATCTTATTGTAAAACAAGAGATGTGAAAAATAAGATATGTTTTTGAACACCTTATTTGGACTGTGTTTACAATCTGTATGTTTTCTTCTGAAGTCTGATTGAGAAATTCTTAAATGCTTTTCAATCCATGTTGAAGCACACCTTTTCTCCATTCCATAATTTAATTTAAAAGATCCAGTAAATCTAGCTAGCTTGCCCTGTGATTACTCCTTTGAACTTTTGGTGCAACATCCAGTTTTATTTGACTCCATAGCCCAATGGAAAGAAAGTGATTTGATCAGATCAACCAACCAATCAACCAAATTCAAACAAACAACCAAGCATAATCATAACTAGCCTAAAATCAACCTAAAAACCAAGTTAAATCATAAAGAGAGAGCCCTCTCTGAAGCTGGCAGGGCTAGATCCCAGCATTCAAAAGTGGTTTGATGTTGTCCAATGTATTTACTCCCACAACCTCAAAAATACAGAACGATAACATAGTGGCGACCATACTGGGGAAGAATACATTTTAATCCAAAACATTATTATTCCATGGTTTAAAATCAATATTTTAGTAAGCAATTGCTGTATCCATATGAAATACATAATCTGAGGTTGTTTTTTGTAAATATCTATTGTATCTCTGATTTTGATTTTGATTTTTGTGTGATGATTTTTCATAACCCCGACTCCTAGAAGAATTTATACCAGATCTCATCTTGATCCCAACCCTTCTAAAATTGTAGATGACCCTGAGAAACTGGTGAGAAAAATAAGCTTTACCGAGAGTCAAGGTAGTAATAGCCCCCTGTCTAGATTCAATTCTCCTCTGGAAAATACTCCTTTGTCAAGATCTAATTCTCTTCCAGAGAAGTTTGAAACTTTACAAGATATAGAATTTGATTTGCCTTTTCAACAAAGTTTGTTTAGATCTAAGTGTGAGGCTTTTATAGATCAAACTGTCATAGACAAAGCCATACTGCAACCATATGTTTCCCAAACCCAACACCTTGAAACAGATCCTGATCTTGAATCTTTACAACAGTTTGACAAACTACAAGGTCTGGTTTCAGTATTGGACCAAGCTATAGAAGAAGCTTTTATTCAATAGTTTGTTGAATTCTCTGCTTTAACTGTTGCAGCAGCCTCTTTGTCTAGTCAGTCATCTCAGTTTGTACATTTATAGCCTCCCAGTCCTACTCATTCTGTAGTTTCAACTTCCCTACCTCTGGTTTCTCAAACTACTATACCTACTATCCCTGTAGTTATCCAGACTACACCTCCACTAGGTCCATCCTCAACTCAATCTACCAGGACAGTTATGGCAGGAAGGTATGCACCCTTGGTGTTACCAGGCCAGCTAAATGCTATGCCTGCAGATTATCCATCCAAAATCGTGACCTTTGATAATATTGGTGCTTACACTGCCCAACAACACGTAGATAGGATGAATGATGTGTTTGATCTCCAAGAAGTGGATGAAGCAGATGTTAAAATGAGATTGTTTGCCCAGAGCTTAGGAGGTGATGTGAAGAAGTGGTTTAGGGGTTTACCTGCAGGAAGTATAGCCAACCTTGCTGCTTTCCATCAAGATTTTTTAGCTAGATGGGAGATCAAGAAGAACCCACTTCAACTCCTAAACGAATACAAAAGGTTAAAAAGAAAACCCAATGAAACTATGGAAGAGTATTGTGAAAGATTCAATATTGTTTACAATGCCATCCCATAAGACATCAAGCCCTCCCCTGGTCTAGCCTTGATTGATTTTCCAAATGGTTTCGATGTAGATATGGAGTATCAACTTAGGGAAAGAGACCCGACAACTTTGGAAGAAATGCAAGCAAATGCAATTAAAGTTGAAGCCAACATCCTGGCCAAAAAAGCCAAATTGAAGTCTGAACGCAGAGTAACCATAAAAGAAGAACCTTCTACTTCTGCTGTTGACCATAAGATTGATAACCTAGTCAGAGTAGTGAATCAAATGATGCAAAGAGTGAACCTTAATGAACAAAATCAAACAAGTCAAAACCAAAATGTTCAACAAACCAGAAACCAAAATTTTAGAAGAAATACTCCCCAAATTAAACAAAGAGAGCAAAAGGGACCAGATCAGCAGATTCAGCCTCCTTTTCAGGAAAATTACACAGATGATGAGGGGAATATTGTGGAAGATTTGGATGATAACCAAATTAATTTGTTAGGGATAAGTGATGATGAAGCAGTTTTCCTCACTCAGGAGGAACAAGAACTTTTTCTTATAGCCCAGACTGAAATGGATTTTGAAGAGTCAGAAGAATACAAACAAGGATTTGAAAATGCTATAATGGAAGTACATAGGCAGTACAATCTTAGAAGTAAGAAAAATCAAGATACTGCTAATAAAAAGAATGCTGAAAATCCTGTCAAAAAGGTCTCTGATTCTGATCCCAAGAAAACAGCAAAAAAATCCCCCTAAGAAATCCACAGATAATCTTGGAAAGAAGCCTGTAGAACCTGTTATAAAAAGGACCATTGATACCACTTCTAGAAATACTCAAATTGATCTACCTTCTACCAGCCAACAAACTGAACTGGCCACAAAACTAATTGCTGATAAGTCTGATTTTTCAAATCTGCTTAAAAATCAAACACTGTTTAGTATAGAAAATGAACTTGCAAAGTTGAAGATTTCTATCCCCTTAACTGAATTAGTCAACAAGAATGTATATAGGACTTAGGTCCTGAAGGCATTAAACATTGGGGAGAAAACTGATGATGTAAATTTGAGTGATGATCAACCTGAGCTCCTATTTGGGCCAGAAGTAGAAGGCAAACCACAAGAAGGAGGAGTCCCTCCATTTTATGTCAGTTTGAATATTCATGATAAAATCCTTCACAATGCTATGCTAGATTCAGGTGCATCCCATAATTTAATGCCCAAAGCAGTCATGGAGAAACTAGGACTAGACATTACTAGACAATACAAAGATTTGTATTCCTTTGATTCGAGCAAAGTCAGATGCCTAGGTCTTATCAAAGACCTATGTGTTACTTTAGCCCAAATCCCTGCTAAAAGTCTAGTGATGGATATAGTGGTTGCAGACATTCCCCCAAAGTATGGCATGTTGTTGTCACGCTCATGGGGAGCAAAATTACAAGGAACCCTGCAAATGGACATGACTTATGCCACTATACCAGTGTTTGGTCAACAGAGAATACTGTAAAGGGAAACTTCAGTCAAGATAAACCACATAACTACCCTCTCTACTCTGTTCATTCCAACCTAGACTCTTTCATTCTTTACAATGATGAAGGCATTGATGCACAGGTTACTCAAGCAGAAAATGATATTGATGAAAAACATGAAAATCAAACTCTAATTGTGTAGCAAAACACTGAAACTGAACCTTTTTGGAACATGAGCTTTGATGGCTCTTGTGGAAAAGCAGGTTCAGGGGCAGGTGTTTGGGTGTCCAATTCAGGGGACAATCATGTAGAAGGTCATTCCTATAAACTCAATTTTCATTGCACCAATAATATAGCAGAATATGAGGCACTTCTCTTAGGATTGCAACTATTGAAGAAATTAGGTGCTAAAAGAATTGTTGTTCAGGGAGATTCCGAATTAATTATTAAACAGATCAAGGGAGAATATGTTGCAAAACATCCTAGGTTGAGAAACTACAGGAATGCTATCCTTGACTTTTTAAGAACTTTTGAAGAATATGATCTTTCTATCATTCCAAGGAATCAAAATGTATTGGCTAACGGTTTAGCTTTTTCAGGTAGCACATGCCTAATGCCTCATCCAAACAAACAACCAAGCATAATCATAATTAGCCTAAAATTAACCTAAAAACCAAGTTAAATCATAAAGAGAGAGCCCTCTCTGAAGCTGGCGGGGCTAGATCCCAGCATTAAAAGTGGTTTGATGTTGTCCAATGTATTTACTCCCACAACCTCAAAAATACAGAACGATAACATGGACTAAGATTGAAACTCCTTGCAATCCTGTCAATCTAACTCCTACTTCCTTGTGCAATTTAACCCCTATTTCCTAGCGCAATAGTGGCTCCTATTATTTAGGAATTCCTCCTAAATCCTAGCGCTGGTCTGCAAGGAAGTCTCCCTCTCAATTCCGCATATAGGCTCCTCCTTGATACGCTCTCTCTCAACAAGATGCTCTCACACACACAAACTTGTGCATACAAAAATGATACAAGCTCTCCCCTTATCCTCCTTTTAAGTAATTCAACCATGCTATATTTGGCAAGTGCAAATTTAGAACAACAGTTGTGATTGCTAACTGAGTTCGAACTAAACTCTCTCTACTCAATAATTTGGCATTATAACTAGTCTCTGCCTAATGTTCGCTAATGACTTCCTGGCCATCAGGAAGTCAGATATCAGAGAGTGGATGGTGTTTCATGAGATTCTCCTAGACTTTGGACAAGTAACTGGGCTGCTCATGAATAAAGATGAATCAATTTTGATATCACTAGATCCTGAAGGGGAAAGAATGCAAGAAATTGCTGCTATGTTTGGAGTTCAATCCATCTCTTTGAAGTGGGGTTTTAATTATCAAGGGTTCGCTTTGAAGCCGATGGGATATGGGAATGACGACTGGTTTTGGCTAATTGACAAACTAGAGAAGCGACTCTCCTCATGGTCCCATAAATGGCTTTCCTTAGGTGGAAGGCTCATCATCATTAAATTAGTTTTGCAGAGCACACCAATCTATTGGATGCCATTGCCAACATTGCATCTGCACTGCAACCTTCTCCAATTGCTGCTGCTACTGGATCATGAACGGAAAAGCATCCAAAATTATTGAACAGGCTTTCAACATGATGCATCTGTTGCTGGAGTTCTGACTGCTGCTAGTCTCTGCGCTGACCCTCTGAAGCCTCTGCGCTGCTGCTGACTCTGCACTGTGCCAATTGCACTGTTGCCAATTCTGCTCTACGCTGCTCAGTCTCTGGCGCTCCTAGCCACTGCAACTGTCACTCCGGCACTCCTTTGCACCAACTGACACTGGTCCATCCTGCTACTTCTAATCTGGGCTCCTGTAGCAAGGTTTTGATCCAAGAGGTGGACTCCTCAAGGATCCTGCCCATCTGTAGTTCTTTCGAACTTACAGTTCTAGATCACCCCACCTCTCCCCTGGAGGTATCTGGGCAATCATGGCAAACTCCCCCTCCTCAATCTTTGTGGATGCAGCCTTGGGATCATGCTTCTCGTCTTTGTCCTTCTTCTTGAGAAGACACTGTGTAGCCTAGTGACCAAATTCACCACACTGGAAGCACTTGATCTTCGAGACATCTTTCTTCTGCCTTTGCTGCTCCTGTTGCCCCTTGGATGCAAGGGCTGCATTCTCTTCCTCCTCCTTGGGCTTCGTCCCACTGCTGCTGCTGCTATCAAGTTTGCACTTAACTAAGTCTCTCCTCATCTCTTCTTGTTGAAGAGTGACCCACATCCCTTCCCAATGTGACAATCTCTCTCTGCCCAGGATACACTGGACAAACACTTGCCATTCTTCTGACACTGAATTCAGGGCCAGCCTAACCATCTCGATAGCCTAAAGTGTTGACCCCACAGCTGCCAACGAGTCTCAGATATCCTGAAGCTTCTTTAGGTTCGGATCAATGCGTTCCTCCTTCTGCATTTGTGTGGATCTCATCTTTTGCTACTCGGAAGATCCTTCGTATAGCATAGCCAATGCTTCTCACATCTGCCGGGCAGTATCCTTGCCAACAATGTGACACACTACGTGATATCTCACTCCATCGAGGATCAATTGCTTGGCCTTTGCCATCTCACCCTTGTACTTCTTGAGCGGATCTGGATCCGCGGGTACAACTACCACACTGTCGACATAGGTTTTGAGATTGTGCTCATCCATAAGACATGAAATCCTTGCCTTCCAGATCACATAGTTGGATGCACCATCCAACTGATCCTGATCTCGCAACCCATTAGCTGCCATCTTTGCCAACGAAATGTCGAACTGCCTCCTCTCTCCTTTATGCAACACTAGGCTAGCCTACTCACTCCCTGCTGGAGTTAGTAGACTTGATCCTCTCTACTGCTGCTCAACAATAGAGAAATTGAATTCCCTGGCTAGGAATTCTCCGAGGAAGAAATTCCCTCAACAGTGTCTCCTTCTTCCTTCTGACGCTTTTCTGCCCCAGCAACTGCTGCAGAAAATTGCGTCTCACCAGAAAACTGCTCTGCGCTGCTCCCTTTGACACTAGCAAACTTCGATCTGGAAATCTTTCTCTTTGTCGACTCACTCAGAGAGAGATTTTTCCACAAATTTTTTTCCCTCCTAGCCTGGACTGCACAATCCCTCTGGGGATTCGATTTGCTGCCTACGCAACACTTCGACTTTCCTCCTTCTCTTTAGCGCTAGGCTCTTCCGGCTCTGCTCTCTTACTTCACTTGCACTCTGATACCATGTGAAAATTTGGAAGACCCAAATTTCTACTGCAACAACTGATTAAGTTTCTTCTATTTGTTAAATAACTGAACAAATTATTTACTGTGTTCTACAGTAAATATCGAAACCAATACATTGCAGCCTTCACCAATTAAATTATATGCGGAAACAAGAATGGAGTAAGAAAGAAATAACACACACAAATGACACCGTTGTTTTTGGAAAAATGTCCCCGAAAAAACCAAATGTGGGAAAACTAGTGCAACAGTTGAGGGTTTGTATTATTAAGCTGTAGTTTTCTGAATACAATTCTTTGGATGGCCAACTGGCTATTCGATACAGAGAGAAATTGGCAAAATTTTTAGTGAGAGAAATCTCACACTGTTCTAGGAGATTTGATTTTGATCAGGGGCTTGTTGATTGGCCCCACACTGCCTCTGCGTAGCTTCTGCGTCAACCCTACGCAAAACTGCGTCACTCTAGCTAGGTTCTGCGTCAATCCCTCTGCTGACTAAAAATTCAATCTCCAAGCCTTCTGGTCTCACACCCCGACTTCTTGCACTAAATCTCGTCTCCCCCAGCTGGAATTCGAACTCCCTTTGAAGCTTTGCATTGCCTCTGCGTGGCATTACGTTGCCTCACTGAACTGCTCTCTGCTTTCTCTGCCTTGTACTCCTCGGATTTGGAAATCTTCCTCCAGTCTACTATCCCTGCCCCTCACTGCAAGAAATCACTTCAATCTTCTCTCTAACAACTGTTGTGCTGCCCTCTCTAAGAAATTCGATCTCTTGATCTCTCTCCGATCTTTTTTCCAAATGCCCATCGAAGTCCTCCTTATAATCCTCCAGTTGAGTAATCAACGACCCAGATTAGATTCTAATCAATGACTTAGATCATTTGGACTCGATCTCTATCTTCTTCTAGAAGTTTCACCCTCAGTTTGATTAATACCCTTTAATTGTTTTAATTTCCTAAGTTTATACTTAGGCATCCATTAAAAATAATTAATTATTTTAATAAAATTGTCTCTGGTTGGAATTTCCCAAAACGATTTCTAGGTATTCTGGAATACATGTGTCCTAGCCTCCCTGCAAAATTTGAGGCTTAGAGAACATCTGATGCTACCATAAATCAACATCTGACACTTCTCTAAAAAAATCTATGAAAGGCTGTCAGTGGAGAAGGACTTTGGGGCAGGATCATTAAAGCAAAATACCTAAAAAACAAGGACCTTGAGGGGTGGATTTGAGTTGGTGCTCCAGTGTCAGCAAGGATTTCCCAATCCTAGAGAAGTCTCCTCCTAACCAAACATTGGTTCCTGGCTAATTTTTCTTGGAACATTGGCAATGGATCATTTGCGGAAATTGGTCTTGATATCTTTACAGGTATGGAAGGTTCTCACTCCCTTTCTTGCCCTCTAGTAGCCTTTCCTGAAGTAAGTGTCTCTACAACGCATTGGTTGGATGCCCAAATGTTGAACATTTCGACACATCTTTCTCTAGAATGGAAAGAGTATATCTATAAGCTGTAATTAGTTGGGATCTCTCTCTCTCTTTCGGTGGACAAATTAAATTGGAAGGGAAGCTTCCACAAAGGTCAAATCATTGTTAAAGAAACCTAGAACATCATTGACCAACAATCGGAGTTGGCCCTGTCCCTTTCATGGCTGCCCAGGTCGTGGCACTAGCAGGTGCCCTTGAAGCTCAAATGCTTCCTATTACCCAACACCCGTGGGTAATGTATATAGGAGAATTTTTTTCTCCTAGATGGTCCTTAGCTGACAACGAGCAGCCCCTTGTAGCCACCAGATAGCTCGATGTGCCATTTTCTCTGCCATCTGAGCTAGCCATGTGGTCCCTTGCCCATTTGTTATGAATGCATGTTTGAAGGTGGGCCTCCCGACCCCAAAGGTATGAATTTTCATTGGTATACTTGAGTAATTTTCCTTACTTCACATGGGCACTTTTGGGCATGAATTGGTGGGGGAATTCGGTGGAAAGAGTGGGTTAGGTTTGTATTCTTGTCTCCACTGCCCGATTTCATGGTTCCCCTTGTATCCTAGTCTCGTTGGATCTCCTTTACTAACCATTTGGTTTTTGGGTTGGCACTACATGGAAAATCTCGATTTTGGTTGCATGGTCCCGCCTCCCAACACCACGTACATTGCTCCTGTTCCACTCATTTTGGCCCCATTCATTTATTTTCCAGTCTGAGTCCACATGTGTCCACTGGGCCCACATAGGGTTAGCCTCCCCCTCCCCTTGTCCACACCTTGGGTCGGGCCTAGAACGATGTCCAGAGGTTGATGCAGTTAAAAATAAAAGAAAAAGCATAATTTGGCCACTGCCAATAGGAAATGTACCACAAAATGCAAAAGATGGTCGAGACATACAAATTTAGCATGTGGGCAACAACCAAACATGAGCACTACCCCTTATCCATGGCCATCACCCTGGTTCCTATGGGCCCTAGATGAGTCCCCTCTATCATTAAGGAACCCATGATTGTCCCAACCCTTGGTGGGCGATGAACCGCCCCACCTTAAGGGGGTATCCACTGCTACATATTACACATCATGCTCTCATCCCCTGGAGCCTCGAGTAGTTATGAAGAAAAATCAATAAAAGGCAAAAAGCATATGAAGAAGGGTGAAAAAACAAAGGTCGGGGTAACTCATGTACCATGATTTTCTCCCTCCTACATTCACATACCTAGGTGTGGGCTTCTCTCATTATAGCTACCCATGAACCTTGACATATGGTCCGGATGATTCCCCTGATCCCCACTCCATTCCATTATTATATCATTTGCCACCTACCACTTAAAGGATGTGCTATGGACATGTCACCCCTTTAGAGGTTGAAACCACCTAATAGGGTCCTTGGTTAACTCCCTATTGAGCTTGGAGACACTTTTACATGCCAAAGACCACTATGGAAGGGCATGTCACCATGAAGTACCCCATTGATCCCATGACTTGTAAGCTCTATTACTTGAATATTCTAATGACTTGTTGTATTGGAGGGTAAGGGGACACATTGGATCTTATGCAGGATTGCAGGTGGGTCTTCATTTGGGGCTTAGTCGATTCTCCCTATACGGGGGCCTAGCCTTCCAGAGGGCCACATTGGAATTTTTAGGGTTAGCGTTGAGAGCCGTGGACCTCTACCATAACAGATATTACTTCATGGATCCCCAACAACGTTCATTGATTGCTCGAGTTCCACCTTTTGGGTGAGGATGATGCACCTGGTCCACCATGCCCAGCCGACTCCACAGTTGCACCATACACTTGGTAGATGTTCCAGGATGCCTCTCGCTGCAGAGGGAGGGCTTATGTCATTACTCCAGCCCTTACAAATGGTCTACATGCATATTTGATCCATTTGGAGACCCATGAGGATGTCCTTGTGCCCCCACATCCACTTGGGAGCACCACAAATTCTTGATTGGCAAACAAGGGGCCAACCCCTTGTCCACTATGTTTGGATTCCATTTTTACATCATGACACCTCCTAGACTTCATTAGGCCTCCTCAAAGGCCCAACGACTCACTTTGTTGATCGTTCGACCCTCTTGAGAGGCTTATCTTTACATTATTGAGCTATTTGGTGGGCTTGTCACCAAAATTTTTGTTATTATGTACATTATTTTATTTTAGGGGCTAAATTAGGCCAAATTAGCTAAATCGAATTCATTAGGAAGTGTATAAATACAAGTGTGATGAATCATTTTGATCATCATCACTTGGATTGGATCATTCTCTCTTGTGAGATTTTCGCTATTCTTTTTGGAGGACGAAATTGGATGAATGGATGAATTTTGATGTTTGGATCTCTTCATTTTTGTCTTGGAGCTTCACTATTGGCATATAATGATGATTGGATATACTCTTTCTTACATGTAAGTACTCTTTTAATGTTATTTTGTTACTTTCTTATGTCACATGCATGTTGCTGGGGATTTTCGCTATACTAGGCTGAATTTACTGCTTTTCTTATGCGAAATTGTGGAAATTTGTCTTTTTATAGCGTTGCATCATGTCATGGGCCATGTATGAATGAGTGAATGTTCCTAGAGATATTTTGTCGAAATTTTATCTTGATAAGTCATCATATATTGCATATCAAAGTGTAAAGACCTTGAAGCAATTGTCCCATGCCCTAATTGCCATGCAAAATTGTTCTAGAGGCCTCCTTGACTAAGTGAATTCATTCCAAGCATTGAAATATCCTTGACTCCATTTCTCCCAAAGGATTAGGCACTGATCCTCCATAGGTGATCACCTAAAAGCATATCTTTCTCACCTTCTCCCTTTCTTTCTAGGCCTAGCCCCAATAGGTGACCTAGGGCATCAAATTTCTCACGATTCACCCACTCAAAAAATTCGATCTCTTGCCCTCTACTGCATTGTTGTGTCTCCTAGAAGCCCTCCAAATTTGAAGCAATTCCAATGGTGGGATCTTGAGATATTCCAAGCTCTAGCTCTGAGATCGATTTTTGCCCTTGGTTTGTAGGTGACCTAGGGCATCACATTTCTCACGATTCACCCACACAAAAAATTCAATCTCTTGCCCTCTACTGCGTTGTTGTGTATCCTAGAAGACCTCCAAATTTGAAGCAATTCCAACAGTGGGATCTTGAGATATTCCAAGCCCTACCTCCGAGATTGGTTCTTGCCCTTGGTTTCCCTTGGCTAGTGACCTCATTGGGATCATTGCATCAAAATTAGTGAAAATTTCCCTTTTGATCCCCTTCTCCCCCTCAATTAGGTCAAGAACACCCTTGATTGATCAACTCCACCCCTTGACCTAATTCTGGGTCCAGTTGGTCTTGTGTGGTCTTGCAACTTACTGAAGATATTTTCACAAAGACCATCTAGAAACCAAGTTTTCACAAGGGTTTCTAGGACTAGGTCCCTCGTTTACAAGTCTCATTTGCAAACCCTAGCGCTTGAAATCCCCTTGGCCCTTCTTGGAAAGCCTTGCACCTCGCTTCTCAAATAAGTAAACCATGTAATTGAATCTCTCCTATGAATAGGCCTTAGGGATCGCTCTTTATCTCTTCATTGACTCGTTCATCTAGTGATTCCCTTTATACCGGGTCTCTTCCCATTTGTGAAAGTCCATAAAGAGTAGGGAGCCTTGGATGAGGTGACAGTGGGCTATCGCTCCATTGTTGCCCTTGACCTAGTAGTTGCCCTTTTAGGATCCCCTGCTAGTTTGAGCGGTAGCACTTCCTATAGTTGGTGGCCCATAATCGGATTTTGACCTGGGATAACCTTTCCAAGTAGGGTTTTTTGGGACTGGGTTGTTGCTACCTCTACATGGAACACGGTGAGGAGATCTCACACCTTTTACTTCATTGCCCTTTTTCCAGATTGGTTTGGCTTGAAGTGCTTAGACTTCTCGATTCCAACATTGTCCTGGTCTGGTCTCACATCTTTGATTGCCTCCATCATTGGTTCGCTGTTCACAAAAACCTCAGGATCCTCCCCTTTTTTCTTATGTGGGGCATCTGGAGTGCCCGTAATGCCCTTATCTTTGATTGCATTCAGCCAACAGTTTTCAGGATTAGCTCTTTGATCGTGGCGTACTATAAGGAATTCTTTGTTGAGCCCTCCTTTTCACCTTGCTCCTCCTGCTCTTCTATAGATCTTTGGACTTCTTTCCCCGTTGGCTTCTTCGATGGAGCCAACTCTTTTGGGTTATGTGGCTATGCAATGGTTATCTATTTGGACCCTGTTCATCTTTTCAGATTTTTTTGGTATAATGGTAAGGACTTGAACATCAGGGCTAAGCTTCTGGCATTATGGGGCAACCTCTTCTGCGCTACTTGGATTGGATTGTTGAATATTGTCATCTTTGGGGACTCTAAGGTAATTATTGATTGGGTTAATAATTGCAGCAATCTTCAGACTCTGGCCCTCTTGAACTGGCAACAATGAATTAGGTCTCTGTTTTTGTCCTTCCAACAGATCTCTTTCTCTCACATTTTTCATGAATAAAGCAGAGAAGTTGATGTTTAGTCTAAGTGTGAATGCTTTGACGCCCTGGGATCGATTCACTTAAAGGAATTTGATTCAGATTTTCTTCTGCGCTTGGGCTAGATTGCCTTCTGACACATTTCTCTTTTCTCCATTTGGCTACTTTCGATCGGGATTTTTGTTTCCGGCCTTCTGTGATTTGGTCATTTTTTGATATGATGGGGCAACATATGTCAATATGCTGCTCCCTAAGGTCCAGACTTTGTTCATTCTGGATGGTCATGTTTGATGTTTCCAGCTGCTGGTTTTGTTTGCTCTGATTCCTCTCTAGAGCGGTGTTCCCCTAAATCTTCAGGGACCTACCTCTTGCCAATCTACTCTTGGGAGCTGGTTCAACTTTGGTCTTTTTTTTGCTTTGCTATTTTAGCTCCTGTCAGGATTAGTTAATCTGTTTCAGTTTTTTTTAGCAATAACAGATTGTCAAGAGATCTATTATGTTAGCTTCTACTGGGATACATTTAGCCTAAGGTTTTTAGTGATGAAAAATCTCTTATAGATCTATTTGCTCTTTTTGCTCTTTCGCTTTTTTTGTGCTGTATTTAGAAATTTGGGACTCACGATCCATGCATCTGTAGCTATATTTTGTTTTATTAATAGAAGATGGTGCATTTTTTCCTCTTGAAAAAAAAAACTGTACAAATTTACAAGGTAAGTTCCTTAGATAGAACACCAAAGGACACCTCTCACAAACAGATTACAGGTTAGTACACCGATATTCTTGACGTGGTTAAAATCCTTAAAGAGGGAAATAGTCCACGGCCTGAGCCAACACAGCCACTTCAGGCAATTTATTAATTTAAAAGAAAGGAAATTGACATAAGCTTCTCTCATGAACGGTCACTAGACAAATGACCCTCCATGCTCTTTTAAATAGAAATCATGGACCAATCGAGTGTTAAGCCACGGATCAAGTGTCAGTAATACTGAGGAGAGAATGAATTGTCAGATCACTTCATGTCTAGAACATATCATGACTGTCGGATTGTAAGTTACAAAAAGTACATACTAAAGAAACACAGTTTACCTAACTACACACTAGACCAAATTATACTTAATTATTTCCTATGTGTCGGAATATCCTAACATCCCCCCTTAAGAACAACTTGGGATAGGATTGAAGGATGTACAAAGATGACACAATAGGAGAAGGAAGGAGGCGTTAGAGCCTATCCCCCCTTAAGAACAACTTGGGATAGGATTGAAAGATGTACAAAGATGACACAATAGGAGAAGGAAGGAGGCGTTAGAGCCTATCCCCCCTTAGTGACAACTACCTGAACTCCAACCATAAATCAAAGTTTAGTAAACTTTGCCTCTGTGACAGCCTTTGTAAAGATGTCTGCAACTTGATCATCGGTTGAACAATATTGCACTTCAAGAACATGGTCATGAATGAGCTTTCTGATGAAGTGCATGTATAGTTCAATGTGTTTGCTGCGTTGATGTTGGACTGCATCTTTGCATATTTGAATGACACTTTGATTATCACACCAAATTGTAGTCGGATTTTGCTGCTGAAAACCAAACTCTGACAAGATCTGACGAAGCCACATGGCTTCCTTACTAGCTTCAACGACGCCACGATACTCTGCTTCTGCTGAAGAAAGAGAAATGGCTCTTTGTTTCTTGCAAGCCCATGTAATAGGTCTAGAACCAAGAGTGAAGACATAACCTGTAGTAGACTTCCGATCATCAGGTTCACCAATCCAATCGGAATCAGTGAAACCAACCAATAGAGGAGATGCTTCTGTGCTGTAATGAATCCCAAACTGAACTGTACCTCGAACATAACGAAGTATTCTTTTAGCTGCTTTCCAATGAATTTCATGTGGTTTTTGCATAAACCGAGCAATAAGGCCAACAACAAAGGAAAGGTCAAGACGGGTATGGGTCAGATACAAACATTTTCCAACAAGCTGACGGTATAAGGTAGCATCAACTTCAGGGGAAGTACAAGTGATTGAAAGTTTGACTCCAGACTGAAAGGGAGAAGGGGCTGGCTTACAGTCTTCCATGTGAAAGTGGTGTAGAAGATCACAGGCATACTTGGACTAGGAAAGAGAAATACCTTCTTTGGATTGCAAGACTTGAAGACCAAGAAAATAATGCAAGTGTCCTAAGTCTGTCATTTCAAACTGCTTTTTAAGGCTAGACTTCACATGGTTTATAAGGTTGGGATCACTACCAGTAAGGATAAGATCATCAACATAAAGAACAAGAATGATAAGAGAGTTACCCACTTTCTTGGTGTAGACAATATTGTCAGAATGACACCTAGAAAAGCCAGTATCTAAAAGAAAGCTATCCATTTTGGCATACCAAGCTCGAGGGGCTTGCTTGAGACCATAAAGGGATTTCTTAAGTCGACATACAAGGCTAGAGTCTTTTTGTATAAAGCCAGGAGGTTGTTCCATATAGATTTCTTCATGCAAGTCCCCATTCAAGAAGGTGGATTTAACATCCATCTGATGGACTTTCCATTTGAAAGAGGCAACAAGGGAAAGAACAAGGTGGATAGAGTTCATTTTGGCAACAAGGGAGAAGGTTTCAGTATAGTCAATGCCTTCAACTTGTGAAAAACCCTTAGCAACAAGACGAGCTTTATGTTTATCAACTTTTCCATCTGATCCAAATTTGGTTCTGTAAACCCATTTGCATCTAACAAGTTTTCGTCCCTTTGGAATAGAAACAAGGTCCCATGTATCATTTGTCAATAATGAAAGATATTCTTCATTTATAGCTACGTCCCAATCTGGATGCCCTGAAGCTTCTGCAAAGGTGTCAGGATCACAATTCGCTGAAACTAAGTGTTCAAATGGGAAGATCTCGAAAAATTAGGCTGATTCAAAAAAACGGCTCTGAAAACGGCTTCCGAATGAAGAAGTTATGTATTTTTGAAGAGAAGTTGTTGAAGATGCCAACGAACCACGTGAATGTTTGGAAGTTGATGATAATGTTATATTTAAAAGAAATTCCCCTCCTTTCCAAACTTAATCTAATTAGCTCACTTTTAAAAAAGATTACTTTATGTGACCCACTTTTATAAATAAGTGAAAGTCACTTTTACAATGGTACTTTATGAACTATCCACTAAATTGTAACTTAATAAAGGATAAAGTGACTTTAGAATTATAAGTGACTCACTTTTTATAATGGGTGAGAACACTTTTACATAAAGTAACTTTAAAACATAAGTTACATGTGCTTTTGAAAACATAACTCAACAAAAAGGAATACTTGAACCCATGTTAAATTGGCAACTAGGGCCAAACTCCATGTGGGTCGGCTTATTTATGGCAGCTGATATCTTTATTGGACCCCTCTCATCGAGAGGTGTAGGATTGATCCAAAGATCATCCGATTCCGATAAGTATTCATGGAGATATGAATTTATTTTGTTTATGTAATATTATCAAGCCGACCAGCTATTATGAAGGCTCTAGAAGCCCAACCGACGTGTCTATTCATCATCCTCGCTTTAGTATAAATAGAAGAGTTTTTGATGTCAATTGGCACACTCACTCTTCATGTGATCTCCTCTCCACGTCTGGGTTTTTTGGAGATAGAGAAAACACTAAGAGTATTTGTTATGATGCCCTTGCCGTAGTAGCATAATGACCTAGATCTAAACTGTGCTATGGAAGAAACCCTAGATGTCACTAAATATGCAGCAACCGGAAGGCTAGATCTTATAACACAGTCCAAAAGGGAACCTACGCACCAGGTAGCGTGTAATCTGGACAGCCATGACATTTATGGTGACAATCAGGATCACGCTAAACCATCTCATATATGGAACGTAGATAGATAATGCATAACGCCATCGTGAAACAAAAGGTAGCTGCAGTGAAGCCATAGTTAAAAGAAACGCTGTTCTAATGAAGAATCTTACCATGCTGTCCCTACATGCTGAGCAGACAATCCATACGCTGTGATGAAGAGGTGCATTCATATATACGCTGGTTAATATATTCATATATACGCTGGTTATATATATTCATATGTACGCAGTCACGTTGGTGCCGCAGTGATGAAGAGGTGCATTCATATATACGCTGGTTCAGTTATACGCTGGTTAATATATTCAGTTATACGCTGGTTATATATATTCATATATACGCTGGTTATATATATTCATATGTACACAGTCACGTTGGTGCCGTAGTGATGAAGAGGTGCATTCATATATACGCTGGTTCAGTTATACGCTGGTTATATATATTCATATATACGCTGGTTAATATATTCATATATACGCTGGTTATATATATTCATATGTACACAGTCACGTTGGTGCCGCAGTGATGAAATGGTGCTGCAGTACAACACAGTCTACATGCTGTTCATAATTTGGATTCAACGCAGTCAATGAAGACTCCATCACATCAATAGCTAGATATACGAGGGCTATGATATATGAATATATATACGCACAGTATTCTTGGATATATATACTCGCAGGTGGAAAAATATAAATTGTTATATATAACAAATGTATGTGGTTGACAGAATGGATATATATATACTCATACGTGGAAACATATGAATTGTCATATGCAGCAACTTCATAATAAAGGGTCTATACGCTGTCATGATAACTACATGATACATTGGTTCATGGAGAAACCCTATACGTTGTTATAGGAGGAGACCTGTTAACGCAGTAAGAACCAGTTTAAGAAGTCTGCCGAATAGGATCTATAACCTAGCTGCTTTGCTAGGCTGCAAGCCATAGCAAGCAGCTAAGGCTGATATCAAAAGAAGCAAATTGTTGCAGCATGATGAAGTAATGAGAAGGCAGAGGCAACAACATGATGGGCAGGACAATGATACATTAGCAGGGGCAGTAGCGTGATGATGATGCACCTTTAGTTTGAACATCATTATGATGGATAAGATCATGGACATGGGCAACATGATAATCATGATTAGTGCAACATGATGCAGTATGCAGTGGTGCAGCTTGAGAACCTGATGTAGGATGATGATAGGTGAAGGAGTCACCTTGGAGGATCAGTGGAAGCAGAATGTCTTCAACTGATCTCATCGTTATAGAAGATGATCTATGCTCAGATCTAGATAATTCAAAGTGTTGACTTCTGTTGTAAATATACTCTCTCTCTCTTTCTCTGCTGAACTTTGAAGATAAAAGAAGAATTGATCAAGGGTTTCCCCACACATTGTGGGGTTTGTCCCTGGCTCCCGCCATATCCTGTGTCCTCTTGTCTTGGCTTGTCTTCTGCGATTTTATATTTATGTTCTATCTGCAGTTTATTGTAATGTTGATGTGATTGCTAACTGTGAAAATTTAAATAAATTGCTCTAGCATAGAACATACCTAAACTTAACAACCCAAGACCTCTATTCTCATAAAGTAACTTTAAACCAAGTGAGCTAGTTTAAAATGTTAGTAATTGATTTGAAAACAATTTCGGAAGAAATCACATTGGTAGATTTAGGCGACGCGTTTCAAACCAACCAGTGTGGTCCATCATCAGGACAAGATGAAAAATCAGATCATAGTGGTAAGTTAAATAGGGAGTCAAGACCTTCTAACAACTATGGGGAAAACGGCTAGAAAACGACTATTTTAGACTGGAGGAGAAAAAGGGATAAAATATTAATTAATTATTATTATTATTAATATTTATTTATTTAATTTTTTTTTAACTGAATTAATAAACTAAATTAAATAATAAATACATTATATAATAATATATAACTAACATGACCCTTAGTAATTGTTGGAAAGGAGGAAGGTTTTTTTTTTAGCTCATTGAAGCTTTGGGGTGCGTGCTTACTTGAAAAACCCTTTTTTGCCTACAAAACAAAAAAGCAACCACACAAATCAAATGAATAAGTAAAAGTTTCCAAGCCTTACGGCTTGAAGTTAGATTTCATCGGAAACTAGATATTTTCCTCAATGTTTCTGGTTTTCCGAGATGACACTAAGGCGCAGCGGAAAATAACATACACATGAGAAAAATCCTTCTTTTTTTTATTTTTCTGGTTTGCCCAGATCACACAGAGTCGCGTGGCAAAGAGCATACACAGAAATGAAAGGTATAGATCCGGTAATAAAAAAATATATATCACTATAAACTGAAATAGACAAAGAGATAAATAACTATAACTGCAAATAAAGACTCTATACCTCCAGATCTTAAAAATGACGTAGCTAGGGCTACCAAAAACCTTTTCACGTAAAACGAAAGAGGATCCTCACTGGAACAAATGCTCCTAACATAATAGAGCAGTCTTCTCGGCCCGAAAGTGGTCAGAAACAATATATCTAGGAAACAACAGTTGGATGCAGTTGTACCGGCTTCAGATTTGGATCACCAATGGATGCGGCACTCGAATGGCTCTGATACCATGTAGGAATTTATAGGGTAAGTTCCTTAGATAAAACACCAAAGGACACCGCTCACAAACAGATTAGAGATCAATACACCAGTGTTCTTGACATAGTTAAAACCCTCAAAGAGGGAAACAATCCACGGCCTGAGCCAACGCGGCCACTTCAGGCAATTTATTAATGTAAAAGAAAGAAAATTTACATAAGCTTCTCTCATGAATGGTCACTAGACAAATGACTCTCCATGCTCTTTAAATAGAGATCATGGACCAATCGGGTGTTAAGCCATAGATCAAGTGTCAGTAATACCGAGTAGAGAATGAACCATTGGATCACTTCATGTCTAGGACATATCGTGACCGTCGGATTGTAAGTTACAAAAAGTACATACTAAAGAAACACACTTTACCTAACTATACACTAGAATCTAGATCAAGTTATACTTAATTATTTCCTATGTGTCGGAATATTCTAACAAAAACCTAGTCTCTGCCTCAATTGAAACTGAAGCTCCCAACTCGTCCTATTCTAAATTAGAATTCGCACTTGGAGAACAACATAACTGAGCCTCCAATCTTTGCATATGAGTTAACTGCTCCATGAACTCATCCTTGACAAAAGGAAGACACCTCATGGTCTTTCTTGACTAAGGCACAAGTCAAGAAGACCTTCTTCACTACCATTTTCAACATTCCTAGCTCCATCGCTGTCTAGACTTCTATCAGTTTTTTATGATTATGATTGTTTAAATACATTATAATGATTTTTCTAAGCAAAACATTTAGATACTAAATAAGAAAAGGACTCATGATTCCATAATTAAAATAAAAAATGTCAGCAAGTTCAAAATTCAAATACATATGTCATAAATGATAAATGATTGTCTCATAACAATCTTGAGTCTCATCACTCATGGACGACCATGCCTAAAATAAGCCCTCGTGGAGCTAGTGGTAACATCGGAAGACTGAAGCAATTGTGAGGCAGGTGTATTTGGAGTCTCCATTTGAGATGGAAAACTAGAGAGATCCTCAGTCTCTTCATCAAGCCAACTCAAATCAGGGGCCTCCTCCTCCACAACCCAATCAGACTCTAAATCAATAGTATCCAATAAAATTGGATCTGTATCCTTTGGTTGCACTTGTTTTGTGAGCATTCGAAGGTTGTAGTAGATGAAAACCAACTTCTCCAACCTCTCATGCTCCAACCTGTTTCTCTTTTTGCTGTGGATGTGCTCAAACACTGACCAATTGCGCTCACAAGAAGAAGCACTGCAGGGTTGACTCAAAACTCTGATGGCAAATTCTTGTAATTGTGGTGCCTCAGTGCCACAATCTATCCACCAATGAGCTATAAAAAAATAACAACAAAGATTATCAGTTTGCAATGCCAAACATATAAAAGAGAACTAGCAAAATTACAAGCTAAGTTCTAACAATTTGCACTTACAAGGCATTTTCTTGTCCTTGAGACGTTGGCTTGAGCTGAATCCAAACATGCCAGATGCTTCCTTGTACATATCTCGTTGTAAGTTGATTTTGTCCTAAATATCTAGATCCGGGAACATCTTCTCAATGCATATCATGACACCTCTCATCACCTCGGGATCTCTTTGAATGCTACCCCTCATTATAGAATAAGCTCGGATTGAGATATGCTCCTGCTGCGTGCAATGGTTAATGTAGTTTCCCGTCCCACCTGGAATCAATAATTTGCCATAGAGGGAGATATTTAGATTCATTTCCCTTATAGAAAGTCTTGATGGCCACTTTGGCCCTGTCCATGCTCTCATAGATATATCCCATTGCAGGTTTCTCTCCATCCATCAATCTCAAGAATTTCACAAGGGGCTCAGTGAAGCTGACAATCTCAGTCACTTTGTCCCACAAACTATCAAAAAAGACAGATGTTTTCACAGACATTGCTTTCGATTTTGTGCTATCTTTCCAGAATACCCATTGTTGGCTACAAAACATTATTCTCAAAGCTTGGTACTCATACGAAAGGCTTTGGAGGGAAAGAAAGTTTGTAGCAAACCGTGTGATAGCTGGGCGACTAAGCTCATCTTGTGTGAATTCCCTGATAAGGTTCAACACCCAAGCATGACTATAAATATACTTGGTAATATGCTTGCATTCTTGCACAACGTCTTGCACCCACTCCAACTTCCCAATGTCCTCTAGCATCAAGTCTATGCAATGGGTAGCACATGGAGTCCAAAAAATGGTGGGATATTTGGCACAAAGAAACCTTCCAGCTGCCGCATAATTTGTTGCATTGTCCGTGATTAATTGGACAACATTTGCAACCCCAACTTCCTCCATCACATCAACCAACAATGAAAAAATCAAATGTGCATCTTTTACATTTGTAGATGCATCAATGGATTTTAGGAACATGGTTCCTTTAGGGCAAGCTACAACAAAATTTATTATTGTTCTAAATTCTACCCCTCTAATTTGTCCACCCATCAGACATAAGTGTACACCCTGTAAATTTCCATGAGCTTTTAATGCTCTCCAATTGTTCCTTGACACACTCAAGCTCCCCATCTAGCTCTTCCCCCCTAAGTGCATTATAAGATGGGGCTTTGTATCCAGGGCCAGCACATGCAATGGCATCCACCATGGGTTGATAAAAATAAGACTTTGCATAGTTGAATGAAAGACTGTTATGGTACCAAAACCTCCTCATTGCCATATCTGCCTCCTTCCTCTTCTTATCATTGAAACTGTCCAAGGTTGGTTGAGATCCTGGAGTTGTACGAGGACTGAAGAAAGAAGAGGTTATACTCCTGTTTTCCATAGCAGTTGAAGAGGAGTTACCAATACCTGGACTTTGAAACTGTGTTTCACTCTGAGATGAAGATCTACCTATCCCAACAATCTCATCCTTCCTTCTTGCCCTCTTAGAACTTGCTTCTTTAATGGATTCCAAAGCAGCTACCATTTCAATAGTGACTTCATCAGGGCAACTTTGACAACATCCCACACCATGCCTGAGAATTTTGGCTAGGTGGCATTTCAGCGTGTTTATGCCTGCATGCATTGTGGCATTGCAATAATTGCACTTGATATTGTGGTCATTATTGGGAATGATTCGTTGACCATGTGCCCATGCCAGATCATGAGACTGTCTGAAACCCTTTGGTGGCATGGTGACAAAATCTGGAAGAAAAAAAATAATTTTAATTTTTTAATTTTTTATAATTTGCAAATTTTTTTGGTTGTGTGGGTGAGTTCCTTAGCCATAGGCATTCCCAAACAAAAAAAAAATTGGAAAAAAAAAACAAAAATAAATATATGGAAAACATTCTAACTAGGTTCATGAAGCTTACCTGAAGCTTAGTCTGATCCGATGAAGCCTCCTTTAGCCTCCTTTAGCCTCCTCCAACAACTCCTTCATGCTCCTTTAGCTTCACTCTCAAGTTTCAACACTCACACAAATTAGCCAAACACTCAAATGACAAGTCAATGAGAAATGGAGGGGAGAGAGGTGCTTATAAAGGTTTTTTTTCCCTCCAATTTCCCTTTTCCTCCACCTCACTTCCAAAAAAGAAAAAAAATAAAAAAAATTTAGAACTTTTGGACAGATTGTGGGTTTTGATGCCCAGAGGGTCTTATAGGGGTCTGATGAAAGTTTAATGGGTTACCCGCGGGTTTGATGTGGGTAGCTGGGTCTTGTACAAAACCCACAGGGTAAGGGTCTAGACCGCGGGTTCTATACATGTGACCCGTTCTTACTCGCGGGTACCCGCTGGTTTCATAAGGGCCGTGCTTCATTGATATAAACACATGGATACTGCTATGTTCAAGTGCATAGACCACCATATGTTGGTTGATAAAGAGAAAGAACTAATGATGTTTTTGCTATGTTAGATGTGAGAGTATTTTTTTTAATTTATAGGATTAAAATTCTTTCTATTCAAAAAATTGAATATACATCTAGGTCAAACTGGCCAGTATGAAAAGGTCGACTGTTTATGACGCTACATTTTTACATCTAACTACTTATTATGTTGGTGTTCTTGCTTCCTTTAGGAAACCTTATTCTTCTAATCTAGGTTGGTGACCAACATGTAATAAGTAAAGATCATGGTCTCAAGGAGCCTAGTTTGTGTATTTCTCCCTCTCTATAGGAACCCTATCCATTCACATCCAACATTATAGATATTGAAGACTTGTTTCCTTCTGTAAAACACTGCTTGTTTCCGTTTGATGCCTCTACTTCTCATTCTCAAAATCTCCCTCTTCCTTTTCCTTTTCCAAGGGATAAGGTTCTTGGGTTACTTTCTTCTCATTATTGCCTTTTACTACCTCCATCTCCTTACTTCCAACGTAGTGTTCGATGAACTTTGTAATAACATACTTATGGTTGTTGGGAGCTCTTTTATTTTCGACATCCTCATCCTTTGTCTTAGACAAGGGCTCGTTCATTCTATCTTGGCTGTTATTTGGTTTGCTCAACTTCATCTTGCATTTACTCCTCTTGTGCGTTGGAAGCTCTTTCACATGCCCTTCTTCAATATTTTCTTCCTTTTTCTAAGGACCATCTCTTTCTCTACTCTTTATTTGTTAGGCACTTTTTTTCCTCTTGATCATTTGGGGAAATTGATTCTTCCTATGCTTTGAAGTCTTGAAAATAATTATTCTTAATCCTTACCTTTATCTTGGAAACTGTCCAAAAAGGTTGCCATGACCCATTCTGCTTTGGAACTCTTGTCCATCGGCCTAGTCATTTTTATTTTCTACTTCATGCTTTCCTTTACCTTCTTTGAGCAAATCGTTACAAGATCCCTGTTTTCAGAACATACCTTGAACTCAGATGTATTTTCTGACATGTTGCTTACATGGAAAATTCAGCAAATTTAAACTTCAAGGGGCCAATAACACACACTCTCTAAGTACAGTTATACAATTCTGCATGCTCCATCATCATTGTTCCTCGGTTGGTTGTAAGCATAGTAGAAGGTTATCATGGATCCAAGCAACAATTACTCAAAGAATTTCAACAATAAAGCTAGGACTTGTGCAAAACTGGAGCCAATCGATTGTATTCCAGCTGATCAAATTGTACTATCAAAATCCTTTCTAAGATACTTGTTTATTACATGCACGGGTCACCCCAAAAGGCATGTACTTGTCTTTTCAGAATGTAGATGTATGCTGATAGACGTATTGTATGTGCTTGTTTATTGTTTTGCATTATGCAATTTTAGCAAAAGAAACCCATCCAGCATGTTCTTATCTCTCTTAGAGGTCACCCAAACTGTAAGAAATGTTCTATTGTGCCTGAAACAAACTGGTATGTCTTCAGTTATGATAATTACATCTATGTTTTATTTATTTATTTAACCAGAAAGAGAATTTCTGAGAATCAGTTGAATTTTGTAGCTATTGTTGGTCTTCATAATTAATATTTTTAGCCCTTGATGTATTTGTAATAATAAATGTAAAGCATGTTCTTCATGCCATTGCCAGAAGAAAATTTTGAGGCATGTTCTTCATGTCCTTCTCAAAAGAGAAAGTTCGAATTTTGAATTTAGAAATTTTTGTTTCCAAGAAAGCCAAGTCGGCCCTCCTCCTAGTCAAGTCAGCCCCAGTCAAAAAGGCACCCATTCGGCCTAGCAGAAGACTATATAAAGCATTCAACCTCCTCATTCAAGGTGCAATTTGGATCATCCATGAAGCAAGTATCTATATGTTCATCAAGCGAAGGAGACAAGGAAGAAAGAAGGATGAATAGGATCAAGCTCTCTCTCTCTTAGTTCTCGTACGTGTGGATTTGCTCCTCTTTCATGACCTCGCACATGTGAATAGAAATGCCAAATTTCTGAAGCATTACTGAGCTGCAGGACCAAAATTCTTGGGTGAAGCAGACCAAAATTTTGCCCTAGCAGACCAGATCAAGCTGAAGTTCTTTGGCAGATGTTTGATTTGATTAGGAGGCAGTTGGACCAGGTTTGACCAAGTCTACTTTGCTGGTCAGTTTGACCTTGTGGTTGACTAGATGATCTAGGTGTGTCTCTTGTTGAAATGAAGAATTTCTCTAAGGAAAAGGTTGCTGGGTTTTCCCCCATGTGGGTTTTCCTAGGGTAAATGCTTGTGTTCTTGATTTGGCTGTCTCTTTATGATCCTAATGTCTATTGTTGAAGATCTTCTGTGTAATTGCTTAATGATTAATGTGAATATGAAAGAATCTAAAGTGAATATCATTAGAAGTAATTATCAGATAGAAGACCTATGAAAAATCAACATGGTTTCAGAGCGTGGGTAAAAGAGCAGCCTTAAAGGAAGCCAATCTACTTCAAAATATCCTTTAGGGCTTATTCTGTCATCAGCCCTAGAATTCACAGTACTATTCTGGTTGAATAAGGAACAAAGTCTAGATTTGTCTAGTAGCATAAGAAGAAAAGGGTTGAAGCCCTAGTTCAATCTCAGCAAGAATCTGAGAGACCTCAAGAGGGTCGAAGAATCTCAAACTAGGGTTGAAACAAGAAAAAGGAACCACCGAAATTTCGTTTGGAAAAGATGAATTCTGTTCTATACAAAGGAAGGGAGACCAAGCTCTAAAAGAGGCCTAACATTCAACCTACTATGGAAGGCTGAAATGCCTTACTGGAATTATGTGCCTCAGAAGTCCGAAATTCCTCAGGAGGCTGAATGTGGTTGCATGAGGTCGAATATGGTTGCAGGAAGGCCTTAGAATTTGTCTCAGTTCAAGAAGCCTCAGATGCGAAAGTCAGATACGAAGAAGAACAAATTGTTGGTATAGTGACTGTTGAAAGGCTGAACTGAAGAAGCCCAGTCACTTAATTTCTTGAGGAGCCAAACTGATATTACTTTGAATAAAGCAATTCAAAGAAGTTCTAAATATCTCTATCTAACGATAGGTTAGTAAAATCATGAGGTCTACTTTCAATTCTTGAGTTACGGAGGTCACAGTACTTAAAGGAAGGGATTGGACTAATGTCTTAGTTTGATGCATTTGATGAACCTCATGCCCAGTTCCCCTTGAACATCTGGCATGCCTACAAGATACAATACATATTGTCTAAGAAGGACTGGTATTTTAGTGTAAATGACAAGTTTCATACTTATGGCTACTAGGTCTGATACAATATACAATTCATATAGTTTAAAGACATTGTTTCCATACAAGCACATTGCAGTGATGCTCAATGATAAGTATGAGGCCTGAGAATACAGAGGTCAAGCAAAGCTATAAAGAAGTTTGCCAAAAGTATGAAGCTTCATGCTTGGAATATATGGTATGTATTATATCTCACTTTGATCACTGTTATTTCGTTTGGAATCTAAGGTTCTCAAACTTCAGCTCGAAAGAATGATCTCTAATAGCCTTGTCAATAAATATGCTTGACTTATAAGTTGCTTCACAAGAGATTAAACAGGACTGTGATTTTCCTATCAGTGAGATCATAGGACTGTGTCAAAGGTCTGACTTATTGTCTCCCAAAGGGCAGTTACGAGGATAATTAAAGAAGTATTTTTCCTACAAGTTCAGTGATAAGATACACAAGAGATCAAAAGCATGAAAGTCATCTTAATATTTTAAAAGGGTGATAACAATATCACAATTTGGATTCTGGCAAGACAAAGTCACAAGAGAAATATGTGACCTATATGCATTTGAAGTATGACATAACAAATCTGTCTTCTTTCCTTGAAAAATGTTGCCATTGTATTTCTGAAGCAGGACATTGATTTCAAAGCTACATAGTTTTGACACCTTGCACTGTTAAGTAAAAGCCCTATAAGAAGCATTGCATTTGCTGCTAATATTGATTATTGTTAAAATTGACAACTAGGGCCAAACTCCACATGGGTCATCTTATTTATGACAGCTGATATTTTTCTTGGATTCTTCTCTCCGAGAGGTGCAGGATTGATCTAAAAATCATTCGATTCTAACATATACAAATGAAGTTATGAATTTATTTTGATTATGGATAAATTGTCAAGGTTGGCCAACAAACTCATGTAGGCTCAGAAGCCCAACAGTCACGTCTATTCACCCTTAACATTTGCCTATAAATACATGATGCCTCATCCTCATTTGGACATCACTCATCTCCACACATCTCTCTCCTCGTCTGAGTGGGTACGCATTTCTGGGCAGCGAATTTTCTGTTTTGGACGTTGACCAGCTTTGACCGAATTTCAGGAAGGGTTTGACCAGCGTTGACCTGTTTGACTGTGTTTTTGTGAGGGTTATTTCTGTTTGGGCAGGCCACATTTCTGGGCATGGAAATCGAGGCAATCCGTACTGTTTGACTAGTGTTGACTGTGGTTAGGGCTGACTGTAGATTGATTGTTTGACGAGACTTTGATTGGGCAGAATTCAACTGTTTTGAGGGCTGTTTCATCTCGCTGTTTGGAGGTCGAAGTTGACCAAATCTTTGAGGGTCAAATCTGCCCCGTTGACCAACGTTGACTTTTCTGGTTAGGGCCCTTTTGCTGCTGTCATAAATTATTAGAATTTGTAAATTGTACTATCTCTCTCTGCTGAACTATTGAAGACTAAAAAAAGATTTGATCAAGTGTTTCCCCACATTGGGGTTTATCTTTCGCTGGTGCCACATTTTGTGTCCTCTTGTCTTGGCTTGTCTTCCACTGTTTATGTTTATGCTCTATCAACATTTTACTTACATGTTTATGTGATTGCTAAACTGAAATTGATATTGGGCTCATAAAGAAATTGAAGTAAAATTGCTCTAAAGCATAGAACATACCATTGTTGCCTTAAATTAACATGGTATCAGATCTGAGGTGAAGACAAAGCCCAAGTAAGAGTGAAAGAACAATCACCAAAGACAGTTGGACAAAGACAAAAGACTCAATGGGTTCCTCATCCTACTTCCCGGTTGAAGACAGGCTTCATGATAAATTTGACTATCATGGATGGAAGATGTATCTTGATTTGACCTTGGAAGAGAAGGAAGTGATGGATTATGTGCAGGGTAAATCCTTGAGCCTCCTTCAAATGCACCGGCTGCTGTGAAGACCAAGTACAATAAGGCTGAAGTCAAAGCGAAAAAGATTAGCAGGGATACCATTGACACGCATCTGGTGGCCTATATCTTTGAATTGAAGACCTCCAAGGAGATCTACGACAGTTTGGTCGGCATGTTCAAGGTTAGTAATGCTAATCAAATAAGTTTTCTCAAGAATAATTTGAAGGATATTAAGAAGGGCAAGGACGAGGACATTCAATCCTATTTCTTGAGGATTACTGAGGTCAAGAATGATCTACTCTCAATTGGAGAAGTCATTCCTAACAGGGAACTTACTCTCACCACCCTTGGAGGACTCCCACCCAAGTGGTATGTATCTAGAACCACTATACTCAACAATGATCGAATTCCAGGGTTTGAAAAATTTATGTCGAGATGCATTCAAGAAGAAACAAGAATGGTGGAGCAAGAAATGCCTTCTAATAGAAGCAACCCCGCTGCATTCTCCACTCATGCCAAGAGGAGGAAGAATGCAGGTTCAAAGAAGCAAAGTCAGGGAAGACTGAGATTCAAAAATGGTAGAAAGGGCAGATGCTTTGTTTGCAATAAATTTGGCCACTATGCAAGGGAGTGCCTAATAGAAGGGATACACCACGTGATGATGACTATCATATCAACTCGAGGGGCAACTTCAACAACAATGATCAAAGGAATGGCAGGTCCAATGGCAAAGGAAAAAGGAATGCGAGACATCAAGGAAATGGTCGACCCTCCAAGAAATCAGGGAACTCCAGGTATGATGAATCCAATGTTGTTAACAATAAGCAAAAAGAGTACTATCTTATATCGACCCTCTCCACTGCATCTTCTCCAGAAACTTTGGGAAATTCACTGATTGATAGTGGTGCCTCAAGGCACTTCACTGGATACAAGGAAGCCCTCTCTAATTTGATAGAAAATGAGACAAACTTGGAGATCATCCTTGGAGATGGTGCCACCTATCCCGTGAAGGGAGTAGGGAATGTTACCCTTCAATTGAATCAAGGTAACACTATTCATTTACAAGAAGTACTATATGTGCCCGATCTCAAGAAGAACTTGGTGTCCATTTCAACGACGGAAGATAAAGGATTTAAGGTGGCTTGTATTGATGGAAAGGTACGTGTTTGGAAAAGAAATTTCAAGGATGCTTCTGCTCTTGGGTTCTGGGTTGACACTTTGTATCAAGTTGGAGGAAGTCCATTGGGAGCCATGTCTTGCGACACATCTCTACAATCTGAACTATGGCACCGGAGGTTCGCCCATCTTCATTATAAGGCCCTACACGATGTGAGACAGATGGTGATAGGTATGCTCGAATTCAAAGTAGAGCATGATGGTGTATGTTTGGGATGTGCTGAAGGAAAACTTATGAGGGGACCATTCCCCTCAAGTAATAGCAAGACCACAGACATATTGCAATTGATCCACTGCGATATATCTGGTATGATGTCTGTAAACTCCTTGGGAGGATACTTATATTATCTCACCTTTGTGGATGATTATTCTCGCAAGACTTGGATCTACTTCTTGAAGAAGAAGGATGAAGTGTTCACCTGGTTCTGACATTTCAAAGCTTTGATTGAAAACCAATTCGATAAGAAAATCAAGATATTGAGGACTGATAATGGGACCGAGTATGAATCCAATGAATTCCAAGATTATTGCAGAGAAGCTGGCATTAAGAGGGAGATTACAATGCCATACACTCCCGAGCAGAATGGTGTGGCTGAAAGGAAGAATCGCTCCATTGTAGAAGCTGTCCGTGCCATGCTTCATGATCAAAGCCTTCCGAAGTTTCTATGGGCTGAAGCTGCAAATACCACCGTGTATGTTCAAAATCGAAGCCCACATCAAGCATTGGACTCCAAGACTTCCGAAGAAATGTTCACTGGTAAGAAACCCAATGTCTCTCATTTTAGAATTTTTGGAAGCCCCATATATTTTCATGTGCCGAAAGAGAAAAGAAGCAAATTGGGTGCATCTGAGAATAAATGAATCTTTGTGGGCTATATTGAAAATTCTAAGGGATATAGAATTTATGTGGCTGGTCAAAAGGAAGTTGAGATAAGTCATGATGTCACCTTCGACGAAGATATGGCCCTTAGGAAGATCAACAACCTTCCTATCCTAAGGAAGGACAAAGAAGCTAACACGGGAAATCAGGGTGAAAAAGAGGATGATGCTTGATGTTGATGAACCTATGGATCCTATTGATCCACTCCCTCATGAGCCTTCCTCCTCCAAGAGGAGACCCTCATGGCTTAGGGAGACTCTCGAAGATGCTGAGAGGCACATTGCACCAAGGGGGACTTTCCGTGAAAGCAAGAAGCCGAACAGGTATCAAGGATATTTGACCGCCATGAGCACTATCATTCAAAATGAGCCTTCATCATTTGAAGAAGCCGTGAAGCAACAAGTATGGAAGGATGCTATGAATGAAGAATACGAGTCAATTATGAAGAATGATGTCTGGGATGTGGTCCCTAGACCCCAGGACAAATCAATTGTCACTTCTAAGTGGCTCTACAAAATCAAGCATGGAGTTGATGGAAGTGCAGAAAAGTTCAAGGCTCGCTTTGTTGCTCGAGGCTTCTCTCAAAAGGAAGGTGTAGATTACGATGAGATATTTGCACCTGTTGCCCGATACACCACCATTCGCTCAATCATAGCCCTTGCTGCCTTGCAAGGATGGAACCTACATCAGATGGATGTCAAGATCGCCTTCTTGTATTGTTCAATCGATGATGAAGTCTATGTGGAACAACCCGAGGGGTTTGAAGTTCATGATCGAGAATCTCATGTATGCAGGCTTAAGAAATCTCTCTATGGATTGAAGCAAGCACCTTGGGCTTGGTATGAGAGGATCGTTAGCTATCTAATGAAGCTGGGATTCACTAGAAGTGAAGCCGATCCGAACCTTTACTTTATGGTTGGAAATGATAAACCTCTCATTCTGGTACATTATGTGGACGACCTCTTTCTGACAGGTGCGAACCCTCTCATTCACAAATGTAAGAGGGAGTTGGCTTATGAATTTGAGTTGGAGGGCCTAGGACCGATACATTATTTCCTAGGGTTGGAGGTCTTGCAAAAGCCAGGTGAAATTTTTCTCTCTTAAGGAAAATATGTTGTGAAGATATTGGAAAGATTTGGGATGGTGGATTGCAAGCTTGTGACTACTCCGATGGAACTTAACTTTAAAAAGTTATGTGGTAGTGATGCTGGACCTGAATTGGGAAATGCTTATGAGTATTGTCAACTCATAGGAGCACTGATGTTCTTGGTGAACTCCGGTCCGGACATATGTTTTGCAGTTAACACATTGAGCCAATACATGTTTGAGCCTCATCATATACATTGGATTGCCGCCAAGAATTTTCTGAGATATCTTCGACGCACAATCACTCATGCATTGAGATACATTGCTAGAAATGTGAGGCTACATGGTTATTCTGATGCTGATTGGGCTGGCAGTGCAGTGGATCGCAAGAGCACTTCTGGATGTTGTTTTTCTTTGGGTTCTGCTTCGATATCTTGGATGAGCAGGAAGCAGAAATCGGTTGCCTTGAGCACCGCCGAGGCCGAATACATAGCTGCTAGTATGGCCTCCTGTGAAGCTGTCTGGTTGAGGAAGCTCTTCAACGAGCTGTTTGGACATGTGCTGGATACCACTGTGATTCTCTGCGACAATCAGAGTGGGATGCGATTATCAGAGAATCTCATGATTTAAGATCGCTCCAAGCATATAGATATCATGTACCACTTTATCTGGGATATGGTACAACGAGGAGCAATAAGGCTCCATCACATTGGGACTAATGAGCAAGTCGTTGATATTCTGACAAATCCCCTTGGGAAGGTCAAATTCTTTTCCTTCCGAGAATGAATTGGAGTCGTGGAGAGACCCTCTTATGAGGGTCCTGTATGAGATGGACATTGAGCTCTCGGAGCTCCGGGGGGCTTGGGGTACTTCTTGGAGCAATGAGCAACCATCGGGTGAGTGGTTCAGCCTTCCCTTAGTGGTTTGTTGTGTATAGGGTGAGTGGTTCATCCTTCCCCTGTGATACCCTTGGCGACATGTGAGCAGGACGAGTGGTTCATCCTTCTCCTGCCAAGACATCATCCTATCCATGCAGTTTGGGACTCATGGGAAGTACCTCTCATCTGGCCAATGAGTAGGGAAATGAGAATAGGGACCATAGTAATATCGATGGACGCATCGTGTACTACCGTACTCCCTATGCTAGGATGTCCGATATTGATCTCGGATCAATGGGAACTGACTTCGGGTCAGTAAGAGTGGTATGAGAGACTCTCTTTTGATTGGAACTGACTTCGGGTTAGTAAGAGTGGTATGAGACACTCTCTTTTGATTGGAACTGACTTCGAGTCAGTAAGAGTGGTATGAGACACTCCTTTTGATTGGGACTAACTTCGGGTCGGTTGAGAAAGGTATGATACATTCTCGATCACTTCTTCTTCTTCATAGTTCAGCATGACAGAGTAGAGAAGTGCATGGATGGCAGAGATAGTACATATTGGTAGATGGATTAGCAGGTGGAGTTCTCCCTAGTTGAGAGGGAGTGTTAAAATTGGCAGCTAGGGCCAAACTCCACATGGGTCATCTTATTTATGGCAGCTGATACTTTTCTTGGATTCCTCTCTCCGAGAGGTGTAGGATTGATCTAAAGATCATCCAATTCTGACATATACAAATGAAATTATGAATTTATTTTGATTATGGACAAATTGTCAAGGTCGACCAACAAACTCATGTAGGCTCAGAAGCCCAACAGTCACGTCTATTCATCCTCAACATTTGCCTATAAATACATGATGCCAGATCCTCATTTGGACATCACTCATCTCCACACATCTCTCTCCCCTCATCTGATTGGGCATTTCTGGGCACCTTCTCTCTCCATGTGCGAAGGAAAGGACAACAAATTTTCTTTTTTGGACGTTGACCAACGTTGACCGAATTTCAGGTAGGGTTTGACCAACGTTGACCAACCAATGTTGACCTGTTTGACTGCATTTTTGTGAGGGTTATTTTTGTTTGGGCAGGCCGCATTTTTAGGCACGAAAATCGAGGCAATCCATACTGTTTGACCAACATTGACTGTGGTTAAGGCTGATCGTAGATTGACTGTTTGATGAGACTTTGACTAGGTAGAATTCGACTGTTTTGAGAGCTGTTTCATCTTGCAGTTTGGAGGCCGAAGTTGACCGAATCTTTGAGGGTCAAATCTGCCCTGTTGACCAACGTTGACTTTTCTGGTTAGGGCTCTTTTGCTGCTGTCATAAATTACCAAAATTTGTAAATTGTACTCTCTGCTGAAATATTGAAGACTAAAAGAAGATTTGATCAAGGGTTTCCCCACATTGGGGTTTGTCCTTGGCTGGTGCCACATCTTGTGTCCTCTTGTCTTAGCTTTTGTCTTCTACTGTTTATGTTTAGTTCTATCAGCGTTTTACTTACATGTTTATGTGATTGCTAAACTGAAATTGATATTGCGCTCATAAAGAAATCGAAGTAAAATTGCTCTAAAGCATAGAACATATCATTGTTGCCTAAAATTAACATGGTATCAGAGCTGAGGTGAAGACAAAGCCCAAGCAAGAGTGAAAGAACAATCACCAAAGACAGTTGGACAAGGACAAAAGATTCAATGGGTTCCTCATCCTACTTCCCGGCTGAATACAAGCTCCATGATAAATCTGACTATCATGGATGGAAGATGTCTCTTGATTTGAACTTGGAAGAGAAGGAAGTGATGGATTATGTGCAGGGTAAAATCCCTGAGCCTCCTTCAAATGCACCAGCTGTTGCGAAGACCAAGTACAATAAGGTTGAAGTATAGTACCTAGGGCTAAGAGAGTAAAAAAAGGATCACTTTAGTACCTAGATGCTTAGCCCCACAATCTATTCTTTGCAATGAAAAAGGATCACTAATATACATTTGAAGAAAGCACGCGTTGATCAAGCTAGTATGTTGAATATGACAAAGAGGTCGAGTCCTCTTTTTCAAGCCTGAAAATCAAAAGTAAGGTGAGTCAGTTGCTGAAATTAATGTACCCTTATTATTTCTATGATGAAGGATAAACTCTTGGGTTGAAAAAGTCAAAAATCAATGATCAACTGAAAATACATATTTGTGAGAGTATCATTGCAAGTAATGCTGAAGCAGTGACCAAGTATGCTCTCTTGAGAAAGATATCTCGCATTTATTGAGATCCTTAATAAGTCTGGTATATCCATGATTGTTTGCTGAGATATGGAAAGGAGAATTGGCACATTACAAAGACTGTTGGTCTTGCAAAAGGAGTTATGAAAAATTAGGGTTTGTAAACCCTAGATTAATTTTGAAGGATAATGAAGCCCTAGGGTTTGGAGATAAAACCCTAGCTAGACATTGTCACTGAAAGGAAGAAACCCTAGGTTATGCAAGGGAGTAGTGACATCATGCTAATGATGAGGGCAATGATATTAAAGTGGCAAGATGGATGCATGGTGGCTAGGATCAAAAGGGAGCTAACATTTCCCTACAATCCTCAAAAGATAAGTATTTTATACCTATCTTCTTTGATTATTTCTATTAGTGTTGTTTTTACTTTCAGTTAGTCTCTTGTCGTTATATCCTTTGCTTGGTTGTAATTGTCCTTCCATGGCCTCCTAATGAGGATTGCAGTTACATAGTAAAGGCTGCCAAGGCTTAGACAAGACTCAGGAGATGGTAGTAGTAGAAGAACAAAGCAAAGCCTGTAACAAGAGGACTTTCCCTAGAATCAGTGATTTGTGTTGAAAGATATTGTACTAGATGGGATCTAAGCTTAGAGGGAGCAGGCAAATCAACAAGTTTGAAGTATACCTTGATTATGTCGAACCTAAGTCAATGGTGATGGATTTACAAGATCTAGCATGCAGTAGATGGCAATATAGACAAGTACAAATCGAGAATTGAGAATAAGAGTTTCTCCCAGAAAGAGGGAGAAGATCATGACAAGACGTCAGGTACACTTATGTTAGAATTATTATCATTGTTTTGAAAATTGCACTTGGTGGATGCAATGTCATTTTTCTCTATGAAGTTATTGAGGAAGATAGAGCTACCTCAGGGCTTTGAGGTAAATGAGAAGAACTTTTGTGATTGAAGAAGGCTTTGTACGATCACAAACAGACATGTTGGACTTGGTATTTTTGGATTGATGTTGATCTTATTTGATTTGTCTCTAACGGAAGCAAAATGACTCGTGTCTGCCAGAAGGACTCATGTGTTAGAGGTAGCAGCTATAAGGGGAGTTGACCTCTGAGTTCGAGCTGCTAGAATTACCATAATAGGATATGTTTTAGTGTGAGAGGAGCACCCAGTCAGGGTGTCAGGAAAGCAACTGTGGTGATGGATCCAGTGAAGGAAGCCAATCAATTTATGATTGAGCCAAGGCATGTTTTCTCAACATGAGTTGGAGTACCAACATGGTACAGTTGGTCATGGCATAGTCAATTATGGTTTGATATATTCCTCAAACAGTGAAGTACAACTGCAAGGATTCACAGATTCAGAGAGTGCAAAAGGCAAAAACAGTTCATCGCTTTAGTTTGGGCTCCATTCAGATTTCTTGGATGAGCAGGAAGCAGTCACATGTCGCGCTTAGTATTGCAGAGGTCGAGTATGGTTTCAAAGGATGCTTGCATGATTGTCTTGATTAGGTGGAGGTGATGACCACAATGACAGGGTGAAGCATAGTGAGATATAGTACCGAGACATGGTACAAAAGGAAGCAATGTGGCTTCAGTACTATTCTACAGTCAAGAAGATTGCGGAGAAAAGCCTTTGTCTCAGGGTGAAGTTTATATACTTCGACGACAAGATTGGAGTAATTGAGAATGTCTCTCTCAACAATAGAGAGCGATGAAATAACAACATCCAAGACAGTCATTCTCCCTGGGCCAGGTTGACCAGGATCAAGGAAAATGGTCTAGAGTGATAACTTCAGGACAAAGATTCTCCCTGTGTCAACTATGTTGACTAGATTAGGGAGAATGGTCCAACATAGGACAATCATTCTTTCTGTGTCAAGAATATTGACCAAATTAGGGAGAATGGTCCCTAGAAGCCCAGGACCATTCTTTACCCTTCTAGATTTGCAATAATATAATTTTTTTGCTTCACATCTATAATTTAAGATCCAATTTTCTCCATAATTATAACACTTCTTTTACTTTGGATTCACTTGTTGTTTTACACTTAGATAGGGAATATGGCCTTCATTTTTAGAGAAGAAAATTTCTTGTTGACCCTTCAATTTATTCTTAATCATTCTGGCCTTGCATTGTGCTTTCTCTACCTCTTTAATGTCCATTAATTTAATTTCATCTATTATATGGTGTTGTAAGCTTGTTATATAAATTTGTAAGAATTGGTTTTTTGATAATCTGAGTTATATTCCTAAAATGTACTTGTTGTCAAATATCTCCTCATTGTCATTTTTGGAATCTTTTGAATTTTTTTTAGAAGTTGTTTCATAAAAAAATGTATCTTGAACTTTGAAGTTCCACAACAACAACCAATTGTAGGCAAACTTGTCTAACGACATTGATGTTGCTCTAATCTTTTAATCCTCATTTTGAATCTTGTACATTTCATAGTAATGTTCCATCCTATTTATGTAGGTTGCACCTTCTCAAACATTTACGGAATCTAGGGGACTTCGATCTTTATTTTCTTCTGAATGTCATAGAATGTCTTGGTAAATCACTAGGGGAGGTCAGATTTGTTCCTCCAAGGCTTATAGAGGAGGGAGTTGTTTGCTGATGTGTTCCATTGTACTTGCAGATTTTTGATACTTGGTTCTAATGATGCTACGCTTGTCTTTATCTTACTAATGTCATTTTTAATGAGTTTATATCAATGTTTTATGGGGATGTGTCCCCTAGGGTGGGGGGCAGGCTCCCAATATTTCCCATGCTCCTGGGATGGGGGGATGCTTGGGGAAATGTTTCCCCACGTCCCTCTTTTGGGGAAACTTGGGGAGATGTAGGGGGGACATTTCCCCAATGCGAGGGAGAGGTTTCCCCAAAAGGGGTGCTTGTGGGTGTCCCCCCTAAAAAAGGGCTAGGCATCCCCCCTGAATTTTGCCTAAAACCAATAATTTATGAGTGAGAAGGCTTGATATGCAACCCTAGGGCCCTACTAACGCTATGTAATTAATGGTAATGTTTTCATCCTTTTACTTAAATTTTTAACATTACCATTAATTGTTTCAGGATGTTTGAGAGGGTTTCTAAATTCATTAGATTTCATACGGAGAAAGTAGAATTTTAGATCTCACTCAAAATCCAACTAGGATTGGGGGGGATTGCAATGTTTCCATTGGATTCTATTATGTATAAGGGTATGGAACTGACATTTAATCAAGAGCACCAAGCCCTCTATGTATCTTGATGCTAGTGGCATTGATTATTGAACTCCTCTATCATGACCCTAGTAAAATGCACCCAACACTCGAAGAAAATCTCAATTTGACATGTTAAGCTTTTTTTGTCTTATTTTAATGCTTAGAGGGTGATATTGATGATGAGGATCCCAATATAGGCAATGATTTTGATGATATGTAGGTATTTGTTGTAGCATGATTTTTTTGGACTATAGAGGCCATCTAGAGCCTCTTTGTTGATATATTTTTGGTTCAAAGATGATTGTACTCTATGCTATTTGGTTATATGCATCCTTGCTATATATATGAGAAACTTTGCATATTTGTGTATAATGGTTTGGATTCATATGGATGCACATGAATATCTATATAGTTTTATTCAAAATTTGATTATTTATGCATTTTTTGGTCGATCGTTTCTTTTTGATTCTCGATTTTGGGGTCGATCCGTTTGATTACTGGTGCAATTATGATAACATTGGCTCATTGTCCATTGTTCATTTTCAGTTTTAACTATTGAGTCTTGACTTTAGATGTTGATGACCTTAGACCGACTCTTTGACTTGTAGCCCTTCATTGTTTTTGAGTTTGAGTAATTTCAATTTACTATTCTAACATCTAGACTTTAAAATCTACTATTTTGCTTAGTACTAATCATATACTAGAATAATGAATGATGAATTTAAATCAATTTAGATTCTAGAGTTATGAATGATGAATTTAAATCAATGTATACAATGCTTTACTATTTTTGTTTCTTTGAATCATGTATGATGTATGAATCAATGTATTTCATTATTGAATCTGAATTTGAATCATGTTTATAATACACACACATACACACACCTTGACGTCCCCCCATCCTCCTTGAATTTCCCTAAATTTTGGGGGTGCTCCACATGTCTCATTCATGCATCCTCCTTCCCAGAAACTTGGTGGAACATTGGTTTATATCATCTTTCTTCTCCTTGAATCCCTTAATTAGTTCAATAGTTGTCACCGGTGCCATCCTTTTGGTGGGTTTTTCATAGATATTTTTCAAAACTCTTGGTCATAGACCCATTTTACAAGGGTTTAATTTCTTTATTGTTATTATCATTTTTTGGCTTTAATGACTTTCCAATTCAGCAATATATACTCTAATGTACATGAATTTTAATATGTATTTCTCAACTTGATTTTTTTAATGAATCACCAAGGTTGAATTGGAACAATTGGAAGGGTTGCAACTTCAACGAAATGTAGGCTAGTTAACTAGTTGTCTCATGCCCTCAATGTTAGCAATACCCTTGTGGTTATATGTGTTGAAAATTGACAGCTCATGGATGAATTTCTAAAAATAGAAAGTCTAAAAATAGAATTTCTAAAAATAGAAAGTCTCAAATTAAAAAGTCTCAAGATAGTAAATCACCTGGCATCAATTGGTAATCAAGTATTGTTGATGAAAAATCGTTGCTTTGTTGAAATTTGATGACTAAAAAGTTTCCTGCAATCCCAATCCGATTTTAATTTCACCTTATCACTCCCATTCAGTTAAATGCCCTTTCCCATAAACATACATTCAACATATAGAATTTTGGAAATGAAATTTTTAGATTAAAACACATGGGACTGTCAACACATGCTGAAAATAAATATGGACATAAACAGAGCAACAACACACAAAAATACAAACAGATTTTTGGTCAACTTAGACCCAGGCAAAACCCTTTCAATCTTCTCCGGGGAAAACCTGTTAGTGAGCTCTTCAAGAAAAATACATTTGCAGACAAAACAAAACAACAAAATACAACTTATCTATTCAACACAAAACTCCTTGAAAACCATGCCCACTTTGCCTCGATTTCCATGCCCACTTGAAGCTGAAAATATGTACTATATGAATTCCGTACGTACTATATGGATTTCCATACCGCTGTATGATTTTTTTTTCAAATTTTTTTTTCGAACGGTGTGCATCTCACGACATTAAATGTTGTTCGTATTGTACCTTATGCTGTCTTCTATGCCTTGATTTCCATGCCCAACTTTTCCCAGAAATCACTCCTTCAGCTTGCTGCAACAAATTTCTCCTTCAGAGCTTTTCTCCAGCTTTGAGCCTTCTTTCTCCAATCTACTCATGAAGAATGAATGCAGTGTCTCTTTTCTTTTCCCCCTTTTGTTTGCCTAAATGACTTTTGGGCAACGCTAAGATCTAATGGCTTAGATTCATTTAAATCAAGGGATGAGAATAAATGTGCATTTAATTCTCTTTCTATTTTTTAACTCACCCATTAAATAAAATACCCACATTGTACTTTAAGTCTAAAGTCACTTTTCACTTTATAATTTAACATTGACTTTACCACTTATAAAGTCACTTTCACTTTATAAAGTCACACTTAGGAAGATAATTATTTTGGACACTTTTCCCTAGGTAGAGACTAACCCATGGGAAACCACTTGTCCAAGGTACAATAAAAATCAACACTCCCTCTTACCGAGGAATGTGTTTTTCACCACACCTATCTTGTTCCTGAAATGGAAATGCTTGCCTCTTGGCAAGGACTTCGTGAGAACATCGGCCACTTGCTCATTTGTCGATATATACTCCAGCTTCATTGCCCCCATCTGAACATAGTCCTTGATGAAATGATATCTGATGTCAATGTGTTTTAACCTGTCATGAAACATTGGATTCTTCGTGAGTTTAATGCAACTCTGATTATCACAGTGAATGACTGTCGGTCTCAACTCCTGATCAAATAGGCCATACAACAACTTGCGAAGCCAAATGGCCTCACAACTAGCCTGGCTAGCAGCCATATACTCAGCGTCAGAAGAGCTCAAAGCAACTGAGTTTTGCTTTCCATTGAACCACGACACAACTGCCGAACCCAATTCGAAGCAACACCCTGAAGTTCTCTTCCTGTCAGAAGCACATCTTGCCCAATCTGAATCTGCGTAACTTGCCAACCTCACTCCATCTCCCCGCCTATAGTCCAGACCATAATCAACAGTCCCCTGCACGTAGCAAAGAATGTGCTTTGCAGCTACCTAGTGCACCCTCCTGGGCTCAACCATGAACTGGCTAAGTGTGTTCACTGCAAAGCATATATCTGGCCTAGTGTTGACTAGATACATCAAGGACCCAATAAGCTGCCTATACAATGTGGGATCCACCAAACTAGAATCTGAAGCATGAAGCTTCTTCCAGTTGGTGGTCATAGGTGTAGACATGGGTCTACAGTCTGACATTTGAAATCTTCTCAACACATCCACAACATACTGCCCCTGCCCTAGAAAGATATGCCCCTCCTCTTGCCACACCTCAAGCCCCAAAAACTAATGCATCAGTCCAATGTCCTTCGTCTCGAACTCCATAGCAAGATTCTCCTTGCAACCGCTAATCAATCTCTCTGCCCTAGTAATGAACAAGTCATCAACATACAACAAAAGAATGAGCGGATCATCCCCTACAACAATGTAGTATAGGTTCGGATCTGCATCACTCTTCGTGAAACTCATCTGCTGCAAGTAATATCAATCCTCGAATACCAAGCTCTCAGAGCTTGCTTAAGTTCGTAGGGTTCTTGCCTCAACCAGCATACATGGGTCTCCGCCCAAGTACCTCAAAGTCCTGTGATTGCTCAACATACACCTCCTCTATAACCCCGTTCAGAAATGTGATCTTCACTTCCATCTAATGGATCTGCCAACCCATTTTTGCAGCAATAGAAAAAAGGGAATGGATAGAAGTGTACTAAGCTACGGGAGCGAAGGTCTCATCATAGTCAACTCCCTCTATCTGTGAGAACCCTCTAGCTACAAACCTCGCCTTGAACTTCTGAATGCTGCCATACAGAACATTCTTGATCTTGTAGAGCCACCTGGAAGTCACAACTGAATTGATCTCAGGTCTAGGCACCACTTCCCAGACATTGTTCTTAATGATAGAGGCATACTCCTCCACCATAGCCTCTCTCCATACCTCCTGGCTGGCAGCCTCCTCATAGCTAGTAGGCTTAGAGTCAACAATGCTGGCAGCCTTGGTTACATAACTGCAAAATTGCTCAGGTGGCACACTCTCCCTATTCATCCTCTTTAGAGGACTAACGGACTCCACTTCCTTCAAGGTGTCTTGAAGTCACTTGGGCCTCCTCTTTCCTGAAGAAGCTTCCCCATAGGGAACCTCATCCTCTGCCCCCTAGTCTGGTGAACCTGAAGGTTTGCCAACTGACCCTGGTGTGCTTGTACCAGCACTTGTCCTCGAAGAACCTGTACCGACACCTGTGCATGTGTCAGCTGAAGTGCCATGTGAACTCTGTACTAGTGGACTCCATAAAGAAGTGCTCGGTGAACTCGCCACTCGTGCCCTAGATGTCATTGACACTGAAGTACCTCCTGTACCAGTCGATCCAGAACCCTGAGGTCCTGCTCCCTGTACTTGACCTCCCTGCTGAGGAGAAGTCTGGGACTCTCTCTCATCATACTCCTATGACCTGTGATAGACCCTCTCCTCCTTGAACTTCACATCCCTCCTAATCACCACTCTCCGTTTAGAAGGAATGAAGATCCGATAGGCCTTTGAAGTCTCGCTATAACCCATAAAGATACCCTTCTCTACCATGGGTTCCAGCTTCGTCCTTTGCTCCTTGCGGACATAAGAATATGTGAGACATCCAAAGATACGAAGATGTCCCACTTGAGGCTTCTCTCCAGTGAAAGCGTCCTCCGGAGTCATATTCCCCAATACTCTGTGAGGACTCCTGTTCTGAAGATAAATAACAGTATTGCAGGCCCCAACCCACAAAAACAAAGGCAACCCCTGATCATGAATCATTGTTCTAGCAGCCCCAACAATAGCTCTGTTCTTCCTTTCAGACACCCCATTCTACTGGGGGTTGTAAGGAACCGTGAACTCTCTCCTAATGCCCTCTTGTGCACAGAAGTTAGAAAACCCACCATTGATGTACTCACCACCATTGTCCGACCTCAAGACCCGAATCTTCCTACCTGTAGGCTTTTCCACAAGAGCTTTGAACCCTTTAAAGCGATTGAAGACCTCACCCTTGGTCTTCAGGCAAGTCCTCCTAGAGCAGTGATCAATGAATATAACATAATACTCATAACCACCCAAAGACACATGAGACATACGACCACTAACATCAGTATGAATCAAGTCTAGTATACCTGTAGATCTACTGTCGCTCGCTGGGAATGGTAACTTGGTGTACTTGCCCAAAGCACACCCTCTGCAGACCTCATAATGCTTGACACTAAAATCAGGAACTTCAGTAGGGAATTCCCTCTGTCCTCTCAAAGCTCCATGATGCATATGTGCCATCCTCTGGTACCATAACTCGCACAAGTCTCTATTGTTGGTGGTACTAGTGTGAGTGCTACCAGATGTGCTACTCACCAATGCTCTTGCCGACTGAAAACTGAGCTTGTATAGTTTTCCAGAGTGGACTCCAATCACTTTGGCTGAAGTGATGGAAGCTCCCCTGGGATGCATCAATACTTGCCCTCCTGAGAAAGTGATGTCAAACCCCTTCTCCATAGCAGACACTGAAATCAAGTTCTTCTTCATCCCCGGAACATACAAAACATCCATGACCTTCAAAGGAGGCAAAGACTCTCTCTCAAAGGTCACTGCCCCCACAACAACAACTCTCATAGTGCGGTCATCTCCTAGTACAATCTCAATATCAAGTGCCCTCTCTGCAAGCTTTGAAAATAACTCCCGTGCACCTGTCATATGGTGGGAAGCCCCACTGTCTATGTACCACACATCGAATGATGTACTCCTACTAGATGTAGAAGTAATAAATGCAAACTCCTTGTCAAACTATGAAGCAAACTGCGCCACCGTTGCTGAAGTTGTAATACCCTTCTTCCCCTTGTTCTTCCTCTCAAGAAACGTAGCAACATAGTGTCCCATCTTCTGACATGCCCAACATTTGACTTTGGACATATCCGTAGCTTTCTTCTTCTTCTCCTTTCCCTTAGCCCCATTTGATGAGGCCCCTTTCTTGGCCTTCCCTTTATTTTCCCCCCTGGCTGTCCAGGCTACATCCTCCTCATTTGCTAGCTTCAACCCACCAATGCCAGTCTTCCGTATCTCATGCTGCACACAATCATCCCAGAATCTGTCCCAATTGAGAAGATTCTCCCTAGAGGTAACAACATCTCCAAAGATCTCCCAAGACTTAGGAAGTCTCGATACAACTATCCTGACTAGTTTTGTGGGTGCAACTGCGTCACCAATAGCAGCCAAATCATCATGTACTTGTTTGACCCTGCCAAGATAATGAACTACACTTTTAGCCTTTTTCATCATGATGTTCTTCAATTGTTCTTTGAGTACCATCTTCCTGCTCTCATTGGTACTCTGATAGAGAGAGTGGTTAGAGTTGTCCTCATCTGATATGCATGTGTTTCCTCTCACCTGAGGAACCACATGATCCTTTAGACAGTGCATCAAAATCCTTTTTTCCTTTGCATTATTTTTTATGAATTCAGCAAGTTCATCTATAGCAGTAGGAGGTACAACCACTTGCCGCACTATGTTCCAAACTGTTGCCTCCTTAAACACTGTTTGAATTATGTCATTCCAAACGACATAGTTGGATATCCCATCCAGTGTGTCCTCTATCTTTAAGAACATGGCCATGACTGCTGTCCAAAATTTACAAACCAAGAAACTGAAGAAATGAAATTTCCAGCACACTTTGTTGTCCCAAAAGTTCAGTTTGTGTGAAATTTCACCTTGCTGTCTCAAAATATCAGTTTGCTGTCCAAAAATTCAGTTTGTTGTCCAAACCACTGTTTGTTGTCCCAAACTATTGTCTGCTGTTCACATGGCAATTTTCAACCTATAGCTCTGATACCATGTTGAAATTTATGACTAAAAAGTTTCCTGCAATCCCAACCCGGTTTTAATTTCACCTTATTACTCCATTCAGTTAAATGCCCTTTCCCATAAACGTACATTCAACCTATAGAATTCTGGAAATGATTTTTTTAGATTAAAACACATGGCACTGTCAACACATGCTGAAAATAAATATGGACATAAACATACTAGCAACACACATAAATATACACAGATTTTTGGTCAACTTAGACCTAGGCAAAACCCTTTCAATCTTCTCCGGGGAAAACTTGTTAGAGAGCTCTTCAAATTTATTTATCTTTCAAGTTCAAGAAAAATACATTTGCGGACAAAACAAAACAACAAAATACAACTTATCTATTCCACCCAAAACTTTTTGAAAACAGTGCCCACTCTGCCTCGATTTCCATGCCCACTTGAAGCTAAAAATATGTAATGTACGGATTTCTGTACCGCTGTATGAACTTATCATTTTTTTTCAAAAACTTCTCTCAAACGGCGTGCAACTCACGACATTAAATGCTGTTCGTACTGTACCCTCTGCTGTCTTCTATGCCTTGATTTCCGTGCCCAACTTTGCCTAGAAATCATTCCTTCAGCTTGCTGCATTAAATTTCTCCTTTAGAACTTTTGTCCACCTAAGGATATTTCGGGAACGCCAGAGCTAGAGATATGTCTCAGTGTGTCACTCCTCCCCCATTGTTGGCATGCTCGGTGGGACACGAATCCGCATGAACATGCAACATTCTTTGGAGATGTTGGTGGCTCTCTCACCAAGGCCTTGCTCATGTAAAGCGGTACTGCAAGTATACAAAAAAAAATAGAGAACTTTGTGTGAGGGTGAACTGCTCAGATAACATGATCGGATTTTTCGCCCTCCAACATCTGTAGTTCATGATGGAAAAAAGAACATTTACAGTTCACAACATTTAGGGCATCTGCAGCCGCAACCATCTTACACAGTCAACCTCGTGGAAGGAGAAGGAGGCGAAGCCAAACCATACCCGGTCACAGTCAAATATACACACAGTTCTAGTAGATTCCTTAGATTGAAGAGAACTCTGCTATGTGCTTGTTGAGAAAAGGCGTTCAAACTAGTGCCTTGTCGAAATATTGATTTCTTCATTTTTATAGTTTTTGTTACAAGTTAAAGAATTACAACCTCCATTCTTTAAGAAAATAGCTTGAGAAGAGAGTGCCATGTAAATTAGATCGGTAGTCACTGAAATTTGGCCCCAGTACATCGAAGCCAGAAGATCCAATGTGATAAAATTCCCTGTATTAAATAAGGAATTTATTTAAGAACCAACTTGTAAGCCTTCGATATTATGTTGTGACCTCCAAGGACAGGATACCAATTATTTTGTTATTTTGTGGTCCAAGCTAAGAGTGGTCTTTAGGTTTGTGGTGACAATTTTTCCTGTGCTTTGAATTCGAGAGGAGTCTTCAAATAGTAATGGGATTATCCTTCTTTGATTGGATTTGAGTGGATTTCCCTCTTATCATTGGGCACATTTAAAATTGCTAGCTATTACAAGTACATTTGTGGTCATTTGTTGACTTGAATTGTTTGAATAATGACAAAAATTCATGGATTATTGGAGTTATTGGGAACTCTAATTGTGTCCACTATTGACAGCACAGTCGAAATCAACAAAACAACTCTTGTTGACATTCAAACATGTTTGCAAAATGCAAAAGAAAACATTGAATTTTTGTAGCTTGAATCACAACTACAACAAGATGAGTTATAGAATAGACAACATTCTGAACTTGTTTTTGCTCAAAACATTGAGATAGACTCCCATCAGCAGCAAGTCAATAATGTTGCAGTTGATCCAGTGCCCAATGAAGCAACAAAGTTACATGTAGATGTAGAAGTTCAGTCTGCACTTCCCAAGCCAATCATCAGACCTTGGGAAGAGCTTGTCAGCGACAAGCACAGAACATGTCTTGGTTTTGACAAGGAGGTTTCTTTTCATATTCCTGATTACTCAAAGCCCATTTAGTTTCAGAGTGTTGGATTTCTTCATGACAGTTCACCTTTACCTGTTCCAGATTCTGCTCCTCCACATTCGCAGTCAAAAGTTGTTAAATGCCAACACTGTGACCGAGTTGGCCATATGAAAGATCACTGTTTTGATCTTCATCCATGTGAGCACTGTCATAAAACCACTCATTCTTCAAACAGATGCTTCAAAAACAAGCCTCCTTCAAGAACAAAGATTCATCTTGGATGGATCGGTTCTTGGCAATGGGCTTCAACAACTAAGAAGATATTTCAGTCATATGTCAAAACTTGTTCTAGAGTATTGAATAATCTTGCAGTTGAGTTTTCTCCATCATCTCACCTTGTATCTGACAGGGGGGGGAAGTGATGGTCATCTACAAGCTTCAAAGCCACATCAAGTGAGCCTAAGCCACAACCTGCCATACCAGATTCAGAGTTGTAGCCAGAGACAAAGATGCCCCTGAGCATGCCTTCGGTTGATGATCAGCCTTAAACCATCTATGTGGGGTTGAGACATCTCTTCAAAAGAATTGGGGACACTTCCTCTAGCAGAAGACTTCAGCTTCTTGCCAGTTTTGGAAGAGTTCCAGGAATTGCATTAAGCATTCCAGAGTTGTTGGTCATCCTTAAACCATCACAGGTTGAGACCTCCCTTTTCAAGTTGAGGTTCTCCCTTTTTATGCGGGGTGAGACCTCCCTTTCAAGGTTGAAGGTTTCCCTCTTCAAAACTTGAAGAGCACTTCCTCTAGCAGAAGACCTGAACTTCATGCTAGATTTGGAAGAGTTCCAGGAACTGCACTAAGCGTTCCAGTGTTGGTGGTCATCCTTAAACCACCCCCCCTTTATACCAACATTTTAAAGAGCACGTTCAACCTAGTGCTGTCATGCATACTTTTGCACATTTTGTATTACAACTCTCTTTTTGGACTCATACATACCCCTTCAGATTAAGGGGGGGAATGTTGGACACCTAATCCTCTATGAGTTGTTGTGGAATGTGAACAACCACCAGAGTCCAAGAGACCACTTGGAATATGAATCCAAGGGTCACACCATGTACTATAAATGTATATCATGTCAATAATAGATGTAGTCTAATGCTTATCATTCATATTCAGTGTCTGCCATGTATGTGTTTAACAAATTTATTTATTTAGCAATGAACATAAAAAAATGTTAGATTAGAGTGTAGATTCTACCTCTTTGGCCTTCAATCCCAAGCTCCAATCTCCCCTTGCAAGCTCCTCACTCCAAGCTTCAAACTCTCTCTTGCTCCAAACTCTCTTGCTCAAGCTCTTAATGGATGAATTGAATAATGGGAGGGGAGAGGGTCTATTTATTCCTCCCCCTTTCCCTCCCTTTCCTCTCTCCTCTCCCCTTTCCCTCTCTCCTCTTTGCTGACAACGTTGCCCTCCTTCTCGGCCACAACCTTTTTTTTTGCTGACCGGGAGCAGTCAAGGAGTGAACTCTCCCGAAAACACACCGGCAAAGGCAGGGACCTTTTTTTTTCAGGGAGCGCGAATTGGAAGCGGGGGCGTGAGGGGGGGGTGCTCCCCCACAATCCTGTTATATAGACCACAAAGAGCCTTGGAATACAAAGAAGCAACCCTTCACTTCAGATTCTTGCATTGGAATACGAACAATCAGAAATCTATGTATATAAAAACATGTGTTTTGAATGATAGATTTGCTAGTGAATTTTGATTTATGTGAAAAAAAGTTCATGCATTTCCTAGTAAAGAGAGAAAGAGGAAGAGGAGCATAAGAGATAAACAACTGAAAAGAGGACAAAGATAGAGTTTAGATTAGAGACAAAGACCAGGTAAATCAACAAAGTTAATTTGTAATCTTATCAAGAGATTGGTGTCTCCTTTTAGGTAGTAGCTTGATAAAGAGCACGTTGGAGCCTATAGAAGAGGGAGTGAGTGCTCCTAGCAAGTTGTAGCTTTCAAAAGAAAATCGAGGTAGAAGCCTACGGAAAATTAATGTAAAAGAGGGAGTGGGTGCTTTCTTTTACATCATAACAACCAAAATCTATGGTTTTTCCCTTTATGGGTTTCCACATATATCTGGTGTCTCAATGTGTTGCATGAGTAGCTTGTATGTGTTTCTGTGAATTCATAGTTAATTGCTAAACTCTTATATAAATCTGCGATTAAAAAAAGTTTTAAAAGGCTGAACACATATATAAATCTGCGAATTGATTAAAGAAAGAGTTGTAAGGCTGTTAAAATAATATGAAATTGGTCATTTGCATAATTACTGATTCACCCTTTAATGGCCAAACCAAGATTTTATTTCTAAAATTTCATCAGAATGATTTAATGAGCAACCCAAATTAACTTTCTAAATTCTATAAAATTTACCAACTACAATTTAAACAAAATTTATCAATTTAATTCACAGATATAAACCTGGCTCCCGTGTTTGAAGTCAATTTCGAGCTGTTGTAGCACCAATTTGTTTTCATTACCAAAATGATAAACCTCCCTGCCAAACTAGACACAATCTTCGTACCTAGTTCCAAAGTAATTCAACTTTGAAGCACTCTGGCTCCCGTGCTCAAAACTCCAGGGACAATTAAGCTCAATCTCCCTCATTGTCTATGGCTCTGTTAGAAATTCTTGTCTCTCCCTAGAACTTCCAAAAATCCTCCTGCATCTGTGAGGCTGGAAAAGTAATCATATCCCTTTCATACCCCCTCAATCTCCTTATATCCCTTCATTGGGCACCGCCAGATTTTTCACCGCCTTCCATTCCTCTGTTGTCGGTGCTCTACATCTAGAATGCCCTTCCCTTTTAGATGCGGTCATATTTATTTCAAATGAACATGAAGTGTTTGGGTATAATAGTTTATTTGTCTTGTTTGATTACTTTACTTATGAGTTAATAAATTAGTTCAATTTAAAAGTTATCAAATCACTTTATTTACTTTGGTTAAAAGTTAACAAATTACTTTACTTAAATAAATCACTTTAATTTATAACCCATTGTATTTTTATTTTATTTTAAAGTTAAATTAATGCATTAATGTGGCATAACTATTAAACACCCTACTTGATATATTCATTATATTCTGGTGAGTTAGGAATTTATTTCGATAATCAGTTTATTACCTTAAACAAATAGGAGACATTTCCAATGTTAGCTAGTATGTGTACTAGTGCAATACATGCGGTTCTTACATATGTAGCTATCATATGGATGCCCCATATGCATGCTAATATTCACATTCTGTATGTAATTGTAGGTGGGTCATTACATACACCCCTCCTTCCGAAAACTTCGTCCCGAAGTCAAGGTTTATATAGTATATTAGTAATTATTTAGTGATTAGTATAATCATATAAGAATTGTGTTTCAAAATTGAATTTTTGTTTAACATGAGGGCATTTTAAAATTTGTGTTTTTGAACATTTAAAATTTTACAACCATAATAGTCATGCCCTGCACCTGTCGGGTTCCCAAGCTATTCTAGAATCATTCTATTCTTCCTAATATCTTCCACGCCCATCCTATCCATCCTCTACTGGAGTATGCCATGGCGTCAGCTATACTGACCTAACTATTCATAGACCCTAAAGATAACAAGATCGACTATATCGACCTGATTTCCTAGTATGCACCCGACAATCATCATCACACGTCTAGGGAAGCGTGACTTGCATAGTCCTCCCATGACGCCAAATTCTGGAGGATAAACGGTGGGTAGTACCTCCACCCATCCTAGTGGGACCAGGGTCAACACCCTATCATGGAATCTTATTGAGCCTTAATTGTTCTTGGAGTTTTGTCATCACGTGGTCAGTTTGGTAACAATGTTATCTGCAATGTAAACACTTGTCCACACATTATAACATATGCATCAATATATTCAAAATAAATTATATTTAAATAACATTTTCTATGTATTTCACATATGTTGCTATCTACGATATTGATCTTTGCGTTCACATAATGTACTTGGCCATGTCCAGCCCATATATCTGTAAGTTAGCTTTCATATTAAAATGTAGTCATTCTTTTATTTCCATCTCATCAATCATGTCGATATCCAATATGAAATAAAATTATAGATATCTCATCCATAATATAATTCATAATTTGGATTTCATAGCAAGGTTAATCAAATACTAAACTTCATATTGGTATCCATATTCTAGCAATGTTAATTAAATAACATATTTCATATTGGTATCCACGTACCAGCAGAGTTAAGCAAATAACATATACCATGTACCAACAAAATAAAAATTCATTTTTACATGTGATAATTCAAAATAATAGTCTTAAGTATCCAACTCAAAATAAAGTAAACATATACAAAATAAGGTTTTAAGTTCTTCAAAATCAACACAAGTTGGGGTATTTTTGACATATGGTCTCTGTATCTTCCCAGGTAGTCAATCCAGGGCTATACTTGTCCCATTGGACCTTAACTTGGTCTACCAGGCGGTTCCTGAGCTATCGAACCTTACGTTCCAGTATACGTAATGGTTCAACTGAAATGGTTCCCTCGTCCGATACCTATAGTTCCTTCCATTGAAGGTTCTGAGATTTGTCAGCTATATAATGTCTTAATACAGATACATGAAAAACATTATGAATTTTATGCAAGTGGGGTGGTAGTGCAAGACGATAGGCGACAGGTCCAACTTTTTTTAGAATTTTGAATGGCCCAATAATCGAGGTGATAATTTGTTTCTTTTCCAAACCGGATAATGCTTTTGTTTGGTCTGATGCGGATGAAAACTTGATCCCCTATTTCATAATTCCTATTTGTTTTGTGAGCATCAACATAACTTTTTTGTCTATCCTGTGCCTCCTTTAATCGTTTCCTAATTTGTTTTACTCGTTCTTCCATCTCTTGAATTAATTCTTGCTCTACTATCACATGATCCTCTAACCTATGCCAACTTAACAATGTTCTGCAAGGTCTGTTGTACAATGCTTCAAATGGAGGCATTCCGATTGAACTGTGGTAACTTCTATTGTATGCAAATTCAACTAAGAGCAAATACTTTTCCCATTGTGTCTGTTGATCCATAATGTACATCCTCAACATATCTTCTACTACTTGGTTCACTCTTTTTGTTTGCCCATCAGTCTCAGGATGATAAGCTGTGCTTAAATTTAGTTGAGTTCCCAAGGCTGATTGCATACAAGTCCAGAATCTTGAAGTGAATCACGAGTCTTTATCTGATTGATTTTCTTAGGTACTCCATGAAATTTGATAATTTCATTTATAAATACCCGAGCTACATCAACAACTTCATAAGTACCTCTTATGGGAATAATATGAGCGCTTTTCGTTAATTTATTCACCACAACCAAAATGGCATTATGCCTTTGTGGGGTAAGAGGTAGTTCGACGATAAAATCCATTGAAATTATCTCCCATTTGGTCATAGGTATGTCGTGAGGTTGTAGGAGACCTGCTGGATGACAATGGTCAGCGTTCATTTGATGATATTCAAGACATTTTGCAACGAATTGGACAATATCGCGTTTCATACCTACCCAAAATAAGAGTTTCTTTGTATCAGCATACATTTTCTTTACACTAGGATGTGCATAATATAATGCTCTGTGGGCTTCCTTAAGAATGGTGTTTCGGAGATCCCCACTATCAAGTATGTTAGCAAAATTCCATCATCTTCTAGTTCATATCTGTCAAACTTAGGTTCTTTTGGATTTTTACTATCAAGCTCAGATCTCACTTTTAAATACCATCTATCTCTCAAGAGATGTTCTAGTACTCATTTCCTCAAATCTACCTTGATAGGTATGAGGGAAAATATTCGTGGTCTTCTACTTAAAGTATCTGCCACCACATTCTCTTTTCCTTTAATGTATGAAATTCCAAAGTCATACTCACTTCAGAATTCACTCCATCGTCTTTGCCTAGCATTCAAGTCTCTTTGGGTAAACAAATATTGTAAACTTTGGTGGTCACTTTTGAGCATAAAGCTTCTCCCTACTAGATAGTGTCTCCATATCTTTAAAGCTAACACTACAACAGCTAACTCTAAATCATGCGTGGCGTAGAGTTCTTCATGAGGCTTTAACTTCCTGGAGGCATATGCTATTACTCCTCTGTCTTGTATTAATACTGCACCTAATCCTTGCTTGGATGCATCTGTACATACGGTAAAGTCTTTGTCCATATCAGGTACTCACAAGATTGGTGCATTGGTCAACAATCTTTTAAGTTCAGAGAATGCTCTATGACATTCCTCAGTGCATTCATACATAACTCTTTTACGTTGGAGGGTTGTGATACGGTGTGCAATTTTTGAGAACCCTTCTACAAACCTTCGATAATATCTGGCTAAACCCATAAAACTTCGCACTTCATGCACATTCTTTGGTATCAGCCACTCCATGATTGCTTTTGTCTTCTCAGGATCTACTGAGATCCCTTCACCAGATATAATATGACCTAGGTAATTAAATTTTTTTTGAAAGAAGGAACACTTGGATAGCTTTCCATATAACTGGTGTTTTTTGAGGCAAGATAATACTATCCACAAATGTTCTTCATGCTCTTTCTCATTTTTGCAGTAGATGATAATATATTCTAAGAAGTCTTGTACAAATTGGTCGAGATATTTGCAGAAAACACTATTTATAAGGTTCATGAATACTGTTGGTGCATTGGTCAACCCAAATGGTACCATTGTGAACTCATAATGCTCGAAGTGTGTTCGGAATGCAGTCTTAGAGATATTGCTTTCCTTAATTCTTAATTGATGATAACCTGACCGTAGATCGATCTTTGAAAAGACATAAGCTCCTTTCATTTGGTTGAAGAGGTCATTAATTTGAGGCATTGGATACCGATTCTTTACTGTAGCTCAATTTAAGTCTCGATAGTCTATGCATAGCCGTAAGGAACCATCATTCTTTTTGACAAAAATTACAGGTGCACCCCAAGGCGAGGAAGTAGGTCGAATGTGTCCTATATCCAATAGTTGCTTCAACTGGATTTATAACTCTTGAAGTTCAAGAGCCGTCATTCTGTAGGTTGTTTTAGAGATTGGTTATGTACCAGGTTTCAATTCTATTGTAAGATCAAGTTCCCTTTCAGGAGGTAATCCTGGTAGTTCCTTTGGAAAAACATTTGGAAATTCAGATAACACTGGATATTGCTCTAAGGATAGTCCTTTCTCCTTGCTTACTTCCTGAACTGCGTATGCCCGACATCCTTTCCTTAAGCAATGCTTCATTTGCATTGCTGAGATGAAGCGTAAAGATACCTTTCTCTTGATACCTTGGATTTGGATCGTCTCTCCTTCATCATTTATGCAGAGAATTCTTTTCCCATAACAGTCTACCCAAGCTTGATGAACTTCTAACCAATCCATCCCTATGACGAGGTCATAAGTTCCTAGGGTTGTGACATAAACTTTTAACTTAGTTGAACAGATCCCTAGATCAACTTTGCATTCCTCAACATTTAAATCTACCAATTGAAGTTCTCCCGAAGCCATTTTCACTTGTTTGAAATCGTTTTGCTTGCGGGGGCTGCCAACCCACATTTATTTAATGCATATGACGAAATGAAACTATCAGTGGCACCAATATCAAATAATATTTTGAGTTTTATACCGTTAATAGTACTTGAAGATTCCACTATAGTGGACTGATGTTCTGCCTAGTTGTTGTTGACTACTGCATGGATTCTATGATTGCCTTGGGTATTTGATGATGGCTCTTTTCCTGCTCTATGCATTATACTTGACGAGGCTTCCAGACAATCACGTTGCAAATGCGGTCCTCCACATCCCCAACAATTAACTTGGGATGATTCCCTTGAGTTAGATTGTGAGTTTCTAGAAAAGGAGCTCCGTCCTCTTGTGCTACTTCCTCTCGTACTTCTTCCTCTATTAGTAGTTCCTTGAGATTTCCATTGACTTGTGTTTGACGATTCAACAACTATAGTATTAACTGTCATGGGAGCTCTTGCTCCTACTCCTTTCGGGGTAAATCCATTACCATAAGGAGGTGGTCTCGAGCTACTCCCCTGAAGAAGTTTTGGGGAGTCTTCCCTAGAAATCCTAGCTGTGGGGGTCTTGTCGGTCTGACATCTCTTTTGATCCCTATATGTTCCTCTGCATAACGGGCACATTCAACGGCCTCTGCCTTTGATCTTAAATCTTCACTTAAAGAAAGTCACTAGGGTTTCTAAGAGAGGCTTCTTAGTCTTCCACCCACCTCATCCAGGTTCCTGTATCTTTGAACTTGCCATTATTGACTCCATTGTCCAATTGAGAGAAGGCAATAGACTAGTTTGTGGTGGTCATTTTAATTTTTTTGTTTGTTTAATTTCTCTTCAATTTATGGTAACTAGGGTTAGGGTTAGCTTAAATCTGCATTTAATAGCAATTTATTGTCCATTTGTTATTGCCCTATTGAAAGGGATTGCATTTAATAAATATAAAAAGGCAATATCTAGCATTCACTGCATGTTTTCACCCCAAAATTAGGGCTTACGTCTCTATAATAAATGCCATTGTATGCATTTTCAACTATTGAAAACCATTGTTTACTTAACCCTTGTTTGCCTCCATAGCCTTTGCTCCTTTGTTGGTCCTATTACTCATAGTCTAGTTTCTATAGCTGCTATATGTCAGTGTGTGCCCAAATTTTGCATATCATAAAAACCCTAACTCATAGCAACTTTCTTGTAAGTCATAAAGTTATAGGAAAGTGTATTTGAAGTCTAGGCAACTCTTATCTTAACCTTCGAGGCTTGGCCAATGACTTTCCCTTCAATTATTAGACCTTGCATCACCCTTGAGCCCTCCCTAGTTGAATATCTAGCTGGTGATCTTTTGTAGGGAAGCCGCCCTTGTGGGGATGATATCCACCACTATAGCGATGGAGAGAATCCATTGAGGAAACAATGGTGGCTGATCTCTTGTTGCTATAAGACCTAGGTTGCCTAGTGAGGTTTTGCACTAGGCTTGGTAGATTTTGCGGTATGTCAACTCAGGTTGGCAAGGAAGACTTTCTCTAGGCTTAGCTAGCTTGATGCCCAACTTCCTGTACCTTGTCCTCGTGGGTGACATGAACAGAAAAACAATAGAGTAGATGGCTTCAATATCATTAACCCTGACTGGACTGAGTTTGAAATGAAGGAAGACACAATATTGTATAATGAACACAATATACAATTTTGGAAGTAAAGTATTTCAGTGAAAACCAATTTCTATTAACAATCAATGGGGAAAAACACTGCAAACATAGCAATACATGGTGGCTAGAATGGTGGCAGCTCATTATTGAGGAAGGATTTAAGGACTATGATCATTCACAAAAAGCTTATAACAAGATGTTGAAATTACATTTATAGAAATGCCAAAAACCCTAAGAGGAAAAAAGTCTAAAATGTAAGAACCCTTATCTCTAGCATATAGTTGGTGCTGAGTGTGCACACTAAGCTGGATGATGGTGAGCTGTAGGAAAAATAGCAGAGCCTCGGTCAGATGACAACTTTTTGCTTGTTGCTACATTTTAGGTGTTATTTAGCTAGTTGGAAAGAGAATTTGCACTCTGAGCTAGATGCTTGGCTATGGTGCATTGGAACTTTGAAAAATGCATTGGAAGGCCACAAAAGATGCACTAGAAGTTCATGAGCCAAAAGGTGCCAGTGTTGGGACTGTTTGTGAGATGACCTTGGATGGCCATATGGATTGGTTGTACACCCTGTTACCCACCATTTTGTGGGTAATATCGCTAGGAGAATTTTTTTTTCCAAGATGATCCTCAACCGGCAGCCAACAACCCCTTGCAACCATCAGCTAGCTCATTGTGCCATTTCTCCACCACTTGAGCCAGCCATGTGGTCCCTCACCCATCTGCCATGATCGTATGTTTGAAGGTGGGCCTCCCGAAGCTAAAGGTATGCCTTGTCATTTTGAAATTGAGTTTTGTAGTTTGCCTATCATAGACACTTCTGGGCACAGATTAATGGGGGGGTTCGACGGAAAGAATGGGCTAGGTTTGTGCTTCTATCCCCTAGACCCCTTTTAGGACTTAACCTTGGATTCTAGTCTCGTGGGATCTCTTTTACTGACCACTTGGTTTTAGTGATGGTATTTCATGGGAAACCCCGATTTTGGTTGCGTGGTCCCGCTCACTTATCCACTCATATTACCCCCTTTCTATTCATTATTACCCAATCCATCATTTCTCCCCCTGGGGCCACATTCCTCCATCAGGTCCACATAGGGTCAACTCACCCCTTCCCCTTGTCCACACCTTGGGTCATGGCTTGGAATGAAACCCGAAGGTTGATGCAACTAAAAAGAGAGTCAAAAGCATATATGGCCACATTCAACAGGAAAAGTACCACAAAATGCAAAAGATGGCCAAGACAAAAACATTTAGCACATCGGCAAAAGCCATTACATGAAACTCTACCCCATTAGCATGGCCATCACCTTGGTTCCCACAAGTTCTATGAACCTTTCTCATCATATAGAAACCCATGATTGTCCCAACCCCTGGTGGGCGATGAACCGCCCCACCTTAAACTGGGGTACTATATCTTATACATCATGCTCTAACCCCTTGAACCCTGAGCAGTTAATCAAAGAAAATCACAAAAAGGCAAAAGGCATACAAAGAAGGGTGGAAAAATCAAGGCCGTGGCACCTCATGTACCATGATTGCTCCCTCCTACACCTTATAAACCTAAGTGTGGGCTTCCCTCTTGTTAGTTGCCCTTGTGCCCCAACATTTGACCCAGGGCTTCCCCTTCTCATTCCCTGCCTCATTCACGTCTTTGTCACATGCCACCACCTTTTGACGGATGTACCTTGACTATATTATGCCCTTTAGAAGCAGAGATCACCTAATAGGGTACTTGGTTAAACCCATTGGGAGTTCAGGAGACATTGGCACATCCCGAAGCCCATTATGGAAGGGTAGGCCATTATGAAGTCCCCACCCGTGGTCCATGATTAGTTAAGTTCATTTACTTAGTTTCTTTAATGACTTGTTCTACTGGAAGCCTAGGGGATGCCTTGGATCTTATGCAGGATTGCAAATGGTTTCCATTTGGGGTTTGGTCTCCATATATGGGGTCCTAATCCTTCAGAGGGCTACAGTGGCACATATAGGGTGTGCGTTGAGAGCCATGGGCCTCCACAACAGTAGATTTCACTTCATGGATGCCCACATCCATTCAGAGATTGCTCGTGGTTCACTTATTGGACGAGGAGGATGCACCTGATCCATCATGCCCAACTGGCCCTAGATCCACACCATACACTTGACAAATGATCCAGGACTTCTACATGATGTGGCGTCTCCTACATTATCATCCTAGCCCTTGGGGGCAAACCTACAGGCATCTTCGATTTGTTTGGAGATGCATAAGGGCACTTGTGTGCCCCCACAGTCATTTGGAGCACCATAGGTTATTTCAAGGGGCCAACCCCTTGTCCATTGCTTTTGAGGGTTCTATTCTTCATTGTGGTACCCATGGACCTCATTAAGCATCTTAGAGGGCCCTACGACATGCATAGATTATTATTTGTCCTCTTGAGAGGCTTACTTTTTTTCATTTGTGAGCTAGTTTGGTGGGCTTGTCACCAAAAGGTTGTATTATTAACACATTATTTTATTTTTGGGGCTTATGTAGGCCAAGGAGGCTAATTCGAACTCCTTAGATGTGTATAAATACAAGTGAGGTGAGATCATTTCTCATCATCACTTTGGATTGGATCTCTCTCTTCTTTAGAGAATTTCGCACTTTTTGCAAGATGATGAATTGGAGCATTTATGGATGAATTTTGATGTATGGTTATTGGTTTATCTTCTCTTGGAGCTTCTTTATTGTCATTTGTGAATGGTTGGATATACTCTACTGCATGTAAGTACGAAATTTTGATGTTATTCTTTGTTACTTTTGTCATATATGCTGGATGGGATTTTCGTTGTTTTAAGGCTAATTGCTGCATGCAAATTATTGCTTAATATTGTGGGATTGTCTCTATTATAACGTTCTCTCCATGCATTGGCCCTTGTAGTATGAGCGAAATCTCCTAGAGGTAAAATTTGACCTTGACAAGCCATTCCTCTTGTGCATTTGAAGTATAAAAGCTACAAGATTGCTTTCACTTGACCTAGAGGGTTTGTGAAGCAATTTTGAGGCCTCCTTGACTGGAAACCAAGAAATATTACACATAATCAACATAGACTCCATTCTCCCAAGTACTAAGGCACTGATCTACCAAGGGTGGTCACCAAAACTCATAATCTTTCACCTCCTCCCAAGTCTAGCCACATTGGGGTGCCTAGGGAATCAATTTCCCGACAAGTTAGCCAATGAAAAAGTTCGATCTCCTAGGGTCCCCTGCGCCGGCCTCTCTTCTAGCCCTCCTCCAGATTTGAAGACATTCCAGCGGTGTAGTTGGAAGAAAAGCCAAGCCCTAGCTTCGAGACTAAAAATTGCTGTACCATCTCCAAGGCTAGCACTTGCCAGGGTCAAAATAACATCATTGAGTCAAATACTTTCTTTGATCCTTCCCACCTTGTTTAGGGTAAGAAAATCATTGATTATTTCATACTTTCCCCAAACCCCAGACGGGGTCCACTTGGCCCCGTATGGTCTCATTGCTACAAAGGACTATTCTCCGAGAGCCATCCAAGATACCAACTTTAACAAGGATTTAGGGTGTGGGAAACTCCATTTAAAGCCTATTCTCATACACCTAACCCCAAAAATCATCCTCCTTTCCCTCGAGGCACATAGTACCTTGCTTAGGAAGCAAGCAAGCTTCATTCTTCAAAACCTTCTTGGAAAGGGTCTAGGTCACTCATATCCATTGACTTATCATTCGTTGGTGACTCCATACATATTGGGTCTCCTCCCATCGGTTGGTGACTCCATACATATTGGGTCTCCTCCCATCGGTTGGTGACTCCATACATATTGGGTCTCCTCCCATCGGTGAAAGTCCGTAAATAGAAGGGAGCCTTAGCTGAGGTGACAGTGGGCTAAGATTCCATTTGTTGCCCTTGGCCTAGCATTTGCCATTTAGGGATTCCCCTTTAGGTCCCCTTGCTAGTTTGAGCGGTAACACACCCTACTAATCAGGATTTTCCTTACAAGGACTTCCGAATAGACCTCATGGTGAGGACTTCATACTAATGATATTAGACCTAAATCAATGGCCTTAAGCTAAATCTTCTTTTGAAGTTAAAATAATCCTATCCATGACGTATAATACTATAAGTCACTACATTATAAAATAGACTTTACAGCAAAGTATGCTTGGTTGGCACAATGGGGCTAAGAAGTATTAGTAAATGAGAAGAAATTTGAGACTTTAATTCCTGTTATGCCCTGCCTTTTTGTACACAAACAGTTAGTTTGTTGTTGTCTTCATATTCAATATGAAACCACTCTAAAGAGATACATATATGTAATCAACTTGTCAAATTACATGTTCTGCTAGAATAAAATTATCTTGTATTAGGGTCTTAAATAGTTTTTGAGCTGTGTTGTATTTTAATTGTCATTTTAAAGTAATAAAAAAATATGCCTGAACCCACTCTTACATGGTTTTGTAGGTGATGCACAGTCTGTGAGCTCCTTAGCTGTTTTGTCAAAGCAGGCACAAATCTTCAATCTCCAAAACTGGCTTCACTCTGCTGATTTTGAAGGTTATATTCAACTTTACATTTGTTTAGATTTTTGGTTACTCTATGTAGTCCTTATAAGATCCTTTTTGCAAGGCTATGTCTTTTGTGATTTTTATCTCTTACATATGTAGGTGTTAAACTGGGTAAAACAGTGGTTGATGTGTGGTTTAGTTTTTCTTTGTACAGAAGAGCGTTCCCCTTCAATAGACGTGGACACTTCACTGCTGTTAAAGACACTTGACTTCCCACCACTGACATGGGTTGTCCAGGGATTTGATATTGATCTTCAGCCTTCAGAAGCACCTATGCATTATCTTCAACGGTATATAGATGCACAAGAACATGCTGGAGACCGAACATTGGAGACCTTATTTTCACACGGAATTTCTTGTTATACTCTTCGAACTCCAGCAGATTTAAACAATCTACGTGAAAGATATGGGAGCAAAGCATTAGCAGCGGAAGACGAATTGTTTTATAGTCTCCATCCTAAGTACCTTACGGATGTTGAAAATCTGCGTACAGCAGTTTTTGGGAATTTAACTGCAAAAGGTGGTCAGAAGCTCACAGGAAAGAGACTGGCAAAATTGTTGCCCCTTCTGGTGCACTATGTTAATGAAGATTTCCCTTTAAGTGCGGATCGAAAGCTAAGGGATGTCCTTGTTGATGTCATAATAGACGGTGCATTTGCTGGAGGTGTGCAGTATTTTGAAAAAGAGATGGAATCAGTTTTCTCAAGGCCCAAAAATTCAAATTTATCAGGAAGAGTTCTGAGCTCTGATTCAGAGTATCTGGAGGCTCTTTCGGCTTCAGCAATGTCAGCAGTCACAAGTCAGGAATTCAATGAGATAATAGCAGCTGCAGGTATTTATGAAGCATTGTCATTTATATTTATAATGTAGAAAGTCCAACCACATGATTAACCCTCAATTTTGACAAATTTTACTATTAATTTACAACATCTTATAGGTAATATTAAATTTTGACAGAAAAACAAGCAATTGATTACTGCCAGCGCCGATGTGTTGGAGTGCCTTCAGTTCTTGTATCTTCAGCATGTGAAGTTAGTCTTGGTACAAAGATAGATAGGATGAAGCCATTTTACAGGTTTGTATGTTGCTATAAAGATATTCGCTGAAGATAAAGAAGAAACTTTTAAACATACCTTGGTTGCTACTGATAAGTTTTCCTTTTCGTTGATCATGTTTGAAGTTGCCATAAGGCATTTATTCATCAGATAGAAAATCACATGATAGGTTTTACTTTCTCATTGTAGGGAAAAAAATGATCGTCAGGTTAGGGAAGTCCTTGTGCGTCTTGGAGAAACTCTTCGTGAAAAAGCTGAGAAGATTCTGTTTAATATCAGTTTGCCCATTCCTGAAAGTGAAATTCAAGATAACTGCAAGAAAGTGATCAATGATGCCTTGAAAAGGTAATGCCGTCTTAGATTTTTTGCTAATTAGATGTGCAAGGAGATTATGATCTAAAATGATCTTTCTTAACATGCACCATTTTCATTGTTAAAAATATATTTTGTTGTATGCAGTAATGTAACATAGATATGTTTTCAAAATAAAAGATCTAAACCTTATGCTGGTATTTGGCTTTTGTTTTTCCTAGAAGTCGTGTTTCATGAGGTGAATGATATTTTTTCACTAGGAACGAGGACTTGACAGCACAGGAGAAAAGTTCACTGTTTGCTTATATGCAACACATGTGTAACATTTTTTTTTGAAATCATTGTTCAGTGGGGACATGGGCATATTAGAAGTATTCTATTAATATAGGTAATTCAGAAAGTTACAAGTTGAAATCAAGCATCAGACTGCAGAGTGAGCTAGCTCAGCCTCAAGATACTGAACTATCACCTTTATATACATCATTGTGCTTCGGCATACCTAAAAAGGTATTATCCAGATTATGAATTATCACCTTTATATGCATCATTGTGCTTCAGCATACCTAAAAAGGTACTATCCAGATTATCAGATGTGAACAAAATTGAAGCAACTGCCAAAATTGTAACAAAGTCAGTAACCTGGAAACCTATATCAGTAACTACAATATGGTAAGCATTGAGCCTTAATTGCCGATTACAAATTCCATGGTTCCTAGTATAATCCCACATTACCATCAGCATCTGCTCAGTGGTTTTTGTCCACGTATGTTAAAATTGGCAACTAGGGCCAAACTCCATGTGGGTCATCTTATTTATGGCAGCTGATATTTTTCTTGGATTCCTCAAATCGAGAGGTGTAGGATTGATCTAAAGATCATCCGATTCCGATAAGTATTCATGGAGATATGAATTTATTTGTGTTATGGGACAATTCGTCAAGGTCGGCCAACAACCAAATTGCCCCCACTTATGCTCAACGTTTTAGTATAAATAGAGGTGCCTTGAAAGTCATTTGGACACACACTCTTCTTGTGATCTCTTCCTCTCCACTTGTCTTTGGGTTTTGGTGGGAGGAGAGATCCTAAGAGTATATGCTGCCCTAAGAAGAAGATGCCCTAGCTCTACGCTGCCATGGAGAAGCCCTAACCGCTGGCCTAATGATGCCCTAACTACAACGTTGTCATGAAAAGAGAACCCTCTTCGCTGTCAAGGAAGGAGCTATATATACGCTGTCCTAAAGGGTCTGCCCTAGCCCTAGACGTTGTTGATCCAAGTGTGCAACGTTCTCAAAGGGATAGCTCTGAAATTAAGACAGCCTAGCCGCAGGAAGAGAGGGGTCTTGGACAGCATGGAAGCAAGGGTCTGAAGTCTGCTACAGGAGGCCGAAGCTGAGGCAAGTGCAGATTGTTTGAGGGCTGGAATCTTGCTGTTTCAAGGGCTGAGAGAGCAGGCTACTAGGCCGAGTCTTAGTAGGGCAGTACGCTATTGTTCTGAGATTGTTTGGTCACATTTTGTGGAGGCAGAAGCTACAGGAAGGCTGTTGTGCTAGGCCGCAGGCCATAGCACACAGTTAGGGACTGCGTGAGGGCTGTCAAGGATGGACAGTGCCCTAAGAAGGCAGCGTGGCATGGGAGGAAGCCTTCCAAGATGGGCCGCAGTCCTTATGGGGTATGTTTAGGGCTGCGTAAGTGCCCTAACCAGGTCTGCAGCAAACAACAATATGCAAATATAAATGACAGCAGTACTGCTAATCTAGCGTGGGCAGATTTGAGGGCTGTCTTGAGCCCTTACATTCAGCGTGGAGGAGGAGCATCTCTCCTTGCCTAGTCCGCAGTTTTTGGAGGGCTGTTCGAGGACTGTTGAGAGGAGTTTAGGGCTGCAGCAGTATGCCCAAGTGCCCTAACCAGAACAGTCAGGAACAACAAAGTGTCAAGCAGATTTGGAGCAGTGATAGAGGTGCTTTGATATTGACCAGATTTGGATCAGATTCGGAGCAGCCTGTGGGAGCCACGTGTTGGGTTAACATGGAGTGTTGAATACCTCAAAAGGGGTGCAACATGATATGATGGATGCAGCAGCATGGTATATTGCAGCAGCATGGTGCTGTAAGGTGCATGGAGCAACATGTTTTAGAAGCAGCAGTTGGATGCTGCATGGTGTTAGAGACAGCTGTGAGTAGTGCAGCATAGTGCACAATAATGAGGTCCAGCATGATGATTGGGTGCAGCACAGATAGGTACAACTAGGTGATGGAATCACCTGTGTCCAGATCAGCTATCTCATGTGACATCTTCTTAGAGAAGATCTCTGCTCTTATTTAGATAAGTCAAAATGTTGACTTCTGATGTATATGTACTATCTCTCTCTCTCTGCTGAACTATTGAAGAACATATAAGAAGAATTGATCAAGGGTTTCCCCACATTGGGGTTTGTCCCTCGCTGGCGCCACATCTTGTGTCCTCTTGTCTTGGCTTGTCTTATGCGATTTATGTTTATGTTCTATCTGCATTTTACTATCATGCTAAATGTGATTGCTAATCTGGAATTGATATTGAGCTAATATGGAAAATTGAAGTAAATTTGCTATCAGCATAGAACATACCTAAAATTAACAATATATGGCTAGTCGAATATTCTTGAAATACTCATTGCTTTGCTTCCTGCTTAGACAGTTTAAAAGATGCTAATATGAATGGGGAACTTTCATTACTAGTGGTTGATTTGTTGTGGCATCATATGTGCTCTAGCATTGAAATATGGAGGAGAGGCTAAGGCACACGAGATCTCCAAGACTCAGAAATCGTTTTGAGAAATTCCATCCGGATGAGGAGTTATTAAAATAATTAATATTTTAATGGGTTCCTAAGTCTAAACGTAGGAAAATAAAAATATTAATGGGTATTAATAAAGATAAGGATGAAAATCTTCTAAGAGACGAGGATCAAGTCTGTTTTAATCTTAGCCGTTGATTAGGGACTTAATCTTGGCCGTTGATTCATCAACAGGAAAAGTATAAGAGAAGACTTGAGGGTCATTTGAAGATACACTAGCAGATACTCAGTATCCCAAAAAAAATCGATTCTCAGAGATAAAGAGATCGATTTTAGAGGGAGAGTTGCAGGGTGGAGGAAGAGGGGGGATGAGCAGCAGTCAGGGAGCTCAGAAGAAAGTGACACAAGGGCTCTCAGAGACAACGCAGAGGGAGACACAGATTAGAGAGATGCAGGGATGATGCTAAGAGGGACCAACGCTGTGCAGAATGACGCAGGGCTGACATAATAGAGAAAGGAAGCTCTCCAGGTTGTTAGAAAGTCTTGGAGAAAAGTCTCAGGTGTTTTCTCCCATTGTCAATGTAATTTTTTTTGTAAAAGCAATTGTTGCTGAAGATTAATAAAACCCTCCTTTGCTGCATATATTTGTTTCTATATAGTGGTGTGATATCTGTAGTAGAATTTATTTTAATATTCACTGAAGAGATTTCATAAATAACTTGTTGGGAATAATAAGTAGGTGAAATAAATCAGTTGCTGCGGTAATAGAATTTTTGTTTAGAAATTTTCACATGGTACCAGAGCGAAGATTCAGCGACAGGAAGAGAAAATCAATTATGGGTCAAGAGCATGATGCAGAGGGATCCACTCAAGGAAACTCATGCAGATTTTCAAAAGAATGCACAAGAGACAAAAATTACGATTATTTTATGTTGGCTTCTAGATTGGAAGAAGAAGTTGCTTGCGTACCAATCTTTGCCTCTTCAGAGGTTTGGTATATAGATAGTGGGGCTTCTTGGCATATGGCGGGAAGCCGAGAATGTTTTTCAGATTATTAGGAAGAAAGAATGAATTGTCAGATCACAATGGAGAATAAGGCAAAGTGTACTCTAGTAGGGAAAGGTACTATAGTTTTTCAAACAGAAACAGGAGAGTGGTTCCGAGCTACCAATGTGCTGCATGTGCCAGGACTGGGGATGAACTTACTTTCCGTATCTCAACTTCAAAACAAGGGCTATGACATTTTCTTCATTAAGAAAAAAGTATACGTCAAACACCTGAGTTGGAAAAAGAAGGTTCGGATCGGAATCAGAAGTAACAGGTTGTACATATTGCAGCTAGAATCATCAATGGCATTGTTAGGCAGTAATGGAGACAAGGATTTAAATGAACTATGGCACAGAAGGATGGTACGTTTGCACCATGGGGCTTTGAGAATTCTCAGAAAAACTGTAACAGGAGTTCCAGATCTTAGTACTGAACGAGATGATGTATGAAGAGGGTGTGCTTTGGGAAAGTATGCCAAAGCAGCGTTTCCAAGAAGTAACAATAGGGCCAGAGTGTACTGGGATTGATACACTCATACATCTACGGATCGATGTCCACAAAAGCTCTTAGTGGTGCCGAATACTTTGTCACCTTCATTGATGACCATTCTAGGAAGACTTGGATCTACTTTCTGATCTTAGTACTGAACGAGATGATGTATGAAGAGGGTGTGCTCTGGGAAAGTATGCCAAAACGACGTTTCCAAGAAGTAACAATAGGGCCAAGAGTGTATTGGGATTGATACACTCATACATCTACGGACCGATGTCCAAAAGCTCTTAGTGGTGCCGAATACTTGGTCACCTTCATCGATGACCATTCTAGGAAGACTTGGATCTACTTTCTGAAAACCAAAGATGAGGTTTTCGGTCGATTCAAAGAGTTTAAGGCTCTAGTGGAGAATCTGACATGAAAGAAGATAAAAGTGTTGCGCTCAGACAATGGTGGAGAGTATGTTGACAAGGACTTCATTGATTTTTGCGCTAGGGAGGGCATCAGAAGAGAGTGGACAACTCCCTACAATCTAGAGCAGAATGGAGTAGCAGAAAGGAAGAACAGGACTATTGTGGAAGTAGCTAGGGCTATGTTGTATGATCAGGATATGCCAAAATTCTTGTGGGCAGAAGCATGCAGCATGACAGTCTATGTCCAGAATAGAACTCCTCATAGGGAATTGGGTAAGATTACTCCAAAAAAGGTCTTCACCGGGAAGACACCTGATGTTAGTCATTTCAGGATATTTGGGAGTTTAGCATATTGCTGTATACTCGAGGAGAAGAGGAAGAAGTTAGATCAAATTGCAGAGAAAGGATATCTTGTGGGATATAGCGAGAATGCTAAGGCATATAGAGTCTATCTTCCAGGGAGTAGGAAGGTAGTAGTTCAGCGAGATGTAAAGTTCATGGAGGATAGAGCTTTCAGAAAATCTCGAGAAATGCCTTCCGAGGAGTAGTCAAAATATGAGCCGCTGGTCAAACCACTTCAACCAGCGGAAGCTAGTACCAGAAATTCTCCTTCAGAACAGGAGGAATCATAGGAAGAGGAAGAGCTGATAGATGCACCTACTACCAGAGGAAGAATGAGCTAGGAACTCCGACAGATTCTACGGGATGCAGAAGAATTCATTGGTGCACCCAGGAACAGTAAAAGGGAGCAAAGATAGCCAGACAGGTACGAGGCCTTAGTAGCTTAGGTTGGGGAACCCTCCAATTTTCAGGAGGCCGTTCAACATCAATTATGGGTAGATGCGATGGTGGAGGAATACAACTCTATAATGGTAAATGATGTCTGGGATGTGGTGCCTAGGCCTCAGGACAGATCAGTGGTAGGTTCAAGATGGATCTACAAGATCAAATATGTTGCAGATGACAGTGTGGAGAAAGTGGCTAAGGGGTATGCTCAGAAGGAAGGAATAGACTACGAAGAGACCTTCGCCCCAGTAGCCAGGTATACATCTTATTAGAACTGTGCTATCTCTTGCAACTCAAATGGGTGGGAGATTCATCAAATTGGTGTCAAGACGACATTCTTGAACGGGGTAATAGAAGAGGAAGTATACCTTGAACAACTAGAAGGCTTTGAGACACATGAGAAGAAATCTCATGTATGTAGATTAAAAAAAGCCTTGTATGGGCTTAAACAAGAACCTAGAACATGGTATGGTCGAATTGATGGCTACTTGTAGAAGATGCGATTCGTCAAGAGTGATGCAGATCCCAATCTCTACTATCTAGTTGTAGAGAATGAGCCTCTAGTCCTAGTATTATATGTGGATGATCTCTTCCTGACAAGATCATCCAGGCTCATTGAGGATTGCAAGAAGAATCTAGCCACATAATTCGACATGAAGGATTTGGGAAAGATGCATTATTTCATGGGGTTGGAAGTTTTGCAGCAAAAGGGTGAGATCTTCCTTGGGAAAGGGAGATATGCTACAGAAATCCTGAAGAGATTCAGGATGCAGGACTATAGGCATATGGCTACTCCAATGATCACCAACTGGAAGAAAATTGATGCATCAGAAGACAAAGATGTTGATCGCACCTCTTACTGGTAGCTCATAGGATCCCTGATGTATCTGGTCAATACCAGGCTAGACATTTGTTATGTTGTCCACACCCTCAGTCAGGTCATGGTGGAACCTAAGAGGGCGCATTGGGCAGCAACCAAACATGTTCTCAGGTATATACAAGGAACAATCGAGCATGGACTATTGTACACCAGAGGCAATGACAACATGCTGAGTGGGTTCACTGACGCAGATTGGGCTGGAAGTTCGGTAGATCGGAAAAGTACCACTAGGTACTGTCTCAACATTGGATCTGGGATGACTTCTTGGTGCAGTAGGAAACTGAAATCTGTAGCTTTGAGCTCAACAGAAGCAGAATATATGGTCGCTAGCACAACTTCGTGTGAAGCCATATGGCTTAGAAAATTGCTTGTGAACCTATTCAGTAGAAGGATGGAAGCGACTAGGATCATGTGTGATAATCAGAGTTAAATCAAGCTCTCTGAGAATCCAGTATTTCATGATCGGTCGAAGCACATTGATATCAGCCTTCAGGTGTCACTTTGTCAAAGACTGTGTCCAACGAGGAGCAATACAGTTGAGCTACACTCCTATAGGAGAACAGGTGGCAGACATCCTCACCAAGGCTCTAAGAAGAACAAAATTTGTTAATTTCAGGGAGAAGATGGGGATGGTAAAGACTCCATTTAAATAATGGATAAGTATCAGAAGTTGCAGTGCAACAGTTGGCAGTGGCATTGCTATGGGCAACATGATGCAACAAATTGAGAGGGAGCTGCAGTACAGATGTAGCGGTGACAGTGGCAGTGTCATGGGTAGTAGTACATGAAGCAATAGTACAGATGATGTAAGGCAACAGGCCAAGCATCAGCACAGGTACCAGTGCGGAAGGATTAGTGTGATGTTTAGTGGTGGAGCATTACTAGAGTACATTCCTTGATCAGAGGGAGTGTTGATTTGTGGTAGCATCGGATGTGCTCTAGCCTTGAAATTTGGAGGAGAGGCTAAGGCACATGAGATCTCCAAGACCCATAAATCATTTTGAGAAATTCCATCCGGATGAGGAGTTATTAAAATAATTAATATTTTTAATGGGTTCCTAAATCTAAACTTAGGAAAATAAAAATATTAATGGGTATTGATAAAGATAAGGATGAGAAGCTTCTAAGAGACGAGGATCAAGTCTGTTTTAATCTTAGCCATTGATTAGGGACTTAATCTCGGTCGTTGATTCATCAACAAGAAAAGTATAAGAGAAAACTTGAGGGTCATTTGGAGATACACTATCAGATACTTAGTATCCCAAGGAAAATCGATTCTCAGAGAGAAGGAGATCGATTTCAGAGGGAGAGTTGCAAGGTGGAGGAAGAGGGGGGATGAGTAGCAGTTAGGGAGCTTCGAAGAAGTGACGCATGGGCTTTGAGAGACAGTGTAGAGGGAGACACAGGGATGACGCAAAGAGAGACCAGAGCTGTGCAGAGTCACGCAGAATGATGCAGGGCTAATGCAATAGATAAAGGAAGCTCTTCAGGTTGTCAGAAAGTCTCGGAGAAAAGTCTCAGGTGTTTTCTCCCAGTGTCAATGTAAATTTTTCTGTAAAAGCGATTGTTGTTGAAGATTAATAAAACCCTCCTCTGCTGCACCGGTTTTCCCGCATTGGGTTTTTCCAGGGACAATTGTCCAAAAATAACTGTGTTGATGTGATTGATTCTTATGCATATATTTGTTTCTGTATAATGGTGTGATATCTGCAGTAGAATTTATTTTAATATTTACTGAAGGGATTTCATAAATAACTTATTGGGAATAATAAGTAGGTGAAATAAATCAGTTGCTGCTGTAATAGAATTTCTGCTTAGAAATCTTCACAGTAGTGAACATGAGCCGACTGATGCAGTTGAACTTTTCTTGATAGCTTCTAGGCAACCAGAAGAAAAGGCAAATCTTGTTAATGATGTTTCCTGGTTGAACTATGGTCACTGTGGAATGCAAGTTTGGTGCCCTTCTACGGGACCAGATCCTTTTCAGCTACAAGACCAGCACATAAGGATTTATAGATGATGTTGTGGAAATAAAATGAAATGAGCGGAAGTGACGCATAGTTGAAAACCGTTGTGTAATACAGAATTATGTGTTAAGTTATAGGTTTTAGATAATCTACTACCATCATAACAGTTTTGAGTTATGGTTTTCTGTGCTTCAGATCCTTAATAATATCATGATGTTGGGAGCATTCAATAATTTGAAATTTTAGGAGGGCCTTGGTAGAAGAAATCCCTAATCTGTTTTGAAACAAAAAAAGGTTTATTGCAAATTAAACTGTATGAAATCTGTTTGTTTCTGCTTGACAGTACTCTTATATCTGCAACTGCCAGTTCTACGGGCATTTTTGGCATTGTGGATGTGTTAACACCAGATTTGCTGCCTTTGAAAATCTGGAGGGTTAATGACGAACACATTTCATCATGCTGGAGGTTCAGAGACTTATGCAGATACAGTTTTTGCTTGGGCTAGGGGTTGGTTCCCAGTGAGATTGGTTGTACGGGTCGATGTTGATTCAGACACAGTTTTTGCACAGATTGGAGAGAGTTGATATGTTTAGCAGTTCTCTTACTTTTTAAGTGATGAGTTCCGGGGTTGCATGGTGGTATTGATTGCATATTCAATAGTCTTTAAGAATCCAGGAATCCAACGAGACTTCTCCGGGTGACATGCATGGTACTTTCTATTTTTAGCAGGTTTGGTCATGAGGTTTGGTCCAGATACTCACATGTCAGAAATAATGGCATTTTTGGGATCTTTGAGCGATTTCAAGTTCAATGAGTTACTTTTGAGCAGCATGCAAGCACTTTCTATTTTTAGCAGTATTTGTATGTTAATTCTGATTGTAGATTTGGACACCTTACTAAAAGACGAATCCAATGAGTATGGTTTCTTGGACATGAGAGACATTTCTATTTTTAGCATTGGTTGCATGTCAGATTTGGTTATGTATTCAGACTCTTAACTGAAAATTGAGCCAGTTGAGGGCGTTTTTGTCAACATGCATTATATTTCTACTTTTAGCAATTTTTGCATGGAGTTTTTGACAGCATACTGGAATCCCCATGGAACTCTGAATCCGGTTAGTATGATATTTTGGACATGCAGACAATTTCTATTTTTAGCAGTGCCTAGTTTTAGGCATGCTATGTTTGGTAGGGTCCCCCTAGCTGTTCTAGTTTTCCAATCTTTTAGGGGGATTACTTTTTGGCATGTTTATTTATAGCAATGTGACATGTGGCAGTTTCAGAGGTTGACACATCATAGCTTCTCAAATGGACAAATGGGGAGTTGTGGACCAACAAATGAGTCATCAGTGATGTGGTAAAGTGCATGGGTCAATGGGAAAACTTCTAGAATTGTTAGAGTACATGAGTAAATCGCTTGCAAGGATGGAGGTATGATGTGGAAATGACTATAATTTCTTTTCAATTGCCCCTAGTTTATCCTCTCTCCCAGTGCACATTGGTTTTTCCCTCTCTAGTTCGCATGCACGTAATTTTGTTTATCTCTTTCACTCTCCCAACACTCATGGCATTTTCTCTTTGAACTCACATCATTTTTCCACCTCACTCCACCCTGCTTAGTTAAAGGAGGTACATCTTTCCCTATGCTTATGTGTGCTTGCCTTACCTTATTTTTGCCACTGTACTCAAGCGAGTCACCAGTAAACTAATGTGCATTACTTCAAGCATATTTTTATCTTGTTCGAGTTGGCTCAAATTATACTCAAGCATATTTTTATCTTGTGACAAGTCGGAGCTGCTTTAGTGAAACTGAAGCATTGGCCACTTCACTCAGTTTTTTCTACAGTTCAGTTTCTGTTGGATGGCGAGTTGACTCTACATCAATCATCAGTGTGCATTGATCCTCTTTGCATGAGGTATTCGACCTCCTTTATTCTCTATTGTGCATTAGAGAAGGTGAAGTGTTACATATACAGATGTGAGCTAGGGGTTCACGGAATTGTATGCAGTAGTAAGTTAGCAACAACTTATACCATCTTTTTCTATTGTCTCCATTTTTTTTCTTTCTTTCTTTCTTCTAGCTTCTACTCTATTGTGTCTGGATATCATTGTCATCATTTTTGTGATAGTCATCTTGGTGCAACCAACATCCTGGCCATTGCAGTATAAAGCTTGGTTTTGATTTATCGTATCTCTGTAGGTTGATAGATGTCTGAATGTTTATCTTATGCAATATTGAAAAAGTTTATGGGCCATTTTCGTTGGTTTAAATGCGCAATTCAAATTCCTTTTCTGTCTATTTTTTATCTTCCATTTAAAAGCTGATGCTAGAGATTATTCCACCATTTAAAACACAGTATTTTACAAACTTGTTTGGCCACTCGCTGGTCAAACAACCATTGCATGTTTTTTCTATGTCATTTTGCAGAATTTTAAGTGGAAACAATATTTTGTAGACCAGGGACACCTCCCTATGGTTGGCAAGCACCAGCTGAACAGAGAGGGAAGTTTGCACATGACAGTAAGGGCGAGTTTTTCCTGTATGTTGCATTGAAATTTTTAACCCAGATTCATCAAATAGTCTATTTTTCAGAAGGGTAAAAAATAAAATCTGTGCTAAACGGATGTTAATTAAAGCATTTTACTTTCATTTCAAAATATTCAAAAAGAATTTTTTAACTGATATTCATATAATGAACCTGTCTGCTGAAGAGAGGCACCTTCTCCTATTCCATTATTAGAACCAACATCAAGTATTTCTTGTTCTGGCCATACTGCTGCAAACAGAGCATTGGATAGACCTAACCATCTTTCAACTTCGATGTCGTCTATTGCCTCAGCCCCTTTTTATTTGTTGAACATAACAGGACAAATCCATTGCCAAAGACCACCATTAATAGTCTTTGTGCTATGTGATAAGATAATTTTATTAATGTACAAAAAATGACCACAAAACTACGTCAATGAGACTAGAAAAGCTCAAGGTATGGGAGAGTAGGAAAGCTAGACACATTCTTTTCATAATGGTTTCTTGTTATTTCTGATGTCAACTCAGAGTGAACTGAAGAACCATTATCTGTGGAGTAAACATAATCTTGTAGAGACAAAATGTTAATTTTAGGTATGTTCTATGCTAAGAGCAATTTATTTCAATTTTCACATTTAGCTCAATATCTTTTCCAGATTAGCAATCACATCAGCATTAAAGTAAACAGCAGATAGAAGATAAACATAAATCGCAGAAGACAAGCCAAGACAAGAGGACACAAGATGTGGCGCAAGCTAGGGACAAACCGCACGATGTGGAGAAACCCTTGATCAATTCTTCTTTTATGTTCTTCAAAGTTCAGCAGAGAAAGTGAGAGAGATAGTACATTTATAATAGAAGTCAACACTTTGACTTTTGATATTTGCAGAGATCAGTTGAGGACATATTGCTTCAACTGATTCTCTAAGGTGACTCCTTCACCTATCATAGTGCTGCATCTCGTCCATTTGCCGCACCTTATCGTGTAGCACCATGCTGCCCCATCACAGTGCTGGTTCTAGATGATTGAGCTGCTCTCATCTTCATGCTATTCATCATACTGCATCTTTCCATGGTCTCATCCATCATCAAGCTGCCCATGTTCATGATTACATTCATCATGATGCTGTCCATGCTCTATGCATCATTGTGCTGCCCATGCATATGATCTCATTCATCATGATGCTCATGATCTCATACATCATGCTGCCCATATGCACCATACTGCTCATATATCATGCTGCCCATATGCACCATGCTGCCCATATGCACCATGCTGCCCATATACATCATGCTGCCCATATGCACCATGCTGAGTTTATATACAGAACTTTGACTGCGGCTACCACACCTGAAATTTGCGAAGTTCTTATCTTCTTAACTGCGTGAACATGTCTCCTTTTACAGCGTGAACAGTTCTCCTTTTGGCTGTGATTTACATGTCTCTTTGACTGCGTATAAGTTTCCCTGATCTGCGTATATGTCTCCTTTCATGACTGCATTTTGAATTCCTTCCCTTACTGCAGCTAGGGTTTGACTGCATTAGGATCTCTTCATGACAGCACCATTTGGGCCTCCATCTTTGAGCGTATATGAGCTTCTTCATGACTGCGTGTAACAGGTTGCACAATTGCGTTTTAGGATGGCTCCCTGTCTCCTTTGCGTGAACAGGACTGTGCTGTAGATGTATTAGGGCTTCTTCAATAGTGAATAGATTAGTTTCTTTTGACAGCGTTTAAGCCTCTCCTTACTGCGTTCTGGAGGCTTCCTTGACTACGTAGATGAGGGCTGCTGATTGACCTGCGGCTAGGGCACTTGGGCTCCAATCAGACTGCGGCTATACCTTCTTTGACTGTAGTTAGGGTATGGCTAGATCAGCCTCTAGAACAGCGTATTCTCCTCTAGATCTCTCTGTCCACAAAACCCAAACAAGTGGAGAGAGATCACTAGAGATGTGTCAAATGTCTTCAAGTCCTCTTCTATTTATACTAAAAACGTAGAGGTTGAATAGACATGATGTTTGGGCTTCTGAGCCTACTCAAGTCGCTGGTCGGCTTGATAATAATTCCATAATCAAAATAAATTCATATCTCCATAAATACTTATCGGAATCGGATGATCTTTAGATCAATCCTACACCTCTCGACAAGAGTGATCCAATAAAAATATCAGTTGCCATAAATAAGCTGACCCACATGGAGTTTGGTCCTAGTTGCCAATTTTAACACTCCCTCTCAACTAGGGAGCACTCCATCCGCTGATCCATATGTCCGATGTACTGTCTCTGCCATCAGTGCCCTGCACTGCTCTGCTAAGCTCTGTTGGCTCAGCTCTGCTGGCTCTGCTCAGCTCTACTCAGCTTTGCTGGCTCTGCTCTGCTCTACTCAGCTTTGCTGGCTCTGCTCTGCTGGCTCAACGCTGCTCTGCTAAGCTCTACTCAGCTCTGCTCAGCTCTGCTGGCTCAGCGCTGCTCTGCTAAGCTCTACTCAGCTCTGCTCAGCTCTGCTGGCTCTGCTCAGCGTTCCTGGCTCTGCTCAGCTTTGCTGGCTCTGCTCTGCTTGGCTCTGCTAAACCATGAAGAAGAATTGATCGAGAATGTCTCATACCATTCTCCACTGACCCGAAGTTAGTCTTAGAGTGCGTACCCTAGTCCCATACCAGTCTCAACCGACCCAAAGTCAGCGTCATAGGGGGTACCACTCCTACCACTGGTCCTAGACCAGTATCATCAGTCTCAGAGTGTGTACCACTGGTCCCAGACCAGTCTCAACCGACCCGAAGTCAGCGTCATAGTATGTACCACTCTCACTGGTCCCAGACCCGAAGTCAGTCTCAGAGTATGTACCACTGGTCCCAGACCAGTGTCAACCGACCCGAAGTCAGCTTCATAGTAGGTACAACTCCTACCACTGGTCCCAGACTAGTATCATTGATCCCAGATCAATGAAGGTCATCCTAGCATAGGGAGTACGTTAGATACAACGATGCGTCCATCGGTACTGTTATGGTCCCTATCCTCATTTCCCTGTTCATTGATCAGATGAGAGGTACTTCCCATGAGACTGCATGGGTAGGATGCCTCGACAGGAGAACTAATCAATCCTGTCCTCACAGGAGAACTAATCATCATGTTACAATCGCCATGGAGAACACATCATCCAGGCCTCACAGGAGAGCTAATCATCCTGCTACATAATTGTCATGGAGAACAAATCATCCAGACCTCATAGGAGAACTAATCATCCTGCTACATAGCCGTCATGGAGAACACATCATCAGGAGAACTAATCATCCTGCCACATAGTCGTCATGGAGAACACATCATCCAGACCTCATAGGAGAACTAATCATCGTGCTACATAGTGGTATCCAAACAGCTCACTTGAAGAGCTTTCGTAACCAGACTGCCTTTCAGGTAGCCATGCTAGTAGCAATATACTCTGCCTCGGGCGTGTTCAAAGCCATCGACTTTTGCTTCCTGCTCATCCAGGATATCGAAGCAGATCCCAAGGAGAATCAACACTAAGAAGTGCTCTGGTGATCCTTCGCACGGCCTGCCCACTCAACATTTGAAATATTCCAGGCAGTGTATCTCAATCCATGAGAGATTGTGCCCTGAAGATATCTCAGAAGATTCTAGGCACCAATCCAGTGAAGCTCAACCAAATATGAGCTCACCATGCTAACTGCAACACATATGTCCAGACGGAGGTTCTCCAAGAACATCAACGCGAATGAGTTTATGAAACTCAGAGGCATTTCCCAAATCTGGTTTGACATCACTACCATATAACTTCTTGAAAGTTAAGATCCTTGAGGTAGTCACAGGCTTGCAGTTTATCTTTCCACATTTGGAATCCAACTCCCTCTGTCTCCTACAAATGAGAGGGTCTGCACCTGTCAGACATAGGTGCCGGTATGAGAGGTCTATCATCCACAACCTTCGAGTAATGGTTTGGATCAATTTCACTCCTAGTGAATCTCAGCTTCATTAGACAGCTGTTGATCCTCTCATACTATGCCCGGGGTGTTTTTCTTCAAGCCATAGAGGGCTTTCTACCACCTGCATACATGAGATTCCCGATCATGAATCTCAAACTCCTCGGGTTGTTCCAAACCTGTGGACCTGTGGCATGAGGGGAATGGTCCCCTTATAAGATTTTCCTTCGGTACATCTCAGACATGTACCTTCATGCTCTTTTTGAATTCAGGCATCCCTGTCACCATTTGACTCACAGACCTTCGGTGTTGTGTCAATGGACATGGTCCCCAGTGGACTTCCTGCAACTTGATACAACCCTGAACTCAAAAACATCTTTGAAAAATCTATTTTCAAACACGTACCTTTCCATCGATGAGTGCCACCTTCTAACCTTTGACTTCCATAGCTGACATGGACACCAAGTTCTTCTTGTGATCAGGTACATAAAAGAGATTCTGTAAATGAATGGAGTTACCCTCATTCAATTGAGGGGTAACATTCCCTGCAGCCTTTTCGGGATAGGTGATATCGGCTCCAAGTATAATCCCACGATTATCTATCCCATGAAGTGCCTGGGGTTCCTTGCTTTTTTTTTTGAAGAGTCGGCCGTGTCCTTGATGTCCTGCATTACTGATCATTCCTTTGATCATTGAAGATGTCCCTGGAATGATTATTATCTTCATCAAGAGATCTGCCATTCGGACACTCCTTCGCATAATGGCTGAACTTATTGTAGCCAAGGCATCTATCTTTCCTTCCACCCTTAAATCCGAACTTCCCAATGAAGTGATCTTTAGGTAGGCCATCAGAAATTTCTGCTGTGCCATTTTGATAACATTCTTTGCTTCGACTGAATTAGAAGAGGGATGAGGAACCCATTGATCCTTTTGTCCTGTCCGAACTATCTTTGGTGATTGCTCTTCACTCTTGCTTGGGCATTGTCTTCACCTCAGCTTCGATACCATGTTAATTTTAGGTATGTTCTATGCTAAGAGCAATTTATTTCAATTTTCACATTTAGCTCAATATCTTTTCCAGATTAGCAATCACATCAGCATTAAAGTAAACTGCAGATAGAACATACATAAATCGCAGAAGACAAGCCAAGACAAGAGGACACAAGATGTGGCGCAAGCCAGGGACAAACCCCACGATGTGGGGAAACCCTTGATCAATTCTTCTTTTATGTTCTTCAAAGTTCAGCAGAGAAAGTGAGAGAGATAGTACATTTATAATAGAAGTCAACACTTTGACTTTTGATATTTGCAGAGATCAGTTGAAGACATATTGCTCTAACTGATTCTCATAGGTGACTCCTTCACCTATCATAGTGCTGCATCTTGTCCATTTGCCGCACCTTACCATGTAGCACCATGCTGCCCCATCACAGTGCTGGATCTAGATGACTGAGCTGCTCTCATCTTCATGCTGCTCATCATGCTGCATCTTTCCATGGTCTCATCCATCATCAAGCTGCCCATGCTCATGATTACATTCATCATGATGTTGTCCATGCTCCATGCATCATTGTGCTGCCCATGCACATGATCTCATTCATCATGATGCTCATGATCTCATACATCATGCTGCTCATATATCATGCTGCCCATATGCACCATGCTGCTCATATATCATGCTGCCCATATGCACCATGCTGCTCATACATCATGCTGCCCATATGCATCATGCTGCCCATATGCACCATGCTGCTCATATATCATGCTGCCCATATACACCATGCTGCTCATATATCATGCTGTCCATATACATCATGCTGCCCATATGCACCATGCTGCTCATATATCATGCTGCCCATATACATTATGCTTCATGCTGCCCATTGAAACATCGTTTAATATTCCATGTCACTGCTGTACAAGATGTTTGTACTCCTACTGAGATTTTACCGAGATATCTCAGGACTACTGTGTGTAACACAGTCCCTTCGTCCGTGCAGGACCCTGTACCTGAGTTTATATATGGAACTTTGACTGCGGCTACCACACCTGAAATTTGCGAAGTTCTTATCTCCTTTTACAGCGTGAACAATTCTCCTTTTGGCTGTGATTTACATGTCTCTTTGACTGCGTATAAGTTTCCCTGATCTGCGTATAGTCTCCTTTCATGACTGCGTTTTGAATTCCTTCCCTTACTGCGGCTAGGGTTTGACAGCGTTAGGATCTCTTCATGACAGCAGCGTTTGGGCCTCCATCTTTGAGCGTATATGAGCTTCTTCATGACTGTGTGTAACAGGTTGCACAATTGCGTGTTAGGATGGCTCCCTGTCTCCTTTGCGTGAACAGGACTGTGCTGTAGATGTATTAGGGCTTATTCAATAGTGAATAGATTAGTTTCTTTTGACAACGTTTAAGCCTCCCCTTACTGCGTTCTGGAAGCCTCCTTGACTACGTAGATGAGGGCTGCTGATTGACCTGCAGCTAGGGCACTTGGGCTCCAATCAGACTGCGGCTATACCTTCTTTGAATGCAGTTAGGGTATGGCTAGATCAGCCTCTAGAACAACGTATTCTCCTTTAGATCTCTCTGTCCACAAAACCCAAACAAGTGGAGAGATATCACTAGAGATGTGTGTCAAATGTCTTCAAGTCCTCTTCTATTTATACTAAAAATGTAGAGGTTGAATAGACATGACGTTTGGGCTTTTGAGCCTACTCAAGTTGCTGGTCGGCTTGATAATAATTCCATAATCAAAATAAATTCATATCTACATAAATACTTATCAGAATGGGATGATCTTTAGATCAATTCTACACCTCTCAACGAGAGAGATCCAATAAAAATATCAGCTGTCATAAAGAAGCTGACCCACATGGAGTTTGGCCCTAGTTGCCAATTTTAACACAAAAGCTGTGGAAGAAGATATGAAACCTGTATAGGCTGGATAAACGTAGTCAAATTGAAAAGGAAACATATGGGCAAGAAATTCATAACTTCAAACCTATAGATTAAATCTCACCATTCCGTGTTAAAAGATGCAGGAATCCATTTGAAAGGCCAAAAGGATTTTCTTGTTGCCATTGTAAAAATTGTTTACTGTGACATTATCACCAGCAAATGGTGCAGTCTTGCTTGAAATGTATTCAATTTTTACAAGGGATAAACCAGAAACCTCTTTCCCTCCAAGTTGTAGCTGTTTTTCTGAAGACACAACTTTGTAAGTGTGGATAAAATAAAATGTGGTAGCAACAACAATTGTTTTGGTATACGGGTTAAGTGTTGCACACACGCAGATGTGTTGCATGTGACATGCATGAGATGTGCATGTAAAACAAGCTAAATTTATGATTTGTAATTGAGTTAAAGTAAAGAAAGCTGAATATGGGAAAGTTAACTAAAGTTAAGTCACTTATTTTCAGATAACTTGACGAGGTAATTTTTGCTGTCAATCTTAGCTTAGGAAAGTTATAAATTGAGACTAAGTGTTGAGGCTAATACACAACAAAACACACAAGATTGAGAGAAGCTTCTCAGTGAGCATGTGCTAGGTCCGAGAGAGTGCAAAAAGGCTAGTGATCTGTTTTGTATTTTCGTAGTTGGGCGATTATCCTAGGACGAGAGCCCAAGTAAGTTCTGTGATTAATTTATTAATGAAGAACTGATTTATTTGGGCAGAAATCTGTTTATGTTCATGTGATTCAGATCAAGTAATTTTGCTTCTGCTAAATATTTTTGGTTAGGAACTTAGATGTGTATTCCTTTAGTTAATAATTGCTGGGAATTGATTATTGGGTGTTGGGTTTAGTAAATTCTAACATGGTATCAAAGCACCTACTTTGAATCGATCTCGGAATCGCAAGTGCCAAGTTTGTATCGGATTGCTGGAGCCAAGTTCGATTGATATCGTACAAACCGGATTTTTTGTTGTTTAGGGGCCAAGAGGAATTTTCCTTTCTTTTATGGTCGTTTTTTTGGAGCTGAAAAAAAGGGGATGATTCAAAAAAAAAAAAAAAAAGAAGGAAAAAAAGGGCCCCATATAAAAAAAGTGTGGCTATGGTGGGTGGCCGACAATTGAGCTAGCCATCTGCTGAGCAGAGCTACGAGCCTCTAGGGTAGTTGCTACGCTCGCTGACCACTCGCAACAATGCACCTGACACACGAAAACTTGATTGCACAACAACAGATTGGGCTGTGGGGTGGAGCTCGTAAAAAAAAGTTGCCGAAAGCAGGTCAAGTTGCCATTGGTTGAAGGGTGGACATTGAGAGATAGGGTGGTGGGCGCAACCACCACAGTCGGCCACCTGCAAGGGATGTGTGCAAACACTAGACACAACCAAGACGCAGTCTGTGGGATGTTTGTTAGGGATACATGACTGACAGGAGCCCACACAATTGGCAAATTTGGTGGTTTGACAGCAAACCTAGTTGCAAGATATAGGTCAAGGTAGTCGTAGGCACTGCCAGTAGATCTAGGTTGCGTACAGGGAATATTCGCAAGCAACAGAGAAGTGGGTGTCAGTCTACATGTGAGTGGTAGATGAGTGGTTTGAGAGCTTTAGCATGAGGTGGTTCACTGCAGAAATCGGCTAGGGGTGGGCTGGGTGTAAGGGACTGACAAGAAGGCTCACTACCGAAGGCGAGAATCGATTATACACCGGTCAGAGCAGTCATGGATGGTTGTAGGGGATCATGTCACGAGTAGGGTGCCTCACTTGACATGATCAAAGAAACTGTGAGATGTAGTGGCCAACAAGAGTTGCTATGTAGGGGATCTGTTGTGATAAGCATGGGACAATAGTTGCCGATAGTAGCCAGTGGCAGGTATGAAGGACATTACCAGTGGCCAGCAGGATTGGTAGAGTTCAACCCTTAGAGGGAGTGAGGGAGATCGTACTAATCGGGGGATTGGTAGCAAAATTTGTGGGTGTCTCAAAGGACTGAGACAGGCCCACAACTGTGCTATAAGGACTTAGCACAAGATCGACGCTAGTGGACAATAGAGCATCCAGTCACATGACTACTTCTCAGTAACTGAGTTGCAGTGCAACAGTTAGCAGTGGCAGTGCTATGGGCAGCGCGATGCAACATGATGAGAGGGGTTGCAGTGCAGATGCAGCAGCGACAGTGGCAGGGTCATGAGCAGCAGCGACAGTGGCAGGGTCATGAGCAGCAGCACGAATGCAGAGGGAGCTGCTGTACAAATGCAACAGTGACAGTGGCAGGGTCATGAGCAGTAGCACGGATGCACAGGGAGCTGCAGTACAGATGCAACAATGACAGTGGCAGGGCCATGGGTAGCAGTACATGATGCAGTAGTGCAGAGGATGTTGGGCAGTAGGGCTAGCATCAATACAGGGATCGATGCCGGATGATCAGAGTGATACTCAGTGAGGGGTATTACTAGAGCATAGTCCTCGCTAAGAGGGAGTGTTGATTTGGGGTAGCATCGGATGTGCTCTAGCCACAAAAATTGGTGGAGAGGCTAAAGCACATGAGATCTCCAATACCCAGAAATGGTTTGGGCAGATTCTAAACAGTTTGAGAGATATTAAAATAATTAATATTTTTAATGGAATCCCTAATTCTAAACTTAGGGAAAATAAAATATTAATGTGAATTAATATAAAACTGTGTTAGAAGGGTCCAAAAGTCATGGATCAAGCCAGAGTTAATCTTAGCTGTTGATTAGGGACTTAATCTCGGCCGTTGAATTGTCAATGAGAAAAGTATAAGAGGAGGCTTGAGGGTCACTTGGAGAACACACCAAGTTGATCAAGATTTTGATTTTCTGGGGCAGGGTTTGCTGAGGAAGTCGAAAGAGTGATCAGAGTTGTAGCTGAGGGGCAGTGAATACAGAAGCAGAGAGGCAGAGATAGTACCGGGAGGATCAGCGCAGAAGCTGGGAGAGAGGGACGCAGAGCCAACCAGAGGTTCACGCAGAGCCAGCGAGGGCTCACACAGAGGCAGCGAAGAGTTGCGCAGTGCCTCAGAGAGTCAGCGTGGGTGACGCAAAGGCTCTAAGGGTTGACGCAGTGCCTCCAAAGGTTGACGCAGGGAGAGCTAGGGTGATGCTAGGCCAGAAAGGGCTGACACAGTCCCTAGAGGCTGACGTTGGGGTTTTCGTGGGGCAGATTGGAGTTGGGAGCTGTCGGAGTGTTTATCCGGGGTTTCAGCAATATCTGCTTCTGAGTAGAGAGGTACTACTGCCGAGATTATTCTTTGTTGGGTGAGCCGGTTTTGGCACCCAGATTGTATTCAGAAACTGCTTAATAATTAAAACCCTCAGATAGCTGCACCGATTTTCCCGCATTGGGTTTTTCCGGGGACATTGGTCCAAAAACAACGGTGTCACTTGTGTGCTTTTTTTGTTTCCTTCAGTTGATGATTTGTAATGTGTTGAGCATGTACTTGTATTTATTTTCAGTATTTACATGGTAAATAACTTGTTAGTTAATTAGAACAAGTAGGCAGAAATAAATCAGAAAATTACATGAAGGGTTTCTAAGAGTTAGACTTAGAAATTCCGACAATGATAGACTCGTAATCCTCATTCAGAGCATCCTTCCCCACTTGATGCTTCACGGCTTCTTCAAACGATGAAGGCTCATTTTGACTAATGGTGCTCATAATGGTCAAGTATCCCTGATACCTGGTCGGCTTCTTACTTTCACGGAAAGTCCTTCTGGGTGCAATATGTCCTTTGGCATCATCAAGTGTCCGCCCAAGCCATGAGGGCCTCTTCCTAGTAGAGTAAGGCTCTTGCGGAGGGGGATCAATAGGATCCATAGGTTCTTGCACATCGAGCATCGTCTCATCTTCCTTTTCATCCGACTTCCTCGTGTCAGCTTCTTTATCTTATCTCAGAATAGGAAGATTGTCAACCTTACTAAGAGCCATATCTTCGTCAAAGGTGACATCATGCCTTATCTTAACTTCCCTTTGACCAGCCACATAGATTCTATAGCCTTTAGAAGTTTCGCTATAATCCACGAAGATTCCCTTCTTTCCAGATGCACCCAGTTTGTTTCTTTTCTCTTTCAGCACATAAAAATATACGGGACTTCCAAAAATTCTAAAATGAGAGACGTCAGGTTTCTTACCAGTGAACATATCTTCAGGAGTGTTGGAATCCAATGCTTGAAGAGGCCATCGGTTTTGAACATATATGGCAGTGTTCGTAGCTTTGGCCCATAGAAACTTCGGAGGCCTTTGATCATGGAGCATAGAATGAACAACTTCCAAAATCATACAGTTCTTCCTTTCCGCCACACCATTCTACTCAAGAGTGTATGGTGTTGTGGTCTCCCTCTTAATGCCAACTTCCTTGCAAAAGTCATGCAACTCATTGGATTCATACTCAGTCCCATTATCAATCCTCAAGATCTTGATCCTCTTTTCGGTTTGATTCTCTATCAAGGCTTTGAAGTGATGGAATGAGGAGAACACTTCATCCTTCTTTTTCAAGAAGTATATCCAAGTCTTGCGAGAATAATCATCTACAAAAATGAGATAATATAAATATCCTCCCAAAGAGTTCACTGGCATCATGCCAGATATGTCGGAGTGAACCAACTGCAAAATGTCAGAGGTCTTGCTATGGCTTAAGGGGAATGGTCGCCTTTTGAGTTTTCCTTCGGCACACCCCAAACATACACCTTCTTGCTTTACTTTAAACTCGGGCATCCCAGTCACCATTTGTCTCACATCGGGTAGAGCCTTATAATGAAGGTGGGCAAACCTCCAGTGCCATAGTTCAGACTGAAGAGTTGTGTTGCAAGACATGACTCCCAACAGACTTCCTCCAACTTGATATAAAGAGTCAACTCGAAACCCAAGAGTGAAAGCATCTTTAAAATTCTTTTTCCACACACGTACCTTGCCATCGATGAAGGCCACCTTGTAGCCTTTGTCTTCCATTGCCGAAATGGACACCAGGTTCTTCTTGAGATCAGGTACATATAGGACTTCTTGCAAATGAATTGTGTTACCTTGATTTAATTGAAGAGTAACATTCCCTACACCCTTTACGGGATAGGTGGAGTTATCTCCAAGAATAATCTCCAAGTTGGTCTCCTTCTCTATCAGATTAGAGAGAGCTTCCTTGTAACTAGTGAAGTGCCTTGAGGCACCACTATCAATAAGCCAATTGCCCAATGAATCTGGAGGAGAGGTAGTGGAGAGGGCCGATATCAGATAATATTCATCTTGCTTATTGTTAACAACATTAGATTCATACCTGGAATTCCTTGCTTTCTTGGAGGGTTGACCACTTCCTTGATTTCTGGCATTCCTCTTTCCTTTGCCATTGAACTTGCCATTCCTTTGATTGCGGTTGGAATTGCCAGGGGAGTGATTTTGATCATCGTCATGAGATGTGTCCTTCCTATTTGGACACTCCCTCACATAGTGGCCAAATTTATTGCAAGTGAAACATCTTCCCTTCCTTCCACCTTTCAATTTGGCCTTTCCTTTGGATTTAGACCCAGAATTATTTCTCCTTTTAGCATGAGAGGAGAAAGCAATGGGGTTGCCTTTAAATGAAGGCATTTCCTGCTCTTCCATCCTTGTCTCTTCTTGAATGCATCTCGCCATCAATTCCTCAAATCTTGGAATTCGATTATTGTTGAGAAGAGTGGTTCTAAATACATACCATTCGGATGGGAGCCCTCCAAGAGTTGTGATAGTTAGTTCCTTGTCAGAAATGACTTCTCCAATCGATAGGAGGTCATTCTTGATCTCGGTGATCCTTAAGAAGTAGGATTGCATATCCTCATCTTTGCCCTTCTTAATTTCTTTCAGCTTATTTTTGAGGAACAAAACTTGATTTGCATCACTAACTTTAAACAAGCTTACCAGTCTATCGTAGATCTCCTTGGAGGTGTTCAACTCGAAAATGTAGGCCACCAGGTGCTTGTCAATAGTGTCCCGAATGATCTTCCTCGCTTTGAGTTCTTAGTGTACTTGTTCCTTGTAGCAGCCAGTGCATTTGATGGAGGCTCTGTAATTCTGCCTCTCACATAGTCCAACACTTCCTGCTCTTCCAGTGTCAGATCAAGAGACATCTTCCATCCGTGATAGTCAGACTTCTCACGGAGCTTGTCTTCGGCGGGGAAGTGTGATGAGGAACCCATGAAGTCTTTTGGCTTTCTCCTACAGTCTTCGGTGATTGCCCTTGCTCTTGCTTGGGCTTTGTCTTCACCTCAGCTCTGATACCATGTTAGGTTATGGTATGTTCTATGCTTAGAGCAATTTACTTCAGTTTCTTCTTTATTAGCCCAGTGTCAATTCACAGTTTAGCAATCACATTAACATAAAGTAAAATGCTGATAAAACATAAATAAATCGACAGAAGACAAGCCAAGACAGGAGACACCAGATGTGGCGGCTAGTCACGGACAAACCCCAATGTGGGGAAACCCTTTGATCAATTTTTTAATATTCTTCAATAATTCAGCAGAGAGAGATAGTACAATATCAAAAATCTGTGATTTTATATCAGCAGTAATATATCAGCAACCAGCAAAGTCAAACCTAGTCAAACAACTCCTATTTGACCTCAAGTCAACCTTGAAGAACTCGGTCTTCAACAACAAACATCAGCAGCCCAAAACAGCCTTTGGTCAATGGTCAAAATAGTAGTCAACAAATCAGCAGCCTGCGGTCAGCCCTAACCAGTCAACGCTGGTCAACGCAGCACCCAAACAACAATGCGCAGGTCAACGCATCCTCCAGCAGCCCTGCACCTTGGTCAGCGGAACCCAGAAAAGTCAACACTGCCCAAAAAGTCAACACTGCCCTAAAACAGTCACACTGCCCTAAAGGCTAAAACATAAATTTCGTCCTCCTTCTTGCACGTGTGAGAGAGACTGCTCCTACGCTGGCCCAATAAGATTAGGAGAGAGAAGATGTGTGTTGAGATGACGTGAAATAATGCCACAAGGTATCTTCCTTTTATATGAATCGTTGAGGTTAAGTTGGGGGTGTGCCACACACTTTATCTTGCTGGCCGACCTTGACAAATTGTCAAGTATTACAAATAAATTCATATCTCCATAAATACATGTCGGAATTGGATGGTCGCTAGATCATTCCTACACCTCTCGATGAGAGAAATCCAAGAAAAATATCAACTGCCATAAATAAGATGACCCACATGGAGTTTGGCCCTAGTTGCCAATTTTAACTTGTACTTGTAAGCGAAGTGTAACCATCACAACAAATAATATCTAACATGAAATGAAATGTTATAAAATGAAACAACTTGCAACTTTCACGAAGCATCATATTCATAATTCATTACTAATGAGTTATAATTGCCAACCTCAAACTTAAATTGTCATATATTGTTTACAAAAATATCATAATAAATATGAAAGAGTCAATAGTTATAAAAACTACTAGAAACTAGAAAAGACAAGTAAATCTATTATCTATTGCTAATGCTTGGGCCTCTTGCCCCCACGAGAAATGTCTAATTTTTTATTCTTGTTGGAAAATTAGGATCTTTGTCATTAATATCACCCTCTAAGCATTAATATCCAGAGGTATCTTTGTCATTACCTCTGGATCTGTATAGGGATCTTTGTGATTAATATCACCCTCTAAGCATTAACATAAGATAGAAAAAGCATAGGATGTCAAGTCAAGATTTTGTTTGAGTGATGCGTACATTTTTAGGAGGGTCATGATAGAGGAGTTCGACAACCAATGTCACTGACATCAAGGTACATAGAGGGATTGGTGCTCTTGATTAAATACGAGTTCCATACCATAATACATGACAAAATCCGATGGAAACATTGCAATCCCCGCAATCCTGAAAAACTGATAATTCAGCTGGATTTTGAATGAAATCTAAAATTCTACTTTTTCCATATAAAATCCAATGAGGTCAGAACCACTCTCAAACATCCTAAGTCATTTCATGGTAATGTTAAAAATTTAAGTAAAAGGATGAAAATGAAGATTGAGGAGAATGTCACGGATCGTGGGGTGGGGGGGGGGCTCCCTCGCAACCCTGGACTGACCACAATGCTTACATGGATGAAGATCAAAACAATGATCTTTCACATGGCCAACTCGGTCACAATGTTGGCATTTGACAACTTTTGGCTGCGAATGTGGAGGAGCAGAGTCTGGAACAGGTGAAGGTGAACTACCATGAAGAAATCGTGCACTCTAAAATTTTGATGGGCTTTGAGTAATCTGGAATATGAAGGGATGCCTCCTTATCATATCCAAGACCTGTTTTGTTTTTTTTATTGACAAGCTCTTCCCAATGTCTGATGATGGACTTGGGAAGTGCAGACCGAACATTTACATCGACATGCAAATCTGTTGCTGGAATGGGCACATGATGGGGGTCAACCTCAACCTCAACCTTGCTGATCTGATTAGTTTTTGGTAGCTAATGGGAGTTAACTTCAAACTGAAAAAGAGAATTGTAGCTGTGACTCAAGCTGCAAAAATTCAATTTTATCTTGTGCATTTTGCAAACAGGTTCTAATGTCAGCAAGAGTGTCCCTGTTGATGTTTACCATCCCATCAACAGTGGAATGAATTTAAGGTTTTTAACAGCTCTAATGCATCATCAAGTCGATCCATTTCACAATAATTGAAGCAGAAAAATGTTGGCTTGCACACATAAAAAGAGTTCCCACTGCTAAATAGTTCTAACTAGAGGATGAGTAGCAAGCTTCTGTTGGACTCTTGACCACATTCAAGCATTCTCAAAACAATAAGTTGTGAGCGAGCTTTACCATCACTTGTGGAAATGACGCAAAGACATGGGCGCATAGACAGAGATTCATTTGGCTATTCATGGTTCAAAGAACCAACCACCAATTGTAACATATGTGCTCACAGAGAAGTGGTGAATGATCGGCTAAGACCAAATGCCATTGCTAGGGACCTCGATATAGAGTTCTGTAGAGATTTGACTGAATGTTGTATCGAAAAAAACTACAGTTTACATGCAGGGCAGTTCTACTTGGTCTCTGCTTCTTCCAATCTTGCGATTGCAATTTTGGGGAATGCAAATAGAGGAGTTCTATTAACTGATCTTCTGCCTTCAGTTTACTGGAGCCAAACTCCAGCGATAACTGCAATGCCTCATGATCATGAATCAACTCCAACGTATGTCATATACCACACACAATAGCTTTGAATGGAACATTCAACCAAGCTTTCATCACCAAGAGGTTGCAATACTTGAACAGGATTCTGCCTAGTCACAAGCTCTAATAACACAACCCCTTGGTTGATTCGCCCTGTTTCGGTTCCCAAACTTTCTATCTCGAGGCGGCGTGGAAGGAGATTCTTCTCTTATCACTTCTGTGACAACGGTTAATTGAACTTGTGCCCTCCTCTCACTGAGCTGCAATAATAACCATCATACTAATTGAACAACGCCAAGGAACTTCTGCTGCAGGCCAAGCTTATTGCACAGCTACATTATTTATTCAATTTGTGGTATAGACAAAATCAGAAGGAGCTTCAATGCATTTTGCTGCACATAACAAAGGAAGAATCACACTGGTTCAACGCAATACATTCACCATTCCAGGATTTAATATAACCCAAACTTTTCAGTCTAAAAACTTTTTATATTCCCCATGAGTTCAAACACACCTTCAATACATATATACAAGTTTTGATCACACCATTCAATGCATAGGCAATTCCAACGCGCATACCACGACCATCAAAGCTTCAACGCATAGAGATGCACAAGTAAAGATATTTAAGAGTTACACATAGAGAATTCAACAGAGAATTAATGCATTGTTCAAATGTAGAGGTGGTGCAATGGTCAACGTACACAGAGATGTATGAGCAATGCGCAAATATTAGGGTGTTAGAGCATTGGTACTGGGAAAAGAGTCATCAGAAAGGAGTTAAAAATGCCAATTTTGCTCTGAGAGAAGGAACGAACAGTCGTGAATCACGCAGAGAATATTCCAAAGTTTTATCAGGTTGCAAAGACAATGACTATTTTTGGCAGGAAACCGACAGACAGTGTGACAGGCAGAGATATCTAACAGCAGGGCAGAGAAACAATTGTTGAATGAATGCAGGACCGGAGTGACAAATTCGAGAGAGGCAGAATTGACTGATTCCTCAGAGTGGTGCAGCGTGTAGAATCTCACAAATTTTGAAACGGTCTGGTGCAGGTCTGCAGCCTGACAAACATGGCATAACTGAGATGTAGAGAAGCCACAAAACAAGTGGCTCAAATTGGAGCAAGGCCAGAATTCGCCCGCTCTGATACCATGTTAAACACACACATGGAATGTGGACAGCAAGAGTAGGATAAATCATTAGTTTCCTTTATTCACAAGGGATATACATTTATAATACATTCTAATGACCCTTGGTTTCCATATACCAAGTGGTCTCTTGGACTCCCTTTGACTGTTTACATTCCACACCAACCCTTAGCGGATTAGGTGTCCAACACCTACCAACATTTACATGTCTTAGAGTTCATAAGCGATATAAAGACAGACTTGTGTTTACGTAATGTTTGATAGTATTTATTCCTCTCTGTCTTAATCTTATATAGTAGTAAAAATAACCAACTGTTTTCTCGATATTCCTGCAATTATCAGCTAAAATTTATGCAAAAGATATAAAAAGTGCATATTAATGACAAGGAATTTGATGTTATCGGATCAATAGGAGAAGAAATTAGAAGTACAAGAGTCCTGATAAACATCAATAAGCACGTATAAGAGTCTTGATAAATATCAATAAGCCACATCTTGCCATGAAAGGCTGAATGGGTGCAAAATTTAAATTCCTTGTATAACAGATTGTTCTGTATGCGTCAGTAAATCTCAATGATTACAATTTTGAATGATATTCGTTAATGTGTTCAGGTATGAGGGCCTTGTCGGTCCCCATCAAGGCAGTCAGCAATATCATGAAGCATGTAAGCAGATGCATGAGCAAATTTTGGTTAGATGTATTCAAGTTACAGACATTAATAAAGGAAAGATTTCATCCATACTAAACAGTGGAAAGGCTGCATACCAGATTGCATACAATGAGGCTTTTTCTGCTGCTATTAGAGATTACATGAATGAGGCCCAGAAAATGATAGATGCAGAGAATTCAGTCAGTAATAGTGAGAGACACAGAAGACCTATGCCACCTAGAAAACTGGCTGAGGTCCATACTGCAAGCTTGAAGGTTGCCCAGAAAGCATATGATGAGGTGGTGAAGGAAGGAGGGCTAAGTTGGATTGGGCCTGGTAATGAACTGTACGACTTTAATCAATTTCAGTGCTTACAGTGGTCCACGCAACAGTTTAGTGAATTCCAGGTATGGGCCTTATTTACTATTGTAGCTTATGGAATAAAATTTTCTCTGTTGTTTTTTGTTCTGTTTTTCCATATCTTCGTTTGGAGAATTAATCATTATATTCTATAGGCTGAATTTGTTTTTTTCTTTCTGCATATCAGAATGGTTTTCACTACTCTGTTGATATGTTTAATGTGATCTACCAAATAATATGGTCAAGATGTTAGGGTTTTATTATTTGTGGATTTTTGTGCAGGTCCAAAACCGTGTGGAGATCTTAGCATTTATCAAAAACATGGTCTCTGACATTGCAGTTAAGTTTAGGGAAAGTGTGTCAAAAATCAGTCCATTTCCAGATAATGATGAAATCATTTCAGGAAAGGTAATAACTGTCTTTTCCGTAAGATCCTTCTATTTATCATCTTTTTCTTGTTACCTTTGTTTATTGCAGAACAGAGAATTTTCCTTGTTCTATACGGTTTGCTGCTAACATATTATGCAATTAGAAAATTGTTCAGCACTTGTCATCATTTGTGAGGATTCCTAATTTGTGCATAATGTGTGTTCACAGCATAGCTACAAATGCTGAACACAATAGTTAATAATTACTATTTTAATTCTATAGTTGCTGCAGGTTCTCTGACGGCTGCATGGTTTAAAAAATAATCCTTTCTCATCATAAATTATGAGAATTGGTTGTTTGTATCTTGTAATTTTGTCCACTGTTGTGCTTTTTTTGTTTTCAGGGGTTATTTTTAATCTTGTTCCAATACTAAGGATTGATTCGATCAGTAAAGTTATTGACTTTGCTTATCAAAGATAATAATGCGCTAGAGCATGTGTGTGAGTCACAGTTTACTATTCTAGTAGGAAATGCATTGTGTTGATAGCAATGTTATTAGAATTGGCAGAGTCAGGTTGAGACTCAGTCTGAGTGGTTTTTGGCCCAAAGTGGTCAGAATTGGTGGTTTTCTTCGCGAAGTCAGATGAAAATTGGTTACTTGGATGAATTAGACATGACTTACCAATCTTGAGGGTGCTGGTTGGGCCACTGTAGAAATTTCTGGACAAATGATAACTAATGCAAAACAAAAATTTCAGGTATAAATTAGAGGTTTCCCGGTTCTTAATCGTGTGAATTTTCAGCCGTAGGGTTGTTATGAAATATAAATAAAGTAGCTGCAACAGCGGACAATATTTCAGCGCTTAATAACCCCAATTGAATAGGCAATTCAAGAAGTGAGATACCAATTGTTTTAATAAGTTTCAACCCTCTAGGGCAATCTTGTGATGCACATAACATATCTAAATATCAGTTTTGGCAACTGTAAATACAGCAGCAAATGTGTCCTTATCTTCTTTAATATAAATGCTAAATAACTTTGCAAATCATCCTTAACTTGTGTCAAATCAGAAAGACATATACACACTGGAAATTACCAAAACATGAAGAGATCGTTGAAAATCAAATCTGCAATTACACAAGTATTTGGCAGCCGAAAAATTCATTGATATGCATAAAGATGAAGTTCATGTGCAATGGGCATACCATAGCCTCATCCCAAAACTAGTGCAATCCTCAAGAACTCCAAACCCTAGCTAGGGAAAACAATGAAGGCTTTAGCTCACACCAAGGAGCTCCAACAAGCATGCTTCACACAAACATGACCTTTGAGGAAAAACATTTCCTCTACTTTTTAGCGAGTACATCCTATGGTTTCATTTCAAAACCCTACCTCCAAGTCCTTAAGGGATAAAACCTCAACCCTAGTATTCATGATGCTCGATGAAGGTCCATGTAACCCTAGCGACTCAAAGACAAGAGATAAAGTACAAAAGAAGATTCAAAAGATAGAAAAAGGCAAGTTCACTTGTTCGAGTCACATCTCTAACCTAATATGAACAAGAATGATGAATGAGTAAAGGACTTTGTCCTTCCTCTATATATACAAGAGGTAAGGGAGGCCAACAATACATATGTGGGTCTATGCTCTTACAAGCAATTTACAATGACACATATAGGCTCACACATTGGAGTGTTGTACTCCAAGGGACACATGCCAAGCTCCAACGTGATGTTGTCCACAAGCAAGGCTCCAAATGCAAGGGCACTTCATAGTGTGTGTCCAATGCTGCTCTTACAAGTGTCCACAGACTTTAACGAAGCTCCTAAGCCATGTACTTCACAATGTGTGTCCGATGCTTTTCCTATAAACCTCTAAAGGTTCCAACAAACCTCTTAAGCCATGTACTCCTATAGGTCCACTCTCCATGCATGAACACTGTTGCATCCCAAGCATCCTCAAGTCAACTTTGAGACTCTATACAATCGTCTAAGCTAACATGTGTTGTCAAAGTTGAATGCACACCTCCAAAATGCAAAACACTCTAATGCAAGGGTTCTCTAAGCAAGCATCTCCATTTGGCCATCATGTCAAATGTCACTAAAGCTGTTTGAAGATCTCCAACACCCTAGGGAAGACTATTATTTAAGTACGCTACTAAGGTCAAGCAACCATTTAGTAAGCCATTTCCAATATGCAAGTCCATCATCGGCCACACTCCATATCCAAATCCATCACAAGTCATCAAGGGGGTCGATCATACAACATGTACCCCAAATCTCATGAGGCACATCTAGACATGGTACAAACACGTTTGGTTTAAAACCTTGAAAGCTAACAACTGCTTATGTGTGGGTCTAGTGAGCCAAAGGTAAAAGAGAATAAAAAAATCCAAGACATAAAAACTTAATGCCTGAAAATCCTAATCCCCTCTTTATGAACACAATCCCCAACCCATATTACCTTGCACATTTATCATTATGAGCATTTGGAGATGTAACATTCATTGGTTGTGTCACTGGATTTGGAGTTGGGTAGGTATTTATTTTGGAGGGGTTTCAATAAGCATTTGCTGTTTGCTGATTTCATAGTAGATTGAAGGAGATATTTTGCCAAAACCTTGTTCCCATTTGGACGGTTCATGCAAATTCAAACCCTCATTTTGTTATATTGAATTTTCTGATTTCTCGTTTAAAAATTAAGACAACTTTATAAACCTATTGGCTATTTGTTTAAATTGTTTAATTCAATCCCATGGCTTTGAGAAGGGAAAGGGACCATGCATGGAACCATTGCAAGGATTTGGGCTCAAGGGGAGTAGAATGCAATTGTTGTGGGAAGTTAATCCAAGGGGTGGGAGGCTTGTACATAGGTTGAGATGCCACTTGATGCATGTTGAAGCTTGTGGTAGCTTCGGAAGGTCTTTTGCATGGGCTTGGTGTCATAGCATGTGGGCGCTGATATATTGCCTCTTTAGGTGCTTGCTTGGTGGAGTAAGTGATTTATGTCTTCTTTCCTAAGTCTAACTTAGGAAAGTACAATGATTATAGTCAATTAATTATTGTGGACTATAAAGTCATTTTCTAAGGATAAATAAGTTAATTATTTAAGTGACTTAGAAATAATCTCAACTGTTGACCTCCAAGATATTCTAGAAGGGAGATTCGGGTTAGGCTTTTGGACTTAATGGAGATTATAAAGGAATCCTAATGAAGAGGTGAAGCCACACAAGAAATCAAGAGAGGAGTCATCATAGAGAGAGTGATTTTCTCTAGTGCGAGTGGCTCAGTGGAATGGAACATAGAGGAGGAGAAGTATGAGTGAATGGAAGGTGAATGCAGGAGGTCGAGTTGAGGAGATTATAGGGCTGAGTTGTTGAAGGAAGGTCGATTTGATTTGGAGAAAGCTGAATTGCTAGGGGGTCGAGTTTTCCTAAGGGGCAGTGATAACACGGGGAGGTGTAGGTCGATTTGCTAGCTAATTGATTGGGCATAATTTCTCCAGGCTGATTTCTTCTAAAGCTCTATTTTCGGGTGGCCGAATTCCTTGGGCTGAATTCATCCTTGGGGGCTGAGTACAGGGTCCAGTTATTGTACATTTCCTTGTATCCCTGTGGGTCAAAAACCCAGATTTTCTAGATTAACAGATGATGAAGAATTGTTGTGGGTAAATTGTTTTTTGCAGTGTCTGGTTGATTTCTGTGATTTATATTCCACTGTAGATATTCATTTCTAGAAGTTAAAAATACCAATGATTTTATGTTTTGGTAATTCAATATTTATTTGGCTAAATTAATAAATTGTTGGGAATAAAGTTATTGCCATGAGAAAATAAATCTGGCTAGTATGTGAAATTTAACATGGTATCAGAGCTATCTAGAAAACTTCGAGAGAGAGATCTGAGATCATGAGGGTTTGCAGTAGTGAGTTTTCTTTTTATGACAACAACAATTTTTTCTTAAATTTTGTAGCGGGATTTGTGACCGTGGTTGATTTGTGAAGATGGCATCTTTGAACAGTCTACGATATGAAGACAGGCTGGGTGGGGCTGCTAATTTCAGTCCTTGGAAGGAACGAATTACCATGATCCTGAAGATGAATGGTTTGTGGGATCTTGTAAACAAAGGCATTCAAGTCCCTTAAGATCCAAACCTTGCAACAAAACACAATCTTAAAGATATGAAAGCAAGGTGTATAATTTTGGATGGTGTGAGGGATCACATAATTCCTCACATATTAGGGAAGGACACTAGACGTCAAATGTGGGTAGCTTTCACCAGTCTTTATCAAAGTTCAAATGAAAACAAGAAAATGGTAATATAGGAGAAATTAAACAACATCAGAGTGAACAGATCTGAGACTATGACATCATGCCTCACTAAGATCTAGTTGGCTAATGATGAGCTTGTAGCTTTTGGGGAAACTTTGAGTGATTTAGAGCTAGTAAAAGTTGCTGTAAAGGGTTGCGTTAAGCGGTGGACAACTTTTGTGGATGGGATTTGTTGACCCTGTGTTAAAATTGGCAATTGGGGCCAAACTCCATGCGGGTCATCTTATTTATGGCAGCTAATATTTTTCCCGGATCCCTCTCATCGAGAGGTGTAGGATTGATCTAAAGATCATCCGATTCCGATAAGTATTCATGAAGTTATGAATTTATTTGTGTTATAAGACAATTCGTCAAGGCCGGCCAACAACCAAATAAACCCCACATGTGCTGAACGTTTTAGTATAAAAGGAGATGACTCAAGAGTCATTTCTCACACACACTTGTTGTGTTCTCTTCCTCTCCACTTCTCTTTGGGTTTTTGGTGGGAGGAAGAGATCCTAAGAATCTACGCAGCCCTATGGAGAGGATGCCCTAGCTCAACGCTGTCATAGAGAAGGCATGCTCTAGATCTAGATGCAGGCAATGAAGAGAAGGCTCTACGTCCTGATGTGGTAGCTTACATGGAGGGCAACTCTTATGGTGGACACAAGGCTATACACTGTCCAGATCAAAGCTACCCTAAACGCTGTTCAGCCACCCTAAACATTCTCTGTTTTAGCCGCAACTAAGGCAACATTCCAATGAAGGTTTGAAGGGCTGTCTTAGGCCATCTCAGGTGACCAATTATTGCAAGGAAGGGCAGCCGCATCAACTGTTTAGAGGACGGGCAAACCCTTAACCAGTTTGCTGCAAATCTATGGAAGCTTGCTGTGAGGGCAGGCCGTGGACCTTGTAAAGGCTAGAACCGCCCAGGATTATTGTGAAGGGTCTCATCCCCACAAGGAAGGGCAACCACATCACCTTGGAGCAAATCTGGGCGGAAAAGAAGGCTGGCAAAGACACTGTGATATGCCCTAACCAGACCTAAGTTGCAACAAACAAATCAGACCTCAAAACAGTGAGCTAAGGTATGTTGTCTATGACATTTCTTGTAGGTGTTGAGGATCAGTTTGGACCAGATTGTTGGGCAGTCTGTGGGAGCCAAATTGGTGGCTGTACATAATAGTATGGTGCATGGGACAACAAGACATAATGTTGCCAAGATGCATGGGACAACAAGACATAATGCTGCCAATATGCATGGGACAGCAAGGTGACATAATGCTGCCAATATGCATGGGACAACAAGGAGACATAATGCTGCCAAGATGCATGGGACAACAAGACAATACTGCCAAGATGCATGGGACAACAAGACATAATGCTGCCAAGATGCATGGGACAACAAGGTGACATAATGCTGCCAAGATGCATGGGATGGCAAGGTGACATAGTGCTGCCAAGATGCATGGGACAACAGTATGGTACTTGGTGCAGCAAGTACACGAAGCAGCAATGGTGCAGCAAGCACATGGGTGACAACATGGTGCAGCAGTGGCACAAGGTACAACAGTGCTAAACACTGGGACAACAATGCAACATAAGGTGCAGCAGTATGATGTGTACAGCATGGTCATAAGGTCCAGCATTGTGATGATGGGTGCAACATGGTGCAACATGCAACACAATGATAGGTGAAGGAGTCACCTTGGAGAATCAGTTGAAGCAGCATGTCTTCAACTGATCTCATGTATCATCTTCTTAGAGATGATCTATGCTCTTATCTAGATAAGTCAAAGTGTTGACTTCTGTTGTAAATGTACTATCTTTCTCTCTCTCCGCTGAACTATTGAAGAACATATAAGAAGAATTGATCAAGGGTTCCCCACATTGGGGTTTGTTCCTGGTTAGCGCCACATCTTGTGTCCTCTTGTCTTGGCTTGTCTCCTGCGATTTATGTTTATGTTCTATCTACAATTTACTTTAATGCTGATGTGAGCTAACTATGAAAATTGAAATAAATTGCTCTAAGCATAGAACATACCTAAACTTAACATGGTATCAGAGCTAAGGTGAAGACAATGCCCGAGCAAGAGTGAAGATCAATCACCAAAGACAGTTGGGAAAGGACAAAAGGATCAATTGATTCCTCATCCCTCTTCAAATTCACCAAGGGTGAAGTCGAAGTAGAGAATATTATCAGAATGGCACAATGGAAGTTTCTGATGGCCTACCTAAAGATCACTTCAATGGGAAGTCCGGATCTAATAGTGGAAGGATAGGCAAATGCCTTGGTTGTAATAAGTTCGGCCATTATTCGTAGGAGTGTCTGAGGTAGGGACACATCACTTGATGGTGATAACAATCATTCCAGGGACATCTTCAATGATCAGAGGAATGACAGGTAATGCAGGTCATTAAGGAAACGACAGACTTTTCAGAGAAAGCAAGGAACCCCAGGTATGAAGAATCAAATGTTGTTTCTAATAAGATAAAGAAGCGTTATCTTGTATTGGCCCTCTCCTTCAGATTCTTTGGGAATCTGGCTTATTGATCGTAGTGCTTCAAGGCACCTCATCGGATAGAAGGGTGCTCTCTCGAATTTGGTAGAGACAGAAACAACTGTGGGATTATACTTGGAGTCGATGCCACCTATCCCGGAAAGGGTGTAGGGAATGTTACCCCTCAATTGAATGAGGGTAACTCTATTCATTTACAAGAATCTCTTTTATGTACCTAATCGCAAGAAGAACCTAGTGTCCATGTCGGAAATGGAAGTCAAAGGTTTCAGCGTGGCATTCATCGATGGAAAGGTACGTGTTTAAAAATAGAATTTTCAAAGATGCTTTTTCTCATGGGTTCATTGTTGGCAATTTGTATCAAGTTGCAAGATGGTCCATTGGGGATCATGTCAATTGACATATCACATCTATAACACCAGAGGTCTACTTATGGGGCCCTACCTGATGTGAGTCAAATGGTGACGGGGATGCCTGAATTCAAGAAGAGCATGAAGGTACATGTCTGAGATGTACTGAAGGAAAATCTTACAAGGGGACCATTCCCCTCATGTAACAGGTCCATAGGTTTGGAACAACTTGAGGAGTTTGAGATTTATGATTGGGAATCTCATGTATATAGGTGGAAGAAAGCCCTCTATGGCTTGAAGCAAAACACCCCGGGCATAGTATGAGAGGATTGCTAGCTGTCTGATGAAGCTGAGATTCACTAGGAGTGAAACCGATCCAAACCATTACCCGAAGGTTGTGGATGATAGACCTCTCATACCGACACTTTATGAGGATGACCTATTTTTGAGAGGTGCAAACCCTCTCATTTGCAGAAGTAAGAGGGAGTTGGATTCCGGATGTGGAATGATAAACTGCAAGCCTGTGACTTCCTCGAGGATCTTAACTTTTAGAAGTTATATGGTAGTGATGTCGAACCAGATTTGGGAAATGCCTCTGAGTTTCATAAACTCATTCGCGTTGATGTTCTTGGTGAACTTCTGTCCGGACATATGTTTTGCAGTTAGCATGATGAGCTCATATATAGTTGAGCCTCACTGGATTGGTGCCAAGAATCTTCTAAGTTATCTTCGGGGCACAATCTATCATGAATTGAGATACACTGTCGGAAATGTGAAGCTGCATGATTATTCGAATGCTGACTGGGCAGGCAATGTGGAGGATCGCAAGAGCACTTTTGAGTGCTGGTTCTCTTTGGATTTTGCTTTGATATCATGGATAAGTAGGAAGCAGAAGTTGGTTGCTATAAGCACCACTGAGACCGAATACATAGCTACGAGTATGATCTCGTGTGAAGCTGCCTGGTTGTGGAAGCTCTTCAGCGAGCTATTTGTACACATGATGGATACCACCATAATCCTCTGTGTCAACTAGGAGGGGATTCGATTGTTGAGGAATCTCATATTCTATAATTGCTCCAGCATATAGACATCAGATACTACCTTATTTGGGATATGGTATGTCGATGAGCAAGGAGGCTCCATCGCATTGAGACTAATGTACAGGTCGCAGACATTCTGTCAAAGCCCCAGGGAAAGGTCAAATTTGTGACTTTCCCAAACGACTTGGAGTCGTTGAGAGACCTTCTTATAAGGGTCCTGCATGATGTATGATTGAGCTCTGGGAGCTCCAGGGGGGTGCAGGGTACTTCTTGGAGCGACATGCGACCACAGGGTAACTCACCCTCCCCTGGTGGTGCGCTATGTATAGGGTGAAAGGTTCAACCTTCCCCTGTGACACCCCATGGCTGTGAGACAGGATGATTAGTTCTCCTGTGCGCCTGGATGATTAGTTCTCCTGTGGCTCCTGTGGGCCAGGATGGTTAGTTCTCCTGTGGGCCAGGATGATTAGTTCTCCTGTGGCGATTGTGGGACATTATGATTAGTTCTCCTGTGGCGACTGTTGGACGGGATGATTCGTTCTCCTGTGGACAGGATGATTAGTTTTCTTGTTGAGGCATCCTAGCCATGCAGTCTGGGACTCATGGGAAGTACCTCTCATCTGATCAATGAGCAGGGAAATGGGGTTAGGGACCATAGTAGTACTATCGATGGACGCATCATTGTATCTACCGCACTCCCTATGCTAGGATGACCTCCATTAATCGGGGATCAATGAAACTGATCTAGGATCAGTGTGAATGATTTGAGACACTCTCTTGTGATATTGATCTGGGATCAATAAAACTGACTTTGGGTCAGTAGAGAATGGTATGAGACATTCTTGATCAATTCTTCTTCTTCATGGTTCAACAGAGCAGAGCAGAGCTAAGCAGAGCAGGGCAGAGCAGAGCTCGGCAAAATAGAGCAGTGCGGGGCACTGATGGCAGAGATAGTATAGTCGAACATATGGATCAGCGGATGGAGTTCTCCCTAGTTGAGAGGGAGTGTTAAAATTGGAAACTAGGGCCAAACTCCATGTGGGTCATCTTATTTATGGCAGCTGATATTTTTCCCGGAACCCTCTCATCAAGAGGTGTAGGATTGATCTAAAGATCATCCGATTCCGATAAGTATTCATGAAGTTATGAATTTATTTGTGTTATAAGACAATTCGTCAAGGTCGGCCAACAACCAAATAAACCCCACATGTGCTCAACGTTTTAGTATAAAAGGAGATGACTTGAGAGTCATTTCTCACACACACTTCTTGTGTTCTCTTCCTCTCCACTTGTCTTTGGGTTTTTGGTGGGAGGAAGAGATCCTAAGAATCTACGCAGCCCTAAGGAGAGGATGCCCTAGCTCAACGCTGTCATAGAGAAGGCATGCCCTAGATCTAGATGCAGGCAATGAAGAGAAGGCTCTACGTCCTGATGTGGTAGCTTACATGGAGGGCAACTCTTATGGTGGACACAAGGCTATACGCTGTCCAGATCAAAGCTGCCCTAAACGCTGTTCAACCACCCTAAACATTCTCTGTTTTAGCCGCAGCTAAGGCAACATTCCAGCGAAGGTTTGAAGGGCTGTCTTAGGCCATCTCAGGTGACCGAATTATTGCAAGGAAGGGCAGCCACATCAACTATTTAGAGGACGGGCAAACCCTTAACCAGTTTGTTGCAAATCTATGGAAGCTTGCTGTGAGGGTAGGCCATGGACCTTGTAAAGGCTAGAACTGCCCAGGATTATTGTGAAGGGTCTCATCCCCACAAGGAAGGGCAACCGCATCACCTTGGAGCAAATCTGGGCAGAAAAGAAGGCTGGCAAAGACACTGTGATATGCCCTAACCAGACCTAAGTTGCAGCAAACAAATCAGACCTCAAAACAGTGAGCTAAGGTATGTTGTCTATGACATTTCTTGTAGGTGTTGAGGATTAGTTTGGACCAGATTGTTGGGCAGTCTGTGGGAGCCAAATTGGTGGCTGTACATAATAGTATGGTGCATGGGACAACAAGACATAATGCTGCCAAGATGCATGGGACAGCAAGACATAATGCTGCCAATATGCATGGGACAACAAGGTGACATAATGCTGCCAAGATGCATGGGACAGCAAGACATAATGCTGCCAATATGCATGGGACAACAAGGAGACATAATGTTGCCAAGATGCATGGGACAACAAGGTGACATAATGCTGCCAAGATGCATGGGACAACAAGACATAATGCTGCCAAGATGCATGGGACGACAAGGTGACATAGTGCTGCCAAGATGCATGGGACAACAGTATGGTACTTGGTGCAACAAGTACACGAAGCAGCAATGGTGCAGCAAGCACATGGGTGACAGCATGGTGCAACAGTGGCACAAGGTACAACAGTGCTAAACACTGGGACAACAATGCAACATAAGGTGCATCAGTAAGGTCCAACATTGTGATGATGGGTGCAACATGGTGCAGCATGCCAGCATGCAACACAATGATAGGTGAAGGAGTCACCTTGGAGAATCAGTTGAAGTAGCATATCTTCAATTGATCTCATGTATCATCTTCTTAGAGATGATCTATGCTCTTATCTAGATAAGTCAAAGTGTTGACTTCTGTTGTAAATGTACTATCTCTCTCTCTCTCTTTGCTGAACTATTGAAGAACATATAAGAAGAATTGATCAAGAGTTTCCCCACATTGGGGTTTGTCCCTGGCTAGTGCCACATCTTGTGTCCTCTTGTCTTGACTTGTCTCCTGCGATTTATGTTTATGTTCTATCTGCAATTTACTTTAATGCTGATGTGAACTAATTATGAAAATTGAAATAAATTGCTCTAAGCATAGAACATACCTAAACTTAACACCCTGTCGCCTACACCTACCTACAAGTTAGTGAGAAAAGCCTTCAACCCCACATGGTGTGGTTGGTGGCAGGGAACTTAGAGAAGGGGCTGTCAATCTAATCCCGACTCTCTCTGTTTGAGCTATCTCCTAGGTTATCTAAGGGGGGTGGTCCCTAATGAAAAGTTAAGTTAAAAAAAGATGTGAGTTTCTAGGGGAATTGTTAGAGTTAAATAGATTATCTCTTTAAGATTTATAAGCAAAAGTTGATATGAGCAATAACCATCGTAAGATAAGCATGAAATACATAAACTACCAGTGCCTTCCAAGTATTTGCTCTTTAAGAAATGAAATTGTATCTTGCTTAAAATGAAGTGAAATGCTTTCAAATGGAAAGCCAAAATAACTCTGAAGTGTGAAACAATAAATTGTCAAGACAAGATATTATAAATGCTTTCAAGATGAATAAGTCTACAAATCAAAGCATGGAAACTATCTTGCTCAAAAGGATAAAAAGAACTCAAATGTTAGACCAAGATGACAACATGCAATTAAGTTTTCAACCCAAAATAATAGTACTTGAAAGTGAAACCAACCATCCATGACAATATGCAATTAAACCAGAAGATGAGTCAATTTCCAAGTACAAGAAAATTGAACTTGTTGCAAAATTAAAAGAGATTACAATGCTTACATCCGAAGTTCCTCTTGAAATAAGATTTGCATGTGAGAATTTAAACCAAAGCAAATGTGATGGAATGATGTTCTTGGTTCATTTTTTTTGATTAGTGCTGAGACAAAGTTACAATTGAACTCTAGTCCTCAGACTTCATCCTCGCCCAAATATTTGGATCTCACAATGAGGAGTCAATAGAGGTGGAGGGTCCCTAAAAGTCTATTCAATGAATTTAAGTTGGAGGTAAGTTTTAGTGAGGTTTGGGGCCTTCCTATACTAAAATGCCTAAATGAAGTGCAAATTGTGTTAATTCCCCAAATTAAACTAATGCTTCATGCAAATGCTTCAAAGAGAAATAGTTTGCAAAACTTGAGAGGCTAGAATGTAAATAAGCTCATATGTGTTTGCACCATTGAATGGAAAATAAGCAAGTACAACGAAATATATTTCTTTAAGCTACAATTGTTTCAAATAAATGATAGTGCTTAAATAGTTTTCATGACATATAGCATAAATTGACCAAATAGTGAAGCATATACTTGAAGAAATTATGAAACAATTAAAACTTGCCAAAGTATGAAGTGTTTACACATAAGATGAGATTTTCTCAAGTTTTCAATTTGGAAGCGTATGCATGTGGGAATTTAAATACAAGATTAGTAGAATTTTGCATGTGGAATGAAATGTGTTGATTTTAAGCATGCACAATATGAAATTAAAAAAACTAGAAAGCTAAGAAAAACTAGAAGCAAGATTAGACCACCCACAAGAATCCCTTCTCTAAGTGAGGAAGGGGGATGCCATGGGAAAAATCCCAAGCTCCCTCCAACAATTTTTTTTGTCTTTTATTAGTGCTTAAAGCGGGTAAAAATGCCTCTAAGAGGGCAGCCCACAATACGAGAGAGATCTTTACAAAGATTAGACTCTAACATAGCTAGACTCTTTCCCCAAAAATATAACAACAAACTTGAAGATGGAAAATAACTCTCCAAAAGAGATTCACAAAGCTCAAAAGACCCACGGCCTAGAGGAGTTTGCAACTCTCTCCTAAGTGCTTATGGCCTCCCTAGAAATCAGTCTTTGGATAGCGTGAGGGGGTCTTGCATACACACGAGTGAGTAGTTTTCCAAAGCTTCTCCTCAAGGTCCTTGCTGCCCAATGCTCAAGCCTATGGGTTGTGTTGTTGCACAAAGTGTTTAGGCACCGCGACAATGCTCAGAGTAAGGGTTGTCACTCGAATCCTTACTCACTCCGTTTAGACTCTCTCCTAGACAAGTCAAGGGGGGTAGTCCCTAAGGTGAATGGATGAGGATAGTTTGTGGAACACAAGGTCTAGGAGATTTTAAGAATGAACAACTTGATGAACTTAGAACAAATCTTGGTCAATTGAGATAGATAGATCAAAATAAGACACAACCATAAGATATAATTGATTATAGACTAGTGCCTTTAATTTGAATTAACCTTAGACTCAATAAAAACAAGTTATCCAGAGCAATTTATAATGTTGTGGCAAAGTGGCGAATAAAAGTGCTCAAAACTATAGCATGCAGGATAGTCTAACAAAATTATCTTTCTCCAACAGTCAATATGATTTTTTAAACATTTATCGCACCTTGACAATAGAGAAATCACAAAAAATTAAGATTTTGCACTTGACACCAAAGACACCAAGGAACTTTAGATTAGAATTTTAATTATTCCTTAGACAATAACTTTAATGTGGAAAATGAGAAATCAAACTAAATCAAAGGGTTAATAAATTAAATTTTCAATGGGTCATAGGCCACATTAAAAATATTTAATGCAAAAGCTTAAGTACCGCATTTGATTTATTTTGTTACCAATTCTAAAGTCAACACATTTTTTTTATATTTTTTATCGTTTTTTTTAAATTTTTTAGAATTTTTATGTTTTTCAAATGAGAATAAAAATCAAAATCATAAGTTTAAAAAAACGTAAAACAAAAATCAAATCAAAAAATAAAAAAAATCTAAAAACAACAACCCAAACAAACAAACAAACAATTTTTTTTTTTAAAACTAAAATGTATTTGACCAAACTAAAGTGAAATAATAAAAATCAAACCTCATAATAATACAAATGAAAATAAAGAAAAGTCGAAAGCTAACCCTAACTAAAACCTACAAAAGTAATAAAAAAATCGAAATGTTTTTTGTTTGTTATGTGCGTTTGTAGGTTGGAGCTCGACAACGGTGAAGGATGGAGGTTTGGAGGAGGTGCAAGTCGGAAAGGATGAAGGACGCGAGGGAAATGGAGTGGGAACGAGGGTGAGAGCTTGGAGGATGGCAAACAAGGTTTGCAGGAGAAGAGAGAAATCGCAGGAAAAAAGGGAGCGAGGGTTTAGCAAGGAAAAGGAGGACAGATAGGGTAATGGGTAGTGAGGGTTGACGTGGCTGTGGATGAGGGGTTATAGCTGCAGGTTTGAGGAGCAGCGAAGGCAGATTTCAAAGGCAACAGTTAAAGAAATAATATGTAGGTCGATGGGGCAGCGAGAAAGGCGAAAAAGTGATGGAAAAATAAATCTGAAATTTTCCAGAAAACCCCAAAACGCACAGTAAAAGATTTTTTTTGAAATTTTCGAAGGGGAAAAACGTAGCAGAATGGAGGCTCAATATGGCAATAGACAGAAAAATGGTAGCCAAAAAATTAAGAGAATTTCCCAGAAATTTTTGAATATTACATCAATACATTTGTTATGCTTTAGATTTGGCAGTGAAACCCTTATAAAATTTCCAGATTAAAAATTTAAAGACCTTTGGACTGCAAAAAAGTTGGAATATATCCTTGCAAAAGTGATTTTGAAGCTAGATCTTACCCTCAAGGACCTAGATCTGGCTTCAAATCAAACTTCTCTTTCAGGTCTGCAACCTGCACCTGAAAACAAAAAACACCCAGAACCCAGATATACAAAAAAAACCCCAGAAACTCAAGTTAGAAAACCAAAAAAATTTACAGATCTATGCACAAGAATGATAGATCTATCAGATCTGAGGAGTATGAGTCCAACTCCGCTCCCATATCTAATATTTTAAGGCTCTCAATAGCCAGATCTAGCAATTTCCCACACAAAAATTAAATTTTTAAATTTTAAGGGAGGTGCTTAACTCAAAACCCTTCGTGTATCACACATAAAATCCTATGATAAGCCCGAAGCTAATTTGGCCGGGCTCTTCAGAAAACACAGATCGGAGTTGGCTAGTCCAATTGAAAATTTCCCCTAACGCCCGAGCATCTAAAATCAAGATTTTCCTGCAAAACTCGATCCAGCCATTAAAAATAGAGCGAGAAAATAATAATAAAACTCAGACAAATAGAGATACCTTCTATTACGTTCAACATTTAGATTATTATTCAAACCCCAAGAACTGAGCAAGTTACCTGTACTCAAATCATTCTTTAGAAGGTATCATCAATGGCTTTAGAAAAAATTATGCATGAAAACAACACATCTTATAGTATTCCCATGAAGAGTAATACCAGCAAAACTTAACCCCAAAGTCTTTCTCTATTATCCATAAAAGGATTACACAAGAGCTTCTCGCTAAGCACATGACTCAAAGGTCGGATGAATCGACTGACGAATGACTTCCTATTTAAAGGTAAATCCTCCAATGGCTAGTTCGAGTGATCCTCATCAAAGCAATCTCGACTATTGATGAAGATTAAAATTCCTTTTAATCTCATCCGTCAAAATATTTATATATTTGGAAAATTCGAATTTTTCAATTAAATGCATTTTAATTAACTCAAAAATTAAATTTTAGAGTTAATTTCCCCAAAATTTTGAGTTTGACATAACCCCAGGGATCAAAGGTTTAAAATTTATCAAAATAATTAATTTACCTTAGTCCCTGTGCCTCTTAAAATTTAATTTTTAAGGACTGACGAATTTTTCATTTGGAGAATTTAAATTTACCTAGGACCTAGAATTAATTAAATTTCTGGCTTAGGATTTTAATTAATTTTTGGCTAGAAAATTTAATTAGTTAACCCGTGAGGGGATAAATTATTTTTCCAACCCTCAAAACACTTTACATCATGATTTTCATATTTTTTTACATCACAAGGGAGAAAACTCATTTGAAATATACCCTCACAGACTACATCAGGCAGACCAAGCGATTTGTAATAAAATAACTTAACCAAATAGTTAGGATTATTCCCAAATCACTTTTACATAGACTCGTTCTAGAACTCTAAGACTTGCCTTAGATCCCAGTGACAAAATCCATTCTGGCTTTGGGGTAAGACTGAAGGAAAACTCTTTCGACCATCCGAGAATGGATCGGTGAGACAACAAACCTCCCAGAATGTAGATCGTGACTAGAAAAGTAGGTTTACCTAGGCAATTATATACATGACACAGATTTGCTGAGATTATTTACATCATATATATGCAAAGTGGGTTTACATTATAACATGATGATCAGACTGATGATGATAGTTGAACAACACAGACACATTGATCAGGCGATATCCCTTTTGTGAAAAAAGGGGGTGTAGTAGGTGTACTGCTATGGGCTGTTGACACGTAGTGGGCAACAGACTGCAAAACACAAAAAATACCAATTGTCAATGTGAAATTAGGAAAAAGAAACCAAAACTAAACTTAGAATTTAATTTACAAAGTACTGGCTCAAGTAATGGGAGTGAACCCCCATATTTGCCTAGCTTTAGAAATGACTTTTGAATAGGAGATATAACTTTGAAAGAACTAGAATCAAAGAAGTATTTTGAATTTTAAATGGATGATCAAGTAGCTATAGAGTAAGAAAACTCCCTTTTGCTCTTTGTTGGATGGAAAACTTGAAGCGAAAAAATGGTTGAGTCTTGGATCGCTGTGACTCTAGGAGTGAGTTGATCTAATTGAGATTTCTCCCACTTCTAGATGGATTCTTGCACACAATACAAAAGATCTTTTTAACACACTTGAAAACGTATTAGTTTGCACAATATTAGAGCAATATAATGAATAAGATAAACCAAACATTCCTCCTAAAATGAATTGGCAAGCTTATCCCTAGAATACTACTCTAAATCAATGATATGTGCAAGATAGCTTGCACACATCAATCCAAACAAGATGGCAAGTATAAACTAATATTAATTCAACATGCGAAAGAAATTAAACACAATAGCAGTAGCATGAAATGACATCACTTCATAATGCCAAGAGAACACCAACCAGATAGCCCCAAAGTCTTGATTGTATTAAGAAAGTATGCAAGTACAAAATGGCAGAGTTTCCTCAAACCCAATAGCTTATTACATGATACAATATGAGAGTTTATAGTCTCATTATAGAGAGAGTTGGGAGCAAATCCCAAGGAAGAATGCATGTGAGAACTGAACTTGGAGCAAATCCCAAGGAAAGATAAGTCAAGTTCGATGTGGAGAAGATAAAGACATCAGAGCAAAATCGAATTCCATATGTGCACATCAAGGGAAATCAATTTCCATATATGGCATAGTAAACTCATCCATGAGTGAATCCAAGTACCGTGATAACTCCAGTCAACAAATGCAAACTCGAACTAAGTGATGCCACATATGTAGATGATCCCCAGATAGCTTTGCGTGATTCCTCCATGAACTGTGTGATTCCTCCATGTGCAACTCGTAGTCCTCAAGAGTGGAGTGCTAAGAGTAGAAGAACCTAAGATAACTGTGAGATGAGGCCCCACCTAATCTTCAGTCCAAATATACCATGGAATATTCCTTCAGTGCATGAGCTCCTCTAATAAATTCGATTTTCCACATGTGCAACTGCTGCTTTATCTATGGGAAATTCGATTTTATGAAATAATGGTGTATTTATGATGCAGTGTGCTCAGTCATCTTCCACATGTTCATTGACTCAACTCTTTGACTTAGGATAATTCCCAAGTCATTTCCACGTCATTCTATCACATGGAACAATTTATCTCTCTCTATTTTATTTAATTCTAGCCTAATTAAATGCCACAATTTCCAATAAACTTAGGAAATGTGGGTTTTGAGGGTCCAAAACACATTATTAACCTCTCAAAGTGTGTCATAGTAGAAAGTTGAGGGTGTAATTTTGATTACTCATATCCCGTACAACTTCTCTAGACTACACTTATTGCAATTTAAATACAATTTTATTTGCAATTTTTGACCTGCGGGAAATCTAAAAAATTAAAAAATGACTACCTAAACCTAACCAAATTCCATGAATTTTTTCGTGTGATCTATTTTGGTAATATACATCGACTCTAGACACTAATATTTGTTAGGGCCTCAGCCTTCAAACCGTCATTCTAACTTTGGAGTAAAAAGTGAGTGAAAAAACACAGAAAATTATCTGCTTCTAAAAAAGAAGGGATAATTAACCAGATAAAAACAACACTCCAAGGTGTACTGGTTTGTTGATCGAGTCCCAACATCCTAGGCTTGTTACAGACTCAAAACTCATCATTACTAGTATCACTTATTACAATTCCTTACAAAGTGTGGAATCTGGGTACAAGAAAGATGATGAGAAGATAGAAATAGAGTTAAAAAACTTTGTTGATTGATGATATCTGATGGTACAAGTGTCCTCTGGAGCATCCTTGGGCATGGAGTCTTTCATATAATCATTAGTTGTCATCCCAATGGTCAACAAGATCCTTGCTAGACAAAAGCTTCTTCATTGGAGTTGGCTATGGGATGACTTCACCCAGAAGGAGATCTGGGAGAACTCATGATGCAGAGCCGAGAGGAACAAATTAGCAAACAAACAATTCATTGAATTATTTTCTCTCAAAACTTGCTTTTACAAATGAATTACATGGCTATTTATTCAAGAGGAGGAAAACTATCGAATTCCACAAAGAGAGAACTCCTTCCTAGATATTTGTGAAAGTTGAGAGAGAAATCTCTTGAATTCCATAAAGAGAGAACTCCTTCCTAGATATTTGGAGGAAGTTGAGAGAAATCGTATCAATTCTAGGAATTTTTCCTAACTACTTAATCTCTAGCAAATTCTAGGAGTCTCCATAAATTCTAGAATTTTCTAAGATTCTCCAAATTAAATAAATAAATAAATACAAAATAGGAGATGCTCCTGCAGCATACTACCGGGGAGGAAAAGATACATTCATATGCTTTGCTTCTGGAGTTCTTCAATATTGGTACCATATTTTGAAATCTCTATTGCTGTCATCCAAGTAGCATCTTCGACTGGTTGATTCTTCCATTTAACCAAGTATGGAAAATACTCTTTATTCCTGGTCCTTTTTGCCACCCTTTTGTTGATGATTAATTCAATCTGCTTTGTTGGTGCTGAAGGTTGCTGTTTCTCCCACTGAACTTTATCACTAGCAGGTGCATCTGTAGGGTCATTTATTGGTTCCTTAAAGGAGTATAGATCTGAAACTTTAAATATTGGTGAGATGCCAAAGCCTTTGGGTAGTTCTATTTCAAAAGCATTCGAGGAAAACTTCCTCAAAATTTTTGCATGGTCCAATCTTTTTCAGTTTTAACTTATTATATTCCCCTTTAGGAAATCTTCCTTTTCCGAAGATGTGCCATAACCATGTCCCCAACCTCAAAATCCAATTGTCTTCTTTTAGAATATAGTATATACTCTTCGTTTATACTTGCTGCAACTTTCTTGTAATTGATGCTTGACTCGGTCCTGTATTTCTTGCATATTCGCTGCAAAGCCTTCACCATCTCCACTTCTAAATTTTTGTTTTCCAAGGTTCCTTAACTCATAAATTCCTCTTGGATACGATCTGTAAACAATTTGGAATGGACTTAATCCTGTGATTCTGTTAGGCGAGTCGTTATGTGCAAAAACTGCCTGAGAAAGTACCTGATTCCCTTGTTTGGGATGTTCACTTACCAAACTCCTCAAGATATTTCCAAGGCTTCTATTTACCACCTATATCTTACAATTAGTTTGGAGATGATATGCTGAACTAAAGCTTAGTTTGGTTCCTAACTTTTTCCATGAAGTTCTCCAAAAATGGTCCACAAACCTGGTGTCTCTATCAAAAACAATACTTGTAGGTAATCCATGCAATCTAACTATTTCTTTGAAAAACAAGTTTGCTATTTTAGTTGCCTCATTTGTCTTTTTGCAGGCTATAAAGTGTGCCATTTTTGAGAATCTGTCAACAACAACAAATATTGAGTCACTTCCTCTTTGTGTTTTGGGTAATCCTAGTACAAAATCCATGCTTATAGAGTCCCATGGTCGATTTGGTATTGGTAAGGGTTGATACAGTCCAATTTCCGGATTTCTTCCTTTAGCATATTGACATATCCTGCATCTTTCAACAAATCCTCTTACTTCTGCTTGCATGCGTGGCCAATAGTAGAATGCTTGTAACTATGCTAGAGTTTTATCTTGCCCAAAATGACTTGCTAAGCCTCCACTATGTTTTTCTTTTAACAAATTTTCTCTCATCGAACATCTTGGAATGCATAACTGACTTCCTTTGAACAAAAGTCCTTCCTGTATCATGTAATCTAACCATGGAGTTCTATCTCTACTTACAGGATTTTCACAAGCTGCATAAGCTTCTTTGAAATCTGGATCATCTTTATACATATCTTTTAGCTCATCAAATCCTAAGAAATTCACTTGGAATTCTTGTAGAATTAAGTTGATCCTGCTTAGTGCATTTGCTACTTTATTTGAATGCCCACTTTTATGTTTGATAACAAATGTAAAATTTTGTAAGAATTCAATCCATTTAACATGTCTTTGACTCAATTTTGTCTGATTGTTGATATATTGTAAAGCATGATTATTTGTGTAAAGGATGAACTCTTTTGGCATAAAATAATGTCTCCATTTTTTTAAAGTTTGTATGATGGCATAGAATTCTTTATCATAAGAAGAGTATTTTTGCTTGGCTTCATTGAGTTTTTCACTGTAGTAGGTGATTGGTTTTACTTCTTGACTTAGAACAACTCCTGTTGCAGTTCCACTAACGTCGGTCTCAACCTGGAACAGCTTTTTGAAATGTGGCAATGCTAAAATAGGTTGTTCTGCAATCTTTTTTCTTTTATAATTTGAAACTTTTACTAGCTGCTTCTGTCCAGTGGAATGGTTGATTTCTTTCTTTGATGGTTTCTACAATTGGAGAACATATACTACTGAACTTCTTGATAAATTTTTTGTTAAAACTTGCCAATCAATGAAAACTTCTTACCTCTGAACTGCTTCTTGGGGTTGCCCAATTGATTATGGCCTTCACTTTCTCTTGATCCATCTTTAAGCCTTCCTTTTGTTGAAGAATCTAGGGCAAATGTAGTTAATGTGATTCTTCTTAGCATGATAACTATTTGTGAGGTGTTGTTCCATTTTTCTTCTTATTCCAATCTTCACTGATTATTATTAGAGTATGTCTTCATTAGTTCATAAAATAGCTACCAAAATAAAGATACACGAACACAAGATGTTGGCATCTTGCCAGGGCCAAAACCTCTCCCTCTTGGAGAGGAAAACCCACATAGAATTCTACCCGCATAGAATTCTTCTTTAGAGATTCCAATTGACGAATACCAAGACCCTTGACAAAATTGACTCAAGATTACCTCCAAGGTACTTATCACTATCCCCTACATTGTTCGGCCTTCAATCCACAGTCTATAGACTTTATGTCACTGTACTCCTTCAGTTTTCAGTCTCCTTATACCTTCGCTGTCTTGTCATAGTCTTTGGCTCCTCTTCCTCGGCTACTACAGTTCTTTGCTCAGGAATAAGTTACTTTAATCATGCCACTGTCGTGAGACAGTCCTTCATGTTCTTCGCTATTCTGATGATGATAGGACGAGCTACCACCGAGAGGAGATATGTGTGTATATAGTCTTCCAAAAGTTATATCCAGACTTCACCGAGAGCTACGGGCTACCACCAAGAGGAGATATGTGTGTCACTGTGTATACAGTCTTCCGAAAGCTATATCCAGACTTCACTGAGAGCTGTCACTGTGTATATATATAGTCTTCCGAGAGCTATATTAAACTTCACCGAGGGCTGTCACTGTGTATATGTAAGAGGCAGACTTCACCGAGATAAGTATCACCCTTGATCACTGTGTATTGCGTTACTTCCTCTTCGCTGACTGTTCTAAGATGATCCGAAGACTTCACTTCATGCGTTATATATATATATATATATATATATACAAAACATAGAAAGAACCAGATATGCAGCAAAGAACCAGATATGCAGCAAAGATGTGCCAAGATATATTTGCTTCTCAGATAATTACAGACTCCAGATATGAGACTAGCGCTCCGTGATGCAAGCAGATCGAGAAAACTTCTCGCAGATGCAGAGCAGGGAGATCTCGTCTCGTCTAAACTCAAAGAACTCGAACTTCACAATACAGACTATAGAGTTAAACTCCGTGATGCAAGCAGATCGAGAAAACTTCTCGCAGATGCAGAGCAGGGAGACTTCACTCAGACTACAACACTACTCAGACTCTCTCAAAACTCTCAAGACTCCAATGCCCCTAATGAGCTTACATTGCTAGTATTTATAATATCCTAGCAGGTCATCCGGTGAAAGGTTTTACCGGGAACTTGAAACTTAAAAGATTCGTTAGAACATCATGCAAGATGTCTATCACGAATCACGAAAGAACTTTGTACAAAAGTAATGAATAGTCCTAAAGATTCGGGCAAGTGGGGACAACCACTTGTTATCTCATCCCTTGGAGGCTAAGCCATATGGGGACCGAATCATGACATCTCTGAAGTGAAAAGATGGCCGGAATCTAGGACGTCGGCTCTTATACAAAAGTAATTACACAGTGGAGATTTTATTCGGACCAAATCCCACGCAAACCAAAGAACAGCAAGATAAAGTAATTACACAGTGGAGATTTTATTCGGACTAAATCCCACGGAAACCGAAGAGCAGTATATGTACAAATAAAGCAGGATATGAAAGGATTTCATTTGATTGATCCCTTCAATCAGTCACTGTTAGCTCTGTCATCATAATCATGTGCATGAGTATCTGGAACAACTGGATTATTATGGCCAAGCCTGATTTGGTCTTGTTCTATTAATTCTTCAATTAGTTCTTCATTGTTTGGAGCCAGCACTTCGTATGGGACAGATTCATCTAGCCAATATGGTGCTACATCTCTGGTACAACAAAAGAATGGAAATGTGAACATGAATGTTGGCCTGTCATGTGGGTCCACTGATATCAATCCTCTGAATCTGACAGAAAGCTTAAAGGACTCATCTTCTTCATTAGGAATGACAATTGTGTGTTTGTGGATGAATTCAAACTCTAAGACGAAATCATTTTGGACAGCTACATGCATTTCCCAATGAAAGATTCTGACAAACTCAGCAAAAGTCCTATCAAAAATGCTTTTAGCTCTAGGCAAATATCTAAACATGAATAGCTTAAACCATGGACTCCACCAATTGTTAGAGGGATCTATAGCATTAGCATAAAATATGACCTTAACCGAACCATGTATCCTAGCTCTTTGGTGAATGGAAAAGTAGTCTGACCATGTCCAGTCAGTATTTTGAATACACCCAAAATAAACAGGATCTGGTTCCCTAGATAATGCATAATAAACACGCCATGGCCTAATCCTATATGGTAACTCTTTTGTATATGACCATCTAGACTCCTCGGAATCAAACCATTTTTGCAGAATGATTTGTCTTAAGCATAATGGCAAGACTCGGACCTGTTTTGATAGACATTCTAGACAAAACTCATAATGACAGTTACTACAGACTGTAACATACTTAACTCTTTTAGACTCGACATGACTGGACTGACTTGTGGAGGCTTCGTGCTGGTTAAGTGGACTGGACTGACTTGTGGAAACTTCGTGCTGGTTAAGTGGTCTGAACATCTTGATCTCCTTGGTTTCTTGAGCACCCTCTCTGGTAAGCATGTCAGCAAGATAATTTTCTGCACCAGATTTGTAAACAATATCAAAATCAAAACCTTCTAGCCATAGTGCCCATCTTAGTACTCTGGTACTACCTTCTTCTAACAACCTTTTGTTTGCCAACATCTGTTTCATATGCTTTAGATCTGTTCTGACAATAAATTTAACACTTTTCAAGAACAAGCGAAATCTTTTTATTCCTCTCTTTACTGCAAGTATTTCTTTATGAGAAGAAGGATACTTTTTCTCTGTATCATTAAAAGATCCTGAGGAATAAGCACAAACCAATTCTTTTCTTCCATGCTTTTGTAGCAAAACTGCAGCCCAAGTGTGATAAGAAGCATCTGTTTCAAGTATAAAAGGAAGATTAGTATCAGGAAGCTTGAGTTTTGGCAAATCATTAAGCTTACTCTTAATACTAATTACTGCTGCTGTCATTTCATCTGTCCAACTGACACCTTTCTTCTTTAGTCTGTTCTGCATTGTATCCTCTGATTGATTAGCATAAAATTTTCTTATATAATTCAGACATCCAAGAAATCTCTGCAGGGTCTTTACATCGGCAATTATATCAGGAAACTTCAATAGATGGATTAGCACATGTGGCTGAAGTTCTACATGTCCTTTTTCTATGTGTAAACCCAAGTAATCAATCTTGACTTTTCCAATCTGAAACTTCTCTTCTGAATCTGAAAGTACTAATCCATGCTTATATACAAGTTGGTAGAATTGTTCTAAATGGATCTTGTGCATATTTACATCTCTGCTAAATACAAGCAAATCATCAATATATACAATAATGTACTCTACCCCACCAAAAATGTCTTCCATCCTTTTTTGGAATTCAGATGGAGCATTTTTCAAACCAAAGGGCATCACAGTCCATTGATATTGGCCATGAGGAACAGTGAAGGCTGTTTTATACCTGTCATCAGGAATAATACCAATCTGCCAAAATCCACTTTTAAGATCAAACTTGCTAAACACATTAGCATTAGCAATTTTGGCAAGTAATAATTCTTTGTTAGGCAGAGGATATCGAATAGGAAGAAGAGCATCATTCAAAGCCTTATAATTAATCACAAGCCTTTTCTTGCCTCTTTCTTGCTCACTATGCTTATTGACATAAAAAGCCGGGCAGGCCCAAGGGCTCTTGCAGGATTCAATAAGCTTTTGTTCTAACAATTGTTCAATTTCTGCTTTGCATAATTCTTGCTCTTTTGGACTCATATGTTTTGCACTGGCTTTTTGTGGCCTAGGAATATATCCTTCTCGGTAAGGTAGTGCAACAAAATACTTTTCCCTTGCCCAAAAGGCATCTGGCCTACTTGAAGTACAATCTGCACGAAGTTTATCAGAAATTTGTTGCAAAGTTTTGGGACCATGTAACTCTGCATTTTTTACGATCTTATTAATCTTGGTCAGATCTTGCAGACTATACTGGAGAGGATCCTGATCTTCAGGTTGCACATTAATTTTATAGTCACTAGAAGCAGGGACTGTGATAGGACCAGCAGTGGTGGAGAATATAACATAATCTTGTCCAAAAGTGACTGGCAAATATTTCTTCAGAAAATCTTGTCCTAACAGAACATCAGCACCAGTATCAAAACTATACAAAGTGACAAAAACCTGGACATCATTCAAGAAAATAGGAAATTCAGGAGCTATGTGACTTATTTCCATTAAATCACCAGTGATAGCCCTGAATTGGAGTTTAGTAGGCTGCCAATAATAATGAGGAATAGCTTTATATTTGCAGCAGCTACTCATAGCACCAGAATCTATTTGAGCATCCAAAGTATACGGTTTAATGCTAGGGACTTTAATTCTTATTGGAATAACTACTCTATCTCCGATGCCCATAACATTAAAAAGCTCAACATTTTTCTTTGGGGATATTTCTTCAATAACTGGCACATTTTTCATCAGTAGGCTGGTTAATTTGGAATTACAATCATCATAATCAGAAATAAGTATTTGAAGTTTGGAAGACAACTGTATCATTTCTGACCTTGTATGGTGAATTGAAGATTCCAAATCTGTGATCTTCTTTTTAAGAGCATCAATTTGATTCATACCTGGAGATACTGAAATCTGCAAAGGTCTGAACATTGAATCGAACTCTTTTTCGATGAAGTCATCATCATCTATTTCTTCCTCTGAAAATTTTTCTTTCCTTTTGGATGGCAGTGGTTTCTCAAGATTTTCAAGTTTTTCAGTCAATCTTCTTCTTGCCGTAAACTGAACTGGATCTAACTGTGCTAGATCAGCTTTGACTGCTGCAATCTTTGCTTGTATCTCTCCTGAGGAATTCAAACTAAACATTTTAATATCAGGAATGAATGTTTCATCAGAATCAGATGATTCTGAATCAATTGTTAATTTCCTGATTTCAGGAATTTCACTATCCGAAGATTCTGAAGAAGAACTTGAAACTTCAAAATATTCTCCATCAGAGTGGGATATGAGATCCCAATCTTGTGGATCATGTATTGTAGAAAATATATTCATTATCTTCATCTGCTTTTTATCCTTTCTTTCTCTGCAAGTGTTAGCATAATGACCTTCTTTACCACAAATAAAACACACACCTTTTTTAGAAGGTTTTGATCTTTTCCTAAATACTACTCTTCGTCCTTTAAGTGATCTTTTGGAAGGAAAGTATTTTTTCTTTTTAGGAAAGTATTTATCAGCCTTGCAGGAGCAAGAGTTATCAAACTTTGCCTTTTTAGAAACCTTTCTTTCACTTTTCTTGTGACAACCAAAATTATAGGTTTCTTTGAAATTATTGCAAAGCTTTGTGCTAAAGTGCATCTGTTTTGAAAAATTCTTCTTGGCTTTGCTCTCTGCACATTCTTTCTGCAATATTGTGACAATCAATTGGTGAATAGCTGCAAATGATTGTCCTTCCAAATTTACTTTATGATCTGCTATGTACTGGTTAATTAGATCAGGAATTTTTCCAGGCATAGATTAGATGTAATATCTCAGATAGGCAACATTATGTGGATCACTAGCCTGATACAGAAGTTTTTGCATAACACAAAAATACTCTTGCAAGTAATCAATGTCGCATAACTTCTGGGAGAGAAATAGCTGTGAATGATGGGCTGAATCTTCAGGGACTAATCCAACAAATTCATGTTTTAAAGCTTCAAAAAGTGCTCTTAATGGATCAGTACTATGTTCAACTATTTGATCTTTCTCTTCCTCTGCAAGCCTTTCCCACCATTGCTTTAGTATGCCAGTAAAAGACCATACAATCTGAGTAACTACATCAGACCATGACACTTTGGCTTCAGCTTTCCTCTGTAATGCCCAAGCATGGACATTATGCAAAACAACAATTACTTCATTATAATCAAGGCAATCAATATTTACTAACAATGAATTTCCATATCCTCTGGAAGCAGGATTGTCTAGCCTTATAGGTACAGATTGCAGATTTTCAGTATATCTGCTGAACGGGCTGGATGCTGATGCTTCATGTGCATTGGTATCACCGGCACCTCTTTTCCCTTTGTTGGAATGGAAAAATGAATCAGTTCTGTCTCTTTTAGAATTTGATTCACCTTGTGTTTGCTCACCAGTTACTCCTGACATGGCCATTATTGAAGGAGCAGATGGTTGGCCATTTTGTTTCATCAAAGAACTAAGGCTAACATAGTTCTTTGGTAGTCTTAGACTTTCAACAGAAGGAAGATCAGCTAGTCTATTCTTCATCAACTCTGTCTTTTCTCTAGCTAGATTGATTCCTTTCTTGATCTTCTCAAGTCTGGCTTTATCTATATTCTCTATCCCTTTAAAAAATATTTGCTTTGATTCATCAGATTTGGAGGAGAATTTCAGCTTTGAACTTAAGACATCTACTTCTCTATAATGAGGTGGAGAAGCAGGAGTGGGGAGTGCATTTGTAAGATGTTCTAAGGACTTGGAGATGATACCCATGTTTGACTGAATATTATTTAACTTTTGTGTGTTTGCATCTTGGATTCCCAATGTCTCAACATAACCAGTATGCATCTTTTTGATGTGCTCTTTAATTTCTAAAACATCTCGGGCTATATCATCAATATTCTGAAGCATACAAACTATTTGGTAGTTTGTATAATTATGCAGCTTTTCATTTTCATTTTGATCTGGATCAGAAGTTGCTTTCATAGATAACCATTGGAAATCTGCTTTCTTCGTTCCATTGCTAAATGTCCTTCTAGAATTTCCAGATTCTAAATATCTTTCTGGTAATTTTGCAGTAACTTCTCACTGAGCTCTAGGAAGTGAGAAACTTTTGATATCAGGTATAAAGACTTCAGAGCTAGGAGATTCATCAGTCTGGAATGTAGAAGATGAAGATGGAACACAGAACTGACAATCATCAGGTTTATGAGAGGTGGCTTTTCTATGATCCTCTCTTGGAGCAGAATGTCTTGATGATAAGCTTCTGGGAACAGGGGGTATCTGTGGATTCCTACCACCCAAGATTGTAGATCTAGGGAAGGATGACATAGATCTAGTAAGTGAAGGAGTGGTAAATTTAAGACCAGTGGATCCGTCAGGATGATGGATGAGAGACAATTTCGGAGGAACTTTAGAGGTTTGCAGTTGAGGATATTTCTGTGAAAGTGGAATATAAGTACTATTCCATTCATCTGGAAGAGTACATTCTGCAAAACCAATCTGTAGGGGAGCAGTGTTACCAGGGCCAACAATAACACCTTCTTTTAAAGCTCTACCAGTTAACTTTGGATTCAGAGGAGGCATGGAGGTGGAGACAAATCTCAGGCATGTAGAAGCATGGAGCTGAGCAATCTGTGACTGTGGGGCAGAGATGTAAATATGCACAAGATCCATTTAGAACAATTCTACCAACTTGTATATAAGCATGGATTAGTACTTTCAGATTCAGAAGAGAAGTTTCAGATTGGAAAAGTCAACATTGATTACTTGGGTTTACACATAGAAAAAGGACATGTAGAACTTTAGCCACATGTGCTAATCCATCTATTGAAGTTTCCTAATATAATTGCCGATGTAAAGACCCTGCAGAGATTTCTTGGATGTCTGAATTATATAAGAAAATTTTATGCTAATCAATCAGAGGATACAAATATACTGCAGAACAGACTAAAGAAGAAAGGTGTCACCATAAGCTTGGCCGACATAAGGTGTGAACCATAAGCTGGGCCGACATATCAAGGAGATCTCTGTCTTTATGAAGCCAACTTGCAGGGGATAGTGACACTTGTTTGGAGCGTAGATCTTTTGACAAGATGACTTTGACAATACTTATGTTAAGACACCAAATCCTAAAGACATCAAGAAAATGTCTTTGACCTATGGTAAACATATCTTGCTCATGAAACCCATGATGCAAGAAATAATAATTATTTATTTTCTTTACATAATATTTACAAGTCATAATGAAAACTGAACCTAGTTGCATTTTCTTCAACACCTTTGAAATCACAAAACTCAAGTACAATAATTATGTTTTCATGAAGCCACACTTCCTTAATTTGATTAACAATTTTTCTTGTTGTAACTTCTTCAAAACCATCTTAAGATGTCTTAAGTGCTCTTCTTTTGACTCACTGTAAATTAGGATATCATCAAGATAAACTATGACAAATTTTCTAATGAATTCTTTTAAGACCTCATTCATTAACCTCATAAAGGTACTTAGAGCATTGGTAAGCCCGAAGGGCGTTACCAACCATTCATATAAAACATTATTAGCTTTAAATGTTGTTTTCCATTCACCACCTTCTCTGATTCTGATTTGATGATATCCACTTTTTAAATCTATTTTGGAAAAATATGTAGCACCACTTAAACAATCTATGAGATCATCAATATGAGGCAATGGAAACCTGTACCTGATTGTGATTTTGTTGATTGCTCGAGAGCCTGTACACATTCTCCATCCTTCTTTGGAGTTAACACTGTTGGAACAATACATGGACTGAAGCTTTCTTGGATGAGACCCTTATCTAACAATTCCTGTACTTGATTTTTAATCTCTTCATTCCAATGTTCCACCAAGACTCCAGGATGGGGAGATGTGGGTGCGGGGAGACGCACAAGGGGGACGTGTGGGAGTACCCTTAAGTTATAGGAAAATTTAGGGGGGACGTGTGAAAGTCGGGGCATATATTTTTCTTTTCTTTTTTAATATCTATCTATCTATCTATATATATATATATATATATATCTATATATATATATATATCTGTATATATATATATATCTGTATATATATCTATATATATATATATATCTATATATATATATATATATTTCAAATTCATATTCGATAATGAAAGCATAAATACAATGATACATACATAATTGAATTAAATAATGAAATACATTGATCCATACTCATCATCCTTACTAATACATACATGATTCATCCATAGACCACGAGATTCAATAATGAAATACTCTGATCCATATTCATCATTCATAGATGTTCAAATCTAGCAATCCATACAAATCTATAGATGGTCAAATCTAGCAATCCATATAGAGAAATGATTGACATAAGTCTAGTGAGAAAAATCTCACTCTCACTAATGATCCGACACTGACCTTAGCTCAAGATGAGCTGCCTCTGTGCAGTACCTGCGTCAACCTACGCAGTTTTGTGTCACACAACTCGGACCATCGTCTCTCTCGCTAATTGATCCACTGTTGTCTGGGAAATGGACTCTCCTGGCCTATGGGCTCCCACTTCGGCTTTTGGCACTGAATCACTGCTTCTCCCCAGCAAAATACGACTTACCCTCTGAAGCACCCTTTGTCTCTCTGCTATGCACTCGCCTGATTGGAAAATCTTCCTTCCGGCCTTACTATCCATGCCCCTCTCTCACTACTTTGATCTTACTGAATCACCTTCGACAACACACAACTGCTACTCTGAAGATCGATTTCCCAACAAAATCGAATTCCTTGGTGTCTCAAGTGTGTTCTCCAATCCCCATCGAATTTCTTCTTATAATCTCTCGTTGAGACATCAACGACCAAGATTGAAACATAATCGATGACCAAGATTAACTAGAACTCGATCCATGTTTTCACCTAGAAGATTCTCACCATGACTTAATTAATACCCTTTAATTAATCAGTTTTCGTAAGTTTAGACTTAGGCACCATTAAAAAAAGATTAATTATTTTAATTAAGTCATCTCTAGGTGGAATTTCCAGAAACGGTTTATGGGTTTTGGAGATTGCATGTATTCTAGCCTCCACCAAATTTCGTGGCTAGAACACAATCGATGCTACAAAAACTAACACTCCCTCGTAGCAAGAAATGTGTTCTAGCGCTACAACCCACTGGAGCAACACCCTATCTCTGCACCACCTCCTGTCACGTTGCTGGTGTCTGGCTGCTGCTGCCCATCAACTACTGCACAACTCTGATAAATGATGTATCCGTGCTGTTGCTAGCCCTGCTGAATTACTGCCAACACTGCATCTGCACTGCAACTCCCTCTCCATCTGCTGCTGCTGCAACTGCAACAACTGCAACTGAAAAGCATCCAAAATACTGAACCATGGTCAATATGATGCATCTGTCACCCAATTTCTGACTGCTGCTAGACTCTGCACTGTCACTGAAGCCTCTGCGCTGCTGCTGACTCTACTCTGTGCCATCTGCACTGCTGCCAACTTTGCACTGCGCTGCTCAGTATCTGACCGCTACTAGCCACCACATCTCTCACTTTGGCATCTGACTACACCATATGCCACTGATCCATCCTGCCACTGCATGCTATGGGCTCCCGTAGCAAGGTATTGATTCATGAGGTGGACCTCCTCAAGAATCCTGCCCAACCTGTAGCGCTCTTGGGCTACAAAACCAAATCACCCCACCTCACTCCTGGAGGTATATTGGTGACCATGGAAAACTCTTCCTCCAATCTAGAGGACAGCCTATCGATCTCCGCGGATGCAACCTGTTGATCCTGCTTCTCCTCCATAACCTTCTTTCTGAGAGGACATTGAGTGCTGTAGTGGCCAAGCTCACCACATCTGAAGCATTTCACCTTGGAAATGTCCTCCTTTCTCCTGCGCTGCTCCTATTGCCCCTTTGATGCGAGGGCCACATTCTCCTCTTCCTTTACTTGCTTCGTCCCACTGTTGCTGTTGCTGCCAGTGATGGTGGTCTTCACCAAATCTGGCCTCATCTCCTCCTGTTGCAGATTAGCCCACATATGATCCCAATCTGGCAACTTTTCTCTACTCGGAATACTCTGGACGATGACTTGTGATTCTTCGGAAATACCGTTGAGAGAAAACTGCACCAATTCTGTAGGTTGAGGTGCTGACCCTACTACAGACAGCTGGTCTTGGATATCCTTAAGCCTATTGAGTAATGGGTCTATGTGCTCCCCTTTCTACATCCTTGTGCATCTCGGCTTCTCCTCAAGATACATCTTCCGCTGCTCGAAAGATCCCTCATATAGTGTAGCAAGTGCCTCCCGGGCAATATCTTTGCCAGCTATGTGAGACACCACATGATCTCGAACCCATCGAGAATCAGCCTCTTTGCTTTCGCCATCTCCTTCTTGTAGGCCTTTAGCTGATCTGCATCTGCGAGTACAACTACCACACTATCTATGTAAGCTTTGAGATCATACTTATCTAAAAGACATGAAATTCTTGCCTTCCAGATCACATAGTTGGAGGCTCCCTCCAATCGATCCTAACCTCTCAGCCCTGTTGATGCCATCTCTGCAAAAATGTCGAATTCCTCCTCTTCTCCTTTGCGTAGTTGCTGACTGGATTTACGCACTCCCTGCCGGAGTGAGCAAATTTGCTCATAGTTTCTGCTGCTTTGCTAGCAAACCACTGCAAAATAACTGCGTCCCAGTTGAAGATCTGCCCTATAAGGAAAATACTGTGTCTCCCTCTACCGCTGGTAATCTCTGATCTGGAAAATCTATTCTTTGTCGACACTCCCAGAGAAATAAATTTTCCTCAAAAATTGACCCTCCTGGCCCAAGGACTGCGTTGCCTCTTGAGGGTTTCGAATCGCTGCCTCTGTAGAGATTCAAAATTCCTGCGTCCTTGTGCTACTGAGCTCTCCGGTTTATGATCTGTGCTCTCATACCATGTGAAAATTCAGAAACCCTGAATCCTACTGCAGCAATTGATTAAGTTTCTTCTATTTGTTAAATAACTTGAACAAATTATTTACTGCATCCTGCGGTAAATTTCGAAACTAATACAATGTAGCCTTCACAAATACAATACTGCGGAAGAAAATTAATGCTGGAAGAATAGAATCACACACACATAAACCACACTGTTATTTTTGGACCAATGTTTTGGGAAAAACCCAACTTGGGAAAATTAATGTAGCAGCTGAGGGTTTTATTATTATGCAGTAGTAAATCTGAGTACAAATCTATGGATGCTCAAATTTAGCAATCCCTACAGAGAAATGACTGACAGAAGTCTAGTGAGAAAAATCTCACTCTCACTGGTGATTCGACACTGACCTTGGTTCAAGATGAGCTGCTCTCTGCTGCCTTTGCGCAGTCCCTCCCTTAGCTTACGCAGTTTTGCGTCACACAACTCGGACCAACGTCTCTCCCGCTAACTGATTAGCTGCTTTATGGGAAATGGACTCTCTTGGCCTCCGGGCTCCCACTCTGGCTTCTAGCACTAAATCATTGCTTCTCCCCAGCAAAATACGGCTTCCCCTTTGAAGCACTGTGTTGCCTTTCTGTGGAACTCCCTGTCTCTCTGCTATGCACTCATTGGATTGGAAAATCGTACTTCTAGCCTTACTATTCCTGCCTCTCTTTCACTGCTTCGATCTCACTGAATCACCTCTGTCAACACACAGTTGCTACTTCGAAGATCGATTTCCCAGCAAAATCGAATTCCTTGGTGTCTCAAGTGTGTTCTCCAACCCCCATCGAATTTCTTCTTATAATCTCTCGTTGAGACATCAACGACCAAGATTAAAACATAATCGATGGCTAAGATTAACTAGAACTCGATCCATGTCTTCTTCTAGAAGATTCTCACCATGACTTAATTAATACCCTTTAATTAATCAATTTTCCTAAGTTTAGACTTAGGCACCATTAAAAAAAGATTAATTATTTTAATTAAATCATCTCTAGCTGGAATTTCCAGAAATGATTTCTGGGTTTTGGAGAATACATGTTTTCTAGCCTCTCCACCAAATTTCGTGGCTAGAACACAACCAATGCTACAAAAGCTAACGTGTATAACATCTTGCCAGATCTACCTCTACCTCTTTGATATGGTCTTTGTCCTCTGAAATCTCCTCTTGATGATGATTCTGCCTGATGTGAACTATTGCCTTCTTCTTTTTGAATGGGAAATCTTCCGTTTGAATATGCTCTGCCTGATTACCCTCTACTTGAAGTTCCTTTGCTTGATTGTGCTCTGCTCCTTACTGTACTTCGTCCCCTTCCTCTCTGACTCTGCTTCCTTGCTAGTTTCTCTTCTATCTTAAGGGCTATCTGGTAAGCTTCTTCAACAGTTTTCAAAAACAAAATATCCAATTCATCTTGTATTTCAAATCTTAAGCCATTATTATATCTAGCTAACTTTTCATCATCTGCTTCCACATGACTACACCTTATACTTAATCTATAAAATTCTTTTGTATATTCTTTTACAGACATAGATTTTTGCTTAAGATTTTGTATCTTCGAAAAAGGTTTAACTGATAGTCTCGAGGAAGAAATTTACCTTTGAGCTTGGCTACCATTCAATCCCAACTAGTGATCTTCCTTTTGCCTTTATTTCTCCGCTCAGCTTGCACACTGTCCCACCATAGTGCAACATGTCCTTTTAATCTGGTTACCATGAACTTGACTTTCTTATCTTCAACTACATTTTCATAGTCAAAATATTTATCCATGGCGCTAATCTAGTCGATCAGTTCTTTAGGATTTAAGTTTCCTTCGTACATAGGCACTTCCAATCTCGGCTTGTTGTTTAATCCTACAATCATCTTGACCATTTTCTCTTATGGAGTTTCTTCTTCAACTTCAGCTTCTTCTTCTGAGGTTTCTTCTGCTTCGCTGATATCGCCAGTGTCGACGTCTCTTCTGCGTGTTGTCTCCAATGCATCTAATCTCGTTCAAATATGTCTTACTTCATCGAGTAAGACTTGGCCGACAGCTGGTCTTTCTTGACCAATTCCAACGCCCCTGGCTCCTCTAGCTCTATGTGCCATCTTTATCTTTTTAATTAAAATAAGGGCAATAACTCTTTAATTCTTTACTTGAAAATATTCTTTAAGAAGTAACCAAAATACCTTCTTTTTAATATAAATACTTCACCTTGGAATGAATAGTTTTATAACTTCAAAATATTACACTTGTTTTTATATGCACCTTTATTACCCCTTTATGACTTCAAAATAAAATATTACGAGTGCTTTTTTTATGGCCCACTTTATTTAATATGAAACACCTCACAATCATATATCATTACACACACAAATAAGGACTATGTGCTCCAATCTAAAGAGTCTCTACCATTCTATGATGAAAGTTTGCACTCATATACATGCAATCGTACTCCAAAGAGAAAAATAAAGGGCAAAAATTTAATGGTTCTAAGCGTCTTGGTTTTCTTGCTTACTGCATAAAAACTTGATTTTGTGGAATTTTCTCTTCCCACGATTGCGCAAGCCTATTTCTCCACAATGTGCTAACCAATCACTCTTTGGGTTCTGCAACTTTTCTTAAAAGAATCAATACCATGCTCGATAGAGTTGAAGAAAAATGCCTCAATTCTTCAGACACAACCTTTAGAGTGCTTACCACAGCTTCGTCATTACAATTTTCCAACGACTTCCACACTTACCGATCCGTAACAATGGGTTGATCAATACTTCGATTGGTTCGACCTACCACGATGCACAACTTCAATCAACACAGGTGGCTCCACAGGTCACAATGATCTCAGCTTCAATGTGATTTTATCTCGAGCAAAGTAGATCTCCAAGGCAATGCAAGTCTCCAAGGCATGCAGGTCTCATGTCTTCACAAAAGTCCAACGTAGATCTCGAAAGCAGCTCATTATAAACAGTGCATATAACTACAACGACTTGTCACAATACGCTTTATAAACGTTTTGTAAATGCACACGTTCACGGGGCCATTCGCGATGCGCTACAAGTGCACGCACAACGATTCTCACAGGTCCAACACTTCTACTCTTACAAGTTTCAACTGAGCCATCGCCCAAATCTTCTCTGATACCAAAATATGATGTAGAGCCGAGAGGAACAAATTAACAAACAAATAATTCATTGAATTATTTTCTCTCAAAACTTGGTTTTACAAATGAATTACATGGCTATTTATTTTGGAGGAGGAAAACTCTCGAATTCCACAAAGAGAGAACTCCTTCCTAGACATTTGGAGGAAGTTGAGAGAAATCCTCTCAATTCTAGGAATTTATCCTAACTATTTAATGTCTAGCAAATTCTTGGAGTCTCCATAAAATCTAGAATTTTCTAAGATTCTCCAAATTAAATAAATAAATAAATACAAAATAGGAGATGCACCTGCATCAACTCATTGATTGAAGGACAACAAAAGGGTATTGAGGAGATATATGAGATTGCTCTTGCTGCACAAGCGAAAAAGGGCAAAGCGAAGGCCAAGCAGAATCGAAGTAGAGGATCTTCATAGAACAAAAAGGAAAAGGACATGAGCAAAGTCAACTGCTTTTGTCCCAAGATCGGGCATTTTTCCAATTAGTGTCCAAACAAGAAGAAGGGCAAGGGAAGACAACTACGACAACCATTGCACGGATGGGAGAGATGGCTAAAAAGTTTGAGAAAAACTTTGCCTTGGTGTCTTGCCTTTTTAGAACTGTCATGAGAGGTGTTTGGTTTGTGAACAATTGAGTGTCTCGTCACATGATGGGATCTCAAGATGTATTCACCAACATGACCAGGGTGGGTAGAGATGTACAAGTGGAACTTGGTGATCAGGTCAAGTATGCATTAGAAGCCACTGCCATTATTGAGTTTTAGATGGACTCAAGTGGTATCATGGAGATGAATGAAGTGTTGTACGTACTGTATTTGGAGAAAAATCTCGTTTCAGTTTTGGCCATAGAAGACAAAGGACTAAAGGTTAGCTTTATAAGAGGTGAAGTGGCTATTGGGCCAAAACGAACCGATCCCAACAAGAAGCATTTAATTGGTAGAAAGGAAGGGATCTCTTTCTATTGAGAGGACAACCAGTGAAGGATCTCATACATGAGAGTGATAACTAGAGTGAGATATTGTTAATTTATGGTATGTTCTATGCTTAGAGCAATTTACTTATCTTTCTTATTATTATCCACAGATTAGCAATCACATGTACATAAAGTAAAGTGCGGATAGAACATTAAACGATTGACAGAAAACAAGCCAAGACAAGAGACACAAGATGTGGCGGCTAGCCAGGGACAAACCCCAATGTGGGGAAACTCTTTGATCAAATCTTCCTTTATCTTCAATAATTCAGCAGAGAGAAATAGTACATAAATCTGATTTATATCAGCAGCAACAAACCCCAGATCAACCCTAAACAAGGGTAGCAAACCCTAGATTTAACTTGTTAAGTCTCCACCGGTGAGTCGTTCACCGTGCACTAGTACGAGACTTTGCCGTGCACCAGTGCAAGATTTGCCCCGCACCAGTGCAAGATTCTGCCGCGCACTAGTGCAAGATTCCACCGCGCACTAGTCCAGGATTCTGAACGACCTTTTTCGGCTCAGGGGAGAGAGAGAGAGAGATGATATGAGATTATTGCAAATGAGGAAAAGTCCTCCTGCATTTATACACATCTTATGATAATTGAATAGATGCGACTGTTGGGCTTCTGAGCCTACATGAGTGCAGGTCGGCTTGATAATTATTCCATAATCAAAATAAATTCATATCTCCATAAATACTTATCGGAATCGGATGATCTTTAGATCAATCCTACACCTCTCGACAAGAGGAATCTAATAAAAATATTATCAGCCATGAATAAGATGACCCACATGGAGTTTGGCCCTAGTTGCCAATTTTAACACTCCCTCTCAACTAGGGAGAACTCCATCTGCAATCTGTCTGTCGGTTGCTACTATTCATCCATCAAATCCACTGCCTTGTACAACTTGACTTGTTCTGACCTGCACTGATCTGTACTGCTCTGCTCGGTTCTGCTTTGATTTGCTTTTGTCTGAATTATGAAGAAGAAGAAATGATCGAGGATGCATCATACTGACTCAAAGTCAGTCTCAGAGTATGTACCACTGGTCCCAGACCAGTCTCAACCAACCCGAAGTCAGCGTCATAGTGAGTACAACTCCTACCACTGGTCCCAGACCAGTATCATCCTCCACTGACTCAAAGTTAGTCTCAGAGTGCGTACCACTGGTCCCAGACCAGTCTTAATTGACCTGAAGTCAACGTCATAGTAGGTACCACTCCTACCACTGGTCCCAGACCAGTATCGCAGGCTCAGAGAGTGTACCACTGGTCCCATACCAGTCTCAACCAACCCAAAGTCAGCGTCATAGTATGTACCACTCTCACTGGTCTCAGACCTGTCCTGCACTGACACGAAGTCAGTGTCGAAGTATGTACCACTGGTCCCAGACCAGTCTCAACCGACTCGAAGTCAGCGTCATAGTAGGTACAACTCCTACCACTAGTCCCAGACTAGTGTCATTGATCCTAGATCAATGAAGGTCATCCTAGCATAGGGAGTACGATAGATACAACGATGCGTCTATCGGTACTACTATGGTCCCTAACTTCATTTCCCTGCTCATTGATCAGATGAGAGGTACTTCCCATGAGTCGTAGACTACATGGGTAGGATGCCTCGACAGGAGAACTTAATCAATCCCGTCCTCATAGGAGAACTAATCATCCTGCTACACAAACGCCATGGAGAACACATCATCCAAGCCTCACAGGAGAACTAATCATCCTGCTACATAATCGTCATGGAGAACACATCATCCAGACCTCGCAGGAGAACCAATCATCCTGCTACATAATCGTCATGGAGAACACAACATCCAGACCTCACAGGAGAACCAATCATCCTGCTACATAATCTTCATGGAGAACACATCATCCATACCTCACAGGAGAACCAATCATCCTGCTACATAATCGTCATGGAGAACACATCATCCAGACCTCACAGGAGAACCAATCATCCTGCTACATAATCATCATGGAGAACACATCATCCAGACCTCATAGGAGAACCAATCATCCTGCTACATAGTCACCACGGGGTGTACATGTGCACCACCAGGGGATAGTGAATCACCCTGTGGTCATATGTTGCTCCAAGAAGTACCCCGCACCCCCTGGAGCTCCTAGAGCTCAATGCATCATACAAAACTCTCATCAGAGGGTCTTCGAACAACACCAAGTTGTTCTCGGAAAGTCAAGAATTTGACTTTCCCTAGGGGCTTTGTCAGAATGTCGACGACTTGCTCATCTGTACCGATATGCTGGAGCCTTATAGCTCCCCACTGCACCATATCTCGAATATAGTGGTACCTGATATTGATATTCTTGGAGCGATCATGAAATACGAGATTCTTTGACAAACGAATCCCACTTTGGTTGTCACATAGGATCACGGTGGTATCTAGTGTAAATCCAAACAGCTCACTGAAGAGCTTCTGCAACCAGACTGCCTCACAAGAGGCCATGCTAGCAGCGATATATTCTGCCTCGGCGGTGCTCAAAGCCACCGACTTCTGCTTCCTGCTCATTCAGGATATTGAAGCAGATCCCAAGGTGAAACAGCACCCAGAAGTGCTCTTACAGTCCACCACACTACCTGCCCAATTAGCATCAGTATATCCAAGTAGTCTCACATCTCCGGCAGTGTATCTTAACCCATAAGTGATTGTGCCACGAAGATATCTCAACAGATTCTTGGCACCAATCCAATGTATGTGGTGAGGTTCAACCATATGTTGACTCAATGTGTTGACTGCAAAACATATGTCTGGACGGGAGTTCACCAAGAACATTAATGCTCCGACGAGTTGACGATACTTGGTGGCATTTTGTAAAACAGGTCCAGCAGCACTACCGCTTAACTTTTTGAAGTCAAGCTCCATCGGGGTAGTTACGGGCTTGCAGTCCACCATACTGAATCTTTCTAGAATCTTCACCACATATTTTCCTTGAGATAGGAAAATTTCCCCTGGCTTCTGCCAAACTTCAAGTCTTAGGAAATAGTGCATCAGTCCTAGGTCCTTCATTTCAAATTCAGAAGCCAACTCCCTCTTACATTTGTGAATGAGAGGGTCTGCACCTGTTAGGAAGAGGTCATCCACATACAGCACCAGTGTGGGAGGTTTGCCATCTTCAACCTTAAAGTAAAGGTTAGGATCGGCTTCACTCCTAGTGAATCCCAGCTTCATCAAGTAGTTATCGATCCTCTCATACCATGCTTAGGGTGCTTGCTTCAGCCCATAGAGGGCTTTCTTCAACCTGCATACATGAGATTTTCGATCATAAATCTCAAATCCTTTGGGTTGTTCCACGTAGACCTCTTCTTTGATTGAACCATGCAAGAATGCGGTCTTGACATCCATCTGATGTAGGTTCCATCCTTGTGAAGTCGCAAGGGCTATGATTGATCGGATGGTGGTATATCTGGCAACAGGTGCAAATATCTCGTCATAGTCTATACCTTCCTTCTAGGAGAAACCACGAGCGGCAAAACGAGCCTTATATTTTTTTGTACTTCCATTTGCTGCATGCTTTATCTTGTAAAGCCATTTAGAAGTGACAACTGTCTTGTCCTGGGGTCTGGGAACTACTTCCCAGACATCATTCTTCATAATAGACTCATATTCTTCGGTCATAGAATCCTTCCATACTTGATGCTTAACGGCATCTGAGAATGATGAAGGCTCATTTTGTATGATAGTGCTGATGATGGTTAGGTATCCCTGATACCTGTTGGGTTTCTTACTTTCACGGAAGGTTCCTCGGGGTGCAGTGTGTCCTTCAGCATCATCGAGTAGCCCCCTAAGCCAAGAGGGCCTCTTCCTAGAAGAGGAAGGCTCAGGTGGATCAATAGGATCCATGGGTTCTTCCACATCAGGCATTGTTTCATCATCCTTTTCTTTCGGTTCCCTGGTGTCAGCTTCTTGAGAGCTCCTCAAAGTCGGAAGATTGTCCACCTTGCTGAGAGCCATATCTTCGTCAAAGGTGACATCATGACTAATCACGACTTCCCTTTGACTGGCTACATAGATTCTATAGCCCTTATTATTTTCACCATAGCCCATGAAGATTCCTTTCTTTCTAGATGCACCCAATTTATTCCTTTTCTCTTTCGGCACATGAAAATATACAGGGCTTCCAAAAATTCTAAAATGAGATACGTCAGGTTTCTTACTGGTGAACATTTCTTCAGGAGTCTTGGAACCCAATGCTTGATGAGGGCATCGATGTTGTACATATACGACAGTGTTTGCAGCTTCGGCCCATAGAGACTTCGGAAGTCTTTGATCATAGAACATGGCACGAATGGCTTCCACAATTGTACGGTTCTTCCTTTCCGCCACACCATTCTGTTCAGGAGTATATGGTGTCGTAGTCTCCCTCTTAATGCCAGCCTCTTTACAAAAGTTATGAAACTCGTTAGATTCATATTCAGTCCCATTATCAGTCCTTACGATCTTGATCTTCTTTTCGGGTTTTTTCGATCAAGGCTTGAGATGTGTCACAAGACATGACACCTAGTGGACTTCCTTCGACCTGATATAATAAGATAAGATAAGATAATTTTATTAATGTCCAACGAATGACCACAAAGTAGGTCAAAGGGACTGTCGGTTACATAAGGGGGCCGTGCCCAGTAGGAGAACCAAACGGTCTCCTCAGAAAGACAAATGCTGAAAGGAAGATAGAAACTAAAAACTAAAAACGAGGCGGGTTGGGAAGAGCGAATGGAGCTCCGATCCCGGCCACGCCTGTTGATCTCTAGACTGCGTCGTAGTCTCACTGGTGAAGAAGACCCTGGGGACTCGGATGTGGGGGTCTGCTACTCCTAACATCCGAGGCCGAGAGAAAAGAGCTGTGGGTAGTTCAGCAAGGTTTGCTGATTTGAAGCGGTGGGCGCTGGTTGCCTCCCATTGTGTTGTCTCTGTGATCTAGTGATCCTGGGCCGCCTCTCGGGGAGATGCCTGGAACGGTTCTGCTGCTGGGCCCTCGCAAGTAAGGGGCCTCTCCTCTTAACGGAACGAGGGTCTGTCGATCTGCGTGAGCCGGACTGATCGGTACTCGGACTGGTTGATCTCTTGACTCCTCGGGCTGAGGGGAGTATGTTGAAGAAAGAGGTGATCTGACGAGTAGTGTTGGGTCGGACGGGAGGCTGGAGGATATGCTCCCGATGCTTTAGAGTCTCCTGGATATAAAGTGCGACACATCTCTGGTCCGTGTAGTTGAAGAAGCTGGATAGGTTCTGCGGTCCTCTGAACAGACAGTGGTAGCGACCTCTGATCTCATAATATATCGGACAACCGAAGATGAAGTGCCATTCGGTTTCCACCTCCTGTGTATGGCATAGCCGGCAAGTCCTGTCAACTCTCTCTATCTGGTGGTCTGTCTCTACCCGAAGCCTATGTGATCCAACTCTGAACTGCCCGAGGGGGATCCGAAGAGCATGCATCCAATGTCGAAGCGTGTACTGGGGGCGAACTATAAGCCCGTCTCTGATACTCAAGAAGTGCTCTGCATAGAACGCCATCTTTGGGCGCAAGCCCCCCGGGGGGTTAATCCATGTGACCTGGATAAACTGCCTGTAGATGTCTTCCTTGATGATCTTGTTTAGTTCCTGCCTGGGGGGGAGTCCTCTGGGGGCATTCAGGGAATACCGAAAGGGGGGGAGATGATCTATATGGAGTCCCACTGCCTCGAGGAACTTTGAGACCCCTGTGTACCAACACTTGGCTTTTCCTGGTTGGGTGCGGTCGATGGCTTCAGAAGAGCAGTAGGCTAGATAAGGGTACCTTTCGTGTCCTTTCAATGTATCTGCGAAGCTCCGGACTCGGTGAAGAAAAGAGACCAGTCTGAAGGCTGTCTCAAGGCGGAAGGGCTGCACACCAAACTCGGCCAGCATGATTTGGTGTGGGATAGTATGCTTGCAACGGATAATACGTCGGAGGAGAAGGGTTTGGACTCTCTCAACTGCTGCCCAATCAGACTCAAGCAAGGAGGGGCCCCAAATTTCCGATCCGTACAGGACCGTGGGTCGGATCAGGGCGTCCATAAGGCTCAATTTGGACGAGATGTCCTGGAAGTGGTGGCGGAAACATTGTCTCTCTAAAATGGCTAGAGAGCCATACCCCTTATTGATCCGAGGTTGCAGAGCTGGCCGCATACTGAACCGGGGGCCCGAAAACTGTACTCCCAAGTATGTGTAGCTATTGGTAATCTCCACTCTCTCTCCCTTGAAGAGAAATCGGAGATCCTGAGACTTCTTCGTCCCGTTGAAGACTATTACCTTTGTCTTACTCAGGTTCACTGACAATTTCCGGAGATCACAGAATAGGGCTAACGCATCCAGCTGCCTCTGGAGACCTTCTGGTGATGAGGATAAGAGTGCAATGTCATCTGCAAAGAGTAAGATATAGATCAAAACCTGATGAAGATAGCAACCGTCAGACTCCTGTATGTGTTCCCGCAGAAAGGCTTCGAGCTCATCAATATATATCCCAAATAAGGTGGGGGAGAGTGGGCACCCCTGCTTAACTCCAATCGTGCTCCGGATGAACTCAGATAGTCCCCCCACCGTGCGAAGACGGCCCAGGACAGACTCGTATAGACGCATAACAGCAATCAGCCGGGAGTCTGGGGTATTGGTGTCTTTGAGTCGCTGTAGAAGATCCTCTCTCGGGACTGAATCAAAAGCCTTCCGGAAGTCCACAAAGCAGCAGTACACCTTCGAGGACCGGTGGCGTGCTTCCTCGATCACAGCACGGAGTGTAAAGATGTGGTCAATGGTCTGATGATCTGGCCTGAAACCAGCTTGGCCTCTGGCCCTGAGATCTCTTTCTTCAAAATCGCTGGAAAGCTTTCTATGGAGGATAGTGGCATAGAGTTTTGAAAATGTATGGCCCACCATAATTGTCCTGTAGTTGTTGGGGTCCGAGGTATCCCCTGACTTATGGATGGGATATATAATATGGTGGGACCATATGGGGGGGAACCCTTCTCGGACCACATGGTTGAAGAGATCTGCCAGGTATCCGACTAAGGGTCGGATGCCTTGTTTGAAGAATTCGGCTTGGAATCCTTCCTCGTCCGCTGCTTTGCTGCTATTCATCGCCCAGATGGCTTCCTTGACATCTTTATCAGTGAACAGGTGGCAGGAGAGGGGAGGAGATGTGACCTGGATCTGGGACTGTCCGGGAATGTCGTAAAGGCGGGAGGTGTGTGAGAACATGGAGACTGGGTCGAGATCGGAGGGAGGAGGAGAGCGACGGGGGAGGATCTTGCCCCAGAATTGCTTGGGGGAATGGGTAAGGAGGGCGGAAAGCTCCCGTCTTTGTTGGGAGATGAACTGTCGTTTTTTGTGACGGAGGAGGCGACGGTAATTCTTTTGGATGGCAGAGTATGAGGGAAGGGACTGGCGGAAGGCTTGGCGGAGATCCTGGTGGAGGAGTTTACAATCTGTATCGTACCATTTGTTCATAGGGGAAGTTCCTGTCTTACGGGAGGTTGAGGGGGTCCGAATTGAGTGTGGAAAGGATTTAAGCGCCGACTCCCAGATTGCTGAGGAGAGACAGTGGTACTTATCTGAGACAGTCTCGAGACGGGAGAAGTCATCCGAGTCGGGGAGGATTTGTCTGAGTGAGGAGGAGAAAATGTCGGGGTCGCCCTCATCAAAACGGAAGATGGTTCTACCTGGGGATCGGGGTGGGGGGTGGGTTGGTCGGGGGGGATCAAACTGAAGAGAAAGTGAAAGCAGTGCGTGGTCGGCTAGAGGGATGGGAGATACGGAGAGATTCCGGATAAAAGGGAGCAGTGTTCGACCGGTTAAGGCGTAATCCACCACACTAGCCCCTCCTCCGTGAGGCCTACACGTGAAGAAGTGGGATTCTGGGAAGCGCGAGAGGCCGTTCAGAATTATCAGATCATGTGATTCGCCCAAATGCATAAGATGTCTGCCGTAGGCTGTGATGGGGCCCAAAGCGTCCTCCGAGGTCCTCTGCAAGCCTACTGAAGCCAGGTCAACACCCCTAGTGCAGAACACATCCTCGGATCGGTCATGGAGTGGGACCTGCTGGTCCTTAGTACGGGCATTGAAATCCCCCATAATGATAATTTCTCCATCAGCTGAGTATTTAGTGATGTCTGGGTATATGTTGGTGAAGGGGTCCCTCTCTACACCGTCGTGGATGGCAAACGGAGATGTGGTTGGGGGGAAGTAACAAACTGCAATAAAGATATCCCTCAGGGGTGGGGCTCCAGTTATGATTCGGATCCACATGTATCTGGCGTACTCATCTGTATTTGCCACTGTGACTCTGTCTCTGAGCTCGTCTTTGACTAGGCACGCTACTCCCCCTGAACCTCTGACTCCCCCTGAGCTCCTTGTTTCCTGTCTACATACTGAATGCCATTGGTACCCTGTTATGTCTGGGAGAGGCCGAACTGGGCTCTCGTGGGTCTCTGTCACTAGAAGGATATCTGCTGACTCAAGAGCATCGTAGAGTAGCCCAGGCGAGGACCAAAAAGACCCATTTCCGTTCCAGCAGTGAATTGAAATCCCTGTTGTTCGGCGCCTCCCCAGGCGGACCCGTCATTTGGAACTGCCTGATCGAGGTGTCCATCCTGGGGGGAAGGAGTCTCGAATGACCGCACGGAGGTTCCTTATGACTGCCCATTTTCCCGCTTGTCTTGCTGCAGCTACTTGTTCCCTAACCTGTTTGAGTTCAGCCACCTGTGCCTGCGTGAGATCCTCATCAAGGAATATCCTGTGTGGAAGGCCGAATAGCTTCCGTTTATCTCGAAGAGCATAAAGGCGATCTGTGGTGTTATGGAATCGGATAAATAAGGTGGAGTCCTGTCCCAGCCAAGCTCTGTCTAATCTTATATCGGATATGTCGAGGGTGTCTCTCAAGAATCTTGTGGCCACCTCCATCGGATCTGCTGAAGAGAGAGGGAGAGGGAGACCTCTCACTTTGAGGTTTAGCTCTCTCGCTCTACGGGATCGTTCTTCCACGAGTTTGGCCTGTACAACTTCCTCTACTGCTGTGATAGGAGGGGATTTGTCTTTCCCCCGAACCACCTGTGCCCATGAGCTGATGTGTGTTTCTGTTTCCTGTCTGAGGGAAACCTGTTGTGATATAATCTCCTCCTGCTTGTTCCTGATCTCCTGGATTTCTGCATGCAAAATTGTCTCTGTGGGGTCTTCCTGCACTGATTTCCGAAGGGACAAGTTTTCCCCTTCTACAAAGGAAACTCTGTCATTGAGTGTGTTTACTTCGGCCCGGAGCTTGTCATTCTCGGTTTCAAGGGAATCTACTCGACGTAACAATTGTTTGATTTGAGATGTCCAGAAGGCGAAGTCTGACTCCATGGCAATGTCTCTGGGGCTATAGGTCTCTTCCGGTTGGTTAAGGCACTGGCGGAGGTAACTGGAAGGTCCTCTGTTGTTGAAGGGGTGGATCTCGTGCTCTGGTTCCGTGTGTGTCTTCAGTGAACCCATAATTAACCTGTCATTTTAAAATTTCAGATGAGGGTTTGCAGAGGCCGATGCGATCGACGCGAGCAGAACGAGCCGCAGATAAGGTAGAGACGGGGCCGGCGTCGTGGGCAGAGAACGCCACGAAAACGGGCCGAGTAGACCGACGCAAGATGTGCCGACGTGAGTTAATGCAGAGGTGGGCCGAGGCGGGTCGTCGCCTGCAGAGGCGGGTCGTCGCAGAGGCGGGTCGTCGCGTGCAGAGGTGGGCCGAGCAGCGGGTGTGCCGAGCAGACAGCCGCCGTCGGGCAGAGGGAAAACAAATTTGAACCCACCACCCCTCGGAGGATTGATTGGAGATCCGAGCGGGAAGTAAACTTCAGATCGAAGGCATTTTTAACATTGTTATTCCATGCACATACCTTGCCATCGATGAAAGCCACCTTGTAGCCTTTGTCTTCCATTGCGAAGATGGACACCAGGTTCTTTTTGAGGTTAGGTACATATAATACATCCTGGAATTTCTAGCCTTCTTGAATGGTTGTCCTCTTCCTTGATTTCCAGCACTCCTTTTACCTTTGCTATTTGATTTGCCATTCCTTTGATTGCCATGAGAGGGATTTTGATCATCGTCCCGGTGTGAGTCCCTTCTATCAGGGCACTCCCTTGCATAGTGGCCTGCTTTATCGCAAATGTAACATTGTCCTTTTCTTCCACGCTTAGGTCCATTTGTTCCTAGCAGCAGTAGATGCATTTGATGGAGGCTCAACGATTCCGCCTTTCACATGGTCCAACACTTCCTGTTCTTCTAATGTTAGATCGAGAGACATCTTCCATCTGTGGTAGTCAGACTTCTCACAGAGCTTGTCTTCAGCAGGGAAGTGTGTTGAGGACCCCATGAATTCTTTTTGGATAGCCTGCCAATCTTCTCTTCGGTGATTGCTCTTGCTCTTGCTTGGGCTTTGTCTTCACCTCAGCTCTGATACCATGTTAATTTATGGTATGTTCTATGCTTAGAGCAATTTACTTATCTTTCTTATTATTATCCACAGATTAGCAATCACATGTACATAAAGTAAAGTGCGGATAGAACATTAAACGATCCACAGAAAACAAGCCAAGACAAGAGACACAAGATGTGGAGGCTAGCCAGGGACAAACCCCAATGTGGGGAAACCCTTTGATCAAATCTTCCTTGATCTTCAATAATTCAGCATAGAGAAATAGTACATAAATCTGATTTATATCAGCAGCAACAAACCCCATATCAGCGCTAAACAAGGGCAGCAAACCCTAGATTGAACTTGTCAAGTCTCCACCGGTGAGTCGTTCACTGTGCACCAGTTTGAGACTTTGCCGTGCACCAGTCCAAGATTCGCCGCGCACCAGTGCAAGATTCCGCCGCGCACTAGTGCAAGATTTCGCCGCGTACTAGTCCAAGATTCCGAACGACCTTTTTCGGCTCAGGTGAGAGAGAGATGAGATGAGATGAGATTATTGCAAATGAGGAAAAGTCCTCCTGTATTTATACACATCTTATGATAATTGAATAGATGCGACTGTTGGGCTTCTGAGCCTACATGAGTGCAGGTCGGCTTGATAATTATTCCATAATCAAAATAAATTCATATTTCCATAAATACTTATCGGAATCGGATGATCTTTAGATCAATCCTACACGTCTCGACGAGAGGAATCTAATAAAATATTATCAGCCATGAATAAGATGACCCACATGGAGTTTGGCCCTAGTTGCCAATTTTAATAGATATGGCATAGGAGGATGGGACACCTACATTACAGAGCTATCCCGATGTTGTAGAGGATGGTCACTCGTTTTCTAGAGGTCAGGGTGGAGAATGATGGCGTGTGTAAAGGGTGTGTGCTTGGCAAGAAGGCCAAGGCAACATGTCCTCACAGTGAGATCAGGTCTAAGGGAGTGCTAGACTTGGTGGACTCAGATATTTGTGGTCTTATGTCTATGACATCAATCACACGGTCTATATATTTTGCGACGTTCATAGATGGGTTTTCCAGGAAAACTTGGATCTACTTCCTGAAGACCAAGGATAAGGTCTTCGATCAGTTTCAAGAGTTCAAAGCTCTTGTGGAGAACCATACTGGGAAGAAGATTAAGGTGTTGAGATCTGATAATGGGGGTGAGTATATCTACAATGAGTTCCTAGATTTTTGTTGGGAAGCAGGGGTTAAGAAGGAGCTCACAATACCTTACAACTCTCAACAGAATGGGGTCGCCGTGAGGAAGAATAGGACCATAATAGAGGCAATGATGGAAATGATATATGATCAAGAATTGCCTATGTTTTTGTGGGAAAAGGCCTATAATAGAACTATGTGTGTGCAGAACAGGTGTCCTCACAATATATTGGACAACGTGACTCCTGAGGAGTTGTTCATAGGAGTGAAATCGGACGTGAGCCATTTGTGCATCTTTAGTAGTCCAGTTTGTTGGAAAATGTAACTAGGTTCGATCTTCATAATTATCATTGTACTCCATGTTGCTTGGGAGCGGGAGCGGGAGTGACCATTTTCAGAAGCTCCCGGTTTGGGAGCGAATCCGGGAGCGATTTTTTAAAAATATATATATATATATATTTTTTATATTTTTTAATTTTTGATACATATATGTCAACAAAAACATGTAGAATGATGAATTAGACATAAAAAACATAAAAAAACATAGATTGATCATTGAACCATATCACATCAATCATCTAGAAATTATAATCGTCATCAACCATGTCCACAAGTTAGTAAAATAAATATTACAACTGCAACATATTGAGTCTCATGAATCATGATTCATCAAATTCAATCTTAAAGTTTCAACTTCAAGCTTTCAAAATTGAAAATTCAATAACATTTATCATCATTGATCACCAAAGTTGTACTTGTAAGCTAAGTTTAACCATTACAAGAAGTAATATCTAAGATATTTCTAAGTCCTAACTTCTAACTGTTAACATGATATGAAATGTTATAAATTTATAAAATGAAACATGAATAATGAAATGAAATGAAACAACTTTAGTCTTTCATGAAGCATCATATTCATAATTCACAATCATTACCAATGAGTTATAATTGCCAAGGCCCAACTTCAAACTTCAAATTTTCATTGTCACAGTGATATATTGTTTACAAAAAATATCATTATGATATGAAAGTGTCAAGAGTCAAGAGTCAAGGACTCAAAACTCAACAGTTATGAAAACTAAAGTCTAATAGAAACTAAAAAAGACAAGTAAACTGTAAATCTACATGTGGCCCTTGCCACGAGAGTCTCCAGGAGTATAAGCAGGTCGTGGTGGTCTTCTAGGAGTCTCCAACATAGACCGACGACCAAAACTAGAACCTCCACGTGAGGGTGTAGATGGAGGTGGCGACAGCAAAGGAACAAGACTCGGACCTCGAGCACTGCTACTGGATGGTGGAGGTGGAGGTGGAGGTGGAGGTCGCATGGCTGCTTCATCTTCATCCCTTACAAGTTCCTCTTCCAGTTCTTCAATATGTACAATGCCATTTTCCAAATTGTCATCCTCTGGGTGATTGTCCCAAATTTTATATGTGGGATCCTCATAAGTCCGATCGCAGTAATGACTCAACAACCTCAAGTTGTAGTGCACATAAACCAAGCTTTCTGCTCGGTTTTCATTGAGTCTGTTTCTTTTCACATTATGTATGTAGCTGTAGGTGCTCCAACACCTCTCTGCAGAAGAAGTATTTACAACCTGTGAAAGAACTTTTTTTTGCCAATTTTGGCAAAAGTCCCTGGCTGCCATATGTTTCCCACCATGTGAGAGTATCAAATCTATCTCTGTCATCCATTGCATGGAAGTTACCATACAAACCAGTGCCATTGAAGTATCTGCCTATTTCAAGGCCCACAGCTGCACATTCCTCCCTGTCAGGTACCAAATTTTCTAATGCTTCCAAATATCCTTTAGTTACCTCTGGATCTAAATGGGGTTTGGTCCTAACCCCACTCCCTGCTGTAGGTTGGCCCAACCAAGATGTAGAGTAATATTTTGGCGTAAGGATATACGCCAAGCAATGTAGTGGAAGATTAAGCCTATTCCACCGTTCACACACACAATCATGAATCAGTTTGTACAAGTTGGGATCTCTATTATGAACAATATCTTTTATTTCCCCCAACATGGTATCCATTTGCTCATACACCTCGCCAATCACTGGTTTGTCTGTATCTGCAAACCGAATCATGTGATAAATTGGCTTGGTGAAATCCAATACCTGCCTCACACTTGTCCAAAACTGCCCATCAAGAGCGGCCTCCTCCACCATTTCAAAACCTCCCACGTCAGCTGCATTTGTAGCCCTTTCCTTTAGTACCTGCCAATGTGGACTTGATACCATTCTAGCTAATGCCTCTCTTACCTTCAAAAGGCGCCTGAAGGTGAGGTAATAGCTACCAAATCTGGTCTTCGCGATCTTCAACAACTCCAATCTCGAGTGACTGCGGAAAAGGCCATGGGTATTGCTATGATTTGTAATAAATTTTATCATTTGTTTGCCTTTCTTGTACAAATCACCGATCCATTGGTATTGTTCATTTTTGTTCTTGACAATATCATGCAACAGAAGGTTCAATGTGTGAACCAAACATCCAGACCAAAATATGTTGGGGTATTTATCCTCAATAATTACTCCCGCTGCCTTACAATTAGGAGCATTATCAGTGATGACTTGGATGACATTGTATGGGCCAATACGCTCAATTGTTTCAAGTAATGCTTCTGCAATGTTGATGGCGGTCTTGAACTTGTCTAGTAATCATGTGTAGTTAGAAAGATGGGATCACTAACAGACACAGCAAGAACACTTATCAATGGCTTGGCTTTTACATTTGTCCATCCATTAGATACAATGGACACCCCATGGTCAGTTCAAGAACTTGTCATTCTATTCAAAGAATGTGATATTTTTGCTTTTTCATGATCAAGGCCAACGGTTCTTGCTTTGGCATACCCAGGGCTCTTGTATCCTTTAGGGGCATCATTTATGGAAAAAACCATTTTGTGCTAATAAGGTGAGCGAAGAACATTGAATGGTATCCCACATGCATAGAGAAACCTGTAAACCTTTGATTCCACATCATTCCTACACCCCTCATCAAGGAAATCTGATATGGTTCTACGCCTTAAAGATTATGACCCTGTGCCTCCATATCCATTGCCTTGGGAGGATGCTGAAGGAGTTCTTTGTGATTGTGAGCTTGGTTCAAAGAAACCCCTTGATTTTTTTGATTTGTATTGGGCTTCCTCCTCTTCCCTTATGTATTTGGCTCTATCCGCTGCTGACACCGCTGTACAAGTTTTGATTCCTATTTGTTTGTCTCCATCCCATGGCCTTTTCCCGCAGAGGTGTCTTCTAGCACGGGTGTATGAACCTGTGTAATCAGTGTTGCAATGGGGGCAATGAAATTTAGTGGTTCCACCCCCTCCCTGTTTCAGCCCTGTTAACATATTTCCACAATGGAGTTTGGTCTTGTTTAGTTTTTTGAGGGTCATGTTCACCCTCCTCCAGCGCCTCCTCACCAGGGTTTTCACCAATTTGACTTTCTCCAGCTTCTTCATCCCCCTCTTCAGTTTGGCCCCTCCGTTTCCTACTCTCCAGCACCATAATAACCATAAAAGGGACCAGGAAGAGGAAAATGCCAAGAAATATAGCCAGGTCCATGGTGTTTGATGTTTGTAGGGTTTTGATTCTTGAATCTGCAAATTAATTTAATTTATTGGGATTAATTAATTTAATTTATTAATTTAATTTAAATTCATGATTTTTAAACTCAATAAACTAAATTAAATTAACTAAATTACTACCTAACTAACTAAACTAACTAAATTACTAAGTTACTTACCTCTGCAGGCTTGCTCCTCGCTCCTCGGCACTTGCTCCTCGCTCCTTTGCTCTTGCTCTTGCTCCAAGCTCTTGCTCAATGAAGTGATAATGAAATTTTTTTAGGCCCATTGGGCTTTTAAAACAATTTTTTTTTTAAATTCGATTTTTTTTGGCGTCCGCGGAAATTTTTTCCGTCGGATCGCTCCCGGCGCCCGTCGAAACGCTCCCGGAGCGATTTTTTAATGCCCGGGAGCGATCGGGAGTGATCGCTCCCGGGAGCGACGGAGCGATCGCTCCCAGAAACGCTCTCGAAAATGGCGGGGAGCGCAAATTTTTTTCGGGAGCGCGGCTCCCGTCCGGGAGCGATTTTGGGAATGCGCTCCCGAGCCGCTCCCGCCCGGAGCGCGATTCGGGGGTGGATTCGAGGGGGGGGGGCTCCCTCGCAACTATGGATCAAGCCAAATCTAATCTTAGCCATTGATTAGGGATTTAATCTCAGCCGTTGAAGACTCAATAGGAAAAATATAAGAGGAGGCTTGATTGTCAGTTAGAGGTACACCAAATTGATCAGTCAGTTTGATTTTTTGGAGCGGGGTTTTGCTGAAAGAATCAAGCTAGTGATCTGTTGCAGCGAGGGGTAGTTCGACACAAGGCCGAGAATACATAGTAGAGAGGCAGAGATAATGCCAAAGAGACAACGCAGAGTCTGGAGAGGCTGATGCAAAGGCAGTTGGGACTTATGCAGAGGTTGAAGAGGCTAGCGTGGGTGACACAGAGGGATGACGCAGAGAGCCAAGGGGCTGATGCAGAGGCTTCAGTCGCTGCACAAAGGCTAGCAGAGTTGACGAAGGGCCAAGAGGTAGCGCCGGGAGAATTTTTCGTGGGGCAGACTGAGTGCTGGTGAGCTGGGAAGGGCGACGTAGTCCCTGCAGAGTCACGCAGAGCAATAGAGAAGCTTGGAGCAACTTTCACTGTCCAGCTAAGAGTTGCCGTAGTTGCTGTGGGATCGTTCATCCGATGATTGATCAGCCGGAATATCTCTCTTCGAGGAGAGGTATTACTGTCGAGGACATTTTCTGTTGGGTGAGCCGTTTTTGGCACCCTAGTTGTATTCAAAAACTGCATAATAATAAAAACCTCATATCTACTGCACCAGTTTTCTCGCATTGGGTTTTTACGGGGACTATTGTCCAAAAATAATGGTGTCCCTTGTGTGATTGTCTCAGTTATTTTAGTTGTTGATCTGTATATGAGTTAAGGCTGCATTTGTGTTTATTTTAGTATTTATATTTATAAATAACTTGTTAATGGAATAAACAAGTAGAAGAAATTAAACCAGATAATGCAGTAGGGATTTCTAATGTGTCAAACTTAAAAATGTCAACATTCTAGTCTTGATTTGTGTCTAAGAGGCTAAGGAACACGAGATATCCAAAACCCAGAAAAAATGTTTCGCGAGATAAGCTTGTGAAATGCTTAATTATATTAATTAGCCATCATTTAAATATTTCCTAAGTCTAACTTAGGCAAAATGGTTATTTAAAGTGAATTAATTAAGGAGATCGACTTATGCTCTAGAGACTTCCAAAAAATGCCTTGGATCAAGTTTGAGATGATCTTAGCTGTCGATAAGGATCTAATCATGGGCATTGAAGCTCCAATGAAAGATTATAAGAGGAAGTTGATGGGATGGAGAAAGATACAAAAGAGAGAGTAAGAGACTTGGCAAATTGAGCTATCAAGTTGCAGTGATTCAACAAGGAAGAGAGCTCGAGCCAGAGAGGAGAGCATCAGTGATTGAGGGAGTAGTAGAGGAGAATTTCGGAAAATTTCCTAGCAGTTTTCTAGTGCTAGAGAGGCAGGGAAAGGGAGGCAGAAATTATTCTACAGGGAGGCCGAGAAGCTAGTGCGAGCAGCCAGAAACCCCAATGCGAGTGTCGAAAAGAGGGTCGTTTTAGTTGGTAAAGATCGAGATATCACCCGGAAAGCATAGCCAGTCATTTGTAGAGGCAGAGGGAGGTTGGATGGCTAATTAGAGTCAAATTGCAGGCAGTACGAATTTCCCAGGCCAAGCAGTGCGAATTCAAGGCAGGTCGAGTTGCCAGTGATAGGGTTCGAGCAGGCCAGAGGGAGGCTGACTTGGTTGCAGAAGGGAGAAATTTTCTCCATTTGATTTTTCCATTTCATTTCTAGAGGATTTCCAGCTGGCCATCCAGTTGTAATAATTTCCATTGTTGCATAATAAATTAATCCTGTTGATTTTTAATGTACCTTGGAGAAGTGGTTTCCCATGGGTTAGTCTTTACCTAGGGAAAAGTGTCCAAAATAATTCTTTTCCTAAGTGTGACTTTATAAGTGGTAATGTCAATGTTAAATTATAAAGTGAAAAGTGACTTTAGACATAAAGTACAATGTGGGTACTTTATTTAATGGGTGAGTTAAAAAATAGAAAGTGAGAATTAAATGCACACTTATTCTCATTCCTTGATCTAAATGAATTTGAGCCATTAGATCTTAGGGTTTCCCAAAAGTCATTTAAGGAAACAAAATGGGGGAAGGAAAAGAAAGACTGCATTCATTCTTCATGATCAGATTGGAGAAAGGAGGCTGAGAGTTGGAGAAAAGTTCTGAAGGAGAAATTTGTTGCAGCAAGCTGGAGGAGTGATTTTTGGGCAAAGCTGGGCACAGAAATCGAGGAATAGAAGACAACAAGAGGTACAGTACGAACAATATTTAATGCTGTGAGTTGCACGCCGTTTGAGAGAAGTTTTTGAGATTTTGTTTTAAAATCCGTACAGTCCATATAGCGGTAAGGAAATCTGTACAGTACAGTTTGTAGAGTCAGTATCCATACAGTACATATTTTCAGCTTCAAGTGGCCGTACAAATTGAGGCAAAGTGGGCACAGTTTTCAAGGAGTTTTGGGCTGAAGAAATAAGTTGTTTTTTGCTGTTTTGTTTTTTCTGCAAATGTATTTTTCCTGAACTTGAAAGATAAATAAATTTGAAGAGCCATCTAACAACTCTTCCCTGGAGAAGATTGAAAGGGTTTTGCCTGGGTCTAAGTTGACAAAAAATCTTTGTGTATTTTTATGTGTGTTGTTGGTCTATTTATGTCCATATTTATTTTCAGCATGTGTTAACAGTCCCATCTGTTTTAATCTGAAAATTTCAATTCTAGAATTTTTAATGTTAAATGTTTGTTTATGGGAAAGGGCATTTAACTGAATGGGAGTGATAAAGTGAAATTAAAATCGGGTTGGGAATGCAAAATTTTTTTTAGTCGTCAAATTTCAACATGGTATCAGAGCTACAGGCTGAGAATTGCAGTTTGAAAAATAGACAGTGGTTTGGGAAAACAAATAGTGGTTTGGACAACAAACTTGATTTTTGGACAACAAACTAATATTTTGGGACAGCAAGGTGAAATTTCATACGGACTGAACTTTTGGGATAGCAAGGTGCGCTGGAAAGTTCATTTTTCCATTCTCTTGGTTTTGTAAATTTTGGACAGCAATCATGGCCATGTTTGGATAGATGATAGACTTGATGGGATATCCAACTATGCCATTTGCAAGGACAAAATTCAGACAATGTTTGAGGAGGCAGCAGTTTGGGGCATAGTGTGCAATTGGTTGTACCTCCTACTGCTGCAGATGAACTTGCTGAATTCACAAAAAATAATGCAAAGACAAAAATGATTTTGATGGACAGTCTGAAGGATTATGTGGTTCCTCAGGTGAGAGAAAACACATATGCATATCAGATGTGGTCAGCTCTAACCACTCTCTATCAAAGTACCAATGAGAGCAGGAAGATGGTACTCAAAGAACAATTGAAGAACATCAGGATGACAAAGGCTGAAAGTGTAGTTCATTATCTTGGCAGGGTCAAACAAGTACGTGATGATTTGACTGCTATTGGTGAGACAGTTGCACCCACAGAGTTAGTCAAGATAGCTGTAGCGGGACTTCCTAAGTCTTGGGAGGTCTTTGGAGATTCTGTTATCTCTAGGGAGAATCTTCCCAATTGGGACAGATTCTGGAATGATTGTGTTTATCATGAGATACAAAAGACTGGCAGTGGTGGGGTGAAGATAGCAGATGAGGAGGATGTAGCCTTAATAGCCAGGGGGAAGAACAAAGGGAAAGCCAAGAAAGGGGCCTCATCAGATGGGGCTAAGGGAAAGGAGAAAAAGAAGAAGAAAGATACATATATGTCCAAATTCAAATGTTGGGCATGTTAGAAGATGGGACACTATGCTGCTATGTGTCCTAAGATGAAGAACAAGGGGAAGAAGTGTTAGGTCACTATAATACTAATGATTCTCCTATTAATATTGTCATTGTAGCCCTTATTGTTATTGTTGTGCCCCTATTGTCCCCATATTGTTATTATTGTGCCCCATAGAAGCCCACTATTGTTATTGTTGTGTCCTTATATTATTATTGTTATGTCGACTTTGATTATATTGTGACCCGTTAGACTGCTATATATAGAAAGGAGGTTTTGCATTTTTATCATCCAAGAATTGTTCATTTGTGTAATGTAAAGGAGGTTGCCTCTTCGAAGAGCCTGATTTTGAAGGCGTTGATCTATCTTTTCTTCTATTTTGTGTGCTGGTTGCATAACATTTGGTATCAGAGCTTTGGATTCTAGTGTTTCGTTGCTCCAAACAAGTCGTGGAATTTTTGCTATAATTTTTTTTTTGACGTTTCAGAAGCTAGAAAACAACCCATTTGAGCCGAAATCACTTTGAACCTTGGGTCCGAATTTCAGATATTTTCTCGCTATATTTTTGGAGATATGATCCAAGGAAGTTAGGCTTTTTGCAGAATCCCGAATTATATCTCAAACATGTGACCTGGGGAAAATCGTCACAACTGTTTTTCTAAGCATCGGATTGAAATTTCGTAAGAAGTTACAGAAAGAGGACGGCCTGTAGTTTTTTGTGTATCGGTTTTAGGTTCTAAGTTCGAAACTGTGACACGTGGCACTTCGTACAAGTTCGCTCTACTGAACCAGTCTATAATCAGGTCATCGTTGGAGATTTGGCATAACTCTTCATTGGAGAATTCAATCTTGATGAGGCTTGCGGGGTTAGAAAGAGGACTCAGAGAGTTACCACAGGACGCAGTTTCAGACCTTGGAGATCCGAAATTACAGAGATACAGTAGATTCAATATCAAGCTCCTACAAAGTGAAAAAATGTGTGTAGTTTTTTTGAAATTTTGCATAAGTTTGGTTTGAAAAATTAGTTTGAAGGAATTCAAAGGGCATAGTGAAGCATTATTATCATTAATGGATTCCCCAAAGAATGCAAATGAAAACACCTAGTAAGCAACCTGAAATCTCTAGCATGACTCATGAAGAAGAGGAAGAAATGCAACATGATATATCTAAATTACGAGACCAAGTGAAACAAATTTCACTCACACAAAAAGTAACAAAAGCTAAGATGGATGGTTTAAAGAAAGACGTGAAAGCTAAGATGGATGGTTTAAAGAAAGACGTGGAAGCTAAGATAGATGGTATGAAGGACAATATTAAAGATTGAAAGAAAGACATGGAAGGTTGGAATGAAGGTTTGACAAAGTTGCTATAAGAAAGGTTTCCTAATGGCAAAAAGGTAGTAGAGGAAACTCATAATGAAAACAAAAGAAATGTTAATCATGATTCGAAGAATGACAACATTGAAGATTTGAATAAAGACATGGAAGGTTTGACAAAGTTGCTACAAGAAAGGCTTCTTAATGGCGAAAAGGTAGTAGAGGAAACTCATGATGAGAACAAAAGAAATGTTAATCATGATTTCATAGACTCTAACGTTGGAACAAAGATCCACCACGTTGCAAAGATCGATATGAGGAAGTTTGATGGCAAGGATCCCGTAACATAAATACTACAAATGGAACAATATTTCAATCTTCATAATGTGCAAAATACACAAAAGGTACACATTGCAACTTTATATTTGGAACCAAATCAGTTTGTATGGCATCGATGGCTTTGCTCTCGTAAACAAATTGTCACTTGGGCAATTTTTACGGAAGAAATGGTAGCACATTATGAGGATACCAAAAGCAACACCTTTTTTAGCCAATTGATAAATCTCAAACAAAAGGGTTCAGTAATGGAGCACATTGAGGACTTCCAAAAATTGAATATAAGGGTAAAAGATATTCCAGAGGAGCATAGGATTGATGTGTTCACAGGGACTTTAAAGGATAGCATCCAACATGAGGATCACCTTTGGGAACCTAAGTCATTGGAAAAGTCATTCAAGTTGGCAAGTAAAATGGAAAGAAAAATTATGGCAACAAGGAAGCGTTGTTGCTCTTAGCCTTCCAAAATCTACAAGGTTGACACCACAATAGTTGGAAGAAAAAAGAGCAAAAGGGCTTTGTTACAGTTGTGATAGCAAATACACTAAAGGTCATAAGTGTGCTGAGAATTAATTATTTTACATAGGTTGTGAAGAGGAGGAAGAAAATGAACAGGAAATGTCAAAAGAAGAGGATACACACCAAGAACAAACACTAGAGAAGGAAGAAATGAATCCGACCATATCTTGTAATGCATTGGCCGGAATTACCACTCCTCAAACTATCAAGATAGAAGGACATATTAAGAAGAAAAAGGTAATAGTGTTGATTGGTTTGGGCAGTACCCATAATTTTATTCATTGTAAGATAGCCAAGGAATTGAATTGCTTCCTATATCCAACACCAGAGTGTCAAGTGATGGTTTCAAGTGGAGGAACCATAAATTACTTTGGAAAGTGCCATAATATCAAGCTATCCATGGGAGAATATGTATTGAATAGCCCAATGCTTTCCATTCCAATTGGTGGTGCTGATGTTGTACTAGGAGTCCAATGGCTACAATCCTTGGGTACAATAGCTTTTAATTTTCAAGAACTTTTCATGAATTTTTCTTCGGAAGGAAAGGAAGTTGAATTAAGGGGTATGACAGGGAAACCGAGAAAGATAATAAGCTCTAACGGAATGACAAAACCGAGAAAGATATCAGCGCTAACAGAATGACAAAGCTTCTAAAGAAAGAACAACGAGGCGTAATTGCACAATTATGTTCACTAGAGTTTCCCACATTGAAATCATATATTTCTTCAGATCTCCAAAAATTCTTGGACAATCATTCCAACGCATTTGAGACTCCCAGAGGCCTCCCACCTATTCGTGATCAGGATCATGCTATTCATTTGATTCCAGGAAGTGTTCCTCCAAACATCAGGCCTTACAGATATCTTTATGCCCAAAAGAGTGAAATTGAACATATGGTTGCAGAAATGCTAGAGGCCATAGTTTTAAAAACCGGCCACAAAAACCGGTAACCGGTCTAACCGGCCGGTTGGAGGCCTGGCCGGTCCGAACCGGCCTAACAAACCCGGTTTATTACCTTATGTGCCCAAAAACAGGCCCTAACCGGTCAAAACCGACCGGTTTAGGGCGGAACCGGCCGGTTTGTAGCAAACCGGCCGGTTCCGCCCTAAACCGGCCGGTTTATGGACAGCATTGTTTCTTATGTCTCCAAATTGAGTATGCTTCAAAAATTGATAGATAAGTCTGAATTAGTCATCAAAGCCCCACAGTTATATGTTTTCTGATCTATGGACATCTTCTGATGGATGGAGATTGTCTTATTAACTGTTTGGATGCTCTGTCCAGCAGTGGCCTGCTTTCCAGTTTTTTGGGATTAGAAGTTTGGACTGTTTTCAGGACTGTATTGGATTGATGTTGAAGTGGCTTTGTGGATTGCATGTAAGAGGTTTGGAGTTGTCTATCTTTGAAATGATTGTATTTAGAATCATTGTTTTTTATACTCTCAGCGCCATGGCAGAAGTCCAATATTCTTCTTGAAGGGGATCATGGTGTCCTCAACTGAGCTGGCACGCAATAGACAAACTGAAGTGCAATTACATAATACAGTTTTTATCCTTTAACCATTTTTCTTTCTGCTGATATTTCCATATAGTACAGAGTTCACAATTATATCACATTTCTTTCCTCAAATATTCTCTTTCTGCTGATATTTCAGAAGAGGACTCTGTCTGCTATGAGTTTTTACTAAATTAGTTATGGTTTTGAAGTAGTCTTTAATTTTCAGTATATTAGTTATATTTCTGAAATGGCCTTTAGTATTTTACTATATTAGTTATATTTTTGACTTGTGCCTTTATGGACTTCAAACTCAAAGCATACGCGCCATGTTACATGACATTAAAAGAATTGGAAAACGCGGGAGAGTGTGGCCAAATTTGACCTTGTGGGACTGTCGTGAACCACTTTTGACCATTCATGATTTAGTTTGAAAGATTTGTCCCGAGTTTGATCTATTTGATCCGAGTATCATAGGTTCATGTCGAGTATGAACAGGTTTTATCATTCCAACATATGGAAATGCTTGCAGGTGGTTTCTAGTATTCTACTATGGGAAAACAAAGAGTAAAACCATCTCTTCTTCTTGCTAAAATAACTACTAGCTCCTTGAGAAAGGTGCCCACTTCTCAGAACAGATCACACTCAACATAACTGCAGTTATGAGGAATCCAAATGTACATGGTCCAATATAAGAAGATGAATCCCAATTAAAAAAGATCGCTACAGCTCATGAATATACCCCTCACCTTGCATACTCAGATTTAGGAAAAGGTTTCAAGTTTTCAACAGATTTCAAAAACAACTTCCATTCTATTTTTCATTGCATAGAAGCAATCTTTCAGGGGGTCAAAGTAACATCACCATACCTTCTTCTCAATCTTTTCTTTGACCATAAACAGTTGCTCGTAGTTAAAAAAAAGTAGTTTATGGAGGTACACTATAGACTTGTAGTAGGCCAATGGCCTCATAGCTTGCAGCATTGTTTTTGGACTTTATAGGCCATTTAGAGCCTCATTTCTTATGTATTTTGCTATTTTGTCGATGATATGTATTGCACTCGGTGCCATTTTGATATATTCACCTTTGCATGGTATATAAATGAGCAAACTTTGCATATTTTGTCTCTATTGGCTTGGAATCATGGTTTTACATCTTAAAAATAGTTTTGTTTCATTAAAAATTAATTATTTAATGTATTTTTTAAAAACCGGTTCGTTTAGACCAAACCAGTCCCGGTTAGACCGGTTCCGGTCGGTAAACCGGTTCATTAAGTGGACCGGTCCGGTCACCGGTTCCGGTTTTAAAAACACTGCTAGAGGCTGGTATAATTCAACCTAGTCAAAGTTTTTTCTGTGCTCCAGTAGTATTGGTGCACAAGAAGGATGGGTCATGGTGGATGTGTCCAGATTATAAGGAGCTCAACAAGCTTACTATTAAAGATAAATATCCCATTCTTGTCATTGATGAATTATTGGATGAACTGCATGGATCAATTTACTTCACCAAGTTGGATCTTTATTTAAGATATCATCAAATCAGAATGAAGACTGAAGACATTCCGAAAACAACATCTAGAACTCATGAGGGTCATTATGAATTTTTGGTCATGCCTTTTGGCCTTATCAATGCACCTTCTACATTTCAAGGTTTGATGAATTCCATTTTCAAACCCACCCTTAGAAAATTTGTGTTAATATTTTTTGATGATATACTAATCTACAACAAGTTTTGGAAGGATCATGTTCAACATGTTGACAGGGTTCTCAAACTATTGGAGGAGAAACAATTATATGCAAAAAGCTCCAAATGTTTTTTTGGAGTCCAAGAGGTGGAATATCTGGGTCATATTATATCTCATGGAGGTGTTAAGGTAGACCCTATAAAAATTAAATCCATTAAGGAATGGAAAATCCCCACATCCATAAAGCATCTATGAAGATTTCTCGGGTTGACAGGGTATTATCGCAAGTTTGTTAAGAATTATGGGAGAATAGCAGCACCTCTAACAACATTATTGAAGAAAGATGCATTTTCATGGACTCCAGAAGCAACGAAAGCCTTTGAACATCTTAAAGAGGCAACGTGCCAAGCACCGGTCTTAGCTACGACAGACTTCACAAAAACCTTTATTGTGGAATGTGATGCCTCAGGAAATGGAATTGGTGTTGTTTTAATGCAAGAAGAAAGACCCATTGCTTTCGAAAGTCGTCCAATCAAAGGAAAGTATTGACACAAAGCTATTTATGAGAATGAAATGTTGGCAATATTACATGCACTTAAGAAATGGCGACCCTACCTAATGGAAAGACACTTCAAGGTAAAAACGGATCATGATAGTCTTAAATACTTTTTAGAACAAAGATCATCTTCAGAAGAGCAACAAAAATGGGTCACAAAGATGTTGGGTTATGAGTTTGAAATCCTCTAGAAAAAAAGGAAGCAAAATGTTGTGGCAGATGCACTCTCAAGAAAGGATGAGGATGTGGAAGCATTGCTTTGCGCCATTTCTATTATCAAACCAGATTGGATAAACGAAGCAAGGGATGAATGGAAGAATGACGAAGAAGTGTGAGCACTTATTCAAAAGTTACAACAAGATTCCAGTACATCTGATACATTTAGCTGGAAAAATGATTCATTATGGTACAAAGATCTCTTATACCTATGTAAGAATTCCCAACTAAAATAAAAGATTCTTATGGAATTGCACACCTCTCCCTTAGGAGGGCACTCTGGATTTTTAAAAACTTACCATAGAGTTAAGAAGGAATTTTTTTGGGGTGGCCTTAAATCGGACCCCGGGTCTATTACAACCTTTATCCATTCCAAGCCACTGTTGGGAGGAGGTTTCAATGGATTTTATCACAGGTTTACCGGAGTCCGAAGGAAAGAGTGTTATCATGGTGGTAGTTGATAGACTTACCAAGTATGCACACTTTTGTGCATTATCGCATCCATTTAAAGCAAGTACAGTTTCTACTGCATTTGTGGAAATAATTCAAAAGATACATGGAAACCCAAAGATTATTGTGAGCGACAAAGATCCCATTTTCATTGGAAATTTTTGGACATAATAATTTTCTTGTCTTGGTACTTAGTTAGCTCATAACTCATCTTATCATCCTCAATTTGATGGGCATATTGAGATAGTAAACAAATATTTGGAATGATATCTTCGTTGCTTTGTATCTGATAAACAGACACAATGGGTCAACTAGTTACCTCTGGATGAATGGTGGTATAACACTTCCTTCCATACTGCAGCAAAAATGACCCCATTTATGGCACTTAATGGATATCATCCACCATCCATCACATCATATTTAAGAGAAAATTCAAAGGTTCAAGCAGTGGAAGATCACATCAAGCATCAACAACAGGTTCTCCAACTCTTAAAGGATAACCTCACTTTGGCGCAAAATAGAATGAAACAATAGGCAAATCAACATCGTAGTGAAATAAGTTTTGATGTAGGTGACTGGGTATTCCTACGGCTACAACCATATAAAAAAATGTCCCTCAAGTAAGCTAAGAAGGATAATAAATTATCACCAAAGTATTATGGTCCGTACAAGGTGTTGCAAAATATTCAAAATATTGGTATGATGGCATACAAATTGGAGCTTCCTGCAGCTTCCCGAGTGCACCCAATTTTCCATGTTTCATGATTAAAGAAGGTTATAGGAGACAAACTCCCAATTCAAACAATATTGCAAGAACTTGACGACGAAGGAAAAATCATATTGGAACCTGAAGCAGTCACAGAAACGAGAACTCGACAGCTATGAAATCAATCAATTTTGGAGTATCTCATCAAGTGGAAGAACTTAACCACTGAAGATTCCACATGGGAGGGTGAGAATTTTATATAGAAGCATCCAAAACTACTCAAGCGTTGAGGACAACACTTTTTTGAAGGAGAGGGGCATGTTATGTCCTTATAATATTATTGATTCCCCCATTAATATTGTCATTGTAGCCCTTATTGTTAATGTTGTGCCCTTATATTATTATTGTTATGTCGGCTTTGATTATATTGTAACCCGTTAGACTCCTATATATAAAAATGAGGTTTTGTCGTTTGTATCATCCAAGAATTGTTCATTTGTGTAATGTAAAGGAGGTTGCCCCCTCGAAGAGGTTGATTTTGAAAGCATTGATCTATCTTTTTTCTATTTTGTGAGCTGGTTGCATAACAAGAAGGGTACTGCAGCTTCAGTAGAGGTGGAGCAGTTTGCTTCATAGTTTGACAAGGACTTTGCATTTCTTACTTCTACATCTGGTAGGAGTACATCATCCGATGTGTGGTACATAGACAACGGGGCTTCCCACCATATGACAGGTGCACAAGAGTTCTTTTTAGAGCTTGCAGAGAGGGCACTTGATATTGAGATTGTACTAGGAGATGACCTCCTTTGAAGGTCATGGATATTTTCTATGTTCCGGGGATGAAGAACTTGATTTCAGTGTCTGCTATGGAGGAGAAGGGGTTTGACGTCACTTTCTCGGGAGGGCAGGTATTGATGCATCCCAGGGGAGCTTCCATCACTTCGGCCAAAGTGATTTGAGTCCGCTCTAGGAAACCATGCAGGTTCAGTTTTTAGTCTGCAGGAGCATTGGTGGTAGCACATGTGGTAGCACTCACACTAGTACCACCAATAGTAGAGACTTGTGCAAGTTATGGCACAGGAAGATGGCGCATATGCATCATGGAGCTTTGAGAGTACTGAGGGAGATCACTACTGGAGTTCCTGATTTAAGTGTCGAGCATGATGAGGTCTACAGAGGATGTGCTTTGGGCAAGTACACTAGGTTACCATTCCGAGCGAACGACAATGGATCTATAGGTATACTAGACTTGCTTCATACTGATGTTAGTGGTTGTATGTCTCACGTGTCTTTGGGTGGTTGAGTATTATGTTATATTCATTGATGACTACTCTAGGAGAACTTGGATATATTTCCTGAAGACAAGAGGTGAGGTCTTCAGTCGCTTTCAAGAGTTCAAAACTCTTGTGGAAAAGTAGACAGGTAGGAAGATTCGGGTCTTGAGGTCAGACAATGGTGGTGAGTACACCGATGGTGTGTTTTCTGACTTTTGTGCACAAGAGGGCATTAGGAGAGAGTTCACGGTTCGTTATAACCCCCAACAGAATGGGGTGTTTGAAAGGAAGAACAGAGCTATTGTTGGGGCTGCTAGAGCGATGATTCATGATCAGGGGTTGCCTTTTTTTTTTTGTGGGCTGAGGCTTGCAATACTGCTGTTTATCTTTAGAACAGGAGTCCTCACAGAGTATTGGGAAATATGACTTTGGAGGAAGCTTTCACTGGAGAGAAGCCTCATGCGAGACATCTTCGTATCTTTGGATGTCTCACATATTCTTATATCCCCAAGGAGCAGAGGACGAAGCTAGAGCCCATGGCAGAGAAGGGTATCTTTATGGGTTACAGTGAAACTTCGAAGGCCTATCGGATCGTCATTCCTTCTCAACAGAGAGTGGTGATTAGGAGGGATGTGAAGTTTGAGGAGGAGAGGGCCTATCGAAGATCACAGGATTATGATGAGAGAGAGTCACAGATTTCTCCTCAGCAGGGAGGTCAGGTAGAAGGGGCATGACCTCAAGGTTTTGGATCGACTAGTACCGGAGGTATTTCAGTGTCAGTGACATCTGGGGCACTGGTGGTGAGTTCACCGAGCACTTCTTTAGGGAGTCCACTGGTACAAAGTTCACATGGAACTTCCGCTGAGACAGGCACAAGTGCCGGTATAGGTTCTTTGAGGACAGGTGCTGGTACAAGAACACCAGGGACAGTTCCCTATGGGGAAGCTTCTTTAGGGAAGAGGAGGCCCAAGTGGCTTCAAGACACCTTGAAGGAAGCAGTGTCCGTTGGTCCTCCGAAGAGGGTGAACAGGGAGAGTGTGCCACCTGAGCGGTTTTGCAGTTATGTAGCCAAGGCTACTAGCATTGTTGACTCTGAGCCTACTAGCTATGAGGGGGCTGCTAGCCAGGAGGTATGGAGAGAGGTTATGGTGTAGGAGTATGCCTCTATCATTAAGAACAATGTCTGGGAAGTGGTGCTTAGGCCTGAGGGCAAGTCAGTTGTGACTTCTAGGTGGCTCTACAAGATCAAGCATGCTGCCATTGAGAAGTTCAAGGCGAGCTTTGTGGCTAGGGGTTCTCACAGATAGAGGGAGTTGACTATGATGAGACCTTCGCTCCCGTAGCTCAGTACACTTCTATTCGGTCCCTTATTTCTATTGCTGCAGAAATGGGTTGCCAGATCCATCAGATGGATGTGAAGACTGCATTTCTGAACGAAGTTATAGAGGAGGAGGTGTATGTTGAGCAACCACAAGGCTTTGAGGTACTTGGGTGGGAGACCCATGTATGCCGGTTGAGGTGAGCACTCTACGGACTTAAACAAGCTTCGAGAGCTTGGTAGTCGAGGACTGATACTTACTTGCAACAGATGGGTTTCATGAAGAGTGATGCAGATCCGAACCTATACTACATTGGTGTACGGGATGATCCGATCATTCTTGTGCTGTATGTTGATGACTTGTTCATTACTGGGGCAGAGAGACTGATTAGTGGTTGCAAGGAGGATCTTGCTATGGAGTTCGAGATGAAGGACATTGGGCTGATGCATTACTTTTTGGGGCTTGAGGTGTTGTCGGAGGAGGGGCATATCTTTCTAGGGCACGGGCAATATGCGGTGGATGTGTTGAGTAGAGTTCACATGGCTGACTGTAGATCCATGTCTACACCTATGATCACCAAATGGAAGAAGCTCCATGCTTCAGATTCTAGTTTGGTGGATCCCACATTGTATAGGCAGCTTATTGGATCCTTGATGTATCTAGTCAACACTAGGCTAGATATATGCTTTGCTGTGAACACACATAGCCAGTTCATGGTTCAGCCTAGGAGGGTACAATGGGTAGCTGCAAAGCACATTCTTTGCTACGTGCAGGGGACTGTTGATTATGGTCTAGACTATAGGCGGGGAGATGGAGTGAGGTTGGCAGGTTACACAGATTCAAATTGTGCAGGGAGTGCTTCTTATAGGACAAACACTTCAGGGTCTTGCTTCGGATTGGGTTCGACAGTTGTTTCGTGGTGCAGTCGAAAGAAAAAGTCAGTTGCTTTGAGCTTCTGAGGCTGAGTATATGGTTGCTAGCCAGGCTAGTTGTGAGGCCATTTGGCTTTGCAAGTTGTTGTATGGCCTATTTGATCAGGAGTTGAGACCGACGATTATTCACTGTGATAATCAGAGTTGCATTAAACTCACGGAGAATCCAGTGTTTCATGATAGGTCAAAACACATGGACATCAGATATCATTTCATTAGGGACTATGCTCAGAAGGGGGCAGTGAAGCTGGAGTATATATCAACAGAGGAACAGGTGGCCGATGTTCTCACGAAGTCCTTGCCAAGCGGCAAGCATGTCCATTTCAAGGACAAGATGGGTGTGGTGAGAAATACTTTCCTCGATAAGAGGGAGTGTTAATTTTTAATGTGCCTTGCACAAGTGGTTTCCCATGGGTTAGTCTCTACCTAGGGAAAAGTGTCCAAAATAATTATTTTTCTAAGTGTGATTTATAAAGTGAAAGTGACTTAATAAGTAGTAAATAAAATGTTAAATTATAAAGTGAAAAGGGACTTTAGTCATAAAGTACAACATGGGTACTTTATTTAATGGGTGAGTTAAAAAATAGAAAGTGAGAATTAAATGCACATTTATTCTCATCCCTTGATCTAAATGAATCTGAGTCATTAGATCTTAGGGTTGCCCAAAAGTCATTTAGGGAAACAAAAGGGGGAAAAGAAAAGAGACATTGCATTCCTTCTTTATGAGCAGATTGGAGAAAGGAAGTTGAGAGTTGGAGAAAAGTTTTGAAGGAAAAATTTGTTGCAACAAGCTGGAGGAGTGATTTCTGGGCAATGCTGAGCATGGAAATCAAGTCATAGAAGACAACAGAAGGTACACTATGAACATCATTTAATGTTGTGAGTTGCACGCTGTTTGAGAGAAGTTTTTGAGATTTTTTTTGAAAATTCCCTACAATAGTACGGAAATCTGTATAGTCCATATTAGTACAGTAAATATTTGCAGCTTCAAGTGGGCATGGAAATTGAGGCAAAGTGGGCACGATTTTCAATGAGTTTTGGGCTGAAGGGATAAATTGTATTTTGCTGTTTTGTTTTGTCTGCAAATGTATTTTTCCTGAACTTGAAAGATAAATAAATTTGAAGAGCTCTCTAAGTTGGGTCTAAGTTGACCAAAAATTTGTGTATTTTCAAAATGTGTTGTCAGTCCCATGTGTTTTAATCTGAAAATTTCATTTCCAGAATTCTATATGTTGAATGTATGTTTATGGGAAAGGGAATTTCATTGAATGGGAGTCATAAGGTGAAATTAAAATCGGGTTGGGATTGCAGGAAATTTTTTAGTCATCAAATTTCAACAAATCCTCATTTGTGGCACCATTTTTCGCTTCGGGGTTTTCCCAGGGACGTTAGTCCCAAAATATTGGTGTTGATTTTTGTTGTGTGCATCTATTTCTCAGTTCTTGGTTTAATTTCTGCAACGTATTTTTATGGTGAAGATTGCAATTGTGAATTATTCGTTTATTGCCTTAAACAATTAAACTGCTAATAGTTTGGAGAATAATATCCAGTAATTGCGATCAAGGAATTTTCACAGACTGGTAGTTGATTAGATTTGAGGGTCAAAGGCGGAAGAAGTAAGATCGTGCAGTTTCAGAGGGAGATTTGAAACACAAGATCCAAATTTAAGCAAGCCAAGCAAGGGTTCGATTTGCAGAGGAGCAGAAAATTGATTTTCAAATCCACGAGGAGGAAAAATTTGATTTTGCTTCAGATCTGTGGCAACAGGCATTGGTATTTCCGAAAAGCAATTCCGTTGAGTAGTTCAGTCAGTTTGTAGAGTAGATTTGGGTGTAGAAAATTACAGTGGGGCTTTGCAGTAACATATCTGCATAAGAAAGGAAGAGGAAAGCATACTAAAGGAATTTCTTGGAGGGTTCCCAACTTTTCCGGCCAGGAAAGGAGATCAAAATTCCAACACCAAAAGGTCATATAGACTTGCTAGTACAACCAGTGCAAGTTTCAGGGCCAACTATGTGAGTTGCCCAAAAGGAAATTGCAGGCAGCGCGAGTTTTGGGAAGGTCACTGGAGGCTAGTGCAGGAACAAATTTTCCAGTGCAGGATCAGATCTGCGCATTCTAGGAAGAGTGCTAGTAGAGGAGGCCAGATCTAGTAGCCGGAAAGAGGAGGAGATTTCCAACATATACTTCTCCAGTATTCTCAGAGTTAGAGAAGGCCGATTTATCTGCAGAAAGAGGACCGAAGCAAACAAATCAAATATCCAGATTGCCCAGTTTGCAGATCTGAAACAGTAATTTCATTTCCAGTTGCCGGATCTATTTTCCAGAGGAGGTACAAAAATATTTAGAGGCAGAGGGAGGTAACATATTCATAGGATCTATTTTTCGGGAGTATTTCTCAATGAGCAGTGCGAACGAGAGGATCCAATGTGAGCTGCAGGAAGAGGGTGCGAGTTTGTAGAAGAGGTTGAGTTGGTTTTGCAGAGGAAACATGAGTTTCTAGGTCGATTTTCTAGTTGGAGGGAAATAAAAATTCTCCAGTATTTGAGTTTCGTATTTTTTTGCAACTTTATAGAGATGGTCATATGGGATTGCCAAAAGAGACCATACGAGTTAGCCAAAATGCAGATCTAGGCAACAAATCGACTTCCAGTTGTCAGAGATAGGTGCAAGAGGAAGTGTGAGTTGTCCAGTGCGAGTTGCAAAGCGAAGAAGGGTCCCAACAATGGACAAGACTGAAAAGGAGAAAAGAAACAGGCAATGTGTATGACACTAGATCTAGGTGAAGGAGTATGATACTCTTGTATGTTAAGAGGGCAAGGTCCATTGTAGAAGTAGCAAGGAGATCAACTAGATCAGTTCCAGTTGTTGCAACAAGACCATCACCTTGGTTATGGAGGCCCATTGTATGTAGTAGCAGGAGGATCGAGATGTCAACAAGGCGTAGTCAGATCTTGATAGATAGTGCAGAGCTAGTTGCAGTTAGATAATAGAGGGGCACAAAGATAGTTGGTCATAGTCAGATACTTAGTAGACATAGCAGAGCAAGTTGCAAGTAGAGACTCAAGGTACAGTTGCAGGGACAGTAGATCAATTCTTAGTTGCAGTAGCAACAATAACATTGTTAGAAAATCAAAAGGCAAAAAATATTTTCGTACTTTGATAATAGCTTATGATATATTTGAATTATATTATCTTCTTATGTCTTCTTTTCATCAAGCAACTATCAAATCATAAAGAGCATGAATATTGCAAGAACAATAGAACATAGTATGTAGGTCTTCATTCAGGGAAAACCCCCTCTCCTAGGGGAAAACCCAGTGAAAATTCTCTTCTTCTTATAGAACCAAGACAAAATGAGACATCCAAGACCTCTAGACCAAGACAAAGATTCCCTCCAAGCACCAAGTCAGCCCTCCAAAAGATTCTCCTTCAAACAAGTCAAGGTCTCTCAAAGTCAACGCTTCAAAATTCTACCTCAATAGGGTTTCGAACTTCACTTCAGGTCTGGAATCTCGGCCTGCAACATCGGACCTACAATTTGCACAGAAACCCTAGAAAACTCGCACATGTGAGTGAAAAAAGGTCAAATTTCAAGTCTTCTCCCTTTGCTTTTGTTTTCTCCTTGACTTCTTGTCCTTTTCTTTAGTCTTTCTCCTTCTTTTATTGCAGATCGAACTTGTGATCATTAGATGCACAAATAGGTCGAAGTTTCCTCCAATATATACCTTTTCCAGTAGGTCGAATAACCACATCAAGGACGACTTGTCACAGGTAGGGCCGACTTGGTCTTGGAGGAAAATCTGACTTTCTTGACTCAAAATAAATTTTCTTTCTTGATACAAATAGCCCAAGAAGGGTCTAATACATATGACAAATTCTTTTGACTCATGACAAACCCTAGAAGCATGAAATGCATGCTTTGACCTAGGAGACAAATAAAAGAGCATGAAACCCATGCTTAACAATAATTTTCTTTTTCTTCTTTTTCACTTTTTACAATAAATATACAATGATATAAATACATAGACAATTATGAAGATCGAGCATAGTTACATTTTTCAACAAGCATGATATCAGATGCAACACATACAGTGTTGGCAACAATGCATGGAGGCACAATGCAACAACGCAAATGCAAAGTGGTTCAACTACAAGGTTAGCTGGTGAATCAAAGTGTGTGTTGTTGTTTGATGGACAATGACAATATGTTGTAGATGCCAGACACCAACAACGTGGTCCGACTATGAAGGAGAGATGTTGGGGAGAGAGCACCTTCCTCGCTAAGAGGGAGTGTTATTTTTTGGATGGTATGGTAGCATCACACATGTGTTCTAGTCTCAATTCATGTCTAAGAGGCTAAGGAACACGAGATCTCCAAAACCTAGAAAAGGTTTCGCGAGATAAGCTTGCGAAATGCCTTAATGAAATTAATTAGCCATCATTCAAATATTTCCTAACTTAGGAAAAGTGGTCGATTAAAGTGAATTAATTAAGGAGATCGACTTATGCTCTAGAGACTTCCAGAAAATGACTTGGATCAAGTTTGAGATGATCTTAGCCATCGATAAGGATCTAATCATGGTCGTTGAAGCTCCAACAAGAGATTATAAGAGCAAGTTGATGGGATGGAGAAAGATATAAAAGAGAGAGTAAGAGCCTTGGCAAATTGAGCTATCTAGTTGCAGTGATTTAACAAGGAAGAGAGTTCAAGCCAAAGAAGTAGAGCATCAGTGATTGAGGGAGCAACAGAGGAGAATTCCGGAAAATTTCCCAATAGTTTTCAGTTTCTGGAGAGGTGGGAAATGGGAGGCCAAGAAGCCAGTGTGAGCAACTAGAAATCTTAGTGCGAGTTCTGGAAAGAGGGCCGTTTCAGTTGCTGAAGGCCGGGAGATCACCAGGAAAGCAGAGTGAGTCATTTCCAGAGGCAGAGGAAGGTTGGATGACTCAGTTAGAGTAAAATTGTGGGCAATACAAATTTCCCAGGCCAAGCAGTGCAAATTCCAGGTAGGCCGAGTTGCTAGTGAGAGGGTTCAAGTAGGCTAGAGGGGGAGGTCAAATTGATTGCAATAGGGAGAAAATTTCTTGAGTTGATTTTGGCAGTACATTTCCAGAGGATCGCCAGTTGAGCATCCAGTCGTATAATTTCCAAATTGCTGCATAATAAAATAAACCCTCATCTGCGGTACTGGTTTCCCTTTGGGGTTTTTCCGGGGACGTTAGTCCAAAAATATTGGTGTCAATTTTTATTGTGTATGCATCTATTTCTCAGTTCCTGGTTTTTAATTTCTGTAAAGTATTTTTATGGTGAAGATTGCAATTGTGAATTATTCGTTAATGGCCTAAAGAATTAAACTGCTAACAGTTAGGAGAATAATATCAAGTAATTGCAATCAAAGAATTTTCACAGATTAGGCAGCAACATAATGTACCTTATGTGTACAATTTGGTGATCTCTTCACATACTTGCATACTTGCACTTCTGCACTTTCTTGTGTGTTAGTATCTTCTTGCATTGTTGATGATGTGCTCATATCAGTGTTTGTGAATGTTTGCCCTTTCTTAAAAATAGCATATTTGTATTTGCTAGACAATTGTGTATTTTTTAGTCACAAAATGGACATTAGTACAATATCCATCTTCCTTCTGCCCTTTCTTTCTTTAGTCTTTGTGATTGCTTTCTCTGTTTCGTGTTAATTGAGAACATGCTGATGTTCAAAGGAAACCAATTCTACGGATTTTTTTTTGTGAGGTCTAGCTTTAATACGAATGCCTTGACCCTAGTAAGCCTACTAATCACTGGCGACTTAACTGTCCGCTAGGCTGATTTTACTCTTGTTGAAGATTGGATGCATATATTTATTAAATGTTCATAGACCAATGAAATAAACAACCAGCCAACCTCCAACAAATTAAAAAAATGGAGTTTCTTCCTTTGAATGAGACAACTTTGTTTGGATTTCTTTACCTTTTCCACTAGTTTCATTAAAGGTAACAACAGACTTGCCATATGGTAGTAGTCTGTACCTGGCTGGCTTAGAGTCTGACACAGGATGATAATGCTATACGTGTCAGTTGTTCAGCAGTCCTGTTCTTTCATCATATTTGGTGCTCAGCAACCATTGAGATAATTTTGACACAGCAACATCATGGTTTTCAAGGGGGGATATGTTTTTTCCTTCTGTTTGCAGTTTCCAACTACTAGGGTTTTTATTCTATTTCGCATAAACAAAGCCACAGTGCCTCTAAAGTTTAATACTTATTATGTCATGTATCATTCATAATTAGCTATAATGATTCCATAAGAAGTTAAAATTGTGTTCAGCTCAGAACTGGCTTTAGGGTCTTGAAAGCAAATGGGAAACATCTTACAAGATCTTACAATTTCTTCATTTTTAATGATTTTGATTTCACTCATATATGAAGCTTCTCATACAAACATTATTCAAGCAACTGGTTAACTGAATGCATCTTGGGTCTCTTAGTAAAATAGTGTTAGACAATCTGATATTGCCAGCAGAAATTCTCAAAACTTTAATGTTCTGCAGGCAGAAGTGATTTCTAAGAAGTTATTAGAGGAGTATATTATGGTGACAAAGGAATATGGTATCCCAGAGGTGGAGGAAAAGAAGAAAGAATTAATACATTACATTGAAGATGCACATTCACACTTGATTAAAAAAAATACTGCTTTGATGGCAGCATATTGTTATGACCCACTCATGGATGCATATCGAGAGCTCCATATGGAAGTAAGTTATTCAGTTTTCATTCTAATGTTGTTGATAGGTCATGATTGACTTTGAACATATTGCTGTCAAAATTTCTAGCATCAGAATAGTTCTCTCTTAAATCTAGAAAGGTTTTGTAATACAATACATTTCATAAGGAGAACTGAAACATTTTTAAGTTATCAAAAGAAAGGAAACTGCCACATTAGATTGAGAGAAAGAACTCAAATATTTTTTATTCTCAAAGAAAACAAACAGTTCCTCTAGATTTAGGACATACTTAGGTTACATCTCTTCCAGTTCATTACCTTTGTGTTATCTTAGTCAATATGCAGTCTTTCCATTCATTTGCATGATCTGAGTTGCTCCGAATTTAAAGGTATTTGTTGTTTACTGCACATTTTTTCCCATGACTATGAGATACAGGTTTGTGCAATTACATTTTATTCTATTTAGTTCTCTATTGATCTGTTTTGATTCTTGAATAACCATACTGGTGTTTCCAGTTCAATTAAAAGGTTGACCGCTTTAGGATTTATCATGAATACTGGTATAGAAGAATGAAATATTGATGGGTAAATGGATGATGATTGTTACAATAAATGCTAAGTACATGTGTATTGTTATCATACTTATTTGTGTAATGGTTATCATACTTATTTTCGTTTAATCAATTAAATATTAACTCTGGGAACTTTAAAATTCGTAACTATTGAAATAATATACCCTCTAATATTGGCTCCAGCATCTCTAAAACTCTTAGCTGTTGAAATAATATACCTTCTAATGTTGGTTCCAGGATCTCTAAAATTCGTGACTCTTGAAATAATATACCTTCTATGAAATCAAAAAGCTAGAAAGATTCATAAAAGCTGTGTGCGCGCAAAAGATGAGTTTGCTGACTTAAAAGAGGTTCAGTGGACCAATTATGAAGAAAATCACTTCACGTTAGAAGTTATATTCATCAAATGAAGATAGTTGTTTTGGAGTACTGGAAATCAATAATAAAATTGGTGCAGCAGCTCATTCAATGTGCAAGAGAAGGAGAAGAATGCTGAGCAATTTCAAGATGAGAAACATTGTTAGAGGGAAGACAAAATCACTACCTGTTATGTAAAAAAGTAATAAGTTTGGAATTTTAGGTTAATTAGGCAAAAGGGCACGATTATTAGGTCATTCCCTTTCGCCAAGAGGCACCTGAGGCAATATATAAGCCAGGGGCCCTTCTATGTAAAATCATCATTCATTCATCAATAAAAATATATATTTATGTCTAATACTGGACATTGTTGCTCTGTTTGGTATTAGAGTGGGTCGCTCCTCAGTTCACTGCTGCACTAGGCACGCCGTGTCACCATTCTTCTCTCTTCTGTTCCACTGTGTCCAATTCATCCGCCGGTCAAACTCACTCTCTGAACCCCGACCTACCGTGCCACCCATCTACGCTGACACACTTCCACCCGACCGCTATGTTTTTTCAACGCTATTACATTTTCTCGGACCAATTCTCTGTGCCGACAACCCTGGTCCTTGTTGTTCTCCTGGTTCCAACACTTTTCGATGCCCTTCTCCCCATCGTCGACTGTCCGAGACCACTGTTCAAACCGTCCCACCGTGCCACTACCACCTTCGTTTGACTGTCGATTGGTCCCCGCAAGTTGTACTCCACCACATTTCCGCCTATCCATGCTATTGCCTATGTTATATTGATTTTATGTTATATAGGAGTTATAAAATCATAAAGTCATATATAAATTGAAATTAAATTATATTTGAATTAAAAAGTATATATATTTATATGATTTAATTATTTAAAAAAAGAAAAAAAATATTATTTAATTAAAAAAAAACTTATTTAGCTATAAAAAAAGGGGTTCAAGTTGAGGAAGAAGGTTAAGCTGGATAAATATACATCACCACAAACTCAATCAATGTCATCATCAATGATGATGAACAATTTTAACAAAAAATGATGGAGCTTGAGACTAAGGTTAATGGTTGTGCCGAAAAAATTGAGGAACTCTAGAATTCAACAAAGAGAATAGAGAATCAGCTCAAGCAAAATTGTAACGAATTTAAAAGGGATCATGCAATCCTTTCAAATAAGGTGGATCATAATCATAATGCAGCATCAATAGCTCATGATTGAGCAATGGCGAGGTTGACCTGTATTTGTGACAAGTTGAAGGTTACACCTGATCAAATACCCCATAATAACAAAGCTAATCAACTTCCAAATTCTTCGGATACATCAAACTCATCAGACTCACATGAGACCCTTGAGTCTCGAAAAGCATCTTCCATGCCCAATCAACAAAATATTAACACGAATTTTCAAAACATGCAACTCTGGAATCAATACTCAAATATGCAGTTCTTGAATCAATACCCTTTCTTCACTACACTGGTATCTACATATCAACGAAGAGCAAAACTGGAGCTCTCCAAATTTGACGGTAACGAGAAATGCAGTGTCGCTTGGTTTAATCAAGCGGAAGAATATTTTGAGATTTACAGTGTTAACAATGATGATGAAAAGATCAGGCATGCACCCATGAAAATGGTGTTGATTTGGGGTAGCATTAGATGTGCTCTAGCAATGAAAATTGGTGGAGAGGCTAAAGCACATAAGATCTCCAAGACCCAGAAATGGTTTGGGCAGATCCTAACCGGTTTGGGAGATATTAAAATAATCAATATTTTTAATGGAGTTCCTAAGTCTAAACTTAGGAAAAATAAAATATTAATGGGTATTAATATAAAACTAGGTTAGAAGGTTCCAAAAGTCATGGATCAAGCCAAATCTAATCTTAGTCGTTGATTAGAGATTTAATCTCGGTCATTGAAGGACCAACAGAAAAAGTATAAGAAGAGGCTTGAGGGTCAGTTGGAGGATACACTGAGGGAGACTAGTCAGTACGATTTCTGGAGCAGGGTTAGCTGATAAATTCGAACTTGTGGTCTAGAGAGCAGTAGGAGGCAGCAAGTACGGAATAGAGAGTTAGGATCAACACCAGAAGACCAACGCAGAGGCAGAAGAGGTAGACGCAAAGCCTATCAGGCAGACGTAGAGGCAGCAACAGACTGCGCGGTCACTAGAGGGCCTGTGTGGGTGACACAGAAAGGCCCAGGGCTGACGCAGACAAGAAGGGGCTGATGCAGAGTGTCAAGAAGCTACGTAGAGGTCAGCCAGGGTGACGCTGGGACTAGGAGAAGTGCTAGAGAATTGTTCTCTCTATTGGGTAAGCTAGTTTGGCACCCTGTTGTACAAAAGAATTGTTGAATAATAAAATCCTCCCTTGCTGCATCGGTTTTCCCACATTGGGTTTTTCCAGGGATTTTTGTCCAAAATAACTGTGTCGATGTGTTGATTCTTGTGCATGTGTTTGTTTTTGAATTATGGTGTGATATCTGCAACAGAATTTATTTTAATGTTTATTGAAGGAATTTCATAAATAACTTATTGGAAACAAGTAGGCAAAATAAATCAGATGTTGTAGTGATAGAATTTTCACATGGTATTAGAGGGAGTAATCAGAGACAGGAAGGGAAAATCACTTATGGGTCGAGACCATGATGCGAAGGCATCCACGTCAGGAGACTCGCATAGATTTTCAAAAATCTGCACAAGAGAAAGTGATTTTGATTTCTTTATGTTGGCTTACCGGCTGAAAGAAGAAGTGGCTTGTATGACTAGTTTTGCATCATCAGAAGTATGGTATATTGACAGTGGAGCCTCTTGGCATATGACGGGAATCAGGGAATGTTTTTCAGATTATCGAGAAGAAAAGATGAACTTTCAGATCACCATGGGGATCAAGGCAAAGTGTACTCTAGTAGGGAGGGGTACCATAGTTTTCCAAACAGAATCGGGAGAACGGTTCCGTGCTACCAATGTGCTGCATGTACCAAGATTGGAGATGAACTTACTTTCTGTGTCACAACTTCAAGGCAAGGGATATGACGTCTTCTTCCTTAAGGAGAAAGTATGTGTCAAACATCCGAGCTGGAAAAAGAAAGTGTAGATTGGGATCAAAAGTAACAGGGTGTACAAATTACAACTAGAATCACTAATGGCACTAATAGGCAGTCATGGAGACAAGGACTTGAATGAACTATGGCACAGAATAATGGGACATTTGCACCATGGGGCTCTGATTATTCTCAAGAGCACTGTAATAGGAGTTCCGAATCTCAATATAGAACGAGATGATGTATGCAGAGGATGTGCTCTAGGAAAATATGGCAAGGCAACATTTCCTGGAAGTAAAGACAGGGCCAAGAGTGTACTAGGATTGATACACAGATATCTGTGGACATATGTCCACTAAAGCTTTGAGTGTGTGAAAATTCTATCACTGCAGCAACTGATTTACTTTTCCTACTTATTTCATCATAAGTTATTCATGAAATTACTTCAACAAACATTAAAATAAATATTGTTGCAGATATCACACCGTAATACAGAAACAAACATATGCACACATTGACACAGTTATTTTGGACTAATGTTCTCGGAAAAAACCCAATGTGGGAAAACCGGTGCAGCAAGGGAGGATTTTATTATTCAGCAATTTTCTAGTACAACAGGGTGCCAAATTGGCTTACCCACAGATAGACGAATTTCCAGCACTTCCTCTAAACCGAACATAGCCCCTACTGACCTCTGCGTCAACCTACTGAGTCTCTGCGTCAGCCTACTGAGGCTTGCCTCTCTGGCCTTATGCGTCACTCCTGGAGCCTTTGCGTGGATGACGCAGGCCCTTCTGGCTCTGCGCAGTCTTTGCTGCCTCTGTGTGTCTTCCTTTGGCTCTGCGTCTGCCTCTTCTGCCTCTGCGCTGATCTCCCATCTCTTTGTTCCATACTTGCTACCTCCTGACTGCTCTCTAGACCACTGGTTCAATTTCTCAGCAAACCCCGCTCCAGAAATTGAACTGATTGGTCTTCCTTAGTATATTCTCGAAGTGACCCTCAAGCCTCCTCTTATACTTTCCTCGTTGATAAATCAACGGTCGAGATTAAGCCCCTAATCAACGACTAAGATTAGATCTCGCTTGATCCATGTCTTGTGGACCATCCTAACACAGTTTCATATTAATACACATTAATATTTTATTTTCCCTAAGTTTAGACTTAGGGTCTCCATTAAAAATATTAATTATTTTAATATCTCCTGAACTGTTTAGAATCTGCCCAAATCCTTTCTGGGTATTGGAGATCTCATGTGCCCCAACCTCTCCACCAAATTTCGTGGCTAGAGCACATCCGATGCTACCCCAAATCAACACTCCCTCTTAGCGAGAACTGTGCTCTAATAATACTCCTCACTGAGTATCACCCTGATAATCCAACATCGGTCCTTGTGCTGATGTTAAGCCTCCTTGCCCAACATCCTCTGCACTACTGCATCCTGTACTACTGCCCATGACTCTGCTACTACCACTGCTGCATCTGTATGACAACTCCCTCTGCATCCGTGCTGCTGCTGGTCCTTTCTCCCAACACTGCATCTGCCCTGCAACTCCCTTTTCATTCGTGCTGCTAACACACTACTTCTGAAGGGGGTTCTTTACCATCCCCATCTCTTCCCTGAAGTAGTCAAATTTTGACTTTCCAAGGGCCTTGGTGAGGATATCTGCCACTTGTTCCCCTGTAGGAGTGTAGCTCAACTGTACAGCTCCTCGTTGGACACAATCTCTGACAAAGTGACACCGGATATCAATATACTTCGACCTATCATGGAATACTAGAATCTCAAAGAGTTTGATGCAAATCTGATTATCACACATGAGCCTGGTCGTCTCCATATTTCTTCTGAATAGTTTTACCAGCCGTTTTCTAAGCCATATGGCCTCACACGAAGTTGTGCTTGCTGCCATATATTCTGCCTCAGATGAGCTCAGAGCCATGGACTTCTGTTTCCTACTGCACCAGGAGGTCATTCCTGATCCAATGTTGAAACAATACCTAGAGGTACTTTTCCAATGCACTGAACTTCCTGCCCAATCTGCATTAGTAAATCCACTCAACCTGATATCCTTCCCCTTGGTGTATAAGAGCCCATAATCAACTGTTCCCAATAAATACCTGAGAACGTATTTGGCTGCTGCCCAATGAGCCCTCTTTGGTTCCACCATGAACTAACTGAGGGTGTTGACATCGTAGCAAATATCGGGCTTGGTATTAATTAGATACATCAGGGACCCTATGAGCTATCGGTATAGGGTGGGATCGACATCCTTGTCTTCTAATGCATCAATCTTCTTCCAGTTGGTGATCATTGGCGTAGCCATAGGTCTACAGTCTCCCATCCTGAACCTTTTCAGGATTTCTGTAGCATACCTCCCTTGCCCAAGGAAGATTTCTCCTTTTTGCTGCCAAACTTCCAACCCTAGGAAATAGTGCATTCGTCCTAGATCCTTCATATCGAACTCTGTGGCTAGATTCTTCTTGCAGTCCTCAATGAGTCTGGATGATCCTGTCAGGAAGAGATCATCCACATATAATACTAAGATAAGTGGCTTGTTCTCTACGACCAGATAGTAGAGATTCAGATCCGCGTCACTCTTGACAAACCCCATCTTCTGCAAGTAGCCATCTATTCGACCATACCACGCTCTCGGTGCTTGCTTCAGCCCATACAAGGCTTTCTTCAGTCTACATACATGAGACTTCTTCTCATGAGTCTCAAAGCCCTCTGGTTGTTCAATGTATACCTCTTCTTCTATTACCCTGTTTAGAAATGTTGTCTTGACATCCATCTGATGGATCTCCCATCCCATCTGGGCTGCAAGAGATATCATAGTCCTAATAGATGTATACCTGGCTACTGGGGCGAAGGTTTCCTCATAGTCAATCCCTTGCTTTTGAGCATACCCCTTAGCCACATACCTGGCCTTGTATTTTTCAACATTGCTGTCTGCAGCATATTTGATCTTGTAGATCCATCTTGAGGCCTTGACACCACCTCCCAGACATCGTTTACCATTATGGAGTTATACTTCTCCACCATTGTATCTAGCCAGACCTGATGCTGACCTGCCTCCTTGAAGCTGGCAGGCTCCCCATCTTGAGCTACTAACGCTTGATACATGTCTGGCTGTTGTTGCTCTCTTTTGCTGTTCCTTGGCTCTCCGATGAAGTTCTCTGCATCACACAGAATCTGACGAAGTACCTTGCTGGTTCTTCCTCTGCCAGCAGGTGCTTCTGTTCACTCCTCCTCCTCATCCTGAGAATTTTCTTGATCTAAGGAAGGATTTTTCACTTCCGTTTGTTGAAGAGGCATGACCAATAGATCCTCTTTCGACTGCTCCTCGGAAGGCATTTCACGAGATCTTCTGAAAGCTGTGTCCTCCGTGAACTTTACATCTCGTCGTACTACTACCTTCCTGCTTCCTAGAAGATAGATTCTGTATGCCTTATCGTTCTCGCTATATCCTATCAGATACCCCTTTTCTGCAGGCTGATCCAACTTCTTGCTCTTTTCTTCGGGTATGCGACAATATGCTAAACTCCCAAATATCTTGAAATGAATGACTTTAGGCGTCTTCCCAGTGAAGAATTTCTCTGGAGTAATCTTGCCCATTGCCCGATGAGGAGTCCTGTTTTGAACGTAGACAGCTGTGTTGCATCCTTCTGCCCATAGGAATTTTGGCATATCTTGATCATATAGCATGGCCCTAGCTGCTTCTACAATAGTCCTGTTTTTCCTTTCTGCCACTCCATTCTGCTCTGAATTGTAGGGATCTGTCCACTCCCTTATGATGCCCTCCTCTGCGCAATAATTAGTGAAGTCTTTATCAACATACTCTCCACCATTATTTGAGCGCAAGACTTTTATTTTCTTACCTGTCAGATTCTCCACTAGAGCCTTGAACTCCTTGAATCGACAAAAAACCTCTTCCTTGGTTTTCAGAAAATAGATCCAAGTTTTCCTCGAGTGGTCATCAATGAAGGTAAGGAAATAGTCGGCACCACTGAGAGCTTTGATGGACATAGGTCCGCAGATATCTGAGTGTATTAATCCTAGTACACTCTTGGCCCTGTGGTTGCTCCTAGGAAATGCCGCCTTCGCATACTTTCCTAGAGCGCATCCCCTGCATATATCATCTTGTTCCGTACTCAGATCTGGAACTCCTGTTACAATGCTCTTGAGAATTCTCAGAGCTCCATGGTGCAAGTGACCCATCCTTCTGTGCCATAGTTCATTCAAGTCTTTGTCCCCATGACTGCCTATTAGTGCCATTGGAGATTCTAGTTGTAATCTACACAACTCATTACTTTTGATCCCGATCTGCACTTTCTTTTTCCAGCTCGGGTGTTTGACGTATACCTTTTCCTTGATGAAGTAAACGTCATAGCCCTTGCCTTGTAGTTGTGACACGGAAAGTAAGTTCATCCCCAATCCTGGTACATGTAGCACATTTGTGGCATGGAACCGTTCTCCTGATTTTGTCTGAAAAACTATGGTACCCTTTCCTATTGGAGTACACTTTGCCTTGTTCCCCATGGTGATCTGAAAATTCATCTTCTCTTCTCGATATTCCGAGAAACACTCCTTGATTCTCGTCATATGCCATGAGGCTCCACTGTCTATATACCATGCTTCTAATGATGCAGCACTAGTCATGCACGCCACTTCTTCTTCCAACCTGGAAGCAAACATAGAGAAATCGAAATCTCTCTCTCTTGTGCAATCTTTTGAAAATATGCGTTAGTCCCCTGAGGTGGATGCCTCTGCATCGTGGTCTCGACCCATAATTGATTTTCCCTTTCTGTCTCTGCTTACTTGCTCTGATACCATGTGAGAATTCTATCACTGCAGCCACTGATTTACTTTTTCTACTTATTTTATCATAAGTTATTCATGAAATTACTTCAACAAACATTAAAATAAATACTGCTGCAGATATCACACTGTAATACAGAAACAAACATATGCACACATTGACGCAACTATTTTGGACTAATGTCCCCGGAAAAAGTCCAATGTGGGAAAACCGGTGCAGTAAGGGAGGATTTTATTATTCAACAATTTTTTAGTACAACAGGGTGCCAAACTGGCTTACGCACAGATAGACAAATTTCCAGCACTTCTTCTATACCCAGCGTAGACCCTAATGACCTCTGCGTCGGCTTGAAACCCTCTGCGTTAGCCTACTGAATCTCTACGTCAGCCTACTGAGGCTCTGTGCAGCCTCTCTGGCCTTCTGCATCACTCCTGCAGCCTCTGCGTGGATGACGCAGTTCCTTTTGGCTCTGCGCATTCTCTGCTGCCTCTACGTGGCTTTCTCTGGCTCTATGTCTGCCTCTTCTGACTCTACGCTGATCTCCCGTCTCTCTATTTCGTACTTGCTGCCTCCTCACTGCTCTCCAGACCACTGGTTCAATTTCTCAGCAAACCTGGCTCCAGAAATTGAACTTACTGGTTTCCCTCAGTATATTCTCCAAGTGACCCTCAAGCCTCCTCTTATACTTTCCTCGTTGATATATCAACGGCCGAGATTAAGTCCCTAATCAACGGCTAAGACTAGATCTAGCTTGATCCATGTCTTTTGGACCATCCTAACATAGTTTCATATTAATACACATTAATATTTTATTTTTCCTAAGTTTAGACTTAGGGTCTCCATTATAAATATTAATTATTTTAATATCTCCTGAACTGTTTAGAATCTGCCCAAATCCTTTCTGGGTATTGGAGATCTCATGTGCCCCAACCTCTCCACCAAATTTCATGGCTAGAGAACATCCGGTGCTACCCCAAATCAACAGAGTGGTGTCGAGTACTTCCTTACCTTCATTGATGATCACTCAAGGAAAACTTGGATTTATTTTCTGAAAACCAAGGACGAGGTTTTCTGTCGATTCAAAGAGTTCAAGGCTCTGGTGGAGAATCTGACTGGGAAGAAAATAAAAGTTTTGCGCTCAGATAATGGTGGAGAGTATGTCGATAAGGACTTCACTGATTTTTGCACTAAGGAGGGCATCAAAAGAGAGTGGACAACTCCCTACAATCCGGAGCAGAATGGAGTAGCAGAAAGGAAGAACAGGACTATTGTAGAAGCAGCTAGAGCCATGATGTATGATCAAGATATGCCAAAATTCCTGTGGGTAGAAGCATGCAACACAACAGTCTATTTTCAGAACATGACTCCTCATTGGGCGTTGGGCAAGATTACTCCAGAGAAAATTTTCACAGGGAAGACACCTGAAGCCAGTGATTTCAGGATGTTTGGGAGCTTAACATATTGTTGTGTACCCGAGGAAAAGAGGAAAAAGCTGGATCAAACTGCGGAAAGAGGATATCTAGTGGGATATAGCGAGAATGCTAAGGCATACAAAATCTATCTTCCAGGGAGCAGGAAGGTAGTGGTTCGATGAGATGTGAAGTTCATGGAGGACAGGGCTTTCAGGAAATCTCATGAGATGCCTTCCGAGGAGCAGTGAAAAGAGGATCCGTTGGTTAAACCTCTTCAACCAACGGAAGTAAAGAATTCTTCCTCGGATCAGGAAGATTCACAGGATGAGGAGGAGCTAACAGAAGCACTTGCTGGCAAAGGAAGAACTAGCAGGGAACTTCGTCAGATTCTGTGAGATGCAGAGGACTTCATCGGTGCGCCAAGAAACAATAAGAGGGAGCGAAAACAACCAGATAGATATTAGGCATTAGTAGCTCAGGATGGGGAGCCTGCTAGTTTCTAGGAGGCAACTCAACATCATGTTTGGCTAGATGCGATGGTAGAGGAGTACAACTCCATAATGGTGAACGATGTCTGGGAGGTAGTGCCAAGGCCTCAAGACAGATCAGTGGTAGGTTCGATATGGATCTACAAGATCAAATACGTTGTAGACCGCAACGTTGAGAAATATAAGGTCAGGTTTGTGGCTAAGAGGTATGCTCAAAAGGAAGGAATTGACTATGAGGAAACCTTCGCCCCGGTAGCCAGGTATACATCTATTAGGACTGTGATATCTCTTGCAGCACAGATGGGGTGGGAGATTCATCAGATGGATGTCAAAACGGCTTTTTTGAACGGGGTAATAGAAGAAGAGGTATACATTGAACAACAAGAGGGTTTTGAGACACATGAGAAGAAGTCTCATGTATGCAGGTTGAAGAAAGCCCTGTATGGGCTGAAACAGGCACCTAGAGCATGGTATGGTCGAATCACTGGCTACTTGTAGAAGATGGGATTTGTTAAGAGTGAGGCAGATCCAAATCTCTACTATCTGGTTGTAGAGAATGAGCTGCTAATGTTAGTATTGTATGTGGATGATCTCTTTTTGACAGGATCATCCGGGCTCATTGGGGACTGCAAGAAGAATCTAGCCACAGAATTCGATATGAAGGATTTGGGACGAATGCATTATTTCCTAGGGTTGGAAGTTTGGCAACAGAAGAGAGAGATCTTCCTTGGGCAAGGGAGGTATGCTACAGAAATCCTGAAAAGATTCAGGATGGAGGACTGTAGACCCATGGCTACTCCAATGATCACCAACTGGAAGAAGATTGATGCGTAAAAAAAAAAAGGATGTTGATTCCACCTTATACAGGTAGCTCATAGGGTCCCTGATGTATCTGGTCAATACCAGGCCAGACATTTGCTATGCTGTCAACACCCTTAGTCAGTTCATGGTGGAACCAAAGAGGGCGCACTGGGCAGCAACCAAACATGTTCTCAGGTATTTACAGGGAACAATCGATTATGGACTCTTGTACACCAGGGGTAAGGATATAAGATTGAGTGGATTTACTGATGCAGATTGGGCAAGAAGTTCAGTGGATCGGAAAAGTACCTTTGGGTACTGTTTCAACATTGGATTAGGAATGACTTCCTGGTGCAGTAGGTAACAAAGGTCCGTGGCTCTGAGCTCATCTGAGGCAGAATATATGGTGACGAGCAAAACTTCGTGTGAGGCCATATGGCTTAGAAAACTGTTTGGGAACCTATTCAGAAGAAAAATGGAGGCGACTAGGATCATGTGTGATAATCAGAGTTGCATCAAGCTCTTTGAAAATCTAGTGTTTCATGATTGGTCAAAGCATATTGATATCTGGTGTCACTTTATTAAACACTGTGTCCAATGAGGAGCTGTACAGTTGAGCTACACTCCTACATGGAGAACAGGTGGCAGACATCCTTACTAAGGCCCTTGGAAGAACCAAGTTTGATTATTTCAGGGAGAAGGTGGGGATGATAAAGAATCCATTTCAGTAGTAGAAATGGATGTGATGTATCATGTTGCAGTGCAAAAGCAGTGGGCAATAACACAATGCAACATGATGAGTAGGAGTTACAGTGCAGATGCAGTGTTGGGAAGATGGACCAGCAGCAGCACGGATGCAGAGGGAGTTGCAATACTGATGTAGCAATGGTAGTGATAGAGCCATGGGAAATAGTACAGAATGCAACAATGTAGAGGATGTTGGGCAGGGAGGCTTAGCATCAGCACAGGTACCGATGCCGTATGATCAGAGTAATGCTCAGTGTGGAGTATTACTAGAGCACAATTGTTAATTTATGGTATGTTCTATGCTTACAACAATTTACTTATCTTTCTTATTAATATCCACAGATTAGCAATCACATGTACATAAAGTAAAGTGCAGATAGAACATTAAACGATCGACAGAAAACAAGCCAAGACAAGAGACACAAGATGTGGCGGCTAGCTAGGGACAAACCCCACAATGTGTGGGGAAACCCTTTGATCAAATCTTTTATCTTCAATAATTCAGTAGAGAGAAATAGTACAAAGAGAATTTGATTTATATCAGCAGTAGCAAACCCTAAATCAGCAGCATCAGCATTAGCAGCTTCATCATCAAAACTAGGGCAGTCGATATCTCGCAAACCGACTGTCGGATTGGCTTGATTCCACCACCAAAAAATGCGGCCTTCAGAGGAGGTCTAGATGGACCTACAACGCAGTTCTGAGGAGGGGGTCTTCTGGTCAACGCTGGTCAAACTTTGGTTCTGTAGTTGCAGCCCTAAAACTGCGTCCTTCCTTCCACATGTGTGAGAGAGTCTCTTTTCTGCGCAGTAGAGAAGAGCCTCTTTTCTGCGCAGGAGAGAGAGAGAGATGTGATGAGATGAGTGAGTGCAAATGAGGAAAAGTCCTCCTGTATTTATACACATCTTATGATAATTGAATAGATGCGACTATTGGGCTTCTGAGCCTAGATGAGTGCTGGTCAGCTTGATAATTATTCCATAATCAAAATAAATTCATATCTCCATAAATACTTATCAGAATCGGATGATCTTTAGATCAATCCTGCACCTCTCGACGAGAGGAATCTAATAAAAATATTATCAGCCATGAATAAGATGACCCACATGGAGTTTGGCCCTAGTTGCCAATTTTAACACTCCCTCTCAACTAGGGAGAACTCCATCTGCAATCTGTCGGGTGCTACTATTCATCCATCAAATGCACTGCCCTATACAGCTTGACCCTTGCCCTGCTCTGCTCTATTCTGCCTGTTCTGCTTTGTCTTGTTCTGCTCTGTACTGATCTGTATTGCTTTGCTTGGTTCTGCTCTGCTCTGCTTTGTTCTGTTCTGCTCTGCTTTGTTCTGTTCTGCTCTGCTTTTGTCCGAATTATGAAGAAGAAGAAATGATCGAGGATGCATCCTATTGACTCAAAGTCAGTCTCAGAGTATGTACCACTGCTCCCAGACAAGTCTCAACCAACTCGAAGTCAGTGTCATAGTGAGTACAACTCCTACCACTGGTCCCAGACCAGTATCATCCTCCACTGACTTGAAGTCAGTCTCAGAGTGCGTACCACTGGTCCCAGACCAGTCTCAACCAACCCGAAGTCAGCGTCATAGTAGGTACCACTCCTACCACTGGTCCCAGACCAGTATCACAGGCTCAGAGAGTGTACCATTGGTCCCAGACCAGTCTCAACTGACCCGAAGTCAGCATCATAGTATGTACCACTCTCACTGGTCCCAGACCAGTCCTGCACTGACATGAAGTCAGTCTCGTAGCATGTACCACTGGTCCCAGACCAGTTTCAATTGACCCTAAGTCAGTGTCATAGTAGGTACCAATATCATTGACCCTATATCAATGAAGGTCATCCTAGCATAGGGAGTACGGTAGATACAACGATGCGTCCATCGGTACTACTATGGTCCCTAACTTCATTTCCTTGCTCATTGATCAGATGAGAGGTACTTCCCATGAGTCCCAGACTGCATGGGTAGGATGCCTCGACAGGAGAACTTAATCAATCCCGTCCTCACAGGAGAATTAATCATCCTGCTACACAAACGCCATGGAGAACACATCATCTAGGCCTCACAGGAGAACTAATCATTCTGCTACATAATCGTCATGGAGAACACATCATCCAGACCTCACAGGAGAACCAATCATCCTGCCACGGGGTGTACATGCACACCACTAGGGGATAGTGAATCACCCTGTGGTCATATGTCGCTCGAAGAAGTACCTTGCACCCCCTTGGAGCTCCCAGAGCTCAATGCATCATACAGGACCCTCATCAGAGGGTCTTTGAAGAACACCAAGTTATTCTCGGAAAGTCAGGAATTTGACTTTCTCTAGGGGCTTTGTCAGAATGTCGGCGACCTATTCACCTGTACCGATATTCTGGAGCCTTATAGCTCCCCACTGCACCATATCTCGAATATAGTGGTACCTGATATCGATATGCTTGGAACGATCATGAAATACAGGATTCTTTGACAAACGAATCCCACTCTGGTTGTCACATAGGATCATGGTGGTATCCAGTGTAAATCCAAATAGCTCACTGAAGAGCTTCCTCAACCAGATTGCCTCATAGGAGGCCATGCTAGCAGCAATATACTCTGCCTCGACGGTGCTCAAAGCCACCAACTTCTGCTTCCTGCTCATCCAGGATATCGAAGTAGATCCCAAGGTGAAACAGCACCCGGAAGTGCTCTTACGGTCCACCACACTGCCTGCCCAATCAACATCAGTATATCTAAGTAGTCTCACATCTCCGACAGTGTATCTTAACCCAAAAGTGATTGTGCCACGAAGATATCTCAACAGATTCTTGGCACCAATCCAATGTATGTGGTGAGGTTCAACCATATGTTGACTCAATGTGTTGACTGCAAAACATATGTCTGGACAGGAGTTCACCAAGAACATTAATGCTCTGACGAGTTGACGAGTGGACAGTACTATCGCTTAACGTTTTGAAGTCAAGCGACATCGGGGTAGTTACGGGGTTGCAGTCCACCATACCGAATCTTTCCAGAATCTTCACCACATATTTTCCTTGAGATAGGAAAATTTCCCCTGGCTTCTGCCAAACTTCAAGTCGGTCGTTCATTTCAAATTCAGAAGCCAACTCCCTCTTACATTTGTGAATGAGAGGGTCTGCACCTGTTAGGAAGAGGTCCTCCACATACAACCCCAGTATGAGAGGTTTGTCATCTTCAACCTTAAAGTAAAGGTTAAGATCGGCTTCACTCCTAGTGAATCCCAGCTTCATCAAGTAGCTATCGATCCTCTCATACCGCTTCAGCCCATAGAGGGCTTTCTTCAACCTGCATATATGAGATTTTCGATCATAAATCTCAAATCCTTCGGGTTGCTCCACGTAGACTTCTTCTTTGATTGAACCATGCAAGAACGTGGTTTTGACATCCATCTGATGTAGGTTCCATCCTTGTGAAGCTAGAAGGGCTATGATCGAGCGGATGGTGGTATATCTGGCAACAGGTGCAAATATCTCGTCATAGTCTATACCTTCCTTATGGGAGAAGCCACGAGTGACAAAACGAGCCTTATACTTTTCTGTACTTCCATATGCTGCATGCTTTATCTTGTAAAGCCATTTAGAAGTGACAACTGTCTTGTCCTGGGGTCTGGGAACTATTTCCCAGACATCATTCTTCATAATGGACTCATATTCTTCGGTCATAGCATCCTTCCATACTTGATGCTTGACGACATCTGAGAATGATGAAAGCTCATTTTGTATGATCGTGCTCATGATGGTCAGGTATCCTTGATCCCTGTTAGGTTTCTTACTTTCACGGAAGGTTCCTCGGGGTGCAGTGTGTCCTTCAACATCATCGAGTAGCCCCCTAAGCCAAGAGGGCCTCTTCCTAGAAGAGGAAGGCTCAGGTGGATCAATAGGATCCATGGGTTCATCCACATCGGGCATTGTTACATCATCTTTTTCTTTTGGTTCCCTAGTGTCAGCTTCTTGAGTCCTCCTTAAAGTAGGAAGATTGTCCACCTTGCTGAGAGCCATATCTTCGTCAAAGGTGACATCATGACTAATCACAACTTCCCTTTTACCGACTACATAGATTCTATAGCCCTTATAATTTTCACCATAGCCCATGAAGATTCTTTTCTTTCTAGATGCACCCAATTTATTCCTTTTCTCTTTAGGCACATGAAAATATGCAAGGCTTCCAAAAATTCTAAAATGAGATACATCAGGTTTCTTATCGGTGAACATTTCTTCAGGAGTCTTGGAATCCAATGCTTGATGAGGGCATCGGTTTTGTACATATGCGGCGGTGTTTGCAGCTTCGGCCCATAGAAACTTAGGAAGTCTTTGATCATGGAGCATGGCACAGACAACTTCCACAATCGTGCAGTTCTTCCTTTCCGCCACACCATTCTGTTCAAGAGTATATCGTGTCGTAGTCTCCCTCTTAATGTCGGCCTCTTTACAAAAGTCATGAAACTTGTTAGATTCATATTCAGTCCCATTATCAGTCCTTAAGATCTTGATCTTCTTTTCTGTTTTCTCGATCAAGGCTTGAGATGTGTCACAAGACATGACACCTAGCGGACTTCCTCTGACCTGATATAATGAATCAACTCGAAACCCAAGAGTGAAGGCATCTTTAACATTGTTTTTCCATATACGTACCTTGCCATCGCTGAAGTTCACCTTGTAGCCTTTGTCTTCCATTGCCGAGATGGACACCAGGTTCTTCTTGAGGTCAGGTGCATATAATACATCCTGTAAGTGGATCATATTTTCTTGATTCAATTTAAGAGAGACATTTCCTACACCTTTTACGGGATATTTCATATTATCTCCAAGGACAATTTCCAGGTTAGTTTCCTTCTCTATTAGATTATGGAGAACTTCTTTGTAACCAGTGAAGTGCCTTGATGCACCACTATCAATGAGCCAAATTCCCATTGAGTCTGAAGGAGCAGAGGTAGATAGAGTAGCTGGTAAATAATATTCATCTTGCTTATTTTCAACAATGTTGGATTCATACTTGGAATCTCTAGCCTTCTTGAATGGTTGTCCTCTTCCTTGATTACCAACACTCCTTTTTCCTTTGCTATTAGATTTCCCATTCCTCTGATTGCCATGAGAGGAATTTTGATCATCGTCCCGGTGTGAGTCCTTTCTATCAGGGCACTCCCTTGCATAGTGACCTGGTTTATCGCAAATGTAACATCGTCCTTTTCTTCCACCCTTAGGTCCAGCCTTTCTTTTTGATTTAGTCCCAGAATTTTTCCTTTTCTTAGCATGAGAAGAAAAAGCAGCAGGAGGACCTTTAGGCATGGGCATTTCTTGCTCTTCAACCCTTGTTTCTTCTTGAATGCATCTAGCCATTAATTCCTTGAAACCAGGAATTACATTATTGTTCAGAAGAGTAGTCCTGAACACGTACCATTCGGATGGTAATCCTCCAAGAGTTGTGAGTGCCATTTCCCTATCGGTAATAGTCTCCCCAATAGATAGGAGATCGTTCTTGATTTCGGTGATTCTTAAGAAATATGCTTGTATATTTTCATCTTTGCCCTTCTTAATTTCCTTCAGCTTATTTCTAAGAAACAAAACTTGATTTGCATCATTAACTTTAAATAAACTCACCAGTGTATCGTAGATTTCCTTGGAGGTGTTCAGGTCGGAGATGTAGGCCACCAAGCGCTTGTCGATAGAGTCCCGGATGATATTCTTTGTTTTGACTTCACCGGTTTTCCATTTGTTCTTGGTAGCAGCGGTTGCATTTGATGGAGGCTCAACAATATTGCCTCTCACATGGTCCAATACTCCTTGATCTTCTAAGGTTAGATCAATAGACATTTTCCATCCGTGATAGTCAACTTTCTCACAGAGCTTGTCTTCAGACGGAAAGAGTGATGTGGTGATTGCTCTCGCTCTTGCTCGGGCTTTGTATTCACCTCAGCTTTGATACCATGTTAATTTATGGTATGTTCTATGCTTATAGCAGTTTACTTCTCTTGCTTATTATTATCCACAGATTAGCAATCACATGTACATAAAGTAATGTGTAGATAGAACATTAAATGATCGACAGAAAACAAGCCAAGACAAGAGACACAAGATGTGGCGGCTAGCCAGGGACAAACCCCACAATGTGTGGGGAAACCCTTTGATCAAATCTTCTTTTATCTTCAATAATTCAGCAGAGAGAAATAGTACAAAGAGAATCTGATTTATATCAACAGTAGCAAACCCTAAATCAGCAGCATCAGCATTAGCGGCTTCATCATCAAAACTAGGGCAGTCGATATCTTGCAAACCGACCGTCAGATCGGCTTGATTCCACCACCAAAAAATGCGGCCTTCAGAGGAGGTCCAGATGGACCTACAACGCAGTTTTGAGGAGGGGGTCTTCTGGTCAACGCTGGTCAAACTTTGGTTTTGCAGTTGCAGCCCTAAAACTGCGTCCTTCCTTCCACGTGTGAGAGAGTCTCTTTTCTGCGCAGTAGAGAAGAGCCTCTTTTCTGCGCAGGAGAGAGAGAGAGAGAGATGTGATGAGATGAGTGAGTGCAAATGAGGAAAAGTCCTTCTGTATTTATACACATCTTACGATATTTGAATAGATGTGACTGTTGGGCTTTTGAGCCTACATGAGTGCAGGTTGGCTTGATAATTATTCCATAATCAAAATAAATTCATATCTCCATAAATACTTATCGAAATCGGATGATCTTTAGATCAATCCTACACCTCTCGACGAGAGAAATCTAATAAAAATATTATCAGCCATGAATAAGATGACCCACATGGAGTTTGGCCTTAGTTGCCAATTTTAACAATAGTCCTCGCTAAGTGGGAGTGGCGATTTGGGGTAGCATCGAATGTGCTCTAGCCATGCAAATTGGTGGAGAGGCTAAAACACATAATATCTCCAAGACCCAGAAATGGTTTGGGTAGATTCTAATCGGTTTGGGAGATATTAAAATAATCAATATTTTTAATAGAGTTTCGAAGTCTAAACTTAGGAAAAATAAAATATTAATGGGTATTAATATAAAACTGGGTTAGAAGGTTCCAAAAGTCACGGATCAAGCCAAATCTAATCTTAACCGTTGATTAGAGATTTAATCTCGGCTGTTGAAGGACCAACAGGAAAAGTATAAGAAGAGGCTTGAGTGTCAGTTGGAGGATACTCTGAGGGAGACCAGTTAGTTTGATTTTTGGAGCGGGGTTAGCTGAGAAATTCAAACTTGTGGTCTAGAGAGCAGCAGGAGGCAGCAAGTATAGAACAGAGAGTCAGGATTAGCACCAGAAGACCAGCGTAGAGGCAGATGCAGAGCAGCGTAGAGGCAGACACAGAGCAGCGTAGAGGCAGACGCAGAGCCTCTCAAGTAGACATAGAGGCAACAACAGACTGCAAAATCACTAGAGGGCCTGTGTGGGTGACGCAGAAAGGCCCAGGGCTGACCCAGACAAGCAGGGGTTGACGCAGAGTGTCGGGAAGCTACGTAGAGGTTAGCCAGGTTGACGCTGGGACTAGGAGAAGTGCTGGAGAATTTTTCTCTCTATTGGTAAGCCAGTTTGGCACCATGTTGTACGAAAGAATTGTTGAACAATAAAATCCTCCCTTGTTGCACCGGTTTTCCCGCATTGGGTTTTTCCAGGGACTGTTGTCCAAAATAACTGTGTCGATGTGTTGATTCTTGTGCATGTGTTTGTTTCTAAATTATGGTGTGATATCTGCAACATAATTTATTTTAATGTTTATTGAAGGAATTTCATAAATAACTTATTGGAAATAAGTAGGCAAAATAAATCAAATGTTGTAGTGATAGAATTTTCACAAATGGAAGGCGAAGCATATAATTAGTATATGTGGTGGAAGAAGACGACACTTGATATCAGTTGGAAGAAATTCAAAAATGCATCCTTTAAGAGGTTCCAAGGTATAAAGGAAGAAGAGTTCTTCTCAACTCTCACCAGCCTGCAACAAAAAGGAGATGTGGATGAATACACTCGAGAATGATAAACTCTAGCTACACGAGTACCTGGATTATCAAAAACTAGTTTCATTCAATCATACATCACGAGACTTAAACCCCATCTCCAGGCTGAGCTTGAGCTTCATGACATCACTTATATAAAAGAAGCAAGACAGAAAGCAAAAGTTATTGAAAACAAGCACGAAAAGATGTAGTGGCCAAAAGTTGAAAGAGTAGATTCAAGAAGAAGATTTCCCCAAACTGCGAACACGGATAATACAAAATATGTTCCACCACATCTTTTTGATGGAGAAAAAACTAATTTGGAAATGCAAAGAATGAAAGAAGGTAAGTGCAAACTTTGTGGCAAAAAATGGGACCCTAAACATAAATGTGCTAAGGGAAAAGAAACCCAGAACCTGTATACATGTGAAACAACGAATGATTCAGACAGTGAAGAATCAAACGTAGAAGGATTCAAAGATTCTCCATAATTTTCTCCAAAACTAGAAAACAAGAATATTCCGCAAGTGTCATTATTGACCATGATAGGTATATTGCAGCACTAGATACTAACGTTAAAAGGACGTATCGAAAATAACAACATAATGGTTCTAATCGATACTGGTAGCACCCACAACTTTTTGGACTCAACTATGGCGAAAATGCTTAACATTTTCGCATTTCCCATGCCCAACATGAAAGTTATGGTAGGTGACGGTAGGAAAATTGAAAAAGTAAGGAAATGCCATAAAGTAAAATTACAGATTCAAGACTATAATCTAGAATATTTGTTCTACACTATACCATTAGGAGGAGTGGATGTGGTCCTAGGTATCCAATGGCTACAAACCCTAGGCACTTACTCTGCCAACCATCAAAAGCAATTTATAAAATTTAAATGGGAAGGGAAGAAATACAAGTTATATGGGTTCCAACCCCCTGAGAATCAAATTGTATCATCATCCTAGATGATGAAAATGATTCGGAAGGGAGCACCAACTTATTTAGTGTAGTGTCATCAATTAGAGATGCTAACTTCAAATCTAGTTAACGAAGAGTCACCTGAAGTTCAAGAACTAATTCAAAAGCACGAAAAAGTGTTCCAAGACCTTCCAATGAAGATGCCTCCTAAAAGAGAAATCGAGCACACAATCGAAGTCAAATCAGGATCAAATCTCGTCAACATCAAACCATATCGATATCCACATCATCAAAAAACCAAAATCGAGAGATTAGTCCAGGATCTTTTAAAATGTGGTATTATCACAAAAAGTAGAAGTCCATATGTTGCTCTAGTTGTATTAGTTCGAAAAAAAGATGGATCGTTTAGACTATGTGTAGATTACCGAGGGCTAAACAAGATAATGATTAAGAACAAATTTCCAATTCCTTTTATCGATGAAATGATGGATGAACTACAAGGAGTTAAATACTTTTCAAAATTAGATTTGAGAACAGGGTACTACCAAATAAGGATAAGGTTGGAAGACATAGAAAAAACTGCGTTTCGAACACATGAAGATCATTATGAATTTATGGTAATGCCCTTCGGATTAACTAATGCTCCAACAACCTTCCAAGCCACCATGAATGAGGTATTTCGTCTGTATCTAAGGAAGTTTGTGTTAGTGTTCTTTGACTATATTCTAATCTATATCAAAACATGGAAGGATCATCTACAACATCTGGAGCAAGTTCTCACCATATTAGAAGAACATCAGTTCTATGCAAGGATGTCCAAATGTACCTTTGGAAAAGAAGTAGAGTACCTCAAACACATAATATCCAAGGAAGGAGTAAAAGTAGATCCTAATAAGATCAAGGCTATAAAAGAATGGCCCAAGCCAGTTAGCATCTCCAAGTTAAGAGGATTCTTAGGGTTGACTAGGTACTATTGATGGTTTATTAAAAGCTATGCCCATGTAACCGCACCCGTAATGAACCTTCTAAAGAAGAACTCATTTCGATGGGATGATGAAGCAGGAAGGTGTTTTGAAGATTTGAAGGAAATTATGTCTAATGCACCTGTATTAGCAACTCCAGATTTTTCAAAGCCATTTGTAATTGAATGTGATGCTTTAGGTTTTGGCATAGGAGCAATATTAATGAAGGAAGGTCACCCAATTGCGTTTGAAAGCAGGAAGCTCAACAAGAAAGAATGTCTCAAGTTTACATATAACAAGGAAATGCTTGCCATTATGCATGCATTAGCCAAGCGGAGACACTATCTCTCGGGAAGTAAGTTCTTAATACGAACAAACCATAATAGTCTTCAGCACCTCCAACAAAAAACGCTATCTACAGAACAACAAAAGTGGATCGAAAAAATTGTCACCTTCGACATGGATATATTACATAAGAAAGGGAAGGACAACGTAGCAGTTGATGCTTTGTCTAGAAAAGATGAAGAATCGTCATTACTAGCGATTTTAGTTGCTATCCTAGAATGGCTTAATAAAATTCGAAATGAGTATGCAAAAGATCCAGAAACAAGTGCTATAATCGATAACCTTCCTCAAAATTCAAGATTTGAGTGGAAAAATGATATTCTGTGGTACAAGGGGAGAATTTACCTACGTCCCAATTCTAAATTTAAAGCCAAAGTTCTCAAAGACTCCCATGACTCACTGTTAGCCTGACATGTAGGGTTCTTTAAAACCTACTATAACGCACATCAGTCTTTTTTCTGGAAGGGAATGAATAATTATATTCAAAAATATGTAGTAGAATGTGATACATGCAAGAGAAATTAAAATGAGAACATTAGGACACCTAGATTGCTCCATCCCTTAAACATCCCAAATCAGAAATGGGAGGAAATATCAATGGATGTTATCGAAGTGTTACATGTGTCTAATGGCAAGGACAAAACTCTCGTAGTAGTTGGCAGACTCACCAAGTATGCACACTTCATTGGAATGAAGAAATCAGATTCAACAAAAGAGATCGCTGAGATATTTTGCAAGAATATCTACAAATTACATGGATTTCCCAAGGTCATTGTTAGTGATAGAGACGCTAAATTTAAAGGGAATTTTTGGAAGGAGTTTTTCAAACATATCGAAACATACCTCAATATGAGTTCCACATATCATCCTCAAATAGACGGTCAAACAGAAACTGTCAATAAATGCTTAGAAGCTTACCTTCGTTGTTATGCAACAAACAAACAAAGTAAGTGGGCTCAGTGGTTACACCTCACTGAATGGTGGTACAATTAAACTTATCATACTTCGCAAAAATAACCCCATTTCAAGATCTGTATGAATATGAATCTCCTAAATGGAAGGACTTAGCCATCACCGAGACAAAAGTTCCAGTAGTTAAGGGTTAGTTAAAAGAAACCCAAAAAGTCTTTCAAGCGTTAAAAGAAAATCTAAATATTGCAAGAAATCGCATGAAGTAGTGAGCCGACCAACATAGAAAAGAGAGATAATTTGAAGTTGGAGAATGGGTATTTGTTAAAGTTTAGCCTTACAAGCAATTATCCCTAAAGAAGAAAGGAAAAAACAAATTGGCGCCAAAGTCTTATGGACTGTACTGTTAAAAAGTGTAACTAGGTTTGGTCCTCATAATGACATGTAATTGTGATTTTATGTAAAAGATGTAAAGAAGAAAAATAAAATTATTGTAATGCTTGCATCATGGATTTCATGAGCAAGAGATTTTATTTTTAGTTAAGGCTCCCATTGAGAGCCCTTAGGGATATTGTCATCTAGTCATAAAAGTATAAATAGTAATTGTCATGTATTGAAGGCATGTTACACATTGTAAAAGGTCAAATTTGTTTTGTAAATTCACCCTCCAAGACCTTGTCACTAGTCCTCACTCAAGTCGGCCTACAAAGGAAGGATAATTCTAGAGAGATGAAGTTAGCCTACTCCAAGGGATCATGTCAACCTAACTGTCATGGACAAACCACTATATATAGTAGTGCTCGGCCTCATTTGGAGGACATCAATTCGGTGAAGCAAGTCTCTATCTCAAGTGCGCAAATCATCTTAGAAGGAGCCCTAAAGTTAGTAAAGGAAGAAGGAAGGATAGCGAAGGAAGTAACATTGTTGGTGGACTGTTTTGGGCTAAGTTTACCCTCACACGTGCGAAGGTTGCAGATCTGAAGCTGTCAAGAGGAGGTCGAAAGATTGCAGTCACAAAAAGGTGATCTTGTTTGGGTGAAGTCTTCACTAAAGGAAGCCAAGTTAGAAAGAGAAGAGTCTCTCTCAAGGAGGAGACTATTTGAGAAGCCAAAACAGATCTAGGGTTTTTGTTGTCAAGAAGAGGGACTGCAGACCTACAAGAAGAGGCCGAAATTTTGAAGGAAGCCGAGAAGAGGAAGAAGAAGAGCAGCATTGATCTAGGGAAGAAGAGGAGGCTTGTGACTTGGTCTTGGAAGGGCTCTTGTGTCAATGGTCTTTATCATGGTCTTGGTATTCGTCAATTGAAGGTTCTATAAGAAGAATCTATTTGGGTTTTCCTCTCAAAGAGTGAGAGGTTTTGGCCCTGGCTGGCAACCTATATACTGTGTCACTTGTCTCTTTATTGTTCATGAATTGGTAATTGTCTTGATGAAAAGAACATAATAATAACTCAAGAAGAGAAGATCATAATCAAGAAGTAAAAAGACTATCACAAGAAATTATCATAAGTAGAGAAATCAACTATCTATTGATGCCCTAGATTTCTCAACATGGAATCAGAGCTAAGGTGATAAAGTCGAGGAGGGGCATCTAATCAAGGAGACACACAAGGATTGAGTTTCAAGAAAGGGATCAAAGCGAGTCAAAGAATACCAAAGCGAAAGTTCAAGATCTACATCATATCAAAACCCTAGATCGAAGAAATCTACTTCAGCAAGAGTCTTGGAATCATCATCAAGGAGGAAGCATTTCCGAGATCATCACTCATCCATCATCTAAGGAGTGGAAGCTTTTTCAAAGACTAAGGAAGGCTAGATCGAAGAACATTGTCATCATCTTCAAAAGGGTTTGTGAAGCAAGCTCTCTCTCATTAAAGCAAAGGTTTAACCTTTGAAGAACTCCATCAAAGTGATCTCTCTCTCAAAGAGATCAAGGATTACTCTTGTAGAAAAGAATCTATTATTGTTGTAGAAAATAATCTATCAAGAAGTAGTCTTCTACTATCTATATCACTATCAAGTTAAAGGATCAAGCAAGTGGAGAAAGTAGCATCTACTCAAGTAAGTATATGACTTCATCTGAATCTATCAAAATGTCTTTTTGCAAGGAGAGCAACAAATTAGTTGGGGCTTCAAATTTTCTTGCATGGAAGAAAAGAACAGACCTAAACCTTATTGAGAATGAAGTCATGGATCACATCAAGGGGTCAATAACCCAACCTCCCAAAGAAGATACTCAAGCACTTGCCAAATACATGAAAGGGGAAGTGAGGTCCCAAGGGTTCCCACAGAATCCATCAAAGACTCCCTCATCCCATATGTATCAAAATTAGACACTTCAAAAGATATATATGACAAATTGGTAGAGTTGTTTTCCGTAAGTACTGTAGGAGAAGTTATCTCTCTAAGGCAAGAACTCTACAAATTGAAGATCTCAAAGGAAGAAGGAATAACCTCATATTTCATGAGGATTTCAAAAATAAGAGATCAACTTCAAGATCTGGGTGAAATAATGTCTGACAGAGAAATGACCACTGTAGTATTAAATGCACTACTAGAGGAATGGGGCAACTTCACTTCAAGTATTTATGGGAAGAAAGAAGCCACCCCTTTCCAGGATCTATGGTCATTGTGCAAGATCAAAGAAACTAGACTGAAGGCAAAAACTGATGTAGGATCAAATGAGCAAAATCAAGCATATGCTGCTATGACAAAAGGAAAAGGAAAGTTTGGTAAATTTGGTCCTCAGAAGAAAAAGAAGAACATGGCTAAGGTTCAATGCTACGAATGTCAAGAATATGGGCACTATAGAAGAGAGTGTCCTAAACTTAAAAGGGACAAAAACAAGAGAAATAAGGAAGAAGCCCATATTACCGAAGAAGTGGAAGAACTTGAGACAAAGAAGCCCAAGAAGGAGGAATTAAGAGATCTCTAATATGACTGAGATAATCTCCTTCACTAAAAGTACTCTTTAGTTAGGAAGCATTGTAAAAGAGATAGGATGCATCATATTAGAAAATGGCATCATGGTAGAAGCATTAGAAGTAAGAGCTCGTGACATAGGGTGTCAGGCAACTATGTAGGATATAGCTCTTGGAAACCTCATTGAAAGCTCAAGTGATACTTATGGAAAAAGGAAGAAGTCATCTAGGACAAGGCTCATCATACATCAGTGAAAAGGTAACATCTGCAAGATAGGTTATGCAAGATCCTCAAGATTCTCTGATGGAATCTTCATTTTAAGGTTCACCAATCATATGGGTGTGAAAATTTCTAACTTGAAATTCTATTGCAACAATTGATTTGTTTCACCTACTTATTCTTCACAATAAGTTACTTACAAAATCCCTTCAGCAAACATTAAAATAAATTCTACTATAGTTATCACAATTACACAGGGAAAAATATATGCACAAGAACCAATCACATCAACACAATTGTCTTTGGACAATTGTCCCCGGAAAAACCCAATGTGCGAAAAACGGTGCAGCGGATGAGGGTTTTATTAATCTTCAGCAAAAATCGCTTTACAAGGAACGATTTTACAGATAAATTGAGAGAAAACACCTGAGACTTTCCCTTGGAACTTTCTAACACCGTGGAGACCCTTCTCCCACTTCAGCGTCACCTCTGCGTCACTCTGTGTGGTTCTGCATCCCTTTGCGTCAGCCTGCGTGAGAGTTGCGTCTCCCCTGGACTGCGTCTCCCTCTGCGCTGTCTCTCAATACCCCTGCGTCACCTCCTCCTCAATCACTGACTGCTGCTGATGCCCTCCTCTTCCTCCACCCTGCAACTCTCCCTCTGAAAGCGATATCCTTCTCTTTGAGAATCAATTTTCTTTAAGAAACTAAATGTTTGCCGGTGTGTCTCCAAATGATCCTCAAGTCTTCTCTTATACTTTTCCTGTTGATGAATCAATGATCGAGATTAAGTCTCTAATCAACGGCTAAGATTAAAATAGACTTGATCCTCGTCTCTTAGAAGCTTCTCACCCTTATCTTTATTAATACCCATTAATATTTTTATTTTCCTAAGTTTAGACTTAGGAACCTATTAAAAATATTAATTATTTTAATAACTCCTCATCTGGGTGGATTTTCTCCAAACAATTTCTGGGTCTTGGAGATCTCATGTGCCTTAGCCTCTTCACCAAATTTCAAGGCTAGAGCATATCCGATGCTACCCAAAATCAACACTCCCTCCTAGGGAGGAATGTGCTCTAGCAATGCTTGACCATAGAAGCATCACACTGATCCTCTGTATTGGTCCTCTGTGCTGATGCTTGGTCTGCTGGCCCACATACACTGTACTGTTGCTTCTTGTACTGCTGCCCATGACATTGCCACTACGACTGCTACATCTGTACTGCAACTCCCTCTCAACACGCTGCCCATAGCATTGCCACTACTAAATGTTGCACTGCAACTCTCGATAATTATCCATTTCTGCTACTGAAATGGATTCTTCACCATCCCCATCTTCTCCATGAAATAAACAAACTTTGTTCTTCCTAGAGGCTTGCCGAGGATGTTTGCCACCTGTTCTCCTGTAGGAGTGTACCTCAACTGTATTGCCCCTCATTGGACACAGTCTCTGACAAAGTGACACCTGATATCAATGTGCTTCGACCGATCATGAAATACTGGATTCTCAGAGAGCTTGATGCAACTCTGATTATCACACAAAATCCTAGTCGCTTCCATCCTTCTCCTGAATAGATTCACAAGCAATTTCCTAAGCCATATGGCTTCGCACGAAGCTGTGCTAGCTGCCATATATTCTGCTTCAACTGAGCTTAGAGCCACGGATTTCTGTTTCCTACTACACCAGGAGGTCATTCCTAATCCAATGTTGAAACAATACCCAGTTGTACTTTTCCGATCTACTAAACTTCCAACCCAATCTGCGTTAGTGAACCCACTTAACTTGATGTCATTGCCTTGGGTGTACAATAGTCCATGCTCGACTGTTCCTTGTATATACTTTAGAACATGTTTGGCTGTTGCCTAGTGCGCCCTCTTGGATTCCACCATGAATTGATTGAGGGTGTTGACAACGTAACAAATGTTTGGCTTGGTATTGACTAGATACATATGGAACCATATACGCTGCCTATACAAGGTGGGATCAACGTCTTTATCTTCTGATGCATCAATCTTCTTCTAGTTGGTGATCATTGGAGTAGCCATAGGTCTACAGTCCTGCATCCTGAATCTCTTCAAGGTCTCTGTAGCATATCTCCCTTGTCCAAGGAAGATCTCACCCTTCTGCTACCAAACTTCCAACCCTAGGAAATAATGCATTTGTCCCAAATCCTTCATGTCGAATTCTGTGGCTAGGTTCTTCTTGCAGTCTTTGATGAGCCTGGATGATCCTATCAGGAAAAGATCATCCACATATAACACCAGGATTAGAGGCTCATTCTCTATGACAAGATAGTAGAGATTAGGATCTGCGTCACTCTTGACGAACCCCATCTTCTGCAAGTAGCCATCAATTCGACTGTACCATGCTCTAGGTGCCTGTTTAAGCCCATACAAGGATTTCTTTAATCTACATACATGAGATTTCTTCTCATGTGTCTCAAAACCCTCTGGTTGTTCAATGTATACTTCTTCTTCTATCACCCCATTCAAGAATGCCATCTTGACATCCATCTGGTGAATCTCCCACCCCATCTGTGCTGCAAGGGATATCACGGTTCTAATAGAAGTATACCTGGCTACTGGGGCGAAGGTTTCTTCGTAGTCTATCCCTTCCTTCTGAGCATACCCCTTAGCCACAAACTTGGCTTTGTATTTCTCCACACTGCCATCTGCAGCATATTTGACTTTGTAGATCCATCTCGAACCTACCACTGACCTGTCTTGAGGCCTAGGTACCACTTCCCAGACATCATTGACCATTATAAAACTGTATTCCTCCACCATAGCATCTACCCATACTTGATGTTGAATGACCTCCTGAAAACTAGAGGGTTCCCCAACTTGAGCTACTAGGGCCTGGTATTTGTCTGGCTGTCTTCGCTCCCTTTTATCATTCCTGGGTGCACCAATGAAGTCCTCTGCATCCCGTAGAATCTGTTAGAGTTCTTGGTTCGTTCTTCCACTAGTAGTGGGTACATCTATCAGCTCTTCCTCTTCCTGAGATTCCTCCTGTTTTGAAGCTTTGCCTTTAGGAGAATTGCTGGTACTAGTTTCTGCTGGTCGAAGTGGTTGGACCAATGGATCGTCTTTTGATTGCTCCTTGGAAGGCATTTCTCGGGATTTCTTGAAAGATCTGTCCTCCATGAACTTTATATCTCGCCGAACTACTACCTTCCTACTCCCTGGATGATAAACTCTATATGCCTTAGCATTCTTGCTATATCCCATAAGATATCCTTTCTCAGCAATTTGATCTAATTTCTTTCTCTTTTTTTCGGGTATATGGCAATACGCCAAACTCCCAAATATCTTGAAATGACTGACTTCAGGTGTCTTCCCGGTGAAGACCCTTTCCGGAGTGATTTTGCCCAATGCCCTGTGTGGAGTCCTGTTCTGGACATAAACTGCCGTGCTGCATGCTTTTGCCCACAAGAATTTGGGCATATCCTGATCATACAACATTGCCCTAGCTGCTTCCACAATAGTCTTGTTTTTCCTTTCTGCTACTCCATTCTACTCCAGATTGTAGGGAGTTGTCCACTCTTCTCTGATGCCTTCCCTAACCAAGGTTGCACGAAACGGGGAAACGGGTACGAGTTTCCGAAACGGGAAGCGATACGAAACGCGACCTCCCCAAATTTTGGAAACGGGGAAACGCGAATATATATATATATATATATATATATATATATATATATATATATATATATTAGGAATTTAAGAAATATGTGCAATCATAAAGCATATATGATACATTCTAATTTATTACATTATGATAAAATTGTCAATTGTCAATGCATAGACTATAAGTATCTAAATTTACATCACATTTACTCATGAATAATCACATAATGAAAATAGAAATATCCAAAATCAGCCACGAGAAATTTCTAATTTTTTGTCTCGTGGTTGATTGGGAGTCTCCTCCTACATAGTCGAATGACCTTAGTGCTCTTGATTAAATACAAGTTTCATACCCTAGTACCCTACATTCTCTTGATTATTGGGAGTCTCCCCTGCATAGAGGGCTTTGTTCTCTCGATTAAATACAAGTTCCATACCCTAGTACATGATAAAATCCAATGGAAACATTGAAATCCCCCCAATCCTGAAATCCTGAAAAACAGATAAGTCTGCTGAATTTTGAGTAAGATCTAAAATTCTACTTTCTCCATATGAAATCCAATGACGGCGAAACCACTCTCAAACATCCTGAGTCATTTCATGATAATGTTAAAAATTTAAGTAAAAGGATGAAAATGAAAAATAAAGGAGAATATCACTTTTACTTTAAGAATTTAACATTACCATGAACTGCATATCAACACTAGGGCAAACAAATGTAAGAGATCTACATTAGAAAAAAAAATTAAAAAACAAATGTTTTTTTGGGGGAAACGTGGCCCGTACGGCCTGGAAACGCGTTTCCGGCCGTACGGCCACGTTTCCGTTTCGGGAAACGTGGCCGTACGGCCGGAAACACGTTTCCGTTTCGGGAAACGTGGCCGTACGGCCGGAAACACGTTTCCAGGCCGTACGGTACGGGGAAACGCGTTTCGTTTCGTTTCCCCTGGCGAAACGCCCCCTAGGGCCACGTTTCCTGCAACTTAGTCCCTAACGCAAAAATCGGTGAATTCCTTGTCAACGTACTCTCCACCATTGTCTAAGCGCAACACTTTTATCTTCTTTCCTGTCAGATTCTCTACTAGAACCTTAAACTCTTTGAATTGACTAAAAACCTCATCCTTGGTTTTCAGAAAGTAGATCCAAGTCTTCCTAGAATGGTCATCGATGAAGGTGACGAAGTATTCGGTACGACTAAGAGCTTTTGTGGACATAGGTCTGTAGATGTCTAAGTGTATCAATCCTAGAACACTCTGAGCTCTATTGTTACTTTTGGAAAACACTGCTTTGACATACTTGCCTAGAGCGCACCCTCTGCATACATCATCTCGTTCGGTACATAATTCTGGATCCCTTGATACTGTTTTCCTGAGAATTCTTAGAGCCCCATGGTGTAAGTGTCCCATCCTCCTGGGCCATAGTTCATTCAAATCTTTATCTGCATCGCTGCCTGTCAGTCACTGTTAAAATTGGCAACTAGGGCCAAACTCCATGTGGGTCATCTTATTTATGCCAGTTGATATTTTTCTTGGATCCCTCTCATTGAGAGGTGTAGGATTGATCTAAAGATCATCTGATTCTGATAAGTATTCATGGAGATATGAATTTATTTGTGTTATGGGACAATTCGTCAGGGTCGCCCAATAACCAAATAACTCCCATGTATGCTCAACGTTTTAGTATAGAAGGAGGTGACTTGAGAGTCATTTGTACACACACTTCACTCATGATTTCTCTCTACTTGTTTCGGGTTTTAGTGGAAGAGAAGTCTAAGAGGAGGAAGCCCTAGACGCAGGAGGAAAGGAGACTAAGGGAGATGCCCTAGCCCTAGACACTATCTAAAGAGACCTAGACGTAGGCACTATGGACGCAGTCATGAAGGATGATTATCATTGGAGAGAGGCACCTACGCTGCCCTAAAGGAGGCTCTCCTACGCAACCCTTGAAGAGGCCTTATCACAGATAAAGAGATGTCCTAATTGCAGTCAGGAAGGAGAAGCCTTATCACAGTCATAGAGACCTTAATGCAGTCATAAATAAAGACCTTAATGCTGTCTAGAGTGACCCTAACCATAGTCTTAAGGATGCCCTAACCAGCAAAGAGGGACAGAACAACGTGGGCTGTTTCAGGGTCATTGTGAAGGCCGAGTTGCTGTTAGGAGGGCCGAGGTACCTTCCTAGAGGGCCGAGGCAAAGGAGGTTAGTTTCAAGCTGTTTTGCGTTTGATGTGTGGGCTAGAAACTCAGTTTGGAGGAGGCCGTATGCTACAACAAGGTTGTGTGGTAGGCCGCAGGCCATACCACCACAACAAGGGATAGCGTGGGCTGTTTTGGGGTCATGTTATGCCCTAATCTTCAGCGTGGAGGCAGAGGGTTCACACTAGGGTAGGCCGCAAAGATTAAGGGCTGTTTGGGTGATTGTTTGAGGGCTGTTACAGCAGTCTGAGGTGCCCTAACCAGTCACTATCACAACAACAAGTACATGGTGCAACAATGGTTCATGGTCAATACATGGGACAACAAGTACATGGTGCAACAATGGTACTTGGGACTGCATTGGTACTTGGTGCATCAATGATTCATGGTAGAGCAATGGTACATGGTGCAACATTGGTACAGCAATGGGAGTTGCAACAAGTACATGTTGTACAATGTAGCATAGTGCACATAGGAGTAGCAATGCATAGCATAGCTCAGCATAGTACAACAGTACAATGATGGGTACAGTTGTGATTAGTGAAGCGTGATGAGATGCAACATAGTGATGATGGGTGCAACATGGTGCAACGCAGTGAGGTGCAGCATGATGATGAGGAGCAACACAATGATAGGTGCAGCATGGTGATGGAGTCACCTTGGAGAATCAGTTGAAGCAGCATGTCTTCAACTGAGTTCAGCTACCTCATGTATCATCTTCTTAGAGATGATCTATGCTCTTATTTAGATAAGTCAAAGTGTTGACTTTTGTTGTATATGTACTATCTCTCTCTCTCTCTCTCTGCTAAACTATTGAAGAACATATAAGAAGAATTGATCAAGGGTTTCCCCACATTGGGGTTTGTCCCTGGCTAGCGCCACATCTTGTGTCCTCTTGTCTTGGCTTGTCTTCTGCGATTTATGTTTATGTTCTATCTGCAATTTACTATTATGCTGATGTGATTGCTAATCTGGAAAAGATATTGAGCTAACTGTGAAAATTGAAATAAATTGCTCTAAGCATAGAACATACCTAAAATTAACAGTGCCATTAGAGATTATAGCTATAATCTATACAGCCTGTTACTTCTGATTCCAATCTGGGCCTTCCTTTTCCAACTTGGGTGTTTGACATATACTTTCTGCTTAATGAAGAAAACGTCATAGCCCTTGTTTTGAAGGTGAGATACAGAGAGTAAATTCATCCCCAATCCTGGCACATGCAGCACATTAGTTGCTCGAAGCCGCTCTGCTGCTCCAGTTTGAAAGACTACAGTACCTCTTCCTACGGGGGTACACTTTGCCTTATTTCCCATGGTGATCTGAAAATTCATCCTTTCTTCCTGATAATTTGAAAAACATTCTCGAATTCTTGTCATATGCCAGGAAGCTCCACTATCTATATACCAAACCTTAGAGGAGGCAGAGCTTGCTAGGCAAGCGAATTCTTCTTCCAGTCTGGAAGCTAACATAGAATAATTGTGATCCATGTCCCTCGTGCTTTCTTCTGGAAATTTGTGTGAGTCCCTTTGAGTTGATGCCTCTGCATCATGCTCCTGACCCATAGCCGATTCTTCTCTCCTGTTGCTGGATCTCTGCTCTGATACCATGTGAAAATTTCTAACCCGAAATTCTACTACAACAACTGATTTATTTCACCTACTTATTCTTCACAATAAGTTATTTACGAAATCCCTTCAGCAAACATTAAAATAAATTCTATTGCAGTTATCACATAATTACACAGAGAAAAATACATGCACAAGAACCAATCACATCAACACAGTTGTTTTTGGACAATTGTCCCTGGAAAAACCCAATGTGGGAAAACTGGTGCAACAAATGAGGGTTTTATTAATCTTTAGCAACAATCGCTTTACAAGGAATGATTTTACAAAGAAAATGAGAGAAAACACTTGAGATTTTCCCTTGGAAACTTTTTGACACCCTGGAGACCCTTCTCCCACTTCAGCATCACCTCTGCGTCACTCTACGTGGTTCTGCATCCCTCTACGTCAGCCTACGTAAGAGCTGCATCTCCCCTGGACTGCGTATCCCTTTGCGCTATCTCTCAATACCCCTGCATCACTTCCTCCTCAGTCATTAATTGCTGCTGATGCCCTTCTCTTCCTCCACCTTGCAACTCTCCCTCTGAAATCGATCTCCTTCTCTTTGAGAATCGATTTTCCTTGGGATACTGAGTATTTGCCAGTGTGTCTCCAAATGATCCTCAAGTCGTCTCTTATACTTTTCCTGTTGATGAATTAATGGCCGAGATTAAGTCTCTAATCAATGACTAAGATTAAAACAGACTTGATCCTCGTCTCTTAGAAGCTTCTCACCCTTATCTTTATTAATATCCATTAATATTTTTATTTTCCTAACTTTAGACTTAGGAACCTATTAAAAATATTAATTATTTTAATAATTCCTCATCCGGGTGGATTTTCTCCAAACGATTTTTGGGTCTTGGAGATCTCATGTGCCTTAGCCTCTCCACCGAATTTCAAGGCTAGAGCACATCCGATGCTACCCAAAATCAACAGAGGGGAAGCAAGTGTTTCAACAAGAATTCCAAACTTGGGGAATTCATCGGATGATAGTATGATGACATAACAGTGAAGCAGATCAAGGAAATGAAGCTCCGTCATTCAAAGGAAGCTGCTGCAGGAAGTCTAGATGACCCAAAAGAACAATGAAGTATGTATGCTTACATTTGATATTATGGAAGTCATTTCATATGGTTGTAGGTAACATGGATCACTGCTCTATCTTGAGAAGCATGATCAAAGAAAGGATCTCCTCCCTCAAAGGGATGCAGGAATGCATGGGTCACATATTCACTAGATGAAATCAACATAATATGTCCTCATATGAAGTATGAGGTGATTGAGGAACTCTGATTGGAAGCTCTTGGGAATGAAATGTGTGAAGAAAGGAAGGAAGAGATCGTGGAATATGCAACAATGGTAAAGGCAATCAACATTCGAAAGACCAAGAAGATTTGACTATGATATCTCCCAGAAAGATATGAAGACTCTGATGGAAGTCTGGAAAAGATGGAGACCCTTGACAATACATATCTTTAGGAGATGTGTCAACATGTATGCAGGATGCTGATGCCTACAAGAAGATGTCATGATGAAAGACCATCACAAAGGTAATTGTGATTTAAGTGTTCATTTCTTATTTTTGAACAAGTATTTGGATGGGCTTATGCAGGACTGCCAAAGGAAGAACTGTGGATGTCTTCCTAGAGGATGATGTAGAAGGATGTAAGATCCTTCCGAAGAACATAATATGAAGAAGGCAGCATGACATGAAGCAAGGCCAGATGTAGACTGATGGATCGCTTTCTGATGAAAGGAATGATGACATGACTAACTCATGGATGAAAGTGATGGATGGTCTGTGCCCTATGAAGAAGTCCCAAAAGATGAAGACTCCGTGACAAAGAAGAAATTCATGACATCAAAGGAAGGAGTTCTTCAAGCAGTTGATTGTCCCATCATCTCCACCTAAGGAGCTGCTGTAGGTCCCTAATTAAGAGGGAGCTTGGAAACAAGTTTCTTACTTGGAAGAAACTTGGAAATTCCTAAGCCAAGAGGGAGTTTAGGTACATTCCTTCCGTAGGGATGAGTACATTCCTTTAGTGGAATAGATATGTCCTCCCTAATTGAGAGGGAGAGATAGATACATCATTCTGGCCTTTGTTGATTTCTGGTAGCATTAGATGTGCTCTAAGCCACAAAATTTGCAGGGAAGCTAGGACACTTGTATTCCAGAATACCAAGAAATCGTGTTGGGAAATTCCACCCGGAGACAATTTAATTAAAATAATTAATTATTTTTAATGGATGCCTAAGTCTAAACTTAGGAAATTAAAATAATTAAAGGGTATTAATTAAACTGGGGTGAAACTTCTAGAAGAAGACGAGGATCAAGTCAAAATGATCTGATCCATTGATTAGAATCTAATCTGGGCCATTGATTGATCAACGAGAGGATTATAAGAAGAGGCTTGATGGGCATTTGGAAAACACATTGAGTGAGAGATCAGAGATCGATTTTCTCAAGAGAGCAGCGTAGCAGTTGCCGGAGAGGTCATCGAGGAGATTTCTTGTAGTGAGGGGCAAGGATAGTTTTCCAGTTAGAGAGTTTCCTGATCTAGGGATACATTGCAGAGGAGGCAAAGAGAGATCCAGAAGAGGCAATGCATAGCCACGCTGAGGCAACGCAGAGCTTGAGAGGAGATTCAAAATTTGCTGGAGAGTCGAGTTCTAGAGCCAGAAGCCGGGGTGTGAGACCGAAAGGGCAGAGAGTCGAAGTTCCAAAGGCAAATCGACCAACAAGAAGGGTGACACAGAGCCTAGTAGCTGTGACGCTGAACTGCGTAGGCTGACGCAAAGGCAGTGTGGGGCTTGCCATCCAGAGCCTGGATCAGTATTGAATTTCCAATGATAGTGTGAGGTATTTATCACTAATTTCTCTGCCACTCAGATTCTCTATATAGGATAGCCAGTAAGGCTTCCGAAGAATTTTATTCAGAAACTATTGCATAATAATACAAACCCTTAGCTGCTGCACCGGTTTTCTCACATTGTGTTTTTCCGGGGACATTTGTCCAAAAACATTGGTGTCACTTGTGTGTGTGTGTTATTTCTTCTTGCTCATTTCTTGTTTCCGCATATTATTTACGTTGTGAAGACTGCAGTGGTATTTATTTCGATGTTTACTGTGTATTAATGTAAATAACTTGTAAGAGAATTAGCAAGTAGGAGAAATAACATCAGATTGTTGTAGTAGGGAATTTGGGTCTCCAAATTTTCACAGTCTTCACTTGGGAAGACAGAATGGAGGATTGGGTAATCATTTGGCATCTTGTTAAAATTGGCAACAAGGGCTAAACTCCATGTGGATCACCTTATTTATGGCTTTTGATATTTTTCTTAGATTCCTCTCATCGGGAGGTGTAGGATTGATCTAAAGATCATCCGATTCCGATAAGTATTTATGGAGATATGAATTTATTTTGATTATGGACAAATTGTCAAGGTCGGCCAACAAACTTATGTAGGCTCAGAAGCCCAACAGTCATGTCTATTCAAACTCAACGTTTGCATATAAATACAAGGAGCATTCTCCTCATTTGGACAATTCAATTCACTCATCTTTCTCTCTCTCTCCTACACATAAAAGGAGCCTCTCTCTCTCACATGTTTTGCTGAAAAGGAAGACGTCCTAGGGCAAGGAAGATGTAGAAAGAAGGACGCTAGGGCAGCAGGTCATCTCTTTGACCAGCGTTGACCAAGCGTTGACCTTCCAAGAGTGCGGATTGGGTGTGGTTGCCTCTCCTAGGCAGGCCACAATTTTTGGCATGAAAATCGAGGTGATTTGACCTCTGGTTTGACCGGTGTTGACTACCCTAGTTTAGCGTTGCAAGTTGACTTTAGAAATCTGCAAATTGACTGAACTTTTGGGGCTGTTCAAGGGCTGTTTCTTCAGGCTGTTCGAGGACAAGTTGACCGGAAATTGACCAAGTATTTTAGAGGTCAATTTCAGCTAGTTTGACCAAGTTTGACTTTGTTGATCTAGGGTTTGCTGCTGCTGATATAAAATTACAGAATTCAGATTTTGTACTATTTCTCTCTGCTGAACTATTGAAGACAAGAAAATTTGATCGAAGGGTTTCCCCGCATTGGGGTTTGTCCTTGGCTCACTGCCACATCTTGTGTCTCTTGTCTTGACTTGTTTTCTGTTGATCATTTAATGTTCTATCTGCACTTTACTTAATGTATATGTGATTGCTAATATGTGGCTAATAAGAAGAAAAATAAGTAAACTGCTCTAAACATAGAACATACCATAATTTAACACATCTGATGCTCTTTGAGGATGAGATAGGGCATCCAAGATAAGAGTAGTCGTAGAGGACCGATATTCTTTGAGGACTGGGAATCCAAGATAAGAATAGTCCTGATGGAACACACCCTGAGAACCCGAGTGGGGTATGTTCCGGGAGAGACAATGATGAGAGTGTCTATAAATCATTGGTCTCATCAGCATTGAGCTTAGATCTTGTGGAGAGATAGAGCTATTAGTCAAGGCCTTGCCATATGACAATGCTGGTTGATATGATGCTATATAGATGGGTTACCAATCCGATTCTTCTTATGAGAAATTCTTCAGATTGAGAATGACCAAGTACCATTATGAATACCTCCCTAGTTAAGAGGGAGTGTTCAAAAGTGTAACTAGGTTTGGTCTCTATAATGACATGTAATTGTGATTTTATGTAAAAGATGTAAGGAAAAAAAATAGAATTATTGTAATGCTTGCATCATGGGTTTCATGAGCAAGGGATTTTCTTTCTAGTTAAGGCTCCCATTGAGGGCCCTTAGGGATATTGTCATCTAGTCTTAAAAGTCTAAAGAGTCATTGTCATGTATTGAAGGCATGTTACACATTGTAAAAGGTCAAATTTGTTTTGTAAAGTCACCCTCCAAGACCTTGTCACTAGTCCTCACTCAAGTCAGCCTATAAAGGGAGGATAATTCTAGAGAGATGAAGTCGGCCTACTCCAAGGGATCATGTCGACCTAACTGTCATGGACAAATGACTATATATAGAAGTGCTCGGCCTCATTTGAAGGACATCAATTCAGTGAAGCAAGTCTCTATCTCAAGTGCACAAATCATCTTAGAAGGAGCCCTAAAGTCAACAAAGGAAGAAGGAAGGACAATGAAGGAAGTAACATCGTTGGTGGATTGTTTTGGGCTAAGTTTACCCTCACACGTGCAAAGGTTGCAGATCCGAAGTTGTCAAGAGGTCGAAAGATTGCAGTCACAAAAAGGTGATCTTGTTTGGGTGAAGTCTTCACTAAAGGAAGCCGAGTTAGAAAGAGAAGAGTCTCTCTCAAGGAGCAGACTATTTGAGAAGCCAAAACAAATCTAGAGTTTCTGTTGTCAAGAAGAGGGTCTGCAAACCTATAAGAAGTGGCCGAATTTCTGAAGGAAGCCGAGAAGAGGAAGAAGAAGAGTAGTGTTGATCTAGGGAAGAAGAGGAGACTTGTGACTTGGTCTTGGAAGGGCTCTAGTGTCAAGGGTCTTTATCATGGTCTTGGTATTCATCAATTGAAGGTTCTATAAGAAGAATTTGTTTGGGGTTTCCTCTCAAAGAGTGAGAGGTTTAGTCCCTGGATAACAACCTATATACTATGTCACTTGTCTCTTTATTGTTCGTGAATTAGTAATTGTCTTGATGAAAATAACATAATAATAACCCAAGAAGAGAAGATCATAATCAAGAAGTAAAAAGACTATCACAAGCAATTATCATAAGTAGAGAAATCAATTTTTATTGATGCCTTAGATTTCTCATACTAGATTAACAAAAAGATCAGCCATGTAGCGTATAGATTAAGTCTTCCAGATAATAGTCGAGTTGACAACGTTTTCCATGTATCTTGTCTTAAAAAGGTGTTGGGTAAACACCAATCAGCGTAAACAATGCTTCCGATATTAGATGATGAACGCAAGTTCATTTTAGAACTAGAAGGGATTGTTACCACCAGGGGAAGGAAATTACGATCTCGAGTAATTAAAGAGTACCTTATCAAGTGGAAGAACTTACCAGAAGAAGAAGCCTCTTGGGAGATAGAAACATTTCGTCAACAACACCTGTCGTTACATATGCCTTGAGGACAAAGCATCTTTTTGAGAGGAAGGCAATGTTATGTAAAAATTTAATAAGTTTGTAATTATAGGTTAATTAGGCAAAAGGGCACGATCAGAAGATCATGCCCTTTTGCCAAGAGGCACCCGAGGCAATATATAAGCCAAGGGCCCTTCTATGTAAAATCATCATACATTCATCAATAAAAATATATATTTGTGTCTAATACTGAGCATTATTGCTCCACTGCCAATGTTTGCTCGATGCACCAAGCTAAAATGCATTGAATAAAGTCACTTGCCCTATTAAGAAAATAGTCTTGGAGGTTTTTTAGATGCATCTAGGTGAAATGCATTGAAGAAATCAACTTTCCTTGCAAAGAAAATTGCGTCAGTGGCTAGGCAAGTGCATCGAGGTTAAAAGATGTCTCTTTAGCAAGTTGTCTCCTCAAGAAAAATTCTTGAACCAAAAGTTAGTTGCATCGGAATTCAAAGTGTTATGGAAATAATATATAAGTGCTAATTAATAAATAATTAGCATATTGAAGAGACAACGTCTCCAAGGACATTACTATTCATAAAGGGGCACCTTGCCTAGTATATAAGCACGACCCTCATTTGTACCAATAACATATTATATCTCATGTATATTCAACTTCTTATATAGATATTTATTGTCCTATAATGGATATTTACATATTCTAGATAATCTGAATATTTTGGTGAGTACGAACTTTGCTTGTTAATCCTAGCCTTTGGCCATCAACTTTTTGTCAAGAATTTTTTTAAGGGTCTATATTCTTCCATCCATCATACCTTTAACTATTAAAAAAGAAATATATATATATATATATATATATATATGAAAAAATAAAATTTAAAAATTATTATAATAAAAATATAAAAAAATTAAAATGATTATACTTATATATAAATCTATTACTTAAAAAATTATTATAAAAACAAAAGAAAAAAGAAAAAATTCTTATTTGAAAAACAAAAAGCTGAAAAAAGAATCATCGAAGCAATCGCAGATGCTCCGAAAGCCCCTCGGTCGCGGCCGTACTATCGTCCTGCTGCCATTCGAAAAACCACCCGTGCTTCTTTGTGCCATCGTTTAAGTCCTGTCGCCGCCCATGCAACCAATGAAGAGTGGCGACTACCATCAGTCCCAGTCGTGGCCTTGTCGTCGCGCGTGCAACGAAACGTTGAACAGTCAACCGCCATACGACACTGCTGCTATGCAATCAACTCAGACTGCTACCATTTTGCGCTTCAAACGTCTCCTTACGGGCAACGTAATAAGTATCGCAATGATAGTTTTCGACACAGAGGGAAGCAAATATCGCAACAAGGCACAAGTAAGGATTTGCGTCATAAGAGATAGGACACAAGTCTAAGAAAACAGAAAAAAAATTGCGTACCCTAACTAACTTATAAGCACGATAGGCTGTAAAAAAATGAAGGACGCTACATCATTAGGCAAATTAAAGTGTAATATTATTGAAAGCCTATACTAAATTAATAGATTTAAAGGGATTTTAAAGGCATATGTATTTAAGTTCGAGTAAATGATGTTATATAATAAACTTTTCATTTAAGAAATAAAGGTGTAATATATATTAGATAAGATTTTATGTAGTCAGAGGGGTATTTTAAATATAAAGTACAAAAGAAAACATAAAATAAAGGATTTAAAAAAGAAAAGAAAAAAAAGAAGTTGGTATAATTATTAAAAATAAGGAGTGTTATTATATTGTAGTGATACTCTCACACTCTATGTACCTACTATTAATGAAATACAAGAAGTGAGTTCAAGGTTAAGTTTTCGTGTGAAATTGTGAACAAATAAATCAATGTTTTGGATTAAATGTTTGTTTTGTAAAACATAATTGTTAGATTTCCTTAAACCTAGTAACTGATTCACAATTTTCTAAGTGTATAACCAGAAATACAAACAATTGCTACACCAGAAACTTAAATTGCAAATTCTTTGAGTTTTTTAACTTAGCATGTACAATGGAAATTAATAATAAATCAGAGGACAAACACCCTCAACACTTAGAACACAAGATATACCCAGGAAACCCCAACTCGGGGGGAAATCTGCAAATTATGTGTGTTTTTTATTATCTTCAGCAAAAGGATAATCTTCAGAAAATTTACAGCAAGGGAAAACTTCCCTTTCACCATAGGAAACAACTGATCTGCTTCCAAGACAAATTAATCGTCTTTCTGCACACTCAATCTGCCAAATGGCTATGCAAATCGACCTATCTATGCCTTGTACAGACACATAAATCTCTCTCTGCGCACTTGTGCGAGATGAAGGGCTACGCTAATGTTGTCTTTGTTAGAGTAACTTGGCCCTCACTCAATCTCTCCCTCATGGTCATTGAAACTCTATGATCTGTTGAAACCTTAGTCTCTCCCTTTGTTGAGCTGACACACACTACTTGTGCTCTTCAAACTGGCCAATTAGTCGCTCTATCTCCTCTTATAATTTCCACCTAAGCTCCTCCTTCACTTTCAATAGCTGAGATTAAATCATGATGAAGGGTTGAGATTAAATCATACGTCAACTTAGGATTTTAAATTTTTTCCTAAATATAACTTTAAGAAATAGTTAAATAAGTTAATATTTTGCTAAATGACTGTCTTGTGGGTCCTTCTGCTAGCCTTAACACCTAGGCAAGTAAAAACGTTAATTCTCTACTCCAATCAACATGTTTTTGAGTACCAATCGATTTTAAAAAATTGCAAAACATATTGTAAAAAATGTAGAAAATTATTTATTATGGAAGAATATCATGTTAGAAAACCATGAAGGCAGAAAGATTTACTTGTCTTGAAAATTACTTGTGATATACTTATGTTCTTATTTGCTTTCATTATATTCTTCTTTTATCTTCTTCGCATTGAGCAATCATCAAAATAAAACATGAAGATCAAGGACACCAGATATAGGCACTTAGCCAGGGCTAAAACCACTATGCAAGGGAAAACCTGTTGAAGAATGTAACTAGGTTCGATCTTCATAATTGTACTTGAAGTCAAAATGTAATATATATTTGTCAAAAGAAAGCAAAAAGAATATTATTATAATATTTAATTGACTTGTTAAAGCATAGGTTTCATGCTTGGGTCAAATGTATAGGTCAAGGCTACATTGTAGGCTTTAGGTTATTATCAAAGTCAATTTGTGAAGACTCCATCCATCTAGTCTCCTTGTTGTTGACAGAATCCTTTTTAAGTTTTTGGTACCTCCAAAAGAACACATGTCGGCTCACTACAGTGGCACATCTCCTCACATGCACATGTTGGCTCATTTCAATGTGGAAACAACTGTATATACAAGCCTAAGAAACTCGCATTAAACATAGAAGTACAAGTTCAGATTATCTATGAAATAAGTTTGGTTATCACAGGAGTAATCTCGGTGCCACTACAATGGTTATATCTCGGTGTTATTATAGCGAGGATGTCTCCTTTCTTTAGTATCTCGTGGACAACCTTCAGTGCTATCTCAGTGAAGTAGAATCGGTGTTATCACAACTAGGATGGTTCGGTGCTCGTTCGGTAAAGAAGGATGACTGCTAGAAGGATGATAGAACTGAAGAATGACATGACAAAGTTGACTAGATGGGTGGAGGTAGTCTCGAGTCTAAGTTGTAAGGGTCTTGGTCGTCTCATCTTAAATCTATCGAAGGAAGAATTTTGACTGGGTTTTCCCCTAGAGAGGGGTTTTGCCCTGGCAACGTGCCTACATCTTGTGTTCTCTTCTATTTCTTACTTGGCATTAGTCTTGATGATAAGAAAAGATAATTCTAAAAGAACAAATAATAATAAGGAAAAACATCACAAGATAATGTCATATTAAGAGAAATCGTTTTAACTGCCACTCTTGGTTTTCTCAACATGGTATCAGAGCTATGGTCAAGGTCAAAGGCAGTTTGAAGAACACTTATACATCTTTGAAGCATTCTCAGTAAGAATTTTTGTTTGCATTTGTGTTAAAGATCATGACAGTTAAATCAAGATCTCTCAAGGTGACAACACAGTGATATTTCAGTGCTACCACAGAAAGGAAGTTTCGGTACCACCTTAGCGAGGAAGTTTTTGTTGATTTTGGGTAGCATCGGATGTGCTCTAGCTCCGAAATTTGGTGGAGGGGCTAGAACACATGAGATATCTAGAACCCAGCGATTGTTTGGAGAAATTCTACCTGGATGAAGAGTTATTAAAATAATTAATATTTTTAATGAGTTCCTAAGTCTAAACTTAGGAAAATAAAAATATTAATGTGTATTAATAAAAATATGGGTGAGAAGGTTCTAAGTGACGAGGATCAAGCCTGTTTTAATCTTAGCCATTGATTAGAGATTAGATCACGACCGTTGATTCATCAACAAGAAAAGTATAAGAGGAGGCTTGAGGGTCAGTTGGAGACACACCAAGAGATCAAAGAGTTCAATTTTTCTGGGGTGTGGTTTGTTGAGAAAATCGAGCTAGTGGTCTACGTTGCAATGAGTGAGGGGTAGTTCGACAAAGGGACTTCAGTCCAAGGCTGAGAATACATAGCATAGAGGCAGAGCAGTAGCAGGAGAGACAACACAGCTGTAGAGAGGGTGACGCAGAAGCTAGAGGAGCTGACGCAAAAGCTAGAGAGGCTGATGCAGTTCCATGGAGGCAGCGCTGGGGTATTCTATCGGGTAGAGAGAGCAGCGGTTCCACATATCGACTTTTGAGCAAGGAAGGCTCACTGGGAGGGTGACGTCGCTCCTAGAGGAGGTGACGCAGTTCCAGCGCAGAGCTTGGAGCAACCATCGCTGCCCAGCACTGGGAACAACAGTTGTCATATGTGGGGTTTGATCATCCAGTAGCTGGATTGTCAAAATATCTGTCTCCGGATAGAGGTACTTCTGCCAGGTTTATTCTTTGTTGGGTGAGCCAGATTTGGCATCCTAGTTGTATTCAGAAATCTGCTTAATAATACCAATGTTGCATTAATCGCTATCGGGATAATATCGGCGCAAGGAAAAAATCGGAAAAAATCGTAATTATCGGGAAATAATTGGGAAAAAATTGTTTGGTACAAAAATATTCAATTTTTTTTAATATCTTAACCATCTACAACATAAAATAAATACATTGACACATAAATATGATAAAAGAACTAATATATAAGATGTTTAATATCATTTCTAGTGCTAAAATCACACATAACATTGAATCATGTCCTGAATAGTAAGTCCTGACTCCTGAGTCCCAACTCAGCCTCAAAATATCAACAAAAATTATAATAATGTATCTTATCATGTCATAATGTCATATACAATAAAATGAAGAAAATAACTAAAGTCTAATCCTATTGATTTCCTCTGTCCCTCTTGCGAGAAAATGCCACAGCTTTCCCTTTCCCTCTAGATGTAGATGCTGGTGTTGGTGGAGTTGGAAGTGGAGTCTGCTATGCTCTAGAAGCTGAAGAACTAGAAGTAGGAGCTATAGGAGGTAGACCACGTCCTCTACTGGTGGCAGGGGTAGCCCGGGCAAGTGGTGTCACCTGGAAACATTACAATCTCCCAATCCTGAAATCCTGAAAAACTGATAAGTCTGCTGGATTTTGAATGAAATCTAAAATTCTACTTTCTCCATATGAAATCCAATGAGGCCGGAACCACTCTCAAACATCCCGAGTCATTTCATGGTAATGTTAAAAATTTAAGTAAAAGGATGAAAATGAAGATTAAGGAGAATGTCACTTTTACTTTAAGAATTTAACATTATCATGAATAGCATATCAATACTAGGGCCTAGACTTGATCATTAAGCTGCCCCACTCAAAAATTATTTGTTTCTTTCAAAAAAATTGCATTTCAAACATTTAGCATCCCTTAAAAAACCAAAAAAAAACATTATAAAACCTCGCTGTCGGAGACCCCCACGATAATTTCGATTGTTATCGCGATAAATTCGAATTTATCGCGATAATTTCATAAAAATCGGCTAAAAAAAATTTCTGGCGATAATTTCCTATAATAATCGCGATAAAATCGACATATCGAAAAAATCGCGATAATTTCAATTTATTGCGATTTTATCGTGATTTTCACAACACTGAATAATACAAACCCTCTATATGCTAAACCGGTTTTCCCGAATTGGGTTTTTCCGGGGACCAATCCAATGTATATGATGAGGTCAACCATATATTCGCTCAACGTGTTAACTGCAAAGCATATGTCCGGACAGGAGTTCACCAAGAACATCAATGCTCCTATGAGTTGATGATACTCAGAAGCATTTCCCAATTCAGGTCCGGTAGCACTACCACATAACTTCTTAAAGTTAAGTTCCATCGAGGTAGTCACGGGCTTGCAGTGCACCATCCCAAATCTTTCCAATATTTTCACAACATATTTTCCTTGAGATAGGAAAATTGCTCTTGGCTTTTGCTAGACCTCCAACCCTAGGAAGTAGTTCATCAGTCCTAGGTCCTTCATCTCAAATTCATAAGCCAACTCCCTTTTACATTTGTGAATGAGAGGGTCTCCACCTGTCAGAAAGAGGTCATCCACATAAAGTACCAATATGAGAGGTTTATCATTTCAACCTTAAAGTAAAGGTTCGGATCGACTTCACTTCTAGTGAATCTTAGCTTCATTAGATAGCTATCAATCCTCTCATACCAAGCCCGGGGTGCTTGCTTCAAGCCACAGAGAGCTTTCTTCAACTTGCATACATGAGATTCTCGGTCATGAACCTCAGACCCCTCGGGTTGTTCCACATAGACTTCCTCTTTGATTGAACCATGCAAGAAAGCGGTCTTGACATCCATCTGATGTCGGTTCCATCCTTGCGAGGCAGTAAGGGCTAATGATCGAGCGGATGGTGGTGTATCGAGCAACAGGTGCAAATATCTCATCATAATCTACACCTTCCTTTTGAGAGAAGCCTCGAAACAAAGCAAGCCTTGAATTTTTCTGCACTTCCATCCACTCCATGCTTGATTTTGAAGAGCCATTTAGAGGTGAAAACCGATTTGTCCTGGGGTCTAGGAACCACATCCCAGACATCATTCTTCATAATCGACTCGTATTCTTCATTCATAACATCCTTCCATACTTGTTGCTTCACGACTTCTTCAAATGATGAGGGCTCATTTTGAATGATAGTGCTCATGACGGTCAGGTATCCTTGATACCTGTTTAGTTTCTTGCTTTCACAGAAAGTCCCCCTTGGTGAAATATGTCTTTCGACATCTTCGAGAGTCTCCCTAAGCCACGAGGGTCTCCTCTTGGAGGAGGAGGGCTCTTGAGGAGGAGGATCAATAGGATCCATAGGTTCATCAACATTTGGCATCGTTTCATCTTCTTTTGCACCCTGTTTTCCGGTGTCAGCTTCTTTGTCCTTCCTTGGGATAGGAAGGTTGTTGATCTTGCTGAGGGCCATATCTTCGTCAAAGGTGACATCATGACTTATCTCAACTTCCCTTTGACCAACCACATAAATTCTATAACCCTTAGAATTTTCACTGTAGCCCACAAAGATTCCTTTCTTCCCTAATGCACCCAATTTGCTTCTTTTCTCTTTCGGCACATGAAAATATACGAGACTCCCAAAAATTTGAAAATGAGAGACGTTAGGTTTCTTACCAGTGAACATTTCTTTGGGAGTCTTGGAGTCCAATGCTTGATGAGGGCATTGGTTTTGAACATACACGATGGTATTTGCAGCTTCAGCCCATAGGAACTTTGGAAGCCCTTGATCATGAAGCATGGCACGAACAACTTCTACAATAGTACGATTCTTCCTTTCAGCTACACCATTCTGCTCGAGAGTGTATGGTGTTGAAGTCTCCCTCTTAACGCCAGCTTCTTTGCAATAATCATGAAATTCATTTGATTCGTACTCAGTCCCATTATTAGCCCTCAATATCTTGATTTTCTTCTTGGATTGGTTGTCGATCATGGCTTTGAAGTGTCGGAACCAGGTGAACACTTCATCCTTCTTCTTCAAGAAGTAGGTCCAGGTCTTGTGAGAATAATCATCCATAAAGGTGAGATAATATAAGTATCCTCCCAAAGAGTTTACGGGCATCATACTAGATATGTCGGAGTGGATCAATTGCAATATATCTGTGGTCTTGCTATTACTTGAGGGGAATGGTCCCCTTGTAAGTTTCTTTCGGCACATCCCGGACATACACCTTCATGCTCTACTTTGAACTCGGGCATACCTGTCACCATTTGTCTCACATCGGGTAGAGCCTTATAATGAAGATGGGCAAACCTCCGGTGCCATAGTTCAGATTGTAGAGATGTGTTGCAAGACATGGCTCCAAATGGACTTCCTCCAACTTGATACAGAGTGTCAACCCTGAGCCCAAGAGTAAAAGCATCTTTAAAATTCCTTTTCCAAACACGTACCTTTCCATCGATGAATGCCACCTTGTATCCTTTGTCTTCCATTGCCGAAATGGACACTAGGTTCTTCCTGAGATCAGGTACATATAGTACTTCTTGCAAATGAATAATGTTACCTTGATTCAATTGAAGGGTAACATTCCCTACTCCCTTTATGGGATAGGTGGCATCGTCTCCAAGGATAAGCTTGTTGGAATTTATAATTCTAACCCATTAGAAATCCTTCCTATACTTTTTGATTTATTTCTTCCTACTTGCTCTGTTAATTAACAAGTTATTTACCATGTAAATACTGAAAATAAATACAAGTATAGTCTCAACACATATAGATCATCAACTGAAAGAAAAGCAAGCCACAAGTGACACCGTTATTTTTGGACTAATGTCCCTGGGAAAAACCCAATGCGGGAAAACCGGTGCAACTATCTGAGGGTTTTATTATTAAGCAGTTTCAGAATACAATTTGGGTGCCAGAAATGGCGCACCCAACAGAGAATGCCCTCGGCAGTAGTACCTCTCAGTCAAAGACAGATATCAACCCCAATCTGCCCCACAAAATCTCCCAGCATCAGCCTCTAGGGTCTGCGTCAGCCTCTCTGGCCCAGCGTCAGCCTCTCTAGCCTAACGTCAGCCTGTCGGGGCGCTGCGTCTCTGACGCTGGCCCTCCTCAGGCTCTGCGCAGCTCTTGGCTGCCTCTGCGTGGCCTCTGGCTGCTTCTGCATGGCCTCTAGTTGCTTCTGCGTGGCCTCTAGCTGACTCTGCGTCAACCCTCTCCCGGCTTCTGCGCTTATGCTCTTGGTACCCTCTCTGCCTCTCTGCTTTTGTATTCACTGCCCCTTAGTTTCAACTCAGATCACTCCTTCGATTTCCTCAACAAGCCCTGCCCCAGAAAATCGAATTCTTGATCAACTCGGTGTGTTCTCCAAGTGACCCTCAAGCCTTCTCTTATACTTTTCTTGTTGACAATTCAACGGTCGAGATTAAGTCCCTAATCAACGGCTAAGATTAGATCTGGCTTGATCCACGATGTTTGGACCATTCTAACTCAGTTTTATATTAATTCACATTAATATTTTATTTTCCCTAAGTTTAGACTTAGGTACTTCATTAAAAATATTATTTATTTTAATATCTCCCAAACTGGTTAGATTTTGGGTATTGGAGATCTCATGTGCTTTACCTCTACACCAGTTTTTGTTGCTAGAGCACATCCGATGCTACCCCAAATCAACACTCCCTCTTAGCGAGGACTGTGCTCTAGTAATACTCCTCACTGAGCATCACCCTAATCATCCGGCATTGGTCCCTATGCTGATGCTAGGCCTACTGCCCAACATCCTCTGCATTGTTGCATCATGTACTGCTACCCATGGCCCTGCCACTGCCACTGCTGCATCTATACGACAGCTCCCTCTACATCTGTGTTGCTGCTCATGGCCCTGCCACTGCCACTGCTGCATCTGCATTGCAACCCCTCTCATCATGCTGCATCGTGCTAACCATAGTACTACCACTGCTAACTGCTGCTCTGCAACTCAGTCACTGAGAAGTAAGACACTGATCTTCCAACTCTGACATCTCCATCAAGCCACAAACACTCCCGATGCTAAAGCTCCCTTTGTCACTGACAAGTGCTTCCTCTTTGACCTTTGCGCTGCTGCAACAACTCTGTGCATCTCGCACTGCTGCCTCACGTTGTCTTGGGACTCTTGCATTGTAGCTCCCTCTGTCGCTCCATCCGCATCCGTCTCTACCGACATCCGCCAGTCCTGCTACTCCTCTTCGGGGCTCTCGTAGCAAGGTATAATCCAAGAGGTTGGGTACCTCGAGGATCCTGCCCCTCATCGCCTGTAGTCCGTCTGACTACAGCTTGATGTCTCCCCACTTCCTCTCAAGTGGCGCATGAGCACTCATGGCATAGTCATCATCTGTTTCCACTTCTTTCTCCGCCCTTGCTGGCGCAGCCTTGGTCTCAGAAGCCTCTCCCTTGCTCTTCTTCCTCGGACATTGGCTCACATAATAACCCAGTTCCCCACAGTGGAAGCATTTGACCTTGGAGAGGTCCTTCTTCTTCTGTTTCTCCAGCTTTCCCTCAGATGCTAGGGCAACATCCTCCTCTTCCTCCTCCTTTATTTTGACCCCCTTTGCGCTGCTTCTCGCCTTGGTTAGCCTTCTGATCTCTTCTTGACAAAGAGTTGCCCACAGTTCCTCCCAATCTGGAAGGGTTGACCTGCCGAGTATGCTCTTGACAAATACCTCCCAATCCTCTGAGACTGCATTCAATGCGGTCTTCACCAACATCTCCTCATCTGGTGTGGCCCCTATGGAAGTCAGATAATCCCAGATCTCCTTCAATCGATCGAGGAAGGTGTCTATCTGTTCTCCCTTCTGCATCTGGTATGACCGCAGCTGATTTTCTAGTAGCATCTTCCTCTGCATAGAAGTATGCTGATACAATTTCGTCAGGGTCTCCTACATTGCATTTGCCGTGTCCTTTTCGACAATATGTGGTACTACATGGTCCTTGACCCTGTCAAGGATGATGCTCTTGGCCCTCGCCATTGCCTTTTCGTACTTTTCATTCTCAGCCGGGCCAACCAGGATCGCTATCATGTTCAAGGCGAAGTGCTTGAGACGATTCCTGTCTAGAACGGACAAGATCCTAGCCTTCCAGACTACAAAGTTTGAGGCTCTGTCCAGTTTGTCCTGATGTCTTACCACATTCACTGCCATTTCTTTGCTCCTCTTTTGACTCTTCTGAGTCTCTCTACTTCCCTCCTGGAAGTTCTTGGTGTGACTCCCTCTGAGCCTCGATTTCCGTCCTGGAAACCCCTCTGCCAATGTCAAGATGCCCCCACTCCAATCGTTAGTGCAGCGGCACCACTGATCTAGATTTCTTGGCTATAAATCCTCAGCAACAACTCCCTCCTCCTTGGTCTTGCACTGTTAGGTATTGTTCTGACCACAGTACCCCACCAACTTCACTTCGCAACTTACCCACAGCCTCCTATGCCCCAACAAACTGAAGGTTAGAGCCTCTAGGCTCTGCACAATCCCAACACCAGCAAAATCTGCACCTCCTGGCCACGGGCATCAATCCTTCTTCACTGAGAAAGATGACCGGGCACTGCATAGGTCAGGTCTGCTCCTCTTTGCCACTGCGCTGATCCTCTTCCCGGCTCGAACTGATGACGCAGGCACTGCGTCACCCCTTCCTTGCTGCTTTTCCGCTAGGAACAACTTCTGTCACTCGGGACAATTGTTTCTGCTGCTGCTGCTCTGCTCGGCTGATGCCCTCAGTTATCTCATGATCTAAAACCGCGCTCCGATACCATGTTGGAATTTCTAATTCTAACTCGTTAGAAATCCTTCCTGTACTTTCTGATTTATTTCTTCCTACTTGTTCTGTTAATTAACAAGTTATTTACCATGTAATACTGAAAAAAATACAAGTATAGTCTCAACACATACAGATCATCAACTGAAGGAAAAAACAAGCACACAAGTGACATCGTTATTTTTGGACTAATGTCCCCGGAAAAAACCCAATGCGGGAAAACCGGTGCAGCTATCTAAGGGTTTTATTATTAAGCAGTTTCATAATACAATTTAGGTGCCAGAAATGGCTCACCTAACAGAGAATGCCCTCGGCAGTAGTACCTCTCAGTCGGAGACATATATCAACCCCAATCTACCCCACGAAATCTCCCAACGTCAACCTCTAGTGTCTGCGTCAGCCTCGTTGGCCCAGCGTCAGCCCAATGTTAGCCTCTCTGGCCTAGTGTTAGCCTCTTGGGGCTCTGCATTAGCCTCTGGAGCCTCTGTGTCTCCGACGCTGGCCCTCCTCAGGCTTTGCGCAGCTCTTGGCTGCCTCTGCGTGGCCTCTGGCTGCTTCTACGTGGCCTCTAGCTGCTTCTGCGTGGCCTCTAGCTGGCTCTGCGTCAACCCTCTCCCGGCTTCTGCACTGATGCTCCCGGTACCCTCTCTGCCTCTCTGCTTTTGTATTCACTGCCCCTCAGTTGCAACTCAGATCACTCCTTCGATTTCCTCAACAAGCCCTGCCCAAGAAAATTGAATTCTTGATCAACTTGGTGTGTTCTCCAAGTGACCCTCAAGCCTCCTCTTATACTTTTCTTGTTGACAATTCAACGGTCAAGATTAAGTTCCTAATCAACGACTAAGTTAGATCTAGCTTGATCGACGGCTTTTGGACCATTCTAACTTAGTTTTATATTAATTCACATTAATATTTTATTTTCCCTAAGTTTAGACTTAGGTACTTCATTAAAAATATTAATTATTTTAATATCTCCCAAACTGGTTAGATTCTGCCAAAACCATTTCTGGGTATTGGAGGTCTCATGTGCTTTAGCCTCTCCACTAGTTTTCGTGGCTAGAGCACATCCGATGCTACCCCAAATCAACAAAGCTCCAAGTTTGTCTCCTTGTCTATCAGATTAGAGAGGGCTTCCTTGTATCCGGTGAAGTGCGTTGAGGCACCACTATCAATTAGCCAATTCCCCAAAGTATCTGGTGGGGAGGTAGTGGAGAGGGCCAATATAAGATAATACTCCTTTTGCTTATTGTTAACAACATTTGATTCTTCATACCTGGAGTTCCTTGCTTTCTTGGAGGGTCGACTATTTCATTCCTTTTTCCTTTGCCATTGTACTTGCCATTCCTTTGATTGTTGTGGTTGAAGTTGCCCTAGGAATGATTGTGATCATCATAGTGCGATGTGTCCCTTCTATTTGGACACTCCCTTGCATAGTGGCCAAACTTATTGCAAACAAGACACCTGCCCTTCCTTCCTCCCTTAGATCCAAGCTTTCCATTAAAATGACCTTTGGACCCTGCATTATTTCCCCTTTTGGCATGAGCGGAGAATGCAGTGGGGTTGCTTCTATTAGAAGGCATTTCTTGCTCCACCATTCTTGTTTCTTCTTGAATGCATCTCGACATCAATTCTTCAAACCCTGGAATTTGATCATTATTGAGAATAGTGGTTCTAAATATATACCACTCGGGTGGGAGTCCTCCAAGGGTAGTGATAGTAAGTTCCCTGTCAGGAATGACCTCTCCAATCGAAAGTAGATCATTCTTGATCTCAGTGATCCTTAAGAAGTAGGATTGAATATCCTTGTCCTTGCCCTTCTTAATATCCTTCAACTTATTTTTGAGAAATAAAATTTGATTAGCATCACTAACCTTGAACACGCTGACCAACCTGTCGTAGATCTCCTTGGAGGTGTTCAAATCGGAGATGTAGGCCACCAGACTATGTAATCTCTGATAATCTTATTTGCTTTGACTTCAGCCCTATTGTACTTGGTCTTTGCAGCAGCTGGTGCATTTGGAGGTTCAGGGATTTTACCCTTCACATAATCCAACACTTCTTGTTCTTCCAAGGTCAAATCAAGAGACATTTTCCATCCATGATTGTCAGATTTTTCACGGAGCTTATCTTCCGCCAGGAAGTGGGATGAGGAATCCATTGAGCCTTTTTTCCTTGTCCAACTGTGTTTGGTGATTTCTCTTTCACTCTTGCTTGGGCTTTGTCTTCACCTCACCTCTGATACCATGTTAATTTTAGGTAACAATGGTATGTTCTATGCTTAAGAGAAATTGTACTTCAGTTTCTTTATTAACCCAATATCAATATCCAGTTTAGCAATCACATCAACATGACAGTAAAATGCAGATAGAACATAAACATAAACAGTAGAAGACAAGCCAAGACAAGAGGACACAAGATGTGGCACTAGCCAGGGACAAACCCCAATGTGGGGAAACCCTTGATTAATTCTTCTTATATTCTTCAATAGCTGAGCAGAGAGAGAAATAGTACAATTTACAAATTTGATAATTTATGACAGTGGCAAAAAGCCCTAACCAGAAAAGTCAAAGCTAGTCAAACAGGGCAGAATTCTTCCTCTAATCAGCTCGGTCAAACACAGTCAACTTCGGCCTCCAACAACAAGTCTAATTAGCCCAAAACAGTTTGAAAAAGTCTAGTCAAACACTAGTCAACGTAATTCAACCTGTAGCCAGCCCTAGGGTAGTGAACGCTGGTCAAAGGAGAGGTCAGATTGCCTCGATTTTAGTGCCCAGATCTATGGCCTGCTAGGACTGAGAAGTTTGAATATCTAAGGAACTTGCTTGGTTTAGTAAATATTGTTGATTTTATTGATGATAAGAGATTGCAAGAGATTTGTTGAGGCTTTGCGAGTGAAGCATTCCTTGGGAAGACATCTAGCTGATTTTGTGTTGATGTCTAGGTCCCAAAGTAGGGAGGGTGGCGTCGGTCATAGAGCTCTAACCGTGGATACACACCTAGGTCCCTGAGTTGGTGATTAGCAAGTATGCTTGATGGTACGTAGAGAGGTTGAAAGCATGAGTCTACCTTAGTCCTACTTGGATAGATTGCCTTGGTTAGGAATCTAGTCCGTGGCATTGCAGTGCCTAAACTGTTGAGACACCAATGGATAGATTGCCTTGGTCGGGAATCTAGTCCATGGCATTGCGGAGCCTAAACTCTTCATTGTTAATATAGTTTGAGATCTTCCATTGTATTTCTATATTATGAATACCTCCCTAGTTAAGAGGGAGTGTTGGAAAATCTAACTAGGTTTGGTCTTCATTAATGTATTTGAGTTATCATGAAATGTACTTGTCAAAAGAATAAACAAAATAATTTTTATTATTGTATCAATGACTTATTTAAGCATAGGTTTCATGCTTGGGTCATCATTATATTAGTCAAAGTCCCCTTTGTGGACTCCTAGGATTAATATTGAGTTTATAGAGTCGTTGTACATTCATAGAGACCCTTCTTGGGCTTTTGAATCATGTAAAAATGTTTACTATTGAGTCAAATATAATTCATGTAACCTCCATACCAAGCCGGCTTAGAAGAGGACAAGTTGTCCTAAGGACACCAATTCGACCTCACTTGGAGCCTATAAATAGAAGGAAGTCGAATTCATTTGAAGCATCTCATTTCAAGCTAGTTCGATATCTCTAAGGAAGTTGGAGAAGTGCGAAGTGGGTCTAAGGAAGCAAAAGGAAGTGCAAGTTGGGTCAAGTCTAAGGAGAAGAAGAAAATCGAAATTTTGGAGCTACTCTCTCTCTCTCTATTTTGTGCCCTAGTTTGGGAGATCGAAGTCTTCCAAGTATTGTTGCTGCCAGTTGTTGCCTGATGCCAGAAGTTGCTGCATATTCGAAGTTGCTGGGAAGGAAGTGCTGCTAGAAAGGGGTCGAAGATCTGGAAGGCTGACTTGGTGTGGAGGGAAGGTTTGGTTTCTGTCTTGGTTGAAGAGTCTCAAAGAATACTATTGAAGTATGAGAATTTTCGACTAGGTTTCCCCTCGAGGGGGGTTTTCCCTAGCATAGTGCGTACATCTTGTGTCTCTTGTTTTGTGATCTTCACACACACACAATATGGTAATTGCTTGATGAAAGATAAGATGATAATGAAGTAAAAGAAGCCAACATAACTCACAAGTAATTATCAAGAAAGAGGAATCAAGCCCTAATCTACTTGCATTGATTTCTCAACACTTCTTTCATGAGATGGTAAGAGAAGAGCCTTATTGATGTCACAAGAAGCCTCTGATGTTAATAAGGATTCCTCCCTAGCTGAGAGGGCGTGTTAAATTTTGGCAGCTAGGGAGAAATTCCCTAGCCATCCCATGACTCTAAAATATTATTAAAATGAATTTATTAGTGATATCCAAGTTGGCTTAAATCATTAGAGGGAAATCATGAAATTCAAATTCAAAGTTTATGTCGGCCTTGTTGGAGGGAAAAGTATTTTATTTGAAAGTCAATCTTGTCTTCAAGTCGGCTTCAATAAGTGCATGTCGGCCCATCCAAAGGTTGGGAGCTTTCATCAACGGAAAACCACTATATATATCCCATTGGGGTGATCCTCAAGGGATAGTGCAGATTGGGTCTGCAATCTCGCTTGGGTATGTTCTCCGAAATCTTCGCTTGGGTAGTTCTGAGATCTTTGGTACTTTTCTCTGATATCTTCGCTTGGATCATTACTCTCAGGTTATGAAATTTGTGGATGAGCTTTTCACAAGACAATGTTCTGAGTTACACATAACAACATTCTGAGTATAAGGGTTAGTGCCTGAGGTATATTGCTATGGATCTGAGGATACAAGGATTTCTTCAATGTAGGGTCTCAACGGTAGCTCTTGGTCGTGACACTTGAATATGATACTTGGCATAGAAATCTCGACTTAACTTATTGTTTCTCCGCTATCTTCATCCAGCTCATCAATTCTTATGTATGGGAATTCAACAAAAGTATTGGCATCCCTCTGTTATCTTGTGCAAGTATTAGCATTGGCAGCTCAGTAGTCTCGACACATATAAACAGTGCGGAGTATATGGTATTGTATGATCCGGCCTCATCAGGTACAGCATATGAATGGTCTCTTGACATTTCAGCATACTGTCTTACTTCAGCACAGAAGCATCACATATATGTACTACAATAGTATCATCTCAGTCCATTAATATATACAGCAGTATTGATATTCATATAACAGTTCAGTGATATTAGACCTCAGTTATCTGTGACATCTCTTGCATTACAACTGGCATGGTTTGATTCATCAGTTCATATTTCGGTCACTCGTATGATTCGGTTCTGATTTGGCACACAGTGGATGCTCTGTCCTATGGCACGCTCATGACATTGCTCTTCATGTATGACTTTATGGATGTTATGTATGGCTTGATTGGTATTGTAGTCTGTCACAGAAGTATGGCCTGATATCATTCCATATTGTAGCATTGACATTTTATCCTATGGCTTCATTATACATGGAAGCAGTGACATCCATTTGTATGGCATCACGTATCCAAGTATTGCAGCTGTGGCTTCCATTATGTATGCAGAGACTTAGTACCCTGCAACATTGAAGGGAAGTCAGTATGGTCAGTCTTGGCATTATGATTCTATAGGTGTAGGGTTGATGATTCATCACATTTATTTATCTATATGAGAGAAATATTTGTGTGACAGAATAATAAGCCATTAATGACAGTATTGAGAAGAAGCATTAACAATGAATCTTGTTCACAAATGAAGTTGTTAACAAGATGTTCAGGTCATAGACTGTCAGATGTATTAATGGACATTTGTACTTTGTATATCTCTGTTGAACTTTCGATGACAATGTAATAGAAGAAGAAGAATTCTGGGTTTTTCCCCTTGTGGGGTTTTGCCCTGGTCTTTGACCAAGCCTGATGTCTCTATGTCTGTGTGCTTTTCTTCTGATGTTCATTTTATTTCTGCTGCACTGTTGATGATGTTGTTCTTATATATAATTGCATATGTTGCTATTGATGTTATGGGGTGAATGAATATGATGAAAAGTATATAAATGCAATTATCAAAGCAAAGGACACTTCAGCCCTAAGAAAAATCAACAAGATCAAAGAAAATTTTTATGTCACTGTGCTGTGCATTTCAAAGCTAATTAAGATTTCTCTTTTGGCTCTGCCCAAAGGTATTTTTGGCTTCAAATGCACATATGTCTGAGGTTCGTTCATAAGCTATCTTTCCAAGGCATGTTAAGAATTTAGAGACTATAAATTGAAGGTCTAATTCCCAGATCCAGTACACAGTGAAACAGTGTGTTTGCATACCTGTTGCTGTTGCAAAATTATTGTTTTTGCAGAAGATTAATGGCAGGGTATTGTTGAAATACTTGTGTTCTAGTAGTAATAAGGATTATGATTTGGTATGCACAATAATGCTAGTTTGTGCAGTTGCAAGTGAATTGCAGGGTCGATGCACATGTATCATTGTATGGTGGCTTGGACTATGCAATAGCAAAGATTAAGTTGTATATGGCTTAGAGAGTACAATGCAATGTTGCGAAAATCGTTATCGGGATAATATCGGGGAAGGGAAAAAAGTCGGAAAAAGATCTTAAAAATCGGGAAAAAATCGTAAAATACAAAAATATTATTTTTTTTTCAATTTTTTCAATATCTAAAGCATCTACAACATAAAATAAATACATTGACACATAAATATGATAAAATAACTAATATATAAGATGTGTAATATCATTTCTAGTGCTACATCACACAACAATGAATCATGTCCTGAATAGTCAGTGTTGACTCATGAGTCCCAAACTCAGCCTCAAAATATCAACAAAAAATATAATAATGTATCTCATATCATGAGTCATAATGTCATATACAATGAAATGAACCAAATAACTAATACTACTGATTTCCTTTGCCCCTCTTGCGAGAAAATGCAATAGCTTTCCCTCTAGATGTAGATGCCGGTGGAGTTGGCAGTGGACTCTGCTGTGCTCTAGAAGCTGAAGAACTAGGAGCTACAGGAGGTAGACCACGTCCTCTACTGGTGACAGGGGTAGCCTGGGTAGGTTGTGTCACCTCCTCCCCCTGTTGCTCCTCATCATCAAAAAATCGGCCAAACAATAAATAAATTAGATTTTTCCCCAAAAAATGCGATTTTTTCGAAAAAATCACTGAATTAATCGCGCGATATTATCGGAAAAATGAAAAAATCGCGATTTTTTGATGTTATTGTGATAAAATTGCGATTTTCGCAACACTGGTACAATGACAAAAGGCTAAAGGTATGGATGAATAATGAAAGAATATAATTATTGAAGTTTGCAAATGTATGAAGAAAATCCTATAGATTATCTCTTCTTTGAGCTCACTTATTACATTGGTGCATTCAAATCTTTGTGTCATGCAACTAAAGAAAGGCATGGCACCTTGCTCGATGAAATCATAGAAGATTTGGATGACCAAGATGACCAAGAGAGCAAGGAAGATGTGGAAGAGTTGTCAATTCCAAATTTGGAAATTAACAATGATGAACTTGAAAACATCTCCTCCGAGGATGAAGATGAGGATCTTGATCCTGAAAGCCTCCAAATCTTGCAAGAAAGAATGGATGAATATAGTAAGTCTTGCATGGAGTTGGTGGGAGAGTATAAGCGCAAAGATCTTCTCTTTTTCATTTTTGTGAGCAAGGAGGGAGGCTCTATGATATGAAATGTGAATATAAGAAGAACCCTATGGATGCTCTCCTCCTAGAAGTGTATTACCAAAATCATGTAGTAAATACCTTGGGTGATATTCTTCAAGAAAAGGAGAAAGAGGAGTCCTCCCTGCCTAGCAATGAAGAAGATGATTTTAAGGAAAATCATGATGACCAAGCAAATGAGGAATCTATGGAAGATCCTTGGACTGCGGATTTGGGAATTGGGTACGAATATGGTATGAATGAAAGCCCCATTGAAGTCCACAAGGATGAACATGATGAAGTGGGGCCTCTCATTCAAGAAAGGGTGCTAGAGGATATGGCTATTGTGGATCCCTGTGAGGTTAACATTTTTGATTTCTTCCACATAAATGAGGGAAAATGGGATATTAACCATCATTTCGACAATGACCCTATTTATGATACTGACAAGGAAAATGAGGTTGAGGTTGGTTTTCCCTTTCTTCAGGGCATTACTCACAATGATATACCTATTCACACCATTGAAAGGGAGGATCATTATTTTCCCATATATGAAGAAGGTCTGTTGGAAGTAGCTAGCCCCATTTAAGATAACTATGATGACATGCTGATTTGTGGTAGCATCGGATGTGCTCTAGCCATGAAAATTGGTGGAGAGGCTAAAGCATGATCTTCAAGACCCAGAAATGGTTTGGGCAGATTATAACTGGTTTAGGAGATATTAAAATAATTAATATTTTTAATAAAGTTCCTAAGTCTAAACTTAGGAAAAATAAAATATTAATGGGTATTAATATAAAACTGGGTTAAAAGGTTCCAAAAGTCATAGATCAAGCCAAATCTAATCTTAGCTGTTGATTAGAGATTGAATCTCGGTCGTTGAAGGACCAATGAGGAAAGTATAAGAGGAGGCTTGAGGGTCAGTTGGAGGAGACACGAGAGTGATCAGTCATTCATTTTGCTAGAGCAGGGTTGCTAAGCAAAGTTGAATAAGTGATCAACAGTGAGGGGCAGTGAGTACTGGACAGAGAGGCAGAGACAGTGCCAAGAGACCAGTGTAGAGGCAGAGAGCGAGAAGCAGCAGCCAGAGTAGGCCACACAGAGCCCAATAGAGACAACGCAAAGCCCAGAGGGATTGCGTCATCCACATAGAAGGCAGAGGGAGTGACACAGAGGGTCCCAGAGGCTGCGCAGTGCCTCAGAGGGATGACACAGAGCAGCAGGAGGCTGACGCAGAGGCCAGAAGGGCCAGCGCAGAGCTTCAGAGTCGCTGGAGAGGGTTTTGTGGGACAAGTTTTCTGAATACCTGTTTCCGAATAGAGAGGTATTGCTGCCGTGTATTTTTTCTTTGTTGGGTGAGTCGATTAGGCACCCAGTTGTACTCAAGGAAATATTGCATAATAATAAACCCTCAGAATAGCTGCACTGGTTTTCCCGCATTGGGTTTTTCCGGGGACATTTGTCCAAAAATAACGGTGTCACTTGTGTGTTTGTTTTCTTTCAGCTGATGATCTGTAGATGTTGTGACTGTATTGTGTTTATTTCGGTATTTAAATGTTTTAAATAACTTGTTCAGAATTTACAAGTAGAAGAAATAAACCAACAGAATACAGATTAATTTTCTAACGGATAGACTTAGAAAATTCAACATGGTATCAGAGCATGGTTGCAGATCACAAGAAAGTTGAAGGCATCAGCTGAGCAGAGCATTTGTAGCAGATTCAACTGTCCCGAGTGATAGAGCTGATCCTTGCAGAAAGCGACAGAGGAAGGGTTGACGTAGAGGAATAGCGTCATTAGTCCGAGCCTGAGAGAGGCGAATACAGAGGCTGAGGAGGGCAGAAACAGGCTCACGCAAAGGCCAAGAGGGCTGACGCAGTTGGCTGAGGGAGTTGTTTTGCTGGTGTTGGGATTGCGCAAAGCCAAGAGGCTCAATCCTTCAGTTGCTGGGGCGAAGGAAGCTGTGGGCAATTTGCGGGAGCGAAGCTGGTGGGGTACTGTGGTTAGAACAGTACCTAACAGGGCAAAACCAAGGTAGAGGGAGTTGCTGCCGAGGCGGATTTCTAGCCAAGGAATCCGGATCAGTGTTGCAGTTGCACAGACAATCGGAGAGGGGAAACTTGACGGTTGGCAGAAGGATTTCCAGGAGGGAAATTGGGACTCAGAGGGAGTCCAGAAGAGAACTTCCAGACGGGAAGTAGAGAGACTCGGAGGAGTCGAACCGAGAACTTCCAGACGGGAAGTAGAGAGACTCAACAAGAGTCGAACTGAGAACTTCCAGGAAGGAAGTAGAGAGACTCGAGGGAGTCGACAAAGAAGAGCAGAGAGATGGCCATGAATGGGTTGAGGGATCAGGATAGGCTAGACGGAGTGTCCAACTTTGTCATCTGGAAGGCCGGGATCATGTATGTTTTGTGCGCCATGAGTGCTCATGTACCTCTAAAGAAGAGGTGGGGAGACATCGAGCTGTAGTCAGGAGGACTACAGGCGATGTGGGGCAGGATCCTTGAAGTACCCAACCTCTTGGATTATACCTTGCTACAGGAGCCTCGAAGAAAGAGTAGCAGGACTGGCAGATGTCGGTAGAGACAGATGCATATGAAGTGACAGAGAGTGCTACAGTGCAGGAGTCCCCGGGCAGTGCGAGGCTAGCAGGCTACAACATTGTGAGAGGCACGAGAGTGTTGCAATGGTGCAGGATGACACAGAGAGGTGTGCAACAATGCGAGATGCAGGGAGTTGTTGCAGTAGTGCGAGGTCAGTAGAGGGAGCACTTGTTAGCGGAAGAGAGAGCTTCAGCATCGGGAGTGTTTCTAGCCTAATAGGGATGTCAGAAGTTGGGTGGATCAGTTACTTACTTCTTAGTAACTGAGTTGCAGTGCAGTAGCAGTATGCAGTAGCATGATGCAGCATGATGAGAGGGGGATGTAGTACTGGGAGGATGGACCAACAACAGCATGGATGTAGCGGGAGCTGTTGTACAGATGCAGCAGTGGCAGTGGCATGGCCATGGGAAGCAGTACAGGATGCAGTAGTGCAGAGGATGTTGGGCGAGGAGGCCTAGCATCAGCACAGGTACCAGTGCCATATAATCAGAGTGATGCTCAGTGTGGAGTATTACTAGAGCACAACCCTCGCTAAGAGGGAGTGTTGATTTGTGGTAGCATCGAAGGTGCTCTAGCCATGAAAATTGGTGGAGAGGCTAAAGCACATGAGATCTTCACGACCCAGAAATGGTTTGGGCAGATTCTAACCGGTTTGGGAGATATTAAAATAATTAATATTTTTAATGGAGTTCCTAAGTCTAAACTTCGGAAAAATAAAATATTAATGGGTAGTAATATAAAACTAGGTTAGAAGGTTCCAAAAGTCATGGATCAATCCAAATCTAATCTTAGCCGTTGATTAGAGATTTAATCTCAGCTGTTGAAGGACCAACGAGAAAAGTATAAGAGGAGGCTTGACGGTCAATTGGAGTAGACACGAGAGTGATCTGTCTCATTTTGCTAGAGTAGGGTTGTTAAGCAAAGTTGAATTAGTGATCAACAGCGAGGGGAAGTAAGTATTGGACAGAGAGGCAGAGACAGTGCCAAGAGACCAACGCAGAGGCAGAGAGCGATTAGCAACAGCCAGAGTAGGCCGTGCAGAGCCCAACAGAGACAGCGCAAAGCCCAGAGGGAATGCGTCATCCATGTAGAAGGTAGAGGGAGTGACGCAGAGAGTCCCAGAGGCTACACAATGCCTTAGAGGGCTGACGCAGAGAGGTTTGAGGCTGACACAGAGGCCAGAATGGCTAGTGCAGAGCTTCAGAATTGCTGGAGAGGGTTTTGTGGGACAGGTCTTTTGAATACCTGTTTCCGAATAGATAGGTATTACTTTTGTGTATTTTTTCTCTGTCGGGTGAGCCGGTTAGCCACCCAGTTGTACTCAAGGAAATACTACATAGTAATAAACCCTCAGAATGGCTGCACCGGTTTTCCTGCATTGGGTTTTTTCGGGGACATTTGTCCAAAAATAATGGTGTCACTTGTGTGTTTGTTTTCTTTCAGCTGATGATCTATAGATGTTGTGACTGTATTGTGTTTATTTCAGTATTTAAATATTTTAAATAACTTGTTTAGAATTTACAAGTAGAAGAAATAAGCTAGCAAAATACAGATTAATTTTCTAATGGATAGACTTAGAAAATTCAACATGACACTTGCAAGAGCTTTACTTTTCCTTGCCTTCTCCAGGATCCCAAAGATATAGTTGCATTATCCATGAACCATTGCCTTACCCTTTCTCATACCATCACTAATATCGATAAACCCTTTCCCCCTCCTAAGTATGATGTTGAGGAAGAGCCACTCATTAGATGTATCCCTTCTTCCCAGTCATACCCTTAGGATTGTGAGCACACAATCATTGCCCCTTTTCAATGTGACCATCATATCGAGCAATCTGTTCGTTGTCTCTCCATGTCCCCGGTCCCCTTCTCCTTGTCATGACCCTTGGGCAACCACGAAGCATGAAGTTATGAACAATGATCGTGATAGGGAGTTCTTGAGCTTGGTCATTCATTCATCCATTTTGTGCTTGCAAGAAAGGCTCTGAACCTCTAAATTGGTATCCTTCCCCTCATCTAGGATTCCTTTCTACACCATATGGATATCATATTTTCCCACCTCCCACCTGCATCATCCTCCATATGATTGTTTCTATGTTGGCTTTTGGGTTTATTGCATAAGTAATCATATAGGCAAGTATTCTCATATTGATCTAATGATATGTTGGTTGCATTGGCTTTATGATTACACTTAGCATTTGCTTGATGTCATATGCATGTTAGAGTAGGATGCATTGCATGTTGATTTTTGCATTAGAACTAACATCATATTATGTTATCATGTTAGGTTAGGTGCATTTAGATTAAAAATGCATTTTAGATTAAATTTTATTTCCTATTGATGTTACGGACTAACAAAGCAGGGGCGATCAAGGGACGCCATAAAAAGATGTTGCCTTGTGTGCTTAATCTTTGATTTGCAGGTAACAGGTCTACCGGCCCAAGAGATTGTTGGTGTTCTCATGGCCTCCCCGTTCGAGTACATGGTTCATGCACTCTACTGAGAGTTCATGTCGCAGTTGGAGTCAGATGTTACCCACCACGAGTGGGTGACCCCTATCGGAGAATTTTTCTCCTAAATTTGTCTTCAGGTGGCAGTCAACAACGCCTTGTAGCCACCAGATAGCTTGATGTGCCACCATTCTCCACCACCTAAGCCAACCATTATGTGCCCTTGTCCATCTGATATGATTGTATGTTTGAAGGTGGGCCTTCCAATTCGGAGGGTATGGATTTTCACTATGTAAGTGGGTGTTTATGCTTTATTTTCATGGACACATTTTGTTGGACACCTAATCCTAAGTGGGTTAGTGTGGAATTCGAATGGACAAAAGCAGTCCAAGAGACCTTGGGATCTGAATCCCAAAAGTCACATGTGTACTATAAATGTGTATCTTATGTTAATAAAAAATACTGCATGATTTATCTTTCCTATTCTCTTTCGCTGTCCATGTGTGTTTAACATGGTATCAGAGCGGGCAATCTCCTGCCCTGCTCAAACATGAGCCACTTGTTTTCCGTGGCCTTTCTTACATGCCAGTCCTGTACATTCATATAATTGTCAGTACTGCTATATTAGGAGGTGCCTGACAGTCCCTGCGATTCTTGACCTACCACTCTGCTGTTTACCAAATATGCATCTGTTAGCGTGCATGCAATTCTGAAATTACTCAGAAATTTGTGGCGACCATAACGCATCTGCCATAACGCTCTGGCGCATCAGCGCTATCATCTTCCATAACCGCTCCTGCATGAAATCATTTGCTGTCGGTCTGTCCACTGTTCTGCTCTGTCTCTGGGCTCTGTCCACTAACGCATCTGCCACGCCTGTGCTGCCCACTGATTTAGTCGATGTTGCCCGCCCTCCGGAGTTCGGGATTGAAGTCATTGGTTCTGAGTTTTGAATTCCAGAGGTTTAATCTTCTTGATACGTCGCCATAACTTTTGTGTCTAGTGTTGATGACTGTCTGCTTTGTTTTCTTTATTCATCTTCATTCTCTGTACAGAGATACCAAGATTTGACGGATTTTCAAAAGCGCACAATTTTGAAATTGACGAGGAAAATTAGTCTCACAGCAAATTACAGTATTTACAATGCTCTAAGTGTGTCCCATCTGTGGTTCGATCGTGTACTTCGTAGGGCCAATTGATTAGCTGAATTTTCCCAAGAAAATTTCAGTAAAATCTTGAACAATTTAATGACCTCCGCCTCCTCGGCGTGGCTGTGTGTAAGGATGGCATTCAACGGCATGCGGTGCTGGCATCTCAGCCATTGCCAGAAGTGTATATTTGCTTAGGTACAGGTCACCGCGGATGACGGACTGGGTTTTCGCTCACACCGCTTCCAGCTCCATCTACAGCCGGAATAAAATACATACATGTGGCAATTTGTGGGGTTCCTGGAATGAGATTTTCTAATGTATGATAAGGAAAAGAAAGTCTTCCATATAGATAAATCACAACATCGCCATTTGATACTTCATTTATCTGAATATATGATGGGACCCTATGTGAGGCATCCAAATTCAAGTTTTTAGGAGGCAGCGTTTCCAGGTTAATATATTGCCAAAGCCATTCGCTATTATTCTCTTTACTTCTTGAGAGTTTCCATATTCCATCTGCTTGCGATGAAATAGCTCTTCTTCCCTGCCATATGTAGCTCTCTCTATCATCTGCGGAGGTTGTGCACAATCTTTTGCCCACACCATTTGAACGACTTCCCTCTTATAATCGTAATACCAAATACGCAGATTCCATTTCGGCCCCGGATTCGAATCTTACCCGAAACACACAGGCTGTGTAAATTAGTTAGTTACTCAGCTTTAACGACGAGTCCAGACGTTTGGCCCCTGGCCGACACATTCCGAGGTTTCCAAGGCATTTTCGTCACAACATTGGAGCTGTTCGAATTCTTCTATCACAATTCAAAACTATTGAATTTTAGTCAACAATTTAGCGGGCACCTGCTATTTCCAACCAGCCCTGGCGCATAGTCTGAGACAATGAATAGTAAAGTTTGATATAATCATCCGTGGAGTCCAAAAGCTGGATGAACTTCATATCGAGTAGTACCAAATAAGGACAGAGCTTCAGACTTCCGCTTTTGAACCTGAGAAACGGCTGCATTGGAGCTTGACTCTGAGCTTCCCTTGTCTTTTGATTCTCCCTTATCTTTATCAGCAGAAAGATTGATATCGGCGGAGTTTCTGTTATATCTTATAAGAAATTTCTGCATTTGCTCTAGGTTTTCAGGCATCTGAAAGTCTTGAATATTTGTCTGGTTCCCTGTTATATTCTATTGTTGCAGTTTCAATTTCGAGTCGAAGTCCTCATGTGAATGATTGTAGCAGAACTCCTGTATCACCTGGAGGGAATGTGTTTGAAAATGGCATTGTGAATGGTCCTGTTAATGGTGTTACGAAAAGGAATCCACCTCCTAACTGCTCAAATGCGAATGGAAATGGTAACCATGCCTAAATAAGACTGAACCGATTGAGTTTGGTGCTCTAAGTTTGAGTGATTGTTAGCATCAATTTTTCTTTGATATTGAAATTAAGTGTTGCTTGCTCTCAAGCATTACAAAAGAGGTCCAAATCTACAATTTGCGGAACGTTCTGTACAGAAGATAGAGTGGGGCTGTGTGTTACATCAAAGATAAATTCTGGGCAGATTGCTAGTGTAAAGAAGCCGAGTTTGAAGAGATATAGGGGCTGCAAATTAAGCTAAGCAACCAGCTCGCCTCGCTGAGTTCATCTTCCTGATCTGAGCCGAATTATAAAGTGTTTGTACTTGGAGGAGCTCAAAACACAGTTACTTAATATATTGCTGCTGGCTGTTGGTATTCTGGGTCAATTTCTACCATACCAGAATGAGATTGTCACAATTTGGATGCCATTTAGAGACTATTTGTGTGGCTGTATATTCTTCTCATTAGCTGATACTGAAGTGTTGATTTGAAGGATCCAAGCAAGTTTGCAGTTGCTGCTGCCCCAGTTGTAGAATTGTATTTAAAACTCATTATAGTTTCTGTTCCTTGATTCATTTGCTGCACATTTACAAAGGATTTTTCTGTGTCTTTGTACTGTGAGTGGTGTCACTTTTACTCATTGGGTCATAGTTGTAATCAGTGTTTTAAAGGGGTGTAATTTTGATAATGAAGAATATGCCTCAAATTACTGAAGTATTAGAGTTCTTAAAAACTCTGATACATTCCTCTAATCATGAAACATTCCAAATCAGCAAAGGCTCTCTCTCAGAAATTCAGACATGTCTACAATATGCACAAGACAAAGTTGATTTTTTGCAGCTTGAAACACAGCTACAGCAAGAAGAATTAAAACGAAGGAGTCATTCTGAACCTGTTTCTGTTCAGAACAATGAAGCAGACTCCCATAAACAGCAAGTCAATAATGTTACTGTTCATTCAAGTAAAGCAGCAATTGTACATGCAGATGCAGAAACTCAGTCTGCACTTCCCAAGCCCATCATCAGACCTTGGGAACAGCTTGTCCACAACAAGCACAAAACTGGTCTTGGTTATGACAAGGACTTGTCCTTTCATATTCCAGACTATGCCAAGCCCATTCAGTTTCAGAGTGCTGGATTCATTTATGACAGTTCACCTGCTCCTTATGACAGTTCAGTTTCAGCTGTTCCAGATTCTACTCCTCTTCCACCGCAGCAACAACAACAACAGATTGTAAAATGCCAACACTGTGACCGAGTTGGCCATTTGAAAGATCACTGTTTTGATCTTCATCCATGTAAGCACTGTCATAAAACCAGCCATTCTTCACACAGATGCTTCAGAAATAAACGTCCTGCAAGAACAAAGATTCATCTTGGATGGATCGCTTCTTGGCAATGGGCATCAACAGCCAAGAAGATATTCCAAACACATGCCAGAACTTGTTCCAGAATATTGAACAGTTTTGCAGTTGAGTTTTCTCCATCTTCTCACCTTGTATCTGACAGGGGGGGAAATGATGGTCATCTACAAGCTTCAAAGCCACATCAAGCGAGCCTGAGCCACAACCTGCCAGACCAGTTTCAGAGTTGTAGCCAGAGACAAAGATGCCCGTGAACACAGATTGAGAACACTTCCTCTAGCAGAAGACTCCAGCTTCTTGCCAGTTTTGGAAGCGTTCCAGAGTTGTTGGTCATCCTTAAACCATCACAGATTGAGAACACTTCCTCTAGCAGAAGACTCCAGCTTCTTGCCAGTTTTGGAAGAGTTCAGGAATTGCATTAAGCATTCCAGAGTTGTTGGTCATCCTTAAACCATCACAGGTTGAGACTTCCCTTTTCAGGTTGAAGTTTTACCTTTTATGCGGGGTGAGACCTCCCTTTCATGGTTGAAGGTTTCCCTCTTTAAAACAATAGGATCACTTCCTCTAGCAGAAAACTTCAGTTTCTTGCCAGTTTTGGAAGAGTTCCGGGAACTGCACTAAGCGTTCCAGTGTTGGTGGTCATCCTTAAACCACTGCCCTTTATACCAACATTTCATAGAGCACATTCAGCCTAGTGCTGCCATGCATTTTTTGCACATCTTGTATTACAGCTCTTTTCTTGGACTCATACATAACCCTTCGGATTAAGGGGGGGAATGTTGGACACCTAATCCTAAGTGGGTTAGTGTGGAATTCGAATGGACAAAAGCAGTCCAAGAGACCTTGGGATCTGAATCCCAAAAGTCACATATGTGTACTATAAATGTGTATCTTATGTTAATAAAAAATACTGCATGATTTATCTTTCCTATTCTCTTTCGCTGTCCATGTGTGTTTAACACATTTGGACATGGATTAGTGGGGGGATTCAGCAGAAAGAATGGGCTCGGTCTGTATGCTTGTTCCCTTGTCCCAACCAAGTGGCTAATCTTGCGTCCTAGTCCCGTGGGATCTCCTTTATTAGCTACTAGCTTTAGGAGTGGCACTACATGGGGACGCCTGATTTGGGTTGCATGGTCCCACTTCGCGACACCGTACATATTTGATATCACTTCCCTTCGCTCATTATAACCCCTTTTCATATTTTTCCCAGTCGGGTCCACATTTTTCCATTTGGTTCACAAGGAGTTAGCCTCCCTCTCCCCTTGTCCACACTTTGGGTTGGGCTTGGAACGATGCCCTGGAGGTTGATAAGCTAAAAATAAAGTTAAAGGCATAATTTGGCCACTTACAACAAGAAATGTACCATAAAATGCAAAAGATGGTTTGGACATAAAAATTTAGCGCATGGGCAAAAGCCAAACATGAGCTCTACCCCTTATCATTATGGCCGTCACCCTGGTTCCTAAGGCCCCTATGTGTGCCCTTTGCATCATTAAGGAACCCATGATTGTTCCAACCCTTGGTGGGCGATGAATTGCCCGACCTTAAGGGGGTATTCATTACTTTATCATATGCATCATGTTCTCGTTCCCTGTAGCCCCGAGTAGTTAAAAGAAAGAAAATCAATAAAAATCAAAAGACATATGAAGAAGGGTGGAGAAACAAAGGCCGAGGTAACTCATGTATGACGATTGCTCCCTCCTACATCTATACCCCTATGTGTGGGTTTCCCTCATTATAGCTACCCTTGTACCATGGCATGTGGTTTGGAACATTCCCTGCTACCCCACTCTATTTCACCATCATTTCACATTATACCTGCCATTTGATGGATGTACCATGGACCTGTCACTCCCTTAGAAGGTGAAACCACCTAATGGGGTCCTTTATTAAACCCTCTTGTTGAGCAAGGAAACACTTGTACTTTCTAAAGCCCATTTGGAAGGGCATGCCACTATGAAGTGTCCACTTTTGCCCCTGGTTTGCAAGCTTATTTACTCAATTGCACTAATGAATTGTTGTACTGGAAGGTGAGGAGACACATAGGATCTTATGCATGATTGAAAGTGGGTCTTCATCTTGGGCTTGGCCTTCCCATACGAGATCCAAAGCCTCTAGAGGGTCATGATGGCATTTATAGGGTGAGCGTTGAGAGCCACGAGCCTCCACCACAACAGAGCATTGATTGCCACACCATGGGCTTCTTGAGCACCACATATTACTTGTTCATGCCCCAGTTATACAAAGATGATGGTGCACTCGAACCACGTTGCCCAATCGACCACATACTTGGTAGTTGATCCAGAGCCCAGATGGGGTTTTATCTCATCTAGAGAGATATGGGAGGGCTTGTGTCATCATTCTAGCCCTTATTGATGGAGCATTGACATTTTCAATCCAATTTGAGGCCCATGAGACCATTCCTTGTGCCCCATAGCCACTTGGGAGCACCGTAGATGTTTTGCTTGGAAACCAAGGGGCCGCCCCCTTGGTCATCATTTTGGGAGCCCTCCTCTTCATCTTGGGACATGGAGGACTTATCTAGGCCTTCCAAAGATCCCCTTGCACCATTATTCTATCATTTTGGCCTCATTAGGAAGACTTATTTTGTAGTCTTAAGCTATTTGGTGGCCTTGTCATCAATAGGGTTGTTATTTTGCATATTAAAGTCATTTTTAGGGGCTAATTAGGCTAATTAAACCAAATCGAATTAGTGAAGGCTCATATAAATAAAATGTGAGCCTCATTTGTAACTCATCATACTTTGGATTTGGGATCTCTCTTGAAAAAGAATTCGGAGATACAATAGAGGAAGACATCTGGATGTTTCTTGATGAATTATGATGTTTGGATAAATTCATTGGCTATCTTGGAGCTTCTTTTTGGCAATATTGTGGATGGATATACTCTTCTTTATCATGTAAGTGCCATATGATGCTTTGTTTATATTGTGTTGAATATATAATGCATGGAAATTGTTCTTATGGTGATTAGATGTGCCCTAATTAATGCAAATTTCTTGAACCATTGAAATCTATTGGAATTTGCATGTGTTTACTCATTAGATAAAGAATGAATGAATGTTCCTAGAGTATTGATTAGTAAGCATCCTTGAAACTCCATAAAATTGTCATTTAAGTATAAAATTCTAGAAGTTGTTTTGTTGTTGCAACATCTAGGGCAGCGAAATTTCCTCTAGGTCTCCTTGAAGAGCGAATTGCCATCTCATGGTCTATCTTGACACCATTTCTCCCAATTAGCAGGCACTGAGTCTAGAATCCTTGGCGATCACATTAACTCAACGAAATATCATTCTTTCACCTCTTTTCTTCCTCTTTTCTTCGTCCCTCTAAAGGTAAGGAGATTTTCTGCGGCTTGGGGTTAGTTTTTGTAGCATCTGATGGTGTTCGAGTCTCGAGACTTTATGGAAAGGCTAAAACACAGGAGTTCTCCAAAACCTAGAATTCGTTTCTGGAAATTCCACCTAGAGATGGCTCAATTAAATTAATTGACCATATTAAAAAATTTCCTAAGTCTAACTTAAGAAAAAAAGTTAATTAATAATAATTAATTGAGAAATGTGAGAATTATCTAGAAACTCACATGGATCGACTTGGAGATGATCTCAAGCATCGATTAAGTTTTAATTGTAGCCGTTAGAGTCCCAACTGGAGATTAGAAGAAGAGGTTGATGGGTAGATGGAGAACACACCAATGTTGATACTCAGTTGCCCAAGCAGTTCGAATTGCTAAGTGCATGAGTGATTGGGTGGCGGGAGAGGTCAATAGTGATCCAGAGGTAGTTTTCTAGTTCCAGAGAGTCTGAAAGAGGAGGCCAAAATTATTCTCCAGGGGACTGCACAGAGGCAGTGCAGAGCCTCAAGTGAGCAGTGTGGTTTGGCTAAAGGGGAGGATGTTTTAAGTTCTAGAGGTCGGGAAGATTTTCCAGAGGGCCAAAGAAGCATTTTCCTAGTCAGCAGCAGGCAAGATGGCTAGATTGGCATCAGTTCCAGGCCAAGCATGTGAGTGTTTGTGCCAGGGTGACGCAGGGCCTGCATAGAGCAGGTGGACAACTAGCTTTTTAGAGGCAGTCAATTGCCAATATTGTTTAGAGAGAGGGTAAAATCGCTCATTATATGTTTGCTAGTATTTCTCTTGGGTAGAATCACCAGTTTGACGACATTTTATTGTACTTCGAATTTCTGCTACATAATAATAATATAAACCCTGAGCTGTTGCAACTGATTTTCCCACATTGGGTTTTTTAGGGGACTTTTGTCCAAAAATAACAGTGTCATTTTTATGTGTGTGCTAGCATTTCTCAATTTCCAACGCTTTTATTTTCTGCAATATTTTATTTGTGAAGATTGCGGTGTGATTAATTTGTTGTTTCCAATGTTCCATAGGAATAAACTGCATAATCAATTTACAGTTAGATGAATTAATTCCAGATGCTGCAATAAAAATTTCGTAGAAATTATCACATGGTATCAGAGTGAGTTTGACAGACGGGAAGCTTAGAGGCGGAGAAAGGAAAATTCATTGTTTAGAGGGAGCAACAAGACGAATTTTCTGAGGTTGTGCAATGCTTAACCAGGCAGTGTGAATTGCTGGGTAAAGGTTTGATTTTCCAGTTGCAGTTGCAAGAAAGTTCGATTTGTCTGGAATAGTGATTCAAACAGGTAGAGAGAGCAACAACTCGGTATTTTCGCTGAGCAAATGTCTTGTCTAGGCACGAAAGGTTTTGCAGCAATTTGCTAAAGCAGAATCAGTGTCGGGTGGAAGAGAAATTGCACACATAGAGGGAGGAATTTCCAAATTTTTCTAGAGGGTTTCCAATTCCAATTTTCTGGATGAGATCCATACTTTTCTAGTTGCAAAAGATCGTGTGAGTTTATCAGACAAGGCAGTTCGAGGTGCTGGGGTTACAGTTCGAGTGCTAGTTTTTGGAGGACATTCAGAAATGCTGAGTGAGTAGTTCCAGATGACAGTTGAAGGCAAAGTGAGGTAGACAGAGCAGTGTTGCGCATTCTAGGAGGGAGTGCGAGTTTTAGAATAGGAAGCTAAGCATGAGAACAAGAGGAGATTCTAGTTTTTGCAGAGATGACCATAGTCGGGCTTAGAGATCAAGACATATAGGAAGGGGCCTCCAACTATGCCATTTGGAAGGCCAGGATGTCCTTTCTCCTTGATGAGCTGGTTTGAAGACCTATGCAGAAAATGTTGTTGCAGAACCTACTGATGCAGATCAGTTGAAAGAATTCAAGGAGATGGCCAAAACAAAGCAGATGATCCTGGATGGAGTCCAGGACCAAATAATCTTGCATATATTGGCTAAGAATACAGCTAAGGAGATGTGGGATACTCTTGCAGGGCTATACCAGAATCCTTCCAAGCAGCGGAAGATTTTTTTGAAAGAGAAGCTGAGGAACATCAGGATGATCAAGGGTGAAGGCATTGATCCCTTTCTCACTAGAATTCAGGATATTCGGGATCAACTTATAGCCATAGGAGAAGCGCCTCAAGATACAGAGCTTGTGCGTTTGGCCCTAAATAGTGTCTCCAAGAATTGGGAAATCTTCGTGCAAGGCATTCTAGGATGAGATACATTACCAAGGTGGGACAGGATGTGGTCAAACCTACAGCAGGAGGAGATGAGGCAAGCACTAGTGAGGACCTCCACCAGTGACAGCAATAGCAAGGGATCGAAAGGTGTGAAGGAGGAAGATAATGTGGCCCTTGCATCAAAGGGTCTTGTTGCCACCCAAATTGTACAAACAAGATGTGACAACGCCTAGGACAGGGGATGATCACTCTGATCCCCGCTCACTCTGTTCTGGTTGTGTGCCTACAGTAGGCTATGGGGGGTAATCCCTATGAAATGTGAAGATGAGAGACTCTTTGGCAACCAACAAGTTCGGGAGACAACTTAATGGCCTAGCAACTTGGTTAATTTAGCAAGTTAAAGTTTAGATTAGATTTATCTTGAAAGACTAGTGCCTTGATGGAGTCAAATACTTGCTTTGTACAAATTATTTACTTAGTAACCAGATGAATGGTTGCTACCTTAGGATGCTTCACTATCCTAAATGAAATGCAAATCCTACAATCTAAGTGAGATGCAAAATCTTGGTCTATTTAAATTTATATGCTTATCTAGGTGAATCCTGATTCCTTCCTCTTAACTGTTTTGAAGCTAGTCTCTAGAGTAGGTTGTGAGATAGAAACCAAACGGAAGCAAGCTATGGCTTGATTAACAATCCCTCCCCTTGAGTTCTAACCACCCGATACCTCTGGCGCTGCATAGACTATGGCTCCAATGGCTGCAAGGTCACCGTGTTAACCACTAAAGGGCGTCTAGGCTTTGCAAGCTGGGTGAGAAAGGTGGCCTTATCCTTCTATCAACCAAGCTAATGCTAGGAAGTAAGTTAATTAATGCAAAACTACAACTAAGGTGCAAGTGCAAAATATGGGTGGTTAATCTTAAGGTGAGATTGTTAAGGTTTACAAGTACTTGAAGACAATGATATTCAATCTAGAACAATGAAGTACTTAACAATAAATAACGACAATCTTTACCACAAGAGAAAGTGCTCAAGATACACGGTGCCAGAAAATGTTGCCATGATGACTAGTAGATAATTAAATTGACAAGATTAAAACCCCTTTAACAATTAGATAAGGATCTTTTAAGCATAATTAGCAAATCTTTAAGATTATAACAATGAAACTTCGATATGCCAATTTAATAGACGAGAGAGATTAAATTCCTTATGGACACAATTAGATCTCTTATCACAATTATGATTAGGCTTGATTAAGTGCTTTAAGAGTGTATTTGGTTAACAAGATTGTAAATCCACAATGTCAATGAAGAGCAATGTGCCCACTTATCTAAATAATGATAGCAATGAGAAACTAGAACATTAATCCACAATGTTACTTAGAGCCAATCTCATCAAACAATTACCAAATCCAATTAGAGCACTTGTGTTTGTTATTGCCATTAGAAATATGCTTATGCAAGAGTGCAAATGGATGCCAATGATGAAAAAATGCAATGGAATGCAATATGGGGCAGCCAAGGAACAAATGATTGCAGCAGTAAGAAAATCACCCAATTCCACTAGAAAAATACTTATCCAAGATGCACAAGATATGAAGAACAAATGCAAAATGAAATTAGATGATTTCCAACACCTTTTGCCACAACTGTAAGTCTTATTTCAGACCTTTATGCAATGTGTATCAGACCTTGAATTATTATGACAACCTTTAAGAAATGATAAAAAAAAATGCCAAGAGATGTAAGCCTAAACAATGCCAACGATTTGCCAATGATAACATATGTTTGTAATGCCAATATTATGCATTTTAATGATTGTTGTAGGTGAATTTATATGGCTGTAGCATGTTGATTTTTGTAGCTTGGGAGGTACTCCAAGCCTTGAGGATCGAGGGTTTGGAGGAAGGAGCTCTACAAGTCGCTTTGTGGGCTTGAAACCCAAGCTTGGGGTTTTGTACTCATCGATGTTTGGGCCAAAATTGTGACGAGATTGCGACATGTGATGGATGAGGATGATAGTCGACGAAGAGACGAATCCAACGCATCGAGAATCATCAAAATCCGAGTTATCTAAAGAGAGATATTAATTTTTTAAGTTAATGAGTAGGCTTGTGTCACAAAGTTTAGGTCAACCTAGTGTTTTTGGTCACCTTATGACAGTTGGCAGCCCACCTTCATGAGATTCGTTGAAGCCCTTGAGAAGGCTACATATTAAGGGCATGTGTTGTTGAAGTTTCTAAGTTTACTTAGTTTAGAAACTCTTCATGCACTTTTTCTGATTTATTCCTACTACTAGTTATTTTTCTTTAACAAGTTATTTACAAAGTAAGTATTGAAAATAAACACCAGTGCATGCTCAACATATTACAGATCAGCAACTAAAAGAAACAAGAACAAACACACATGACACCATTATTTTTTGGACCAATGTCCCCGAAAAAACCCAATGCAGGAAAACGGTGCAGCTATCTGAGGGTTTTCTTATTAAGCAATATCAAAGTACAATCTGGGTGCCGAAATTGGCCTACCCAACAGAGAATTTCCTTAGAAGCTATACCTCACAGTTTGAGAGAAATCTCCTTGCTGAAACCCCGAAAAACCCTTCCGGCAGTTCCTCAGCACAACACTGCTCTGCAACCCCAGCGTTTGCCCAATCTGGACTGCGTCAGCCATTCCTAGCCCAGCGCTGGCCCTGTGTCAGCCCTAGGAGGCCCTACGTCAGCTCTGGGAGCCTCTGCATCAGCCACGCTGGCCCCTCTGGTGCTTTGCGCAGCACTTGGCTGCCTCTGCGTGGCCTTGCGTGAGCTCTTGCTGGTTCTGCGTCACTCTCTTTGGCTACTGTGCTGCTCTTCTAGCACAATCTCCGCCTTCTCTATTTCTCTGTACTCTATACCCCTCAGTTGCTCTCCCGATCACTGATTCTATCTCTCTTAGCAAACCCCACTCTAGAGAATAGAATGACTGATCACTATGGTGTATTCTCCAAGTGACCCTCAAGCCTCCTCTTATACTTTTCCTGTTGACATCTCAACGGCTGAGATTAAGTCCCTAATCAACAACTAAGATTAGATTTGGCTTGATCCATGTCTTTTGGACCATTCTAACACAGATTCATATTAATACACATTAATATTTTATTTTCCCTAAGTTTAGACTTAGGGACTCCATTAAAAATATTAATTATTTTAATATCTCCTGATCTGTTTAGAATCTGCCCAAACCCTTTTTGGGTATTGGAGATCTCATGTGCCCCAACCTCTCCACCAAATTTCGTGGCTAGAGCACATCCGATGCTACCCCAAATCAACATGTGTGAGGTTATTTTACACGTCCAAAGGAGCCCAACGAAGGTGAAGGAAAGCATAGTTTATGCCTCCTTCTAGACTGTTTGGGAGCTGAGTACCTACAAGCAGGAGGCCAAGGTCATGGAGGGAAATTCTAGGCAAGTGAAGGAGTGAGTAATGGTCTCGCTCTACGAGAAATGCATCTTTGTTTAGGGCCATAGATAGAGGCATCTTCAGCGAAGAAGAGAGGAGTCGTTTAGGGCTCTCTTGTAACTATTTGAAGGGTGTGTTAATCTATAGGTAGGCCAAGGAGAAGGGGACTGTTATGGGCACATTTTGGAGTGGTCTTTATTACTATAACACCCCGAGGAGATCACAGACATGTGGTGGTTGTTTGGAGAGCTAAACAAGCCTAAATAAGGTGCTATAGGTGCCTAACAAGACAACAAGTGGCAGAGGCGTGTAGATTCAAGGAGGTCGCAGTGTTTTGTTGATCAGTGGTTGTCATTGATGTCAACCTAAGCAGCACCAGGGGCTACCCCGATCTTGCAAGGGCATTTTGACTTGACTACCTACTCTATTTTGAGTCAAGGATCTTCTCAATGGATTCTACTCGTCGAGATGTTGCTGTTGATATATGGCACGTCAAGTACTTCTTCACGGTTTGAGAGATATTCATGTTTGAAGTTAATAACCCCAATTAGTGGGCTAAACCCCATGGGGTTGTAGCATGGCATTTATCATTGATTTTGGTCATTGAATAGTCAATAATTAATAATTTTTTAAGCTCCTAAAATCCCTCCATCATTCTCTATAGAAGCCCGTCTCAACTCTATAAAAAGAAATTTCATATATCCTCCAAAAGCAGTGATCATGGCATTTTCGCTATAACTTTATTTCTGTGAAGTCTTAGATGCTGAAATTAAAACCCATTTGAGCCGAAATGCTGATGAACGTTGTGACTGAATTTCAGATCTTGGTTCGCTATATTTTCAGAGATATGATCTATGGAAGTTAGGGTTTTTGCAGGCTCCCGAATTTCATCTCAAAGAGGTGACCTTGGGAAAATCGTCATAACTCTCTCTCTGAGAAGCAGATTGGAATTCTGTAAAAAGTGGCGGATAGTGCACGGACTGTAGTTTTTCGTATATCAATTTTAGAACTGAAGGAGGAAACAATGACACGTGGCATGCCGTACAAGTTCGCTCTACTGAACTAGTCCATAATTAGGTCATTGTGAGAGATTGGGCATAACTTTGCCTTGAAGAATCCAAATCGGGTCAGACCTGTGGATTGGAAAGAAGACTCAAAGGGCTACTACAAGACCAAAGATCACATATTGGTGATTTGAAATCACAGAGATACATCAGATTCAATATCGTGCTCCTAGAAGGCAAGAAAAAAATAAATTAGATCAAGTGCTGTCAAGCGCTGCAAAGGACCAGACTTTCTAGGGCAGCAAAGAGCAAGGTGCAACAAAATGATGCAGTAGAGGTAAGCTCCAGGTAAGTATCTTCTGTATATACATGTTCATCTCTTAATTGCATTAGGTTCTTTGTATTCTAATTTGTTGTTTTTGTTTAGCACTGACATATGCTCTGCAGGGTGAGGTAAGTTTTGCTATTATCATGTTATGGGTATTTCCTTGAAGACTTTTTGCAGGTATTATATATTCATTAAGAGAAGACTCAATGCATAATCTAATGTTCTGAAGAGTGAGAAAGGGTAGCATGACAAGAGCAACAATCATGGTGCAGAACAACAACAATAAGTTCACCACATGAAGTCTTCAAGTGGGCAACACTGCATACAATCATTGTATAGAGTCATTGTAAAAGCATCACTGTAAAATTTGTACAAGTGTCTATCTGCCAAGAGTTGAAGACGCAGTGTCAGGAGGTCTAGGATCATCATTAGGGGGTTGTGTCATAGTTGGGGTTATGGTCTACTGTGTCTTCTTCTTGTACATCATTCTATATCATTGTAAACTAGACCATTTTCCCTGGTACGGGAGTCCATTCTTCTTTTATTCTTCTATAGGGTGGTAGGGTGGTGCTAGGCTAGTGCATGAAGCCGCCAACAGGTTCAAGCCTGTGAAAACTTCAGGGTGGTAGGGTGGTGCTAGGGTGAATTTTAGCTCATTGGGTGTTGGGGCATCTGTTTAGTTGACTACTGAAGAATCTCGGGCGTTGGAGTGTCCATCCAATGGGAGCCGGAGTAGAATGCTTTTCTAGATTCTAGGAAGTTGGAGCTTTCTTTTCAATTGGAGTTGAAGATTAAAGAATTATTAGAAAAGCGTTCAGGTGGTTTTTGTCCCAAAAGGGGTTTCCACCTTAAAAACTATGTGCATTTGTGTTCCTTTTGTTTGCTTCTACCATTGTACAAACACTAATAATAATTGAAGATTAACTAATGCTCTGAAAGATTAATAATAATACTAATTGAAAGGAATACTGATTCACTGCCCCCCTCTCAGTATTTCCAACAATTGGTATCAGAGCTTGGTTCCTTCAATAACAGTTTAACAATTGGAAGGAGATCATGGAGCATACCAAGAATGGTGTACCTCTGTTCAATGAAAATAATTATGCACTCTGGAAAGGAAGAATGGAGGTCTATCTCTTGGCGCAAGGTTATGAAGTATGGGACACTGTTCAAAATGGCTTTACACCAACCGCGGATGAACAAGGTAAGAAGAATTTGGTAAATGATGCAAAAACAAAGAATATTATTATCAGTGGACTTATTGAATCTGCTTATCATAAGGTGTTGGGTTTTAAAACCGCCAAAAATGTATGGGACAAGCTTGAGAATATATATGCAGGTGACTCAAATGTCAAAGAAGCAAAGCTTCAAATCTACAGAGCAAAATTTGAGCAACTCAGAATGAAAGAAGATGACAACATTGCTGCATACTTCCAACATGTTGATGAAATAACCAACACTCTGGAAGGATTGGGAGAGCCTGTTGATGAGAAGACTATTATACAAAAGATTCTTAGAACGTTACCAGGAAGATTCAACCCAAAGGTATTGGTCTTAGAATACAGTGCAAATCTAGCCAAACTCGGCAAAGAGGAATTACATGGAGTTCTCATAGCATATGAAATGACACTTGATGAAGAAGAGGGTACTTCGCATGTAGAAACTGCGTTCACTACATCTAAGAAAACCAATAAGGACAAACAACCTTCAAAGGCAAAGACCTACACCTACAAGTGTGAAGAAAAGGAAGATGATGAAGAAAGTTTTTTCAGATGGAGAATATGCTTACTTTACGAGAAAACTAAAAATTGGTAAGGGAAAATTCAAAGGTAAAATTCCATTGATATGTTTCAGTTGTGGTGAGGTTGGGCATTTCGCAGCAAAATGTCCGAATAGAAGTGATGGAAACTCAAAAGGAAAGAAAGGCTTTAAGAAATTCAATAAGCAAGGCAAGAAGAAAGGATTCAAAAGGAACTTTCTCTCTAAAGAAGATAGCTCATCATTCGATGAAGACAGTGACAGTGAAGAAGAAGCCAATGAGAGAGTATTGTTTATGGCCAAGCACAATAAACAAGAGGTATCAAACAATGAAGAAGAAGGGTTGACCATAGAAGAATTTTCTAAGGAGGCAATCAAGCTTATAAAAGAGCTCAAGGCTGAGAAGATCTGTTCCAATACTCTTGAAGAACAAGTTCAAGGTCTCAAAATTGAAGTTGAAGAACACAAATGTATTGAAGAGTCACTTCAAAAGAAGTTGGAAGAAAGAAACCGAGAAAGGGAAGCATTAGAAGCCGAAGTAGTCTCGCTGCGTAAGGAAGTGAAGAAGGGAAAAACTGTCCAAAACTATGCCAACAACTCAAGGGCGTTGGAAGAACTCATCAACAATCAACGATCTTACAATGACAGAACTGGCCTCGGTTACAAAAAAGAAGAAGCAGGACCTTCTACAACAAAATACAATGAACCTATGAGATCTAACAGGCATGTAGACTTCATTGGACAAGATTCGCAAGAACAACCTTGGAAGACAATTCCCCGACGAAGATTTCCTCCCAGGTATCAACCTATCTTTTATGGTCACTGTTATTCATGTGGAAGGTTTGGACATAGAGCTTTAGAATGTTGCATGTATGTTTGGAATGAATATAATTCCAAGAGATCTCTCAAAAATGGATATTCCAGAACTCAACATAATATCCACAAATTTGATCATTTGAGAGATGATGTCGAATGTTACAAATGTAACAATTTTGGACATATGGCTAGGGATTGTGAAGTTCCAGACATGTACAACTATTATCGATAAAACCCTAGAAGCAAATTTGCAGGATCACGAGATAAACACCAAATAGAATTTTCTATGAATAACATCAAATGTTACAAATTTCATAACTATGGACACATAGCTCGTAGTTGCAAGTACAAGATGAAATCAACCATGAATGAAAAGCTTGACGATGAGAATAAGAAGGTTTGGAAAGGAAAACAGGTACAGGATGAACAAGTACAAGATGACCAAGAAAAGCAAGAAGGCAATAAGGTCCCAACATTTATGCTTTCACGATTCGTAATGGATTGTGAGGAATCAACAGCTACTTCGGTTAATGACTTGAGTCAAGACAATCCGTTAAATGACACATTATTATGAAGAATTCAACTTATCGACTCCTAGAAATTCGAAGATGCGTCTATGCAACAATATATGACACAAGTCTACAATTGATAGACAGGTAGTTTGAAAAATATGGCAGTTTCATTACATGTTCAGGGGGAGAATAATAGTTGACGTATTATAGATTCAAGAAAGGAAGCATTGACAAGCAATCTCTATGTGAAAATGGATCAAGAAAATCTAACAATTATCGAGATATCTCAACAGGATAAAGGAATATTCATATATCAAATCAAGTACATCAAGGAAATGCTCAATAAATTCAAGATGGAAGATTGCAAGCCAGTCCTTACCCCCATGGTAACATGTTGCAAGTTAAGCTTAGAAAATTCGTCAAAGGATGTGGAACAAAGGTTGTATAGATCCATGATTGGTAGTCTCTTATATGTGACAGCCTCCTGGCCTGATGTGATGTAGGCAATTGGACAAGTAGCCAGATTCCAAGAAGCACCAGAAGAATCTCATATTATTGCCGTCAAAAAAATTATTCGGTATCTTAAGGGCATAATGGAATATGGTCTATGGTATCCCAAAGGAAATGATCTGGTCATCCAAGCTTATACAAATGTAGATTGGGCAGGAAGTGTTGATGATCGTAAGAGTACCAGTGGAGCAGCATTCTATCTAGGTGGTTGTCTTGTTTCATAGTTAAGTAAAAAGCAATCTTCAATCTCGTTATCCACAGCAGAAGCAGAATATGTCACGGCAGCAGCTTATTGTACTCAAGTTCTTTGGATGAAGCAAACTTTGCAAGATCTTCAAGTCAAGTTCGATGAGCCTATTCCCATCTTTTGCGATAACACCAGCACCATCAGGATCTCCAAGAATCATGTGATGCATTCCAAAATGAAGCACATTATGATTGAATGTCATTTCGTTAGAGAGAAGGTCGCTGAAAAGAATATCAAGCTTGAATATGTTGGTAAAAAGGAACAAATTGCTGACATCTTTACCAAACCATTACCTTGTGAAGCATTTGAGTATCTTCATCAAAAGCTTGGGATTCTCCCAAGTTTTCATTAGACTTTGTCTCTTATCTACTCGAGTAGAAAGGGGGAGTGGAGGTGTGTACGGGTCCGCAGGATCAATGTTTGTCAGGGGAAGTTACCCTTTGCTATTGATGACAAAGGGGGAAAGAAGGCAGTAGGAAGAGGTGTCATGATCACAGGCGAAGTACTTGTGTTGCCATCAATGCCAAAGGGGGAGATTGTTAATCAGTGGTTGTCATTGATGTCAACCCAAGCAGCACTAGGGGCTACCCTGATCTTGCAAGGGCATTTTGACTTGACAACTTACTCTATTTTGAGTCAAGGATATTCTAGATGGATTCTACTCGTCGAGATGTTTCCGTTGATATATGGCACGCCAAGTAATTCTTCACGGTTTGAGAGATATTCATGTTTGAAGTTAGTAACCCCAATTAGTGGGCTAAAACCCCATGGGGTTGTGGCATGGCATTTATAATTGATTTTGGTCATTGAATAGTCAATAATTAATAATTTTTTGAGCTCCTAAAATCCTTCCAAGATTCTCTATGGAAGCCCCTCTCAACTCTATAAAAAGAAATCTCATATATCCTCCAAAAGCAGTGATCGTGGCATTTTCGCTATAACTTTATTTCTACGATGTCTTAGATGCTGAAATTAAAACCCATTTGAACCGAAATCCTGATGAACGTCATGACTGAATTTCAGATCTTGGTTCGCTATATTTTCGGAGATATGATCTGTGGAAGTTAGGGTTTTTGCAGGCTCCTGAATTTCATCTCAAAGAGGTGACCTTGGGAAAATCATCATAACTCTCTCTCTGAGAAGCGGATTGGAATTCTGTAAAAAGTGGCAGATAGTGCACGAACTGTAGTTTTCTGTGTATCAATTTCAGAACCGAAGGAGGAAACAGTGACACGTGGCATGCCGTACAAGTTCGCTCTACTGAACTAGTCCATAATTAGGTCGTTGTGAGAGATTGGGCATAACTTTGTCTTGAAGAATCAAAATCGGGTTAGACCCGTGGCATTGGAAAGAAGACTCAAAGGGCTACTACAGGAAAAAAAAGATCACATATTGGGGATTTGAAATCACAGAGGTACATCAGATTCAATATCATGCTCCTAGAAGGCAAGAAAAAAAACCTAGATCAAGTGTTGTCAAGGGATACAAAGGACCAAACTTTCTAGGGCAGCAAAGAGCAAGGTGCAACAAAATGATGCAGCAGAGGTAAGCTCCAGGTAAGTATCTTTTGTATATACATGTTCATCTCTTAATTGCATTAGGTTCTTTGTATCTTAATTTGTTTTTTTTGTTTAGCACTGACATATGCTCTGCAAGATGAGGTAAGTTTTGCTATTATCATGTCATGGGTATTTCCTTGAAGACTTTTTGCAGGCATTATATATTCATTAAGAGAAGACTCAATGCATAATCTAATGTTCTGAAGAGTGAGAAAGGGTAGCATGACAAGAGCAACAATCAAGGTGTAGAACAACAGCAGGAAGTTCACCACATGAAGTCTACAAGTGGGCAACACTGCATACAGTCATTCTAAAAGTATCATTTTATAGACTCCAAAGTCATTGTAAAAGCATCATTGTAAAAGTTGTACAAGTGTCTATCTGCCAAGAGTTGAAGAGGCAATGTTGAAAGGTCTAGGATCATCATTAGGTGGTTGTGTCAATAGTTGGGTTTATGGTCTACTGTGTCTTCTTCTTGTACATCATTCTATATCATTGTAAAGTGGACCATTTTCCCTAGTACGGGAGTCCATTCTTCTTTTATTCTTCTATAGGGTGGTAGGGTGGTGTTAGGGTGAATTGTAGCTCATTGGGTGTTGGGGCATCCGTTCAATTGACTACTGAAGAATCTTGGGCGTTAGAGCGTCCATCCAGTGGGAGCTGGAGAAGAATGCTTTTCTAGATTCTAGGAAGTTGGAGCTTTCTTTTCAATTGGAGTTGAAGATTAAAGAATTATTAGAAAAGCGTTCAGGTGGTTTTTGTCTCGGAGGGGGTTTCCACCTTAAAAACTGTGTGCATTTGTGTTCCTTTTTTTTACTGCTATCATTGTACAAACACTGATAATAATTGAAGATTAACTAATGCTCTGAAAGATTAATAATAATACTAATTGAAAGGAATATTGATTCACCTCCCCCCCCCCACCTCATTCTTTCCAACATGTTTGTGGATGTTTTGGTCACAGATGGAGGGCTGATGTGGGTTACAACTTATAGGTGTGCCCTAACCAATGATCAGACTTCAATCCATGGACAACAGTTGAAAGGTATGATATTTCTCCATTCTATCCTTGTGTTGGGTCTAGCTTTGGGCCAATTTGGATGGTTGATTTGATGAGATCTTTGGACATCCCAAAGAGAAAGTTTATCAAAAGTAGTATATGTGTCAAGAGGAGCAGCAGGAAGTTGCAGGGCAGAGGTGTGTTAGCCCTCTTGACTTGATGTGACTTGCAAATGGATGGTGTGCTTGGAGAGGCAGATTTGAGGAGTTTGTGGGCAAGTAAGAGGAGGGTTTCCTAGAGTCTTGGATGTCATAACTAGAGTGTAGATACTACAACAAGTATTGGACACTCGTGGTCTGTTGGAGGGTAGTGTGAGAGTGGACCAAGTGTGTACAAGGATTGGGCATTTATGGTATGTTGGAGGACAACGTGATATTGTCCAAGTTGGAGCTTGGTGTGCACCATCTTCATGGACTTAGGTGATTGCTAGAGTGGCAAAAGTTGAGCTCAAGGTTTGATGAGCCAGAGGAGCAGTTGAACAACCCTAGACTTGTGTGTGGAGAAAGATATCTACAATAGAAGATGGGCAATCCTCCTAGCTCGTGTTCATTGTAGGAGATGGACATCTTGCAGTGATAGGTGGCAGTCCTTTGTGCCCTATGTTAGTCTTCATTAGAGCAGCGCAAGAAGACCATAGTGGGTTGAAGTCCCTGAGTAGCTAAGGAACAGCACTAGGTAGATTGAGAGTTGTTCACAAACGAAGTTGTGAACAACTCGATAGGAGTCTCGATGTGTTGTGCCTTTGATGGACTAAGGCACAACGAGTGAGCAGATTGATAGCCGAGGTTCAGTGGCCAGATGGACTTGGAGCATTGATAGAGGCAGGAGCGGTAGATCGAGAGTCGAAGGACTAGGCAGGTACAAGGTACGACTGAGAGGAGCTGAGAGAGCATGCGACAACCAGATGGTCAGAGTATCTTATTGAGGGTAGATTGGTTGTCGATGGATTGACACCAAGCCCTTGTTTTGCATTCTTGTACTAGTGGATACTTGAGGGCCATTATCCCTGGTACAGGAGCCCTAGATTGTTGTATTATTCAGGTTCATTAATATAACAAAGTTAGGTTATTGTACAAAATTGTAAAAAGTTGTCTATATTTTGTGCACTATTAGATTTCCTGTTGTTATATTCTGTTGTGCAAAGTAGCTTCGTTGTGATTCTTGGTTTGGTAGCGCCAGTGATTTAAGCTTCTATCCTAGACACCAGGGTCGTGAAAAAACAACATAGCAATCATATCAGATCTGAAAATTACCCAATATTCAACAAACATTCACTCATGTGCATCCAATTGGACTTTAGATTAACTTTTAATGCCTTTGATGATTAATGAATAAATTTAGGCTTATTTTAAAAGTGTTTAAGCCCTGAATATACTGCTATCATAAAAATGCTTTAGAATTCAAGATGAGGACAAAGATAAGAATGAGGGATTATGGAACAAACTAAGACACCTAGTGGCCTTGTAGATGAGTAGAGAGGCTCCCAATGAACTTGAATGCCGGCAACCACTAGGTTAGCTCTGGAATCATTGCAAAACCAAGTGTTAGAGATGAAAGACCAATGTAAATTAAAACAATGACTGAAAAATGGCCAAATGAGGGCTAGAGGAGGAGGCTAGGGCTAGAAGAGGGCCAATGATAAGCCTAAAAGGGCAAGAAAAGGCTGAATGAGGGGGAAGAAAACCTTAGAAGGCCACGACCAAGGAGGAGAAGGCCACAAGGGTTGACACAGGGCTAGGAAAGGCCCTAGAGGGCCTGTTGCTAAGGGCTAAGCCCCTTTAGGGGTTGCGGTTAGGGCTTGAAGTGGGGTCGAGGGCCAAATGAGGTAGACCAAGGCAAATGAAGGGGGTCGAGGCCCCTTAAGTCTTGCGACCTGAGGTTAAAGCCCTAACAGGGCTACCGCTAAGCCTAAAAGGCTAGCGGCCTAGGGAAAAGCCCCATAAGGGGTTGCGGCCAAGCAAAGGAGAGGGGGTGAGGGCCTTAGAAGGACTCTAGGGCTCACGACTAGGGAAAAGGAGGAGGACGGCTAGGCCTGAGGGCCTAAAAGAATTTTCCAGAAAATTGCAATTATCGAAAATGCTGAAAGTCATTGCCAAAATGCTGGACGACTTCTCTTCTTCAGCTAGATGTTGATTTGCTGGAAGCTGGGGAGACTAGATCTTACGCTCAAGGGCCTAGATTAACCTTCCTTGCTTGGATGAGTAGCCTAAAAAAATTTGCTGCTTCAAACCCTTGAGCTACCACCTGCAAAATGAATAAAAGAATTCCAAACCCCAAATATATATACAAAATTATAAAACCCCAAATACCCAAGTGCTGCAAAATAACAAGGGTTAGAAAAATAATTTACAAATATTTACAATATTTACAAATTAAATTTACAAGATCTCATTAGCAAATTAATTATTTTAGCCCAAGAACAAATAATAATTTTGAAAAGTAATTTTTGAATAAATGCTAATGGATTAATAATTTTGAAAGATAGATATTGGCTAGAACCCTTCTGCAAAATTAATTACCACAATGAAATCTCAGAGCCCAAACATAGTCGATTCTTCCCCACAGTCTGTGAACTTGGAGCCTAAGGGTTAGCGTACTTGTAAATCTCTGTAATTTTCTCAAAGTAAAATTGTTAGATCATATGGTGAATCAGGTCACCTAAGATAACATGTAACAATAGAATGTTCTTATCACCGACAAATGAAATAACAATTTCAAAAATATTCAGCATAATATAGGATAACGCATAACTAATACATAACAAAGATCAATAGAAGAAGAACACCATGAACTAAAACCCAAAGTCTTTCTATTATGATAAAACATGTTCCCAGCAGCGCAACAACTCAATACCAACGTTACAAATTTTTTCTCATTTAGAGATCATCCAAAGATATCAAATAGAAGCTCATAGCTTCTTTATATAGAGAAACCCCTCCAATTGGAAAATATTAGCTAGTTGTCTTGATCCTCGTCAAAATAATCTCGATCGTTGAAAATAACTTGATCATAATTTAATCTCCGCCGTCAAATTTTTAATTTTAAGGAAAAATTTGAATTTCTTTTAAAAACCACTTTTAATTAATCAAAAAATTAATATTTTGGATTAATTTCCTCAAAAACTTGACTTTGACTCAAATTTTCTTAAAATATCCATTTTTTCCTTTGGGGAAGGACCTCCAAAAGTTGACTTCTCTTTGACTTAATTTTTTATTATTTTCCACTTGGAGAGATTAATTTCTCTATATTATTTTTTGACTCAAAATTAATTAATTTTCTGGCTTAGGATTTTAATTTAATTTAGCCAGAAAATTTAATTAATTGACTATAGAGGGGATTAATAATTTTTTCCACCCTCAAATATTATAGCCATGGTTTTTTATTACGAGGGACCATGCACTAAAATATTTTTTACATCAAATAATTAGAATATCAACCCTTGAAAGGGGAAAACAACTTTACACATAAACCCTCAATAATTTATACAATTCTGTTACACAATATGATGTAGTGTGAAACCAAGTGTGCTTGTAATAAAATAATTTAGCCATGGTTTCTGATTGCGAGGGACCATGCACTAAAATTATTCCCAAACACACTTTTACAATAGACTCAATATAACACTAGGACTCACCTAAGACCTTGTCAACAAATTCCACCCTAGCTTTGGGGTTTAAGCTGGAAGAAAAACTCTGCCGATTATGTGTGTTTACAAACACACATAATTCGGGGAGGTTAAAAAACTTCCTAGGATGAAATTCTTTGCCAAAATTAGAGGCTTACCTAGGTGTTGTTACATAATTAAATGGTCATACTAGCATCATTTACAATACAACTTGCAGAAATTGGGTTTACAATGATATAATCATGTTGGTTGATGACTTTGATCTTTGAAAAATTTTCTTCACTTTTTTGTACTTTGCTTGCTTGGACTGTTGACAAAGTGTGGTCAACATCTGGCTCTACTTGGGGACACGTTGCTTCGTTAAAGGAATGTGAGAATCCAGAATCCTGTATCCAAGAAAACAAAAGTCCATCAAATAAATATCCCAGGGTTAAATTGATGCAATAGATATCTTGTAGGAGTTCACTTTGCTTTGGTACCGCTTGGCACCCTACAAACTATGTTGGATATGTATGGGATTAGATTGATATCAGACCTTGTACATTCTAATTTATGTGGACCAATGCCTATAACTTCTCTTGGTGGTTACTTGTCTTATATAATCTTTGTGGATGATTTTTCTCACAAGTAATGGATTTATTTTCTGAAAAATAAAAGTCAAGCATTTAACATGTTTAAAGATTACAAAGCTCTTGTAAAAAAACAAACTGAAAAGTAGATCAAAATCTTCAGATTAGAAACTGCCAAAGTTTCTATGGGGAGATGTTGCGAACAAAACTCTCTATGTTCAAAATAAATCTCCTCACCGTGCTCTAAATAAAAAGACTCCTGAAGAAGAGCCGTGTGAAAAGCCCGAAGTTGGGCACCTGCCGATCTTGGCTGCCCCTATCTACTTCCATGTCCCAAAAGAAAAGAGGAACAAGCTTGAAACTTTAGGTAAGAAAGGTACATTTGTTGGTTATTGTGAGAATTCTAAAGCTTATAAATATATGTACTAGGATGAATAAATATAGAGTTTAGCAGATATGTAACATTTGATGAAGATGCAACATTTGGAAAGGCAAGAGACACTCCTCTTCCTCCTGCTAATGTTGATAGTCAAGATGATGCTTTTGAGATACAAGAAAATCTCGAACCTGAAGTTGATCCTGTTGATGAACCCATGGAGCCCATGGATCCTTTGGATCCTCCTGCTAAAAGGAGACCTTTATGGCTTCGTGACACCCTTTAAGATGTTGATAAACATGCTGCTCCTAGAGGAACCTTCAGAGAAAGAAAGAAACCATGCCAGTTCCAAGGATATGTTGTAGCCATGAGCAACATTATTCAAGTTGAACCATGCACTTTTCAAGTTATGAAGGCTCAAGTGTGGAAAGATGCAATGGCTGAAGAATATGAGTCCATCATTCATAATGATGTATGGGAAGTGGTTCCAAGACCCCAAGGTAAATTTGTTGTGTCTTCTAAATGGTTGTATAAAATTAAACATGGTGTTGATGGCAGTATTGAAAAATATAAAGCTAGATTTGTGGCCAGAGGTTTCTCTCAAAAAGAGGGAATAGACTATGATGAGATCTTTGCACCCGTGGCCAGTTATACAACCTTTGATCCATTGTATCTCTAGCTACGAGCCAAGGATGGTCTCTGTTGATTTCTAGTAGCATCGGATGTGCTCTAAGTCTCAAAATTTTCTGGGAGGCTTAGACACATGCATTCTCCAATACCCAGAAATAGTTTTGGGAAATTCCACTCGGAGACAGCTTTATTAAAATAATTAATTATTTTTAATGGGTCCCTAAGTCTAAACTTAGGAATTTAAAGTAATTAATGGGTATTAATCTAAACTGTGGGTGAAACTTCTAGAAGAAGACAGAGATCAAGTCGAAATGATCTAAGCCATTGATTAGAATCTAATTTGGGTCGTTGGTTCTCAACTGGAGGATTATAAGAAGGACATCGATGGGCACTTGGAGGACACATTGAGTGAAGATCAGAAGAACGATTTTGTAAAGCAAAGCAGTTGCTGGAAAGAATATTGAAGTGATCTTTTGCAGTGAGGGGAAGGGATAGTTCTGGTTGGAGATTTTTCCTGATCCGTGAATACTCAACAGAGAAGGCAGAAAGAGATTCGGGAGAGGCAGCGTAATGGCTAAGCTGGCCAGCGTAGGTTGACACAGAGGCAGCGCAGAAGCCTTGAGGAGGTCCAAAACTTTGCTGGAGGAATCGATATCAAAAGCCAGAAGCCGGGGTGTCAGACTAAGAGGTGAAAATCAAAGTTCCTGGGAGGAAAATCGATCAGCAGATGGAGTGTTGCTGTCCCTAGACGCTGTGACATTGGGCTGATGCAGTCACTGCGTAGAGGCAGCAAGGGGCAAGCCATTTTGTGGTTGGATCAGTCAGATCTCTAGTGATAGTGTGAGGTAATCTCACGTATCTCTCGATCAGTGATATTCTCTGTACTGGATGGCCAGGAAGGCATCCGGAGATTGTATTTAGAAATTACTACTGCTTAATAATACAAACCCTTAGTTGTTGCACTGGTTTTTCTGCATTGGATTTTTCCGAGGACATTTTTCCAAAAATAATTGTGTAGATGTGTTGTGTATTCTTTCTTGTTCAATTTCTCGTTTCCACATTTTATTTAAATGGTGAAGGTTGTAGTGTATTAGTTTCGATTTTTACTGTAGCAAACAATAAATAATTTGTTCAGTAATTAACAGATAGAAGGAACATAATCAGTTGCTGCAATAGAAATTTGGGTATCCAAATTTTCACATGGTATTAGAGGTGCGAGTGAAACAAAAGAGCAGTGCTGGAAGAGCCCAGTGCTGAAGAAAGAAGGGAAGTTGAAGTGTTGCATAAGCAGCAAATCGAATCCCTAGAGGGAGTGGCCAGTTCAGGCCAGGAGGGCAAGATTTTTGTGGCAAAAATATTTCTGAGTGAGTCGACAGAGGTAGGATTTCCAGATCGATATTTGCTAGCGGCAGAGGGAGTAGCGCAGCAAAAGCTTCAGTGAAGAGGGGTTCCTAGTGTGACGCAGTTTTCTACAGGTAGTTATTGGGCAAAAAGACATCAAAAGAAAGAAGAGACACTTGAGGGAATTTCTTCCTTAGAGAATTCCTAGCCAGGGAATTCAAATTCTCATTTGCTGAGCAGTAGCAGGAGAGAGGAGGTCATTCGACTTTTTCGAGTGGCAGAAATGGCAGCCAGTGGGTTGAGAGATCAGGATCAGTTAGATGGTGCATCCAACTATGTGATCTGGAAGGCAAGGATGTCATGCCTTCTGGATGAACATTTTCTCAAGACCTATGTCGACAGTGTGGTCGTTGTGCTCGCGAATCCACATCTGCTCAAAAAGTAGAAGGAGGAGATGGCAAAGGCAAAGAGAATGATCCTCAATGGAGTGAAGGATCATGTGGTCTGTCACATCGCTGGCAGAGGGACTACGAAGGAGATGTCAGATGCATTGTCAACGCTGTATCAAGGATCTTCCGAGCAACGAAAGATGTACTTAGAGCAAATGATGAGGTCCACACAGATGTAGAAGGGGGAATGCATTGATCTGTTCCTTGCAAAGCTTTAGGGGACCCAAGATGAGCTAGTAGTTGTGGGGTCTACACCTCAGTCTTCTGAGATGGTAAGACTGGTCCTCAACTCAGTTTCAGAGGAGTGGCAAGTATTTGTCTAGAGCATCCCGGGCAAGGAGAACTTGTCAGACTAGAAAGGAATGTGGGCAGCTCTTAAGCAAGAGGAGCTGAGGAGAGACTTGGTCAAGTGTAAACTTGATGGAAGCATCAGCAATGGGTCGAAGCCCAAGGAGGAGGAAGAGAATGAAGTCCTCACAGCCAAGGGGCAGCAGGAGCAAGGGAAGCAGAAGAAGGACGTCTCAAAGATTAAATGCATTAGGTGTGGTGAATTCAATCACTACGCAACACAGTGTCCTCTTAGGAAGAAGGACAAAGATGCGAAGCATGATCCGAAGGTTGCACCCGCGAAGATCGAGGAGGAGCTTGACATGACAGCCCAGATACCTCCAGGAGGGAGGTGGGGTGATCTAGAGATGTAGCTTGAAAGCACTGCAGATGGGCAGGATCCCACCTCTCAGATCAATTCCTTGCTACGGGAGCCCAAATTAGTAGTAGCGGGATGGACCGAGTCAGTTGATGCAGAGGAGTGTCAGAGTGACAATTGTAGTGGCTAGAAGCGCTAGAGACTGAGTAGCGCAGAGCTAGAGTAGACAGCAATGCAGTTGGGCACAGAGCAGAGTCAGCAGCATCGCAGAGGCTTTATAGGGTCAACGTGGAGACTAGCAGCAGCCAGAACTCCAACAACGAGATGCATCATACTGAACACCAGTTCAGTAATTTGGGATGCTTTTCTGATGCTGATGCAGTAGAAACAACAATTGGAGAAGGTTGCAATGCAGATGCAGTATTGGTAGTGGCAGTACTGGTGCCAACAACATCATGGATGCAAAATTGAGAGGGAGTTGCAATATGGATGCAGTGTTGGTAGTGGTAGGATCAGCAACAATACAGATGCAACATTGGCGCAGTAGTTGGTGGACAGGATGTCAGACATTATCAATGCAGAAGGAAATGTTACAGAACAGAGTGATGCTTTAGCAGGGTCCATTGCTAGAGCACATTCCTCGCTAAGAGGGAGTGTTGAGTTTTGGTAGCATTGGATGTGCTCTAAGTCTCAAAATTTACAGGGAGGCTTAGACACATGCATTCTCCAATACCCATAAATCGTTTTGGGAAACTCCACCCGGAGACACTTTTATTAAAATAATTAATTATTTTTAATGGGTCCCTAAGTCTAAACTTAGGAAATTAAAATAATCAATGCGTATTAATCTAAACTGTGGGTGAAACTTCTAGAAGAAGATGAAGATAGAGTCCAAATGATTTGAGCCATTGATTAGAATCTAATCTGGGCCGTTGGTTCTCAACTGGAGGATTATAAGGACATCGATGGGCACTTGGAGGACACATAGAGTGAAGATCAAAAGATCGATTTTCTGAAGTAGAGCAGCTGTCGGAAAGAATTTTGAAGTGATCTTTTGCAGTGAGGGGCAGGGATAGTTCCTATTGGAGATTTCTCCTGATTTGGGAATACTCAGCAGAGAAGGCAGAAAGAGATCCAAGAGAGGCAGCGCAGTGGCTAAGCTAGCCAGCTTAGGCTGATGCAAAGGCAACACAGAAGCCTTGAGGAGGTCTGAAAATTTGCTGGAGGAATCGATATCAGAAGCCAGAAGCCGGGAGGTGAGAATCGAAGTTCCTGGGAGGAAAATCGATCAACAAAGGGAGTGGCGCTATCCCTAGACGCTGTGACGTTAGGCTGACGCAGTGACTGCGCAAAGGCAACAAGGGGCAAGTCATTTTGTGGTTGGATCAGTCAGATCTCCATTGATAGTGTGAGGTAATCTCAGTTATTTCTCTGTCAGTGATATTCTTTGTACTGGATAGCCAAGAAGGCATTCAGAGATTGTATTCAGAAATTACTACTGCTTAATAGTAAAAACCCTCAGTTGTTGCACCGGTTTTTCCGCATTGGGTTTTTTTGGGGACATTTGTCCAAAATTAATTTTGTAGATGTGTTGTGTATTTCTTTCTTGTTCAGTTTCTTATTTCCGCATTTTATTTAAATGGTGAAGGCTGCAGTGTATTAGTTTTGGTGTTTACTGTAGGAAACAGTAAATAATTTGTTTAGTAGTTAACATATAGAAGGAACTTAATCAGTTGCTGCAGAAGAAATTTGGGTATCCAAATTTTCACAGTCTCTTCAACAAATGGATGTGAAGATTGCTTTTTTGGATGGCTACCTTAAGGAAGAAGTATTTGTGGAGCAACCACAAGACGTTGAAGTACATAACCAGAAACTCATGAGTGTAGACTGAAGAAATCCCTCTATGGTTTTTAGCAAGCTCCAAGAGCTTGGTATGCCTACATTGATAGCTTCTTGATGAAGCTTGGTTTTACTAGAAGTAATGTTGATCCAAATCTTTGCTTCAAGACAGTCCAATGTATGCCTTTGATTTTGGTACTATATGTTTATGATTTATATTTGAGCGGTAGTGAACCTCTTATTCTCCAGTGTAAGAGGGAGTTAGCTTCCGAATTTGAAATGAAAGATCTTCACTTAATGCACTACTTTCTGGGTCTTGAAGTATGGCAAAAACCTGGTGAGATTTTCTTTTCTCAAGGAAAATATGTTGTCAAGCTACTTGAAAGATTTGGTATGACAGAATGTAAATCCACGAATACTCCAATGGAGATGAACTTCAAGAGGCTATGTGGTGAACCTGCAGGTCTTGATTTGGCAAATCCTTTTGAGTATCGTCAATTGATTGGGGCACTAATGTTCTTATTGAACACTAGATTGGGCATATTTTTTGTTGTCAGTACTCTAAGCCAGTATATGATTAAACCATCTCATGCACACTGGATTGCTACAAAGCATGTACTGAGATACCTACATGGGACCATCAATCTGGTGCATGTTCTATCTACAATTGCTTAACTAATATTGTAGAATAAGAAGTTTTGGAATAAGTAATTTTTGCAGCATAGAAATTCAAAATTTCTATAGTTCTTTTCTTGCAAGTGCATCAACCTCAGGTATCATTAGGGGACTTTTGAGGTCTAAAATGGGCCTCCTAAGAAAAATGTACAACCAAAATAAACTTTATATGAACCAATAGGATTCAAGATGATGATGTCAACCTTTTGGAGTAAAAATATTAAAAAATAATAAAATAATAAAACTATTTTTTCAACTCATATTTTCAACTTATCTCCTTAAGGTTTTACTCATTTTAGGCGGGGTTACTCGCTGGATGCAAAATTTAATTCCTCATCCAAAGAGTATCCATGTAGCATACTTTCGATGCATCCTGCTACACAAAAACTGAGAAATACATGAAAAACATGATTCCAATCACGTTTTTCATGTATCTCTCAGTTTTCGTGTAGCAGGTTCCATCGAAAGTATCCAACATTGGCACTCCTTTGAGTGTTTCCAAATCCAATTATGCATCCAACGAGTGTTTCCGCTCGAAACTTGAGTAAACCCATACAGAGATAAGTTGAAAATACGAGTTGAAAAAATAGTTTTTTCTTTTTTCCCTCTAAAATTTGATGATGTCATCTAATCTTATTTTATTATTTCCACTATTATTTTATAATTTCCTTAGGAGACCCATGTTAGACCTCAAAAATCCCCTAATGATACAATTCCTTCTTCTCATAGAACACGGTCAACAATGAACCAACATGAGTGATTGACAAGAACTAGTCAAAAGATGGGGTAACAATGCAAGGGAATGGTGAAAAAGGTTAAGTATGGAAATCATGGAATGTCACCATCGTCTGAGCTTCTTATTTGTGCCCTCCTAGATGGTGAAAGAAATGCCTCTAGTAAGGTCATAGTTAGTGTTGCAAACATCCTGATTTTATTGCAAAATAGCAAATTTTTAGCTTAGTTGACATTTGCCAATTGTTACCGATATTTTGATGGTATCTTAATTTTGCTGATGTTTGCCGATTTTTACAATTTTTTGGTTTTTTCGACCTTTGCTGATTTTATCCAGATGTCGATGTTTGCAACATTGGTCACAGTAGACTAGGGGCAAGTGATAAGCACCAAGATGAAGCAAGGGAACAAGTGTACAATCAATAGTCGTCTATCATCCAATTCAACCTTTGATCCATACTAGAATGCCTTGAACATTAAATGAAAGCACTTGAATACAAAAATGATGAATATACCTCACAATGGATGAACCTTCATCGGATGTGTAGGCTAGATGAAAATCACACTGATCGAAGAGTGGATGAGAGGCATACAAGGCTAGCTATCTGTGGTTCATGATAAGGCTATTGGTTGGCAAATTGCATTATAGCAGAAAAAAATTCTCCTAGGGTTACCCTGACATATGGGTGGGTGACAATATCCTTCTTTAAAAGTTATTTGGTCAAGAAGGTGTATTCTACCAAAGCATTTCCATTGAATTGCATGAAGGAGGACCACCAAATACAATGGTCATTAAATGAGAGGCATGTTCAAAGTGAGTCACTGTTCCAGGGAAGATGGTGCTTATTGGCCTCCTAGGATTTCGAAATACTTTGAGTGAGATAGGTTCCTTGGATTTGAACCTCAACCAAGGTTAGAAGGAAAGTTTACAAGTTGACATTCCTCCGACTATTTTTTCCCATTAGTGTTCCACTCAAGATGCAGCAAGACAATAACATTCCAACTTTCCTCGTGATCTTGAGCTCAAATCACCATTTTGTAGTTGGTTCCTAAGCCAACTTAATGAACCAAATAATATTGAGGTCACCCCACTCCTTAGGGTTCTAGTGGAGGCCCCAATTAATGTGATGGAAGCCTTTTTCTATCCTAAAGGTCATTTTAGAGAAAGTTACACAAGAGTTTCTTAGCCTTTATAAACGTCAATGGATAGAACTGATCAATAAGATTGATAAACATGGCTAGCATCAAGAACCTTTTAATTTTTTTTGAACCTAGTCTTTATTTTTAATGGCGTAGATTTGAAGACCCATTTGTCAACTTTTTTTTACTTTTCATTGCAATAGAACCTGCCAAAGAACATTCGAGGAGACTTGAAAGGTGCAAGGGATCCCTAGAATCTTGAAGACTTATCAAGATGAAGCCATCGCCAACCTTGAATCACAATCTAGCGAGGGATGTGTAGTATTGCATCTTAGCCATTTGGATTTTGGAGCTTAAAATTCATGAAAGAATTGAATGCAAATTGGAGTGGGGAGGCCTTGCCTGATCTATCTAAAAAAGGCAATCTCCTCTAATATAGATTGGTTGACATATGAGCATGTTGAAGTATTACAGAAAAGAGGCTTAGGAACCTAAGCAAAGAAATGATTAAACCCTAGAGCACATGGCATGATGAAGATGAAAAGCCACTCCATCTAGTTATAGACTTTCTCAAATTCAAGTTTAATGAAAAGTTTCTTCATCCCAAGTTGTTTGGACCATTCCATTACCTTTCTAAACGACCACAACATTTTCAAGTATATACTATCCTCTATTAAACTGCATTTGATCCAATCAAATAATTTGTGGCAAGAGATAGTGAAGTTGTAAGCCCATATCTTTCTTCAGAATCTTATACGTGATATTGAGGAGGATTAGCACCTCTAGCAAAATGCCAGGTGACCCACTTTAGGGATAAACTTATTGCAGCCTTTGTGAGTGAGCAACCCCAAAGTCCTTTTGCAAATTGCTTGGTGTATACATAAAGAAGTTTGAGCCCAACAAAATCCCATTTAGGCTTCAAGAATTCTCAGTGATAGCCTTCCAGACCAGGGGACTTGTTATTGCCCATCTCCATTAGGGCTTCTATCATTTCTGGCAAAATCAAAACATGGTTGCACATTGTTTCTTTCTTTATAGATACCTTTTGAGGCACAAGGTCAATGCAGATCTTCATGGGCACCCTACAAACATCAATGTTACTTTGAGCTTCAAAAAATACTACAATAGTGGCTAAATTCCCCATTCCAGACCAATGTGGTTGTGAGTCAATCAATTAAGAAGGTCATGAGTTCATAGGTGGTGCTCAATAGACAATGGCCAAAATCTTTGCTATATTAATGTTAAGTCAATCTTGGCTCAAGCAGAGTCCATTATAAACAGGTTCCATCTACATGAATGTACACTTCCTCCATCTCCCAAGTAGCTTCTCTTTGCATGATGTTGAGAATATTTGGTCTAAGTGCTTCAAGTGGCATTTTTCACGCTTCACTAAAAACCACTATAGCATCCATGTACATGATCTTAGAAGAGTAAAGATATGGTCTAAGCATAGTTGCAGGCTCTGTCTCCTCCACGCCCAAGGATCTAGAGGCGGAACTGCGTCCTGTACGGATCTGCCACCGATTCTTCAGCAGAATCGTGGATCCGAAAAGGATTAGGTGTCGATCCGTGGAGGTTCGAGTGTGTATCCATTGCGGATCACGAGCGGATCCAAGAGAAGGTGGAAGCTTCACATGGTTCCATAGGGATTCTCCTTTATCTTTCATTTCCATCCTTTCACTTAAATTTTTAACATTACCATGAAATGACTCGGGGTGTTTGAGAGTGGTTCCAACCTCATCAGACTTCATGTGGAGAAAATAGAATTTCATATCCCATTCAAAATTCAGTAGACTTAATAGTTTTCAGGATCAATGGGATTGTGGCGTTTCATTGGATTATATCATGTATGAGGGCATGTGATTGGCATTTAATCAAGAGCACTGAGCCCTATATGTACCCTAGTGTTGGTGTTGTTGATTGTTGAACTTCTTTGTCACGGCCTTAGCCAAAATGTACCCTTCGCTCAAGTCAAAATCGTTGATTAGGCATGTTAAGCTTTCTCTACCATATTATAAGGCTTGGATTAGGCTGTTTGATCAATATTGGGCAATGTTGACTAATATCCCTAGAGAATCGAAATAGAGGCAAAGGCTAGACAAGAGAAGAGGAATCTAGATTCTAGATGGTTGATGCATTGTTATGCAACCAACTCACAAAATAGAAGAATGAGATAGATCAACGACTTTAAAAGTAGCCTCTTCGAAGGGGCAACCTCCTTTACATTACACAAATGAACAATTCTTGGATGATACAAATGACAAGTCCTCCTTTCTATATATAGGAGTGTAAGGGGTCACAATATAATCAGAGTCTACATAACAATAATAATGTAAGGGCACAACAATAACAATAGTGGGCTTCTATGGGGCACAATAATAACAATATGGGGACAACATGGGCACAACAATAACAATAAAGGGCTACAATGACAATAATAATAAGGGAATGCACTAGTATTATAGGGACCTAACATGCCCCTCTCCTTCAAAAAAAGTGTTGTCCTCAACGCTTGAGTAGTTCTAGATGCTTCTGTATAAAATTCTCATCCTCCCATGTGGAATATTCAGCGGGTAAGTTCTTCCACTTGATGAGATACTCTGAAATTGATCGATTTCGTAGCTGTCGAGTTCTTGTTTCAGTGACTGCTTCAGGTTCCAATATGATTTTTCCTTCCTCGTCAAGTTCTGGAAATATTGTTTGAACTGGGAGCTTGTCACCTATAACCTTCTTTAAGCATGAAACATGGAAAATTGGGTGCACTCGGGAAGATGCTGGAAATTCCAATTTGTATGCCATAGTACCAATCTTTTGCAACACCTTGTACGGACCATAATACTTTGGTGATATTTTATTATCCTTCTTAGCTTGCTTGAGGGACATTTGTCTGTATGGTTGTAGTCGTAGAAATACCCAGTCATCTACATCAAAACTTCTTTCGCTGCGATGTTGATCTGCCTATTGTTTCATTCTATTCTGCGCTAAAGTCAGGTTATCCTTTAAGAGTTGGAGAACTTTTTGTTGATGCTCGATGTGATCTTCCACTGCTTGAACCTTAGAATTTTCTCTTAAATATGATGTGATGGACAATGGATGATATCCATAAAGTCCATAAATGGGGTCATTTTTGCTCAATATGGAAGGAAGTGTTATACCACCATTCAACCAGAGGCAACCATTTGAACCACTGTGTTTGTTTATCAGATACAAAGCAATGAAGATATCCTTCCAAACATTTGTTTACTATCTCAATTTGCCCATCAGATTGAGGATGATAAGATGAGCTGTGAGCTAACTGAGTAGCCAAACAAGAAAATAATTTTGTCCAAAAATTTCTAGTGAAAATAGGATCTCTATCACTTACAATAAACTTTGGGTTTTCATGTAGCTTTTGAATTGTTTCCATAGCAACTATATTGGCTTTAAATGGATGAGATAATGCACAAAAGTGTTCATACCTGGTAAGTCTATCAACTACCATCATGATGACACTCTTTCTTTCGGACTTGGATAAACCTGTGATAAAATCAGTTGAAACCTCCTCCCAACTTTGACTTGGAATGGATAAAGGTTGTAATAGACCTGGGGTCTTAATTGTCTCAACTTTATTTTGTTGGCAAACCAAACATTCCGCCACAAACTTTTTATTATCAGATTTAAGGCCATCCCAAAAATATTCCTTCTTAACCCTGTGGTAAGTTTTTAAAAATCCTGAATGCTCTCCTAAGGGACAGGTGTGCAATTCCAGAAGAATATTTTGTTTGAGTTGGGAATTCTTACAGAGGTATAAGCGATCTTTGTACCATAACAAATCATTTTTCTAGCTAAATGGATCAGATGTATTGGGATCTTGCTGCATCCTTTTAATGAGTTCCCACACTTCTTCATCATTCTTCCATTCATCCCTTGCTTCGTTTATCCATTCTTGTCGAATAATAGAAATGGCACAAAGCAATGCTTCCGCATCCTCATCCTTTCTCGAGAGTGCATCTACCATAACATTTTGCTTCCCTTTTTTGTAGATGATTTCAAGGTCATAACCCAACATCTTTGTGACCCATTTTTGCTGCTCTTCTGAAGATAATCTTTGTTCTAAAAAGTATTTAAGGCTATCATGATTCACTTTTACCTTGAACTGTCTTCCCATTAGGTAAGGTCGCCATTTCTTAAGTGCATGTAGTATTGCCAACATTTCCTTCTCATAAATAGCTTTGTGTAAATATTTTCCTTTGATTGGACAACTTTCAAAAGAAATGGGTCTTTCTTCTTGCATTAAAACAACACCAATTCCATTTCCCGAGGCATCACATTCCACATTAAATGTTTTTGTGAAGTCTGGCGTAGCTAAGACCGGTGTTGGGCACATTGCCTCTTTAAGATGTTCAAAGGCTTTCGTTGCTTCTAGAGTCCAAGAAAATGCATCTTTCTTTAGTAATGTTGTTAGAGGTGCTGATATTCTCCCATAATTCTTAACAAACTTGGGATAATACCCTGTCAACCCGAGAAATACTCACGGATACTTTATGGGTGTGGGGACTTTCCCTTCCCTAATGGCTTTAATTTTGCTAGGGTCTACCTTAACACCTTCATTAGATACAATATGACCCAAATATTCCACCTCTTGTACTCCAAAGAAACGTTTGGAGGTTTTTCATATAATTGTTTATCCTCCAATAGTTTGAGCACTCTATCAACATGTTGAACATGATCCTTCCAAGACTTGCTGAAGATTGGTATATCATCAAAAAATACTAACACAAATTTTCTAAGGGTGGGTTTGAAAATGGAATTCATCAAACCTTGAAATGTAGAAGGTGCATTGGTAAGGCCAAAAGGCATGACCAAAAATTCATAATGAACCTCATGAGTTCTAAATGTTGTTTTCAGAATGTCTTCAGTCTTCATTCTGATTTGATGATATCTTGAACGAAGGTCCATCTTGGTGAAGTAAATTGCTCCATGCAATTCATCCAATAATTCATCAATGACAGGAATGGGAAATTTATTTTTAATAGTGAGCTTGTTGAGCTCCCTATAATGCGGACACATGCGCCATGATCCATCCTTCTTGTGCACCAATACTACTGGAACAGAGAAAGAACTTTGACTAGGTTGAATTATACCAGCCTCCAACATTTCTGCAACCATTCGTTCAACTTCACTCTTTTGGGCGTAGGCATATCTGTAAGGCCTGATGTTTGGAGGAACGCTTCCTGGAATCAAATGAATAGCATGATCATGATCACGAATAGGTGGGAGGCCTTTGGAAGTCTCAAATACCTTGGAATGATTGTCCAAGACTTTTTGGAGATCTAGAGAAATAGATGATTTCGATGTGGGAACCTTTAGCGAACATAATTGTGCAATTACGCCACGTTGTTCTTTCTTTAGAAGCTTTGTCATGCCATTACAGGTGATTAGCTTTCTCAGTTTCCCTATGATACCCCTTAATTCAACTTCCTTTCCTTTTGAAAAAAAATTCAAGAAAATTTATTGAAAATTAAAAGCTATCGTACCGAAAGATTGTAGCCATTGGACTCCTAGTAGAACATTAGTACCACCCATTGGAATGGAAAGCATTAGATTATTCAACACTTATTCTCTCATGGATAGCTTGATATTATGGCACTTTCTAGAGAAATTTATGGTTCCTCCATTTGCAACCATCACTTGACACTCTAGTGCTGGATATAGGAAGCAATTCAATTCCTTTGCTATCTTACAATGAATAAAATTGTGGGTACTGCCCAAATCAATCAACACTATTACCTTTTTCTTCTTGATATTTCCTTCTATCTTGATAGTTTGAGGAGTGGTAATTCCAGCCAATGCATTACAAGATATGGTCGGATTCATTTCTTCTTTCTCTAGGGTTTCTTCCTGGTGTATATCCTCTTCTTTTGATGTTTCTTCTTCCTCTTCACAATCTATGTGAAATAATTTCTTCTCAGCACAGTTATGACCTTCAGTGTATTTTCTATCACAACTGTAACAAAGCCCTTTTGGTCTTTTTTCTTCCAATTGTTGTGGTGTCAACCTTGTAGGTTGTGAAAGGCTAGCGGCAACAACACTTCCATCTTTATAGTTGTGATTGGTAGGCTTCCTTGTTGCCATAATATTGCTTTTAGTTTGTTTTGCCAACTTGAATGCCTTCTCCAATGAATCGGGTTCCCAAAGGCGAACCTCATGTTGGATGTTATCCTTTAAAGTCCCTATGAACACATCAATCTTATGCTCCTCTAGAATATCTTTTACCTTTATATTCAATTTTTGGAAGTCTTCAATGTGCTCAACCATTGGATCCTTTTGTTTGAGATTTATCAATTGGCTAAAAAAGGTGTTGCTATTTGTATCCTCATAATGTGCTATCATTTATTTCGTAAAAATTGCCCAAGTGACAATTTGTTTACAAGAGCAAAGCCATCAATACCATACAAATTGATTGGGTTCCAAATATAAAATCGCAATGTGTACCTTTTGTGTGTTTTGCACATTATGGAAATCGAAATATTGCTCCATCTGTAGTATCCATGTTAAGGGATCCTTGCTATCAAACTTCCTCATATCGATCTTTGGAACATGGTGGGTTTCAATCCAACGTTAGAGTATGGAATCATTACTAACATTTCTTTTGTTCTCATCATGAGTTTCCACTACTACCTTTTCGCTATTAAGAAGCATTTTTTGTAGCAACTTTGCCAAACCTCCTTTCAAACCTTCAATGTCTCTCTTCAAATCTTCAATGTTTACTTCTAAACCATCTTAGCTTCCACGCCATTCATCTTAGCTTCCACGCCATACATCTTAGCTTCAACGTGATACATGTATAACATAATCATAACAACGTATTGACATACGCAAGTAAATGTATCAACACATAAACATGTTCTAACTAGGATTTAGTCATCAATGCAAGGTCATATCAATGTTATGCAACCAGCTCACAAAATAGAAGAAAAGATAGAGAAACAACTTCAAAATCAGCCTCTTCGAGGAGGCAACCCCCTTTACATTACACAAATGAACAATTCTTGGATGATACAAATGACAAGACATCCTTTTTATATATAGGAGTTTAAGGGGTCACAATATAATCAAAGCCGACATAACAATAATAATGTAAGGGCACAACAAAAATAATAGTGGGCTTCTATGGGGCACAATAATAACAATAAAGGGCTACAATGACAATAATAATAAGGGAATACACTAGTATTATAGGGACCTAACATGCATCTAGATGGTTGATGCTGGAATAATTAATCATTGATGTATAATGGATGCCATATCTATCTTGATTTATGTAAAAATATGCATGTTTTCATGTCTTCTACAACTAATTTGGTATTTTGGATGTTTTTTTAATATAAATGCAAATATATATATATATATATATATATATATATATATATATATATAGATATATATATGAAACCGGATTCGTCCAAAATAGACCACGTGTCCAAATCCCACGAATCTGACACGATTCGATGGGAATTCAAATGCAAAAATGGGACACGACGTGTCCTAACGGGACACGATCGAATCCCAGTCGTGTCCCGATTTCGGCATTCGAATTCCAAAAAAGTGAGGGTTTATGAGGTTTATGAGGTTTGTGAGGGTTTATGAGGTAGGGTTTATGAGGTTTGTGAGGGTTTATGAGGGTTATTTTTGTTAGAACCGTACTGGGCGCTATGTACCCATAAGGATTTTTCAAGACTCGATTTATTTTAGTCCTTGTCATGATTGCACTACCAAGGAGTGTTATCAGGACCAGTTGATCCACACTAGTACAGATGTTTAGTCTTAAAACCAGTAGCTGAACTAGATCAGGGGGCTAGTTCAGACCCATTCACAACTGGTTTGGTACTGACACCTGTTGGTTCACACCAATTCACACACTAATGGACTATGGGAACACCAGTGGTTCCGGGAGGGGAATGAAAAATAATGGGAAAAGAGAAAACCCTTCCTCCTCACTCCCAAACTGTGAAATGCGCAAACTTTACATATTGGTGCCTAATGGTTAAGATATACCTATGTGTGTGTGTGTGAATCATTAAATTCAACATATTTTGTGTTTTTTTTAGTAGACTGGTTCACGGGCCTATTCTGGTTCTGTACCAGTCTAACTGTTGGTTGGTTCTAGTTCTAATAACATTGACTAAGTGTGGACAGAATAAGATTACTGAAGTCAAAGTATATATTATATTATTTTAGCACAACCTTAGATATCATTAAATCTTTACCATTAGACATGTTATCTTTTAACATTGCATTCTGCCACCAATGTCTCCACTGCCAATGACTCTCTGTATGCATGATTCATTGATTTGTTCATGCAATTGACATTATGTGGTTTAGAATCTGATGAGTAAAACTGTTGGGAACCTATCTACATTACAGTAAAACTAACATCTAGATGAAGATCTATGTTTGAAATCAATGAATTTGTATCATTAATGAGAATTTGTGTAAGAAATATCTAATTTTTAATATATATATATTTTAAATATATTTATATTTTTTTAATAAAATAATATATAACGAATCTTACGTGTCCTGCTCCGGGGGGTCAACGTGTCCGAATCCGACAGTCGAATCCCTGTATCCTACGAATCCCGGATACCCCTGTCAGGTGACATATATATATATATATATAGTAGACACTTCGCTTCCTATATTTTTGGGAAATGATGCTTCCGCGTCCCCGCTTCCAAAAACCGTCCCCGCTTTGTGCAACATTGAGTCTAAGAACTTCAATCATCACTCGTGAACGTCTCAAAAGCATTGGTAAGACTAAATGGCATCATCAACTATTCCAACAATCTTGGTCATGTATTAAAGGTTATCTTCCATGTATCTTCTATCTTGATATGAATCTGATTGTAATTGAACTTCATATCAATCTTACTGGAATACTTAGCTCCCTGAAGCTGGCCTATGAGGTCATCAATGTATAACAATGGATATCAGTACTTGATTGTGATTCTATTGAAGAGTGGATAGTCCATAAACTTTCTGTGTGTAACATTCTTCTTTGGAGCAAGAACAATAATTGATCTCCGTGGTGATGAATTGTGTCAAATGTGACCCTTATCGAGTAACTCCTAAATCTGCTTGTTGATCTCTTCATTTTCCCACAATGAATTCCTGTGAATTGCCTCGTTTGGCTGGGCAACTCCTTGTTGCAAATCAGTGGAGTGCTTAACTACACAGCTTAGAGGTATTCTACGTGGTTCTTGGATCAACTCAAAATAGTGCCTCAATAAGTTGTTCAGTTGCATCTTGTTTCCACTCCTGCAAGTTCTTTAGTCACAAGACTGATTCTGTGCATGACAAGCCTTGAGGGTCCTAGCGCACTTGTTGTTGAGTGCCTCTGCTAATTTAGCGAAAGCAGTTCAGCCACCTTCCTAAAGAAGAGTTTTCAAGAATAATTACTTCGTGCTTCTATTATAACTGCTTGTTATGTGTTCGTGTTTAATGTTGATGAAAAGTGAATTGACTGTTTTTATCAGTTCATAAAATTTGAATGACATAGGAAGCATATACATTTTATGGAATTGCATGGATGTAGATATTGTGACTGTTATGGACACATGATTTACTGTTATTAATAGCCACCTTTTCTACCCTATTTTTAGCAAGGCCTCTTAATAGCCATTTTTTTATATTTAGCCAGTTACAATTGTCTATAGAGGTATCAGTATGTAAGGTGGAACAAAAACCATCTATCATCTCTATTTTCTGAATTATGAAAAGGATAATGGGCTCAATATGTTATAAAAATGCATAAGATTTGCCTACATGTTACTTCTGTCCCATTAGTTAGACTTTCATTTTTCAATGGATTTTAGTGTCGTTTGTGTGTTTTCAGACTAGAATTTTTTTGTTGTCAGATGTTTCCATACTAAAATTGCATGTATGACACCACACAAGATTCTAATATTTGTACCTTTAATTTATTTCTGGGGCAGCTTGGTTGTCTTCCAATATGTTGGTACCTATTGCATTTTTATTTTCATGGCCATTCACTTTTAAGAGTTGATTGGGTTCAGTGCTGTTTAACCTACATCATTTATACATTTGGCAAGAACAGGAAATATGGATTTTATCTTCCATTTGTGTATCATATCGAATTTTGTGCAGAAATGAGTTTAAAAGTTATGTATCAACGCCAGTGTTTTTGTTTAAATGTTGGAATGATAGAATGTAATATGATTGAAAGAAATTGGGAGATAGTGGTTTCAAATTACGATTTAGCATACACTTTTTATCTGTATTGGATCTTAACTGAAGGTGGTTTGCAGATATTGGGTATATGTTCCATATATCTTGATTTTGTTTAAGCCTTTCTTGTTTTCATCAACAGGATTGTGAGAGAACTATCCACAATATGTTTGTGTCATGGTCAATCTGGTCCCTGAAGTGTCTATGGCCTGGCCCACGCTACACATTTGGATTCAAACATGCCGCATATATTACGGCTCGGAAGCATTTGGACAAAGCTCAGGCATCAGCAAGGCATGAATCTAAATTACCCTCTGCAAACCATGAGATGGCAAAAGGGGTTATACTGAGTCCGGCAACACAGAAGAAAGTCATTCAAGCTTGGATTGATCATGACCTGGCTCAGTATGCAAATGTAGTGCTTGTAAATTTTTCCTGTATCATCACTCTCATTGTTGTAATTGTCACAAGCTTATATATTAGAAAAAGGCGTCGATCTGATATGTCAAGTCAAAATACTAGTAAGTGGCATTCAGATGGCAACCGTTTCAACTGGAAGCAGACAGGTTATGAGGGCTATTCAGGGGCATCAAGACTACATAACCGTGATCATTTCTAATGCCCTTCTCTTTTCAGAGGTCTGTGTATGTCTTCTGTTTGTTCTGAGTTCCAGAGTGCAAATTACAGACTCTAGTCTGCAATTTCCTCTACATCTGGCTCACTCATGTTTTCTTTATGTCAAAGAGGATTGCAAACAAAATCAAATCCTCATCAGCAGAGGAAGATTCTTGGAGTTCTGGTGAAATGGGATGATTGTATTTCTATTCATGACCAACGAAAGGTCAATGGGACTCGAGGGTTTGGTTGGTACAAATTGCCAAATTATTTGCGTGAGATTTTTATTGAAGACCACCCAACCCTCTTTTGTTCGCATGGCCTGAAATCCATGGTCAATACTTCGTTGAGAATCAAAATGCACAATCGGTGCACAAAAAAGAGGGGTTTGGGATCCACTTATCGTTTGTAAACTTTGAGGGATCCATACAGCTGATGATTTTTCCAGTCATTTAGCTGCTATTTCTGGTGATCAAAGCATCATTAGCATAAGCGTGTTCACTTATACCTGTCTGAAAGAGGGCTAACTTTTGTTTCAGAGGAGATACTGATTAAGGCTTCTCATTGGCTTTATTTTAGTAGATTCCTTGCATCTCAGATAATGAAGTTACCGTGCCCAGCGAAGACGTTGAAACTTTGAAGGCATACGGTCAAATTGGACTTTTGCATACATTGGGCATATCTGATGGTATATGTTACTGTTGGCTTTTGGATTACATGCACCAAGAAAAATTGCAGGCATAAGAGAGAATCTTAGATGGCCATTCTTCTTTAAAGATTCTTCTTTTTCTTTTTTAAAGTTCAATTTGGATGTTTGCAATAAGTCATTTATTCATGGGTCAAATTTTTGTAAACTGGTGGCATGGATGAAATTTGTATTTGTGAAATAACATACATGTTAAAACAGTGAATTTGGTTACGAATGTTTTGATGTTTCCTGGGTCTACAGATTTTCCAGCTTTATGCTTATGAAAAGTCTATTAATATTCTCCATGTTTTGTTATTTTCCAAGCTCGACTATGATTCTTAAAAGATGCCAGATTCAATTCTCAGAGAAGAAATGATTGACATTTTTGCATTCCCCGTATTCTTCCAAAAAACAAAAATGTCTCAATACACACACACATTTATTTGCAATGGTGTTCATATAAAAAAATTGACACACAAGCAGAAAGCTCCCTATTTTTCTGTACGTTCATGCGACTGCCTCGGAAAAGTAGTCCCATGAAAGGTTATAATGCTTATTAACAATGCCTAGCTTGATCTGAAATAGAAGTCTAATATTGTTAGATGCGTTAGTGAAATTAAATGTGACTGAATATTCAAATGAAAATGAATAAATTCACACGATTGATGATATTGTTTGAAAGTAACCTAATATCGATCAAGTTTCCAGCGGAATATGATAACAACTCTATTCAATTTCTTTAGAAAATATTAAGAAATTTGTCTTAAGCTTCATAGGCATATATCACCACGACTGTAATTGTTGCAATAAAGTTTATAAGTATTGTTTCTGAAAATAAGAGATTTAGACAACATATTCGAGAAAAATAACAGATTAAAGTAACAAAATTATACTCTGAAAACTTGTAGTTTGTTGCCTCACCATTTACGGTTTACAGTGAATATTTAACTTTATAATAGGACATAAAATATGATTTGAATCTGATAGTATTTTTTGCCCATTAATCTGAATAAAAAAAATTGAAGTGGTTGATATGGAGCTGCTTATCACTTTGCTTTCATAGCATTCTATAGTAATCTATTGTAGCATACAAGTAATGTTTAGTTATCATATATAAATCTTTGAAAGAGCAAATATTTTGAAGTCAATGACATTGATTTTTTTTTCTAAAAAAATTGAAGTCGTTGATATTGAGCTGCTTATCACTTTCCTTTCATAGCATTTTATCATAATCGATTGTGGTATACAAGTAATGTTTAGTTATCATATATAAATCTTTGAAAGAGCAAATATTTTGAAGTTAATGACATTATTTTTTTTTCCTAAACCTTATGAATGTGGCATGGGAATGGTATTAAGAAAATAATTAGGAAAATATATAATTGTTATTTTGGGTTTCCTTTATAGTGTAGTTATAAGTTTAAAAAAATAGATACGTTATATATTTTAATATTTTAAGCTAGTAATATCTATTATAAATTGAAGTTTGTAGAGTATGATGAGATGGTGCCTTGTGTTCAAACCTATTTGGACGAATAGATATTCGTCCAAATAGGTTTGAACACAAGGCACTTATTTATAAATGTATTAGGTGTTGAATTTCAATGTTTTCCCTTAATAACCAAACACATGATGCTCATAGAGACTTCAACATTGTTAATGGGTGGTAAAAAGGCTAAATGATTAATGTTTGAGTTCCAAGCACCTCACTCCAATGTGATCAAGAGAGCAAAACTTGTGACATTCCTAAATTGGAGAAGAGATCTCAACTTTAGCTGATGATTGCTTGACTTAACCCTCAGAGCTATGAAGAATTTCAAGAAATATCCCTTTAGATAATATGTGGTGTTGTTTGTGCAATTGGGCATGCCAATTGTTTGATGTAATGGTTATAATTAGAACTTACATGTATTAGTTAAAATATACACGTATAATAAAGTCTCTATATAAAAATGATGCAATAATGAGTTAATTAATGGTCTTAATCAAAGATGAGATATGAGTTGCATAACTACTCTCTTGCCTAAGAACATCACTCAATTATCAATATGTTCTCTCTTATTCTATGTGTATGCTTGTCGCTTGTTCTATGTGATTTCTTAGTACGAGGATGATAATTATTTCCAATCATTAGTTGGGTAATTGATCAACTCAGCAAGATTTAATGTGAATAAATGTGACAAAAGAAGATATATATATATATATATATACCTCAACATGAATTTTGAAAGATGTTTTCTCCACACAACATTCTCGTCTCTTTTAGCACACATCCAATAGATAAATACCTTTATTCTTTCTTTGTAAACCCTAATCTAGAAATCAACATTAATAACTTGCATAATCCAATCTATGAAACGCATAAAATAATAATAAGTTCAAATGTAGTTATAAACACCAAAGCAGTATAAAATTTGATTTCATATTGTAACTAATAATATCTAAGGGAAAGCGTTAACTATGTAAAATGAATGTTAAAACATAGCTTTGCCCATGCACATTGATAACTTCCACACTCAAGCTTGGGTTCGTTCTTGATAAGGCCTCTTCAACTTTAGCCTCCACCAAATATTCAAATTTCCATGCCAAATGGAAACGACAAAGGGGCTATAAACTATCCTAGCAATATGAAGTAAATCAATAACAATGAAGAGAAAGGTGACTCTTTGTACAATTACTTGTAAATCATAAATGCTTGTCAGGGATTTAGACTACGGAAGTTTTGTTGCTCTTGAGCTAACTTTTTCCCCCACAAAACCATGCATGGAATAAAAGGAAATGGTAGTTATGAGTGGGTTGTGGCATCATAGATTTCATATAGTTGACCAAAATTATGTGTCATCTTACTTAGGGTTCCATATTCTATGGAATTTTTATACTTTTATACATTTTCCAAGGTGATTGCATGTTGCAAACTAGCAAAGTGCATGTTGACTACATCTATTCACATCTTGCCTAAAATAGGGTTATGATTAGATCAAATCTTGCTTCAAGGAAAGATATAATGCACTAGTATTATAGGGACCTAACATGCCCCTCTCCTTCAAAAAAAGTGTTGTCCTCAACACTTGAGTAGTTTTGGATGCTTCTGTATAAAATTTTCATCCTCCCATGTGGAATTTTCAGCAGGTAAGTTCTTCCACTTGATGAAATACTCTGAAATTGATTGATTTCATAACTGTCAAATTCTTGTTTCAGTGACTCCTTCAAGTTCCAATATGATTCTAATTTCTTTGTCAAGTTCTGGCAATATTGTTTGAACTGGGAGCTTGTCACCTATAACCTTCTTTAAGCATGAAACGTGGAAAATTGGGGGCACTCGGGAAGATGCAGGAAGTTCCAATTTGTATGCCATAGTACCAATGTTTTGCAACACCTTGTACGGACCATAATACTTCGGTGATAATTTATTATCCTTCTTAGCTTGCTTGAGGGACATTTGTTTGTATGGTTGTAGTTGTAGAAATAGCCAGTGATCTACATCAAAACTTATTTCACTGCGATGTTGATCTTCCTGTTGTTCCATTCTATTTTGCGCCAAAGTCAGGTTATCTTTTAAGAGTTGGAGAACTTTTTGTTGATGTTCAATGTGATCTTCTACTGCTTGAACCTTAGAATTTTCTCTTAAATATGATGGCATGGACGGTGGATGATACCCATAAAGTCCATAAATGGGGTCATTTTTGCTACAGTATGGAAGAAGTGTTATACCACCATTCAACCAGAGGCAACCATTTGACCCATAGTGTATGTTTATCAGATATAAAGCAATGAAGATATCCTTCCAAACATTTGTTTACTATCTCAGTTTGCCCATTAGATTGAGGATGATAAGATGAGTTGTGAGCTCACTAAGTACCCAGACAAGAAAATAATTTTGTCGAAAAATTTCCAGTGAAAATAAGATCTCTAGCGTTTACAATAATCTTTAGGTTTCCATGTAGCTTTTGAATTGTTTCCATAAATGCTATAGCAATTGTATTGGCTTTAAATGGATGAGATAATGCAAAAAAGTGTGCATAATTTTAAGTCTATCGACTACCACCATGATGACACTCTTTTCTTCGGACTTGGGTAAACCTGTGATAAAATCAGTTGAAACCTCCTCCCAACTTTGATTTTAAATGGATAAAGGTTGTAATAGACCCGGGGTCTTAATTGTCTCAACTTTATTTTGTTGGCAAACCAAACATTCTGCCACAAACTTTTGAATATCAGATTTAAGGCCATCCCAAAAAAAATCCTTCTTAACCCTGTGGTAAGTTTTTAAAAATCCCGAATGACCTCCTAAAGGATAGGTGTGCAATTCCAGAAGAATCTTTTCTTGAGCTGGGAATTCTTACAAAAGTATAAGTAATCTTTGTACCATAACGAATCATTTTTCCAGCGAAATGTATCAAATGTACTAGGATCTTGCTGCAACTTTTGAATGAGTTCCCGCACTTCTTCGTCATTCTAGAATTCATCCCTTGTTTCTTTTATCCAATCTGGTTAGATAATAGAAATGGCACAAATCAATGCTTCCACATCCTCATCCTTTCTTGAGAGTGCATCTACCACAACATTTTGCTTCCCTTTTTTGTAGATGATTTCAAAGTCATAACCCAACATATTTGTGACCCATTTTTGCTGCTCTTCTGAAGATAATCTTTGTTCTAAAAAGTATTTAAGGCTATCATGCTCCGTTTTTACCTTGAAGTGTCTTCCCATTAGGTAAGGTCGTCATTTCTTAAGTGCATGTAGTATTGCCAACATTTCCTTCTCATAAATAGCTTTATGTAAATACTTTCCTTTGATTGGACAACTTTCAAAAGAAATGGGTCTTTCTTCTTGCATTAAAACAACGCCAATTCCATTTCCTGAGGCATCACATTCCATAATAAAAGTTTTTGTGAAGTTTGGCGTAGCTAAGACCGGTGCTTGGCACATTGCCTCTTTCAGAGGTTCAAAGGCTTTCGTTGCTTCTGGAGTCCAATAAAATACATCTTTCTTCAATAATGTTGTTAGGGGTGCTGCTATTCTCTCATAATTATTAACAAACTTGCAATAATAATCTGTCAACTCGATAAATACTCGCAGATACTTTATGGGTGTGGGGATTTTCCCTTCTTTAATGGCTTTAATTTTGCTAGGGTCTACCTTAACACCTTCATTAGATACAATATGACCCAAATATTCCACCTCTTGTACTCCAAAGAAACATTTGGAGGTTTTTGCATATAATTGTTTCTCCTCCAATAGTTTGAGCACTCTATCAACATGTTGAACATGATCCTTCCAAGACTTGTTGTAGATTGGTATATCATCAAAAAATACTAACACAAATTTTCTAAGGGTGGGTTTGAAAATGGAATTCATCAAACCTTGAAATGTAGAAAGTGCATTGGTAAGGCCAAAATGCATGACCAAAAATTACTGAGGCCAAAAGGCGTGACCAAAAATTCATAATGAACCTCATGAGTTCTAAATGTTGTTTTCGGAATGTCTTCAGTGTTAATTCTGATTTGATGATATGTTGAACGAATGTCCAACTTGGTGAAGTAAATTGCTCCATGCAATTCATCCAATAATTCATCAATGACAGGAATGGGAAATTTATCTTTAATAGTGAGCTTGTTGAGCTCCCTACAATGTGGACACATGCGCCATGATCCATCCTTCTTGTGCACCAATATTACTGGAGCAGAGAAAGAACTTTGACTAGGTTGAATTATCCCAACCTCTAGCATTTCTGCGACCATACGTTCAATATCACTCTTTTGAGTGTAGGGACATCTGTAAGGCTTGATGTTTGGAGGAACACTTCCTGGAATCAAATGAATAGCATGATCATGATCATGAATATGTGGGAGGCCTTTGGGAGTCTCAAATACCTTGTAATGATTGTACAAGACTTTTTGGAGAACTAGAGAAATAGATGATTTCGATGTGGAAACCTCTAGCGAACATAATTGTGCAATTACGCCACGTTGTTCTTTCTTTAGAAGCTTTGTCATGCCATTAGAGGTGATTATCTTTTTCGGTTTCCCTGTGATACTCCTTAATTCAACTTCCTTTCCTTTTGAAAAAATTTTCTAGAAAATTTCTTGAAAATTAAAAGCTATCGTACCTAAAGATTATAGCCATTGGATTCCTAGTACAACATTAGTACCACCCATTGGAATGAAAAGCATTGGACTATTCAACACATATTCTCTCATGGATAGCTTGATATTATGGCACTTTCTAGAGAAATTTATGGTTCCTCCATTTGCAACCATCACTTGACACTCTAGTGCTGGATATAGGAAGCAATTCAATTCCTTCGCTATCTTACAATGAATAAAATTGTGGGTACTGCCCAAATCAATCAACACTATTACCTTTTTCTTCTTGATATGTCCTTCTATCTTGATAGTTTGAGGAGTGGTAATTCCAGCCAATGCATTACAAGATATGGTCAGATTCATTTATTCTTTCTCTAGGTTTTCTTCCTGGTGTGTATCCTCTTCTTTTGATGTTTCTTCTTCCTCTTCACAATCTATGTAAAATAATTTCCTCTCAGCACACTTATGACCTTTAGTGTATTTTCTATCACAACTGTAACAAAGCCCTTTTGCTCTTTTTTCTTCCAATTGTTGTGGTGTCAACCTTGTAGGTTGTAGAAGGCTGGGGGCAACAACACTTCCATTTTTATAGTTGTGATTGGTAGGCTTCCTTATTGCCATAATTTTGCTTCTAATTTTTCTTGCCAACCTGAATGCCTTCTACAATGAATCAGGTTCCCAAAGGTGAACCTCATGTTGGATGTTATCTTTTAAAGTCCCTATGAACACATAAATCCTATGCTCCTCTAGAATATCTTTTACCCTCATATTCAATTTGTGGAAGTCATCAATGTGCTCCACCATTGAACCCTTTTGTTTGAGATTTATCAATTGGCTAAAAAATGTGTTGCTTTTTGTATCCTCATAATGTGATATCATCTATTCCGTAAAAATTGCCCAAGTGACAATTTGTTTACAAGAGCAAAGCCATCAGTACCATACAACCTGATTAGGTTCTAAATATAAAGTCGCAATGCGTACCTTTTGTGTGTTTTGCACATTATGGAGATCGAAATATTGCTCCATCTGTAGTATCCATGTTATGGGATCCTTACCATCAAACTTCCTCATATCGATCTTTGGAACATGGTGGGTCTTCAATCCAACGTTAGAGTCTATGAAATCATTACTAACATTTCTTTTGTTCTCATCATGAGTTTCCTCTACTACCTTTTCGCTATTAGGAAGCATTTTTTGTAGCAACTTTGCCAAACCTCCTTTCAAACCTTCAATGTCTTTCTTCATATCTTCAATGTTTACTTCTAAACCATCCATCTTAGATTCCATGCCATCCATCTTAGCTTCCACGCCTTTGTTTAAACCATCCATATTAGCTTTTGTTACTTTTTGTGAGAGTGAAATTTGTTGCATTTGATCTCGTAATTTGGATATATCATGTTGCATTTCTTCCTCTTCTTCATGAGTCATGCTAGAGGTTTCAGGTTGCTTACTAGGGTTTTCCATTTTCTTTCTTCGGGGTATCAATTAATGATAAATATGCTTCATTGTGCCCTTTGAATCACTTCAAACAAATTTTTCTAACCAAACTTATGCAAATTTTTTAAAAGACTACACATTTTTTCTCTTTGTAGGAGCTCAATATTGAATCTGTTTTATATATGTAATTTTGGATCTCCAAGGTCTGAAATTTCGTCACATGATAGCCCTCTGTGTCCTCTTTCCAACCCCACAAGTTTGATCCAGATTGGATTCTCCAAGAAAGAGTTATGTCAAATCTCCCACGATGACATGATTATAGACTGGTTCAGTAGATCGAACTTGTACGAAGTGCCACGTGTCACTGTTTCGACCTTCGGTCCTGAAAACGATACCCAGAAAACTACAGTCCATCATATTTATTTAACTTCTTACGAAATTTCAATCCGATGCTGAAAGAAAAAGTTATAACGATTTTCCCAAGATGACGTGTTTGAGATCGAATTCGGGAGCCTGTAAAACCCTAACTTCATCAGTTCATATCTCCAAAAATATAGTGAGACAAGATCTAAAATTTGGTCCCGAGGTTCATCACGATTTCGGTTCAAATGGGTTTTAATTTCAGCTTCTGAAGCTTTGTAGAAAAAGAATTATAGTGAAAATTCCATGATGACCTATTTGAAGCAACGAAACCTTAGAATCCAAACCTCTGATACCAATTGTTATACAACTAGCTCACAAAATGGAAGGATGAAATAGATCAAAAACTTCAAAAATAACCTCTTTGAGGGGGCAACCTCATTTACATTACACAAATGAGCAATTCTTGGATGATACAAATGACAAGACATCCTTTTTATATATAGGAGTTTAAGGGGTCACAATATAATCAAAGCCGACATAACAATAATAATGTAAGGGCACAACAAAAATAATAGTGGGCTTCTATGGGGCACAATAATAACAATAAAGGGCTACAATGACAATAATAATAAGGGAATACACTAGTATTATAGGGACCTAACATGCATCTATATGATTGATGCTGGAATAATTAATCATGGATGTACAATGTATGCCATATCTATCTTGATTTATGTAAAAATATGCATGTTTTCATGTTTTTTACAACTAATTTGGTATTTTGGATGTTTTTTAATATAAATGCAAATATCTATATATATATATATGATGCTTCCGAGATGCTTCCTTTCCTAGATTTTTGGGAAATGACGCTTCTGCGTCCCCGCTTCCAAAAACCATCCCTGCTTTCTGCAACACTGGGTCTAAGAACTTCAATCATCACTCGTGAACGTCTCAAAAGCATTAGCAAGACTAAATGGCATCATTAACTATTCCAACAATCTTGGTCATGTATTAAAGGTTATCTTCCATGTATCCTTGATATGAATCTGATTGTAATTGAACTTCATATCAATCTTACTGGAATACTTAGCTCCCTGACGCTGGCCTATGAGGTCATCAATGTATAACAATGGATATCAGGACTTGATTGTGATTCTATTGAAGAGTGGATAGTCCATAAACTTTCTGTGTGTAACATTCTTTGGAGCAAGAACAATAATTGATCCCCATGGTGATGAATTGTGTCAAATGTGACCCTCATCGAGTAACTCCTAAATCTGCTTGTTGATCTCTTCATTTTCCCACAATGAAGTCCTGGGAAGTGCCTCGTTTGGCTGGGCAACTTCTTGTTGCAATACAGTGGACTGCTTAATTACACAGCTTAGAGATATTCCAAGTGGTTCTTGGATCAACTCAAAATAGTGCCTCAATAAGTTGTTCAGTTGCATCTTGCTTCTAATCCTGCAAGTTCTTTAGTCACAAGACTGATTCTGTGCATGACGAGCCTTGTGGGTCCTAGCGCACTTGATTGTTGAGTGCCTCTGCTAATTTAGCTAAAGCAGTTCAGCCACCTTCCTAAAGAAGAGTTTTCAGGAATAATTACTTCGTGCTTCTATTATAACTGCTTGTTATATATTAGTGTTTAATGTTGATGAAAAGTGAATTGACTGTTTTTAATATTTATCAGTTCAAGGATGTAGATATTGTGACTGTTATGGACACATGATTTACCGTTATTAATAGCCACTTTTTCTACCCTATTTTTAGCAAGGCCTCTTAATAGCCATTTTTTTATATTTAGCTAGTTACAATTGTCTATAGAGGTATCACAGTATGTAAGGTGGAACAAAAACCATCTATCATCTCTATTTTCTGAATTATGATTTGCCTACATGTTCCTTCTGTCCCATTAGTTAGATTTTCATTTTTCAATGGATTTTAGTGTCGTTCGTGTGTTTTCGGACTAGAATTTTTTTGTTGTCATATGTTTCCATACTAAAATTGCATGTATGACACCACACAAGATTCTAATATTTGCACCTTTAATTTATTTCTGGGGCAGCTTGGTTGTCTTCCAATATGTTGGTACCTACTGCATTTTTATTTTCATGGCCATTCACTTTTAAGAGTTGCTTGGGTTCAGTGCTGTTTAACCTACATCATTTATACATTTGGCAAGAACAGGAAATATGGATTTTATCTTCCATTTGTGTATCATATCGCATTTTGTGCAGAAATGAGTTTAAAAGTTATGTATCAACGCCAGTGTTTTCGTTTAAATGTGGGAATGATAGAATGTAATATGATTGAAAGAAATTGGGAGATAGTGGTTTCAAATTACGATTTAGCATACACTTTTTATCTGTATTGGATCTTAACTGGAGGTGGTTTGCAGATATTGGGTATATGTTCCATATATCTTGATTTTGTTTAAGCCTTTCTTGTTTTCGTCTACAGGATTGTGAGAGAACTAGCCAAAATATGTTTGTGTCATGGTCAATCTGGGCCCTGAAGTGCCTATGGCCTGGATTCAAATATGCCGCATATATTACGGCTCGGAAGCATTTGGACAAAGCTCAGGCATCAGCAAGGCATGAATCTAAATTACCCTCTGCAAACCATGAGATGGCAAAAGGGGTTATACTGAGTCCGGCAACACAGAAGAAAGTCATTCAAGCTTGGATTGATCATGATCTGGCTCAGTATGCAAATGTAGTGCTTGTAAATTTTTCCTGTATCATCACTCTCATTGTTGTAATTGTCACAAGCTTATATATTAGAAAAACGCGTCGATCTGATATGTTAAGTCAAAATACTAGTAAGTGGCATTCAGATGGCAGCCGTTTCAACTGGAAGCAGACAGGTTATGAGGGCTATTCAGGGGCATCAAGACTACATAACCGTGATCATTTCTAATGCCCTTCTCTTTTCAGAGGTCTGTGTATGTCTGCTGTTTATTCTGAGTTCCAGAGTGCAAATTACAGACTCTAGTCTGCAATTTCCTCTACATCTGGCTCACTCATGTTTTCTTTATGTCAAAGAGGATTGCAAACAAAATCAAATCCTCATCAGCAGAGGAAGATTCTTGGAGTTCTGGTGAAATGGGATGATTGTATTTCTATTCATGACCAAAGAAAGGTCAATGGGACTCGAGGGTTTGGTTGGTACCAATTGCCAAATTGTTTGCGTGAGCTTTTCATTGAAGACCACCCAACCCTCTTTGTTCGCATGGCCTGAAATCCAATATCATTTGGTCAATATTTCGTTGAGAATCAAAATGCAGGGGTTTGGGATCCACTTATCGTTTGTAAACTTTGAGGGATCCATACAGCTGATGATTTTTCCAGTCATTTAGCTTCTAATTCTGGTGATCAAAGCATCATTAGCATAAGCGTGTTCACTTATACCTGTCTGAAAGAGGGCTAACTTTTGTTTCAGAAGAGATACTGATTAAGGCTTCTCATTGACTTTATTTTAGTAGCTTCCTTGCGTCTCAGATAATGAAGTTACCGTGCCCAGCGAAGACGTTGAACTTTGAAGGCATACGGTCAAATTGGACTTTTGCATACATGGGCATATCTTATGGTATATGTTACTGTTGGTTTTAGGATTACATGCACCAAGAAAAATTGCAGGCATAAGAGAGAATCTTAGATGGCCATTCTTCTTTAAAGATTGTTCTTTTTTTTTTTTTTAAGTTCAATTTGGATGTTTGCAATAACTCATCTATTCATGGGTCAAATTGTTGTAGATCTGGTGGTATTGATGAAATTTGTATTTGTGAAATAACATATATGTTAAAACAGTGAATTTGGTTACGAATGTTTTGATGTTTCCTGGGTGTACAGTTTTTCCAGCTTTATGCTTATGAAAACTCTATTAATATTCTCCATGTTTTGTTATTTTCCAAGCCCGACAATGATTCCTAAAAGATGCCAAGGCTAAACCATCAGTGTGTGAGTTCCAAGCACCTCACTCCAATGTGATCAAGAGAGCTGAATTTATGACATTCCCAAATTGGAGAAGAGATCTCAACTTTCGCTGATTGTTTGACTTAACCTTCACAGCTATGAAGAATTTCAAGAAATGCCCCTTTAAATAATATCTGGTGTTGTTTGTGCAATTGGGCATGCCAAGTGTTAGATGTGATGGTTATAATTAGAAATTAGATGTATTAGTTAAAATATACACCTATAATAAAGTCTCTATACAAATGATGCAATAATGAGCTAATTAATGTTCTCAATTAAAGATGAGGTATGAGTTGCATAACAACTCTCTTTCCTAAGAACATCACTCAATTATCAATATGTTCTTTCTTATTATGTGTATTCTTGTCCATGCTTGTGCTATGGGATTTCTTAGTACGAGGGTGATAATTATTTCCAATGATTAGTTGGGTAATTGATCAACTCTACAAGTTTTAATGCGAATAAATGCGACAAAAAAAGAAAGAAATATATGTAGATACTTCAACATGAATTTTGAAAGGGGTTTTCTCCACACAACGTTATCTTCTCTTTTAGTAAACATCCAATTGATAAATACCTTTATTCTTTCTTTGCAAACCCTAATCTAGAAATCAACGTTAATAACTTGTATAATTCAATCTGTGAAATGCGGAAATAACAATAAGTTCAAATGTAATTATAAATATCAAAGCAGTAAGTATAAAATTGATTACATAGTGTAATCTAAGGGAAAGCATAAAGTATGTAAAATGGAAGTTAAAACATAGCTTTCCCATGCACATTGATAACTTTCACACTCAAGCTTGGGTTCATTCTTGATAATGCCTCTTCAACTTTAGTCTCCATCAAATATTCAAATTTCCATGCCAAATAGAAATGAAAAAGGGGTTATAAACTACCCTAGTAATTTTAGGTAAATCAATAACAATGAAGAGAAAAGTGACTCTTTCTACAATGACTTGTAAATCATAAATTCTTTTAAGGGCTTTTAGACTATGAAAATTCTATTGTTCTTGAGCAAACTTTTCCCCCCATAAAACCATGTATGGAATACAAGGAAATGGTAGTTATAAGTGGGCTATGGCTTCATATAGTTAACCAAAATTATGTGTCATCTACTTAGAGTTCCATATTCTATGGAATTTTAAATTTTTATACATTTTCCAAGGTGATTGCATGTTGCAAACTAGCAAAGTGCATGTTGGTTACATCTATTCACATCTTGCATTAAATAGGGTTATGATTATATCACTTCTTTCTTCAAGGAAAGGGACAATCAACTGGGGAGTTCTAGGTATGTAACCTGTGATAAATAAAAACGAGAAGACTTTTCTTAAATGCTTGACATAGGGTGCAACCAAATAACAAGAGTTATGTAGACAAATGAATTTGGCTATATCCATAATATGGTATAAAGGTGACAAAATTGAATTGAACTTGGAACTTGGTAAGGCTTACATTTTGTCATAATGTTTGTTTTATTCTACTTGGTAGTCATAGGAAATAGTTTTAAATGTTTAGAATAGTCAAATAATTTCAGTTTGCCTTTATTTTCTTCCATATTTTTCAAAATTGCTCTATTTTGACCACAATGTATTGTGTATATGGTGGTGAGCTATTGTGGGTTGTGTGCTTGTCTCCTATTTTGTGCTTGCTCTCTAGAAATGTGTTGATTAACCATATTATGATTGGATTGCTTTTGAGAAATATGTATCCCACAATTGTTTCTATAGGGTTTTAATTCCGAAAAAAAAATAAAATAAAAAAATAATTAATTAATAATTATAATAATAATAATAATAAATCATAAATAATATATATATATATATATATATTGAGAAATATGTATCCCACAATTGTTTCTATAGGGTCTTAATTCCGGAAAAAGAAAAAAAAAAATTAATTAATTAATAAATTAATAATTATAATAATAATAAATCATAAATAATATATATATATATATATATATATATATATATATATATATATATATATATATTTGAAATCTTGGCATTTCCTAAGTACATTGTATGGTTCAAATTTCATCTTTTCATAGTTTTTAGGTTCTTATGTGCAAAAAAAAATGAAAAGATAAAAAAGTATTTGATTAATATATGAGTCCATTGGTAGTTTGATGCATATAAGTTCTAATTGAAGTATTTTTGTTTAAAAATAACCAAATCAAGTTGTTTGCATAGACATATGTTTTCGGGAATAAAAATGATTTCTTACATTGGTTATTGAAATTTATAGTTTTGTGGGAAAAGTTGCATTTTTTTTTATATGGAAAAGAGGTGCTCAGTTTCCATGCTCAACAGATAAAATGCAAAATTGTGAATAAGAAAAGCTTGGTTGAAAATATTTATATTCATCCAAAAGGCTTTTGCAAGCTTTTGAAAGATTTTGATTTTAAGTAACTTCAATTTAAAACAAAATTTCCATGTACAATTTTACATTTGTGGAATCATCTTTATCATTGCCATTACCCATTGAGTAAAGAGCAACTAAAGTTAGCACATAATATAAAACAATATAAACCCTCCTTTTACAAGAAGACCAACATTGATGTAGGTGTTAAGCCTTTAGAAATAGGAGTGGTGAGTCCTCAAGTGATTCATGGTTGAAACTCTAGAAGTTTTCGTAGTGACTGGTTAAGTCCTATTTCAAGGTGCAATTATAAGGAAATGCCTTCAAGTGTACAACTAGAGGTGGAAGTTGGTGGATGTGTGTTTGTCCTCCACCTCTCACATTTTGACTTCAATAAAGCCAAGTACATGCCTCACAACTAACCTGACAATGGTGATCAACTAGGCCCTATTAATTAGCTAGTGCTTTCGATGTCAAGGAACTTACAAGGACATAGGAATTGTGTTACTCTTGGTCACATTTTTTGGTTACGAAACCTTGGCTATTGACTTTAGGGTACCACATAGGTACTCTAGTTGTGGACTATCAAAAGAGTGTCCTAAGAATAGTGATTGGCCTCCTTGATATTCCCCTTCAATTTCAATGCCTTGGGTAGTTAGATTGCAATGAAGTTGCAACTTTGTCTCTTACCTTCACCCAAGTTAGTATCTTGTTGGATTTCACCACCGTTGACAAAGGTTGTTTGGAAGGGGCCTAATGCTTACTTGAAAGATTGCTTGCTTACACTTTAATAGATCATTTTAAGGTGTGTGCTATTTTCTTTTATCACCTTTTCGTTTGAATCAAGGAGTTCCTTCTCAATTCATCGTTTGAATCGATAGATGCACTACTTTGAATAGCCCTTTTTAAGGCCGTGTACATTTAACTGAATTCTCATCTTAATCAAGTTAATTTGAAACCACCTATTAATTTAAGAGGGAGACTTAGAGTTCAACATAAATTTGAACCCTCCCATTGGAGAGAATGACATCAAGGTAAATTGTACTTTGGACCCTTCCACTGTATAAGAAGACATTGAAGTGAATGGTAATATAGAAACCTCCCCTTATAGTAGTTAATTTCAATCCCCCCTTAAGGTAACAAGAGGATTAAACTTGAGAACTGAAATTTGGCACAAAAGAGTAATTAAGGCCAATGCAACCAACATAATGCCAAGGGAAAAAACAAGAATTAATGTTTAAATAATTACAATAATATTCAAAACTAATGACGTGAGGTAATGACCCTAATAATAACAATAACAATAATGATGAATGCAATAAGAATAATCAAAATAAAAAAGAGTGAAAATTATCCTTTCCTTGTAATATTCATGGTCAACGCCATCTGATGCATTAATGCCCTTCTATTCTATAAGTATAGAGCTTATATCCCAAAGTGTTTTCCTAGGAGCCACTGCTCATTATACTTCAAAACACCTTTGCATTTGCAACAATTGTATTGTTGGTTGTAAACAACACTCAATACCCATAGCAACATAGCAATTTGATAACCCTTCTTAAGGGGACAATCTATAATGCAAGGATATTTATGTGTTATTATGGCATTAATAACCATATGTGTATCCATAATTACGAGATACCGAATGTTGTATTTCAGAAAAGGAAGCTTCCTTTTGGAATTGAATGGATCATTACATATCACAAAACCTTCAATGAAAGCAATGTCTTTCCCTCCTAAAGATGTCTTTCATAGGATCATGCACAACCTACATATTAGGACTATAATCACAATTACAAACGTTGAAGATTTAGCCTAGGTGTAGTGCATCTCGACTAAATTTAGATCCTATAAAATTATTCTTCATGGAAGATGGCATTATTAAATGTGATCAATGGAATTGATCCTTCTTACACCTTACTAATTTTAGATTCAAGTGAATAGTAGCAACATCACTATCTACAAGTGTCTTGCAGATGTGGGAGCCTCTGCCTATATCATGTACCTTTTAATGTGGAGAGTGTTGGGCTCTTTGGAGCTAGTTCCTATAGATGCCATTTTAAAGGGCTTTGACAAAAGGAATTTCAAACTCCAAGGAGTAATGTCTAAGTTCCTAATTCAATTGGACAGTGAGACTATCACCATTGAAGTGGAGGTAGTTGACAAGCCAAGTGATTATAATATCTGATTGGGGAAAAGTTGGATGCATGTGATCAAATGATCTCTTCAGCCTTTCTAATCTTGAAATACCCCCATGAGGGAAATCTCATTACTGTGAATTAGCTTATGTATGTTCGACAAACTCCAATAAAAAAACCGAGGACAAATATTTAGTTCATTAACAAATAGGCTTCCTAATTTGAGAGTGAAGGCATTGGGATATTTATGGACTCATAAATGGAGTCTTTTTCACTTCCTCAACCCATGTAGTATGCAGATTTCATACCAATGTATGTGATCTTGTCAATGACTAATAAGTTTGTTATATTTTTCTACACATCACAGTTTGAAGAGTGCCAAACAAAGGTACATTTGTTCCCCTTTTAGTGATCTTACTTCAAAGAAGTCCAATAACTTATGTGAGAGACTTCATATTGGGATTTTGATATCGTATGCTTGGGTTCTTTCTACCTTTGTCTAAGATAAAATATTTTTATGAAGCTATTCAAAGTGTGACCTAAAACCATAATCAAGGCATTCAACATAAGGAAGATCATGACCAATTTACATCCTTCATCTAAGACTTTAATTTATTTGATTCTAATAAAGTTTTGGAGATGGTATTGCCCTTTAACAAAGAAACTCTCAAGGTTATGACTAGTTTGGATTATCCATGTCACGATATTCAACATCATTCATATTATATTCCTAACCTAGACTAATTTGAGATTGAAGCTAAGGATTTTTTTTTTCTCTTAGAGAGATCAACTAGTATAAATGTCCCATCCCAACATATGATGTGTATGAGGAAGGGAATTTAGATAAATTAAGAAAACCATTCCAATTAACAACTCTTGAAACCCTGATGTTATGGAAATTGTTCTTATCGGGGCTAACTATTCTCACAAAGAGATTGTTGCTTATATAACCATGTTCAAAGAATTTCATGACATATTCTCTTACCCTTATAAAGATACTAGGTATTGACCCTCTAATTATTGGACATGAGATTAGGACATATGATAGTGCTAGACATTTCATGAAACAAATATGGTATTATATGATTACAAATGTTAGAGAAATGATATAATTGTTGATTTGGGGTAGCATCGGATGTGCTCTAGCCACGAAATTTGGTGGAGAGGTTAGGGCACACGAGATCTCCAATACCCAGAAAGGATTTGGCAAGATTCTAAATAGATCAGGAGATATTAAAATAATTAATATTTTTAATGGAGTCCCTAAGTCTAAACTTAGGGAAAATAAAATCTTAATGTGTATTAATATGAATATGTGTTAGAAGGGTCCAAAAGACATGGATCAAGCCATATCTAATCTTAGCCATTGATTAGGGACTTAATCTCAGCTGTTGATATCTCAACAGGAAAAGTATAGGAGGAGGCTTGAGGGTCACTTGGAGAATACACCAGAGTGATCAGTCATTCTATTCTCTAGAGCGGGGTTTGCTAAGAGAGGTAGAATCATTGATCAAGAGAGCAGCTGAGGGGCATTGAGTACAGAGAAACAGAGAAGGAAAAGAGTGTGTTGGGAGAGCAGTGCAACAACTAAGGAGAGTGACGCAGAGCCAACAAGGGCTCATGTAGGGCCACGCAAAGGCAGCCAAGTGTTGCGCAGAGCACAAGAGGGGCCAGCGTAGCTGACACAGAGGCTCCCAGAGTTGACGCAAGGTCTCATGGGGCTGACATAGGCCAAGAAAGGTTGACGCAGGGCCACCGTGAGAAGAAGAGGGGCTGACGCAGTCCAGATTGGGTAGGCGCTGGGGTTGCAGGAGCAGTTTTGTGCTGAAGAGCTACTGGAAGGATATTTCAGGGTTTTAGCTAGGAGATTTCTCTCAAACTGTGAGGTATAGCTGCTAAGGAAATTCTTTGTTGGGTGTGCTAGTTTCAGCACCCAGAGTGTACTCTGATATTGCTTAATAAGAAAACCCTTATATAGCTGCACCGATTTTCCCACGTTGGGTTTTTCCGGGGGACATTGGTCAAAAAATAATGGTTTCATGTGGTGTGTTTGTTCTTGTTTCTTTTAGTTGCTGATCTATAATATGTTGAGCGTGCAGTGGTGTTTATTTTCAGTCTTTACTTTGTAAATAACTTGTTAAAGAAAAAATAACAGGTAGGTAGGAATAAATCAGAAAAAGTGCATCAAGGGTTTCTAACTAAGTAAACTTAGAAACTTCAACATGGTATCAGAGGGTGATTGTAGATCACAGGAGGACTAAAAGACATCAGCTGAGTGGAGCAATAGCAGCAGAAAACAGTTGTCCCGAGGTGACAAAAGCTGTTTCTAGCGGTACATAAGCCAAGGAAGTGTGACGCAGAGCCAATGAGAGCCACGCAGAAGAAGCCGGGAGCTACACAGAGCCTCAGAGAGACCAGCGTTGTTGACACAAAGGGCCAAAGGGCTAACGCAGGGCATCCCAGGGCTGACGCAGACCCATCCGGGGTGACGCAGAGCCAGCGTGAGGCAGAGAGGGGCTGACGCAATTCACAAAGAGGGAGTTGATGTGGTCTAAAAGGCTACAGGAATATTGTAGAGTGGAGCTGGTGAGGTATTGTAGTAAGAACAATATCTGACAGAGCACGGCCAGAGGAGTTGTCATCGAGGGTTTTTAGCCGAGCAACCTAGATCAACAGTGCAGTTGCACAAGATGGTCAAAGTAGGGGGCATCTCGGTAAGCGGCAGAAGGATTTCCATGAGGGAAATCAGGACTCAGAGGGAGTCCAGAAGAGAACTTCCAGATGAGAAGTAGAGACTCAGAGGAGTCGAACAGAGAACTTCCAGGAGGGAAGTAGAGGAGTGTCATGGCACTACATGAGGTAAGAGACCAGCATAGACTGGACGGAGCATCGAACTTCGCAGTCTGGAAGGCCAAAATCTTATCAGTCCTTGACAGGAATCGTGTCAAGAACTTCACCTTGAAGGTTATAGCTATCCCAGTCAACCCCAATGATAATGACAAGTATGAAGAGGCGACGACGAGGGCCAAGTGCATTATCCTTGACGGGGTCAAGGATCATGTGGTACCACATATAGCCCAGAAGGAAACGATAGTTGAGATGTGGCAGGCTCTCAAGAACCTGTACTAGTATTCTTCTGTGCAGAGAAGAATGCTGCTGAAGAACCAGATGAGGTCTTATCAGATGAAGAAGGGTCAATCGATTGACACCTTCCTCGAAGGACTGAATGAGATCCGAGACTAGTTGACTACTATAGGAGCAACACCGGATTAGGAGCTTATGGTGAGGACAACCCTGAATGCTATCTCAGAAGATTGGGAAGTGTTTGTCCAGAGTATCTTAGGCAGAGGGACTCTCCTACCTTGGGACGAGATGTGGGCAACTCTTCGCTAGGAAGAGATCAAACAACAGTCAAAGACAGGTAGCAACAACAAAGGGATCAAGGTCAAGCAAGGGGAGGAGGATGTGGCCCTAGCATCTGAGAGAAAGCAGGAGAAGCGGAAGAAGAAAGGTCTCTCCAAGATTAAGTGCTTCCACTGTGGGGAGGCGGGTCATTATGTGACCCAGTGCCCAAGGAAGAAGAGTAAGGGAGAGTCTTCGGAGACTAAGGCAGTGCCAGTACAGGCAGAGAAGGAAGTTTTGACAGATGACGACTGTGCCATGAGTGCACACATGCCACTTGAGTGAAAGTGGGGAGACATTGAGTTGTAGTCAGGAGGACTACAGGGGGATGAGGGACAGGATCCTTGAGGTACCCAACGTCTTGGATTAGACCTTGCTACGGGAGCCCTGACGATGAGTAGCAGGATTGGCTGGGTGGGTAGAGACGGATGCGGATGGAGCGGCAGGCAGAGTTATAGTGCAGGAGTCCCGAGACAATGCAGAGCTAGCAGGCTGTAACAGTGTGAGAGGCATAAGAATGTTGCACCAGTGTAGGAAGGCACAGAGAGGTGTGCAACGGTGCAAGATGTAGGGAGCTGTTGCAACATCGTAGAGGTCAGAGAGGGAGCACTTGTCAGTGGCAGAGGGAGCTTAAGCATCAATGGGTATCTCTAGCCCAATAGGGAGGTTAGTTGGGAGATCAGTTACTTACTTCTCAGTAACTGAGTTGTAGTGCAACAGTGGGCAGCATGATGTAGCATGATGAGAAGAGGTGCAGTGCAGGGAGAAAGGAACAACAACAACACGGATGCAGAGGGAGCTGTCGTACAGATGCAGTAGTGGTAGTGGAAAAACCATGGGCAGTAGTATAGGAGGCAACAGTGCAGAGGATGTTGGGCAAGAAGGCCTAGCATCAGCACATTTACCAGTGCCGGATGATCAGAGTAATACTCAGTGAGGAGTATTGCTAGAGCACAATCCTCGCTAAGAGGGAGTGTTGATTTGGGGTAGCATCGGATGTGCTCTAGCCACGAAATTTGGTGGAGAGGTTAGGGCACATGAGATCTCCAATACCCAGAAAGGATTTGGCAAGATTCTAAACAGATCAGGAGATATTAAAATAATTAATATTTTTAATGGAGTCCCTAAGTCTAAACATAGGGAAAATAAAATCTTAATGTGTATTAATATGAATATGTGTTAGAAGGGTCCAAAAGACATGGATCAAGCCATATCTAATCTTAGCCATTGATTAGGGACTTAATCTCAGCTGTTGATATGTCAATAGGAAAAGTATAGGAGGAGGCTTGAGGTTCACTTGGAGAATACACCAGAGTGATCAGTCATTCTATTCTCTAGAGCAGGGTTTGCTAAGAGAGGTAGAATCAATGATCAGGAGAGAAGCTGAGGGGCATTGAGTACAGAGAAATAGAGAAGGCAGAGAGTGTGTTGAGAGAGCAGCGCAACAGCTAAGGAGAGTGACGTAGAGCCAACAAGGGCTCACGCAAGGCCATGCAGAGGCAGCCAAGTGCTGTGCAGAGCACAAGAGGGGCCATCGTAGCTGACACAAAGGCTCCCAGAGCTGACGCAAGGTCTCCTGGGGCTGACACAGGCCAAGAAAGGCTGATGCACGACCACCGTGTGAAGAGGAGGGGCTGACGTAGTCCAGATTGGGAAGACACTGGTGTTGCAGGAGCAGATTTGCATTGAAGAGCTGCTAGAAGGATTTTCCGGGGTTTCAGCTAGGAGATTTCTCTCAAACTGTGAGGTATAGCTGCTAAGGAAATTCTTTGTTGGGTGTGCTAGTTTCGACACCCAGATTGTACTATGATATTGCTTAATAAGAAAACCCTCAGATAGCTACACCGATTTTCCCGGGTTGGCTTTTTCCGGGGACATTGGTCCAAAAATAATGGTGTCATGTGGTGTTTTTGTTCTTGTTTCTTTTAGTTGCTGATCTGTAATATGTTGAGCGTGCAGTGGTGTTTATTTTCAGTCTTTACTTTGTAAATAACTTGTTAAAGAAAAAATAACAAGTAGGTAGGAATAAATCAGAAAAAGTGCATCAAGGGTTTCTAACTAAGTAAACTTAGAAACTTCAACATGGTATCAGAGGGTGACAGGAGGACTAAAAGACATTAGCCGAGTGGAGCAATAGCAGCAAAAAATAGTTGTCTCGAGGTGACAAAAGCTGTTTCTAGCGGCACATAAGCCAAGGAAGTGTAACACAGAGCCAACGAGAGCCATGCAGAAGAAGTCGGGAGCTACACAGAGCCTCAGAGAGACCAGTGTTGTTGACACAAAGGGCCAGAGGGCTAACGCAAGGCATCCCAGGGCTGACACAGACCCATCCAGGGTGACGCAGAGCTAGCCTGAGGCAGAGAGGGGCTGACACAATTCACAGAGAGGGAGTTGCTGGGGTCTAGAAGGCTGCAGGAATATTGCAAAGTGGAGTTGGTGAGGTATTGTAGTAAGAACAATATTTGACAGAGCAGGGCCAGAGGAGTTTTTATCGAGGGTTTTTAGCTGAGGAACCTAGATCAGAAGTGCAGTTGCACAAGATGATCAGAGTAGGGGGCATCTCGGTAAGCGGCAGAAGGATTTCCATGAGGGAAATTAGGACTCAGAGGGAGTCCAGAAGAGAACTTCCAGACGAGAAGTAGAGACTCAGAGGAGTCGAACAGAGAACTTCCAGGAGGGAAGTAGAGGAGTGTCATGGCACTACACGAGGTAAGAGACCAGCATAGACTGGACGGAGCATCAAACTTCGCAGTCTGGAAGGCCAAAATCTTATCAGTGCTTGACAAGAATCGTGTCAAGGACTTCACCTTGAAGGTTATAGCTATCCCAGTTGACCCTAATGATAATGACAAGTACGAAGAGGCGACGACGAGGGCCAAGTGCATTATCCTTGATGGGGTCAAGGATCATGTGGTACCACATATAGCCCAGAAGGAAATGATAGTTGAGATGTGGCAGGCTCTCAAGAACCTGTACCAGTATACTTTTGTGCAGAGAAGAATGCTGCTCGAGAACCAGATGAGGTCGTATCAGATGAAGAATGGTCAATTGATTGACACCTTCCTCGAAGGACTGAATGAGATTCGAGACTAGTTGACTACTATAGGAGCGACACCGGATCAGGAGCTTATGGTGAGGACAGCCCTGAATGCTGTCTCAGAAGAATGGGAAGTGTTTGTCCAGAGTATCTTAGGCAGAGGGACTCTCCTACCTTGGGATGAGATGTGGGCAACTCTTCGCCAAGAAGAGATCAAACAATAGTCAAAGACAGGTAGCAACAACAAAGGGATCAAGGTCAAGCAAGGGGAGGAGGATGTGGCCCTAGCATCTGAGAGAAAGTAGGAGAAGCGAAAGAAGAAAGATCTCTCCAAGATCAAGTGCTTCCACTGCGGGGAGGCGGGTCATTATGCGACCCAGTGCCCAAGGAAGAAGAGTAAGGGAGAGTCTTCGGAGACTAAGGCAGTGCCGGCACGGGCAGAGAAGGAAGTTTTGACAGACGATGACTGTGCCATGAGTGCACACATGCCACTTGAGTGAAAGTGGGGAGACATTGAGCTGTAGTCAGGAGGACTACAGGGGATGAGGGACAAGATACTTGAGGTACCCAACGTCTTGAATTAGACCTTGCTACGGGAGCCCTGACGAGGAGTAGCAGGACTGGCTAGGTGGGTAGAGACGGATGCAGATGGAGCGGCAGAGAGAGCTACGGTGCAGGAGTCCCGAGACAACGCAGAGCTAGCAGGCTGTAACAGTGTGACAGGCACATGAATGTTGCACCAGTGTAGGAAGGCACAGAGAGGTGTGCAACGGTGCAAGATGTAGGGAGCTGTTGCAACATCATAGAGGTCAGAGAGGGAGCACTTTTTAGTGGCAGAGGGAGCTTAAGCATCAATGGGTGTCTCTAGCCCAACAGGGAGGTCAGTTGGGAGCTCAGTTACTTACTTCTCAGTAACTGAGTTGTAGTGCAACAGTGGGCAGCACGATGCAGCATGATGATAGGAGGTGCAGTGCAGGGAGAAAGGACCAGCAACAACATGGATGCAGAGGGAGCTGTCGAACAGATGCAGTAGTGGCAGTGGAAAAACCATGGGCAGTAGTATAGGAGGCAGCAGTGTAGAGGATGTTGGGCAAGAAGGCCTAGCATCAGCACAGGTACCAGTGCCGGATGATCAGAGTAATACTCAGTGAGGAGTATTGCTAGAGCACAATCCTCGCTAAGAGGGAGTGTTGATTTGGGCTAGCATCGGATGTGCTCTAGCCACGAAATTTGGTGGAGAGGTTGGGGCACATGAGATATCCAATACCCAGAAAAGGTTTGGGCAGATTCTAAACAGATCAGGAGATATTAAAATAATTAATATTTTTAATGGAGTCCCTAAGTCTAAACTTAGGGAAAATAAAATCTTAATGTATATTAATATGAATCTGTGTTAGAAGGGTCCAAAAGACATGGATCAAGCCATATCTAATCTTAGCCATTGATTAGGGACTTAATCTCGATCATTGATATGTCAACAGGAAAAGTATAAGAGGAGGCTTGAGGGTCACTTGGAGAATACACTAGAGTGATCAGTCATTCTATTCTCTAGAGCGGGGTTTTCTAAGAGAGGTAGAATCAGTGATCAGGAGAGCAGCTGAGGGGCCTTGAGGACATAGAAACAAAGAAGGCAGAGAGTGTTCTAGAAGAGCAGCGTAGCAGCCAAGGAGAGTGATGTAGAGCCAGCAAGGGCTCACGTAGGGCCATGCAGAGGCAGCCAAGTGCTGCGCAGAGCATAAGAGGGGCCAACATAGCTGACACAGAGGCTCCTAGAGCTGACGCAGGGCCTCCTGTGGCTGACATAGGCCAAGAAAAGCTGATGCAGGTCCAACATGAGATAGAGAGGGGCTGATGCAGTCTAGATTGGGCAAACGCTAGGGTTGCAGGAGCAGTTTTGTGCTGAAGAGCTGCCAGAAGGATTTTCCAGGGTTTCAGCCAAATGATTTGTCTCAAACTGTGAGGTATAGCTGCTAAGGAAATTCTCTATTGGGTAGGCTAGTTTCGGCACCCAGACTGTACTCCGATATTGCTTAATAAGAAAACCCTCAGATAGCTGCACCCGTTTTCCCACATTAGATTTTTCCAGGGACATTGGTCCAAAAATAATGGTGTCATGTGGTGTGTTTGTTCTTGTTTCTTTTAGTTGTTGATCTATAATATGTTGAGCATGCACTGGTGTTTATATTCAGTGTTTACTTTGTAAATAACTTGTTAAAGAAAAAATAACAAGTAGGTAGGAATAAATCATAAAAAGTGCATGAAGGGTTTCTAACTAAGTAAACTTAGAAACTTCAACAATGATATGATTACAAATTAGGGCCTCGTATATATACCTAGGTAGGAGTGTCCTTTCATTAAGAATCATGTCCTTTGAGACATGTCATTTCATTATTGTCCTTACGAATATCTTTATATTCAAGTATTTTGGATATTTTATTCATGAGCCAAGTTTGGATGTCACAATTGGTAGTAGAGCTTTGTTTAATGATCCTAACCCTTGGCCACATATTTTTATAAAACCATTTCTAATTCAACCCTTAATACCCATATTTCCTCAAAGTGTTTTGAGTGTTTGGTATTAGGCGACAATTGTCCCTTGGACATTGGAGTCTAAAAATTTTGTTGCAACTTTGAAGTTTCCTTATTGTACATTTAGGTTTCATGAATATCAATGACTTCCAACATTAAATGAATCGATAATACAAGGAATACCATTCCATTGCTATAAATAAAAGGGGGAAGCCCTATAATTTTTTCACGAACTTATTTAATTCAAGAGTTTATATATATATATATATAATTTTTAGTCGCTATGATTTGGTATCCCGTGAACATGGTATTCAATTCATGAATAGATTTTTGGGATCAAATTACATTAGGAATTCAAATAACATTATAAATTGATAATAGTTTAGGCGTGAATAACTTTTAAACACCAAACTAGCTTTCGTTTCTATCTCTCGTGGTTTCTAGAGTGATTGTCCCCACTGAATTATTCAAAAATCACACCAAGGGAAAACTTGATTACATTTACATCCACCCTCATTCTCCATCGTACAATGTCATTGTATCAATTCAATATTGTTGCTCTACCATTGATAATCCAATCATTGTGGTACTAAACTATTGAATGATTATACACCCATAGATTACCCAAGCCTTATAATATCTATAGTTTAAGTCTACGTCAATATCAAAATTGAAGAGGAGGTTGCAACCAAAGGTCAAACATTGCGACCATTGATACTTAAACTAAGTTGTCATTTAATAATTAAACCAAGATCATCATGGATTTTTGGCATCTATGGTTCATTTCTTTTGAACTTAGTCTCGGAGTATCCACAGTAGAAACCATATTTCTGTCAACGTTTCAAATCCCAACAGGGATCCATCATCAGGACCAATTTGAATGATGATAGAAGAAGAGCTTTGTGAAAGGATAAATAGTTAAAGAAATATTTTTATTGAAAGTCGGCTAATAACTTTATTTTAATTTTAATTTATCATTTTTATTATTAATAGTAATAATTAATATTCTAAATAGTAAATAAATTATTATTATTATTATTTATAAATTTAATTGTTAAATAATAATAGTTTTAAATTTTAATTTAGTTTTCAATTATGAAAACAATTCATAATAATAATTATTAATTTATTAAGAGTAATAATTATTTTATTCTATTTTATTTTAATTTTTTAATATAGTAAAATAACCTAAATATATTATATTCTTAGTTAAAAACTAATTATTATTATAATTGATTTGTTAATATTATTATTACTATCATTATAAGTATAAATAAAATAATCCTTAAATTTAATGATAATAATTATTATCATAATTAAAATATTCTTATTTATAGATTTAATTGTTAAATAATACTAGTTTAGAATTTTTATTTAGTTTTAAATTAGGAAAATAATTCATAATAATAATTATTAATTTATTAAGAATAATAATTATTTTATTCTATTTTATTTTAATTTTATTATATTTTTATAATATAATAAAATAACATGAGTAGATTTTATTTTTAGCTAAAAACTGATTATTATTATGATTGATTTGTTAATATTATTATTACTATTATTATAAGTATAAATAAAATAACCTTAAATTTTAATGATAATAATTATTATAAAACCTAATCCTAAGATAGTCATGTTTGAAGTTTGAGTTTATATTACTAAAAGGGTTTTAAAGTTTCCATCATATGGAAGATAACTAAATTAATATCATATACAACTTGAAAAAGAGGTGATTAAAAAGCAACTTTAAAAAAAAAATTAAAGTTGAAGAAATTTGAAGCTTATTATTATTAAAGGGAAGGTTCAATAAAGTTCTATAGTATTAGAAATGGAAACACATAGACATACACACGCCCTTTTTGAAATTCTCTCTCTCTATATAGAGAGAGGGGTTTATAAGAATAATACCTAAGTTATAAAGTACCAAGCTTAAGTGAAACATTTTAGGATTTTGGATGAATGTAGAATGGAGTCTAATAGTGAAGAAAATTGAAGGTTACACACAAAGAGAGAGAGAGATTTCAGAAAACCTTCAATTTTCTTCACTATTAGACTCCCTTCTACGTTCATCCAAAATCCTGAAATGTTTCACTTAAGCTTGGTATTTTATAACTTAGGTATTATTTTTATAAACCCCTCTCTCTATATATAGAGAGAGAGAGAATTTAAAAAAGGGTTTATTTTTATAACGTCTCTCTCTCTCTCTCGCTATATATATATATATATATATATATATATATATATATATATATATATATATATATATGTATATCTATATCTATATCTATATCTATATCTATATATATAAGCGAGAGAGAGAGAGACTATAAAAATAATACCTACGTTATAAAGTACGAAGCATAACTGAAACATTATAGGATTTTGGATGAAAGCATAATGGAGTCTAGTAGTAAATAAAATTGAAGGTTTTCCAAAATCTCAACAAAATGTATTTACATGTTACTTAGACTCCAAGGGACACTTGCAAGAAAAGATATTGTTATTCCATTGCTCCTACTGTGGATAATAATTATATTAGTACTGAATGTGCTAAACAATTAGTTATTCATGAGCCAAAAGTAATTGAAATATAAGATTGTGGGATGCAAAAAATAAGACATAAGAGATTTATAAATGAACATTGTGGATTATACTTTCATATTACAATTCATTGTTAGATCCTTATTTTGTGATGATATTAAAAAAATTCTGGGATCTCCCTAATGGAAGCACTTGGGACATTCATTGTAAACACAAAGAAGAAGTTCTTAACATTTTACTATAAGAAGAAAAAGCTAACATGACATGAAACTATACAAGATCCATATTTAGTAACAATAAAATAACATAAAGATATATCAAAGGTAAGCCTTCAAGAAAATAAAAGGTTAATATAAAAGATACAGAAGAAAAATGATAAAATTATCATAGACAAAAATGAAGAAATGTTTTGCCTCAAGAATCATAGTCAAAACTTCAACACATAGACTAGGAAGCTTAAGAGTGATAAGAAATCGTTGGAAGACAAGTTAAAACAAATTTTCTAGAATGAAGCATCAAAGACTTCAAGTGAAGGAATCCAAGTTGAGAAGGGAACACAAATAGATCCAATTAATACCATGATTAAAGAAGGTCTGATTCCAATTAAAGTAAAGACATTTTCAGATGTTGGAGTACAAATGATGAGAATTCCGAGTGAATATCCAACAACCAACTAAGAAACATTAGTGTGTGAAGAAAATACAACTTCAAAATTAAAATAAGCAAATGCCACAAGCACAATAATACAAAATCATGTTACAAGAACTCTTTATAGGAATCCAAATTATAAGAGCATATATTTTAATCAGATAGTGTATCAACATCACTCAAATGGAAACAATTAAATTATCATCTGAAGAATATTGATACTAGTATCAATAAGTTTCATAATAAACCTTGGAAATCATATAAACACACTACTATGTGAAGGACGAATTAGGATGATCAAATCATGTTATGGTTTGATAATTCTACTTAGCACTTAGAAGTTTGTAGAATCTCCTATCATCAAGTATGATAGCTCCAAGAATAGTCAATGGTGTGAATACATTATAAATCAAGGAAAAATATGTCGGGCCTCTCCAGAAATATTCTTTGAGAAAAAAAAGAATATTAAGGGAAAGACAAAGTAACAGATATAAAAATATAAATACTAATAAATAAATAAATAATAATTATAATGAATATTAATGATAGGACATGTATCAAAGAACATGATTCTTAATGAAAAGGCACTCCTATCTAGGTATATATATGGGGCCCTCATTTGCATATATATACTCTAAGTCTTTTAGAAATTTTATTTTTGAACTAGGTTTGGTTGTCATATTTTTTCAAACTTCAACCCTCAATTATTATTAGGTTTTGGACCTTCTAAAATATTCTTGAAAGTCCACATGTGGTTATCCCCTTATGTGTGGTTAATGGGGACTAGTGTGGCATCCACTATGTTCTATGTTGGTTAACAAGGTAGACCAACTTGTGAGAGTCATAACTTCCACATATAAGCTCTAATTGAGGTGATTTTTTCACCAATGAAAACATCTCAGTGTGTAGAGCAACATCAAGGGGCTAAGAGAAACTTTTGTTTCCTCTTGTTGAGTATGCTAGAATATAATAATCAATATTTTGGTCAAATTTTCCTCAACAACCTCTTGACGTCCACTTGTGTTTATGCTCAAGAAGAGGCCAGGAAGTGGCAAAGGTTTGTTGAAGGAAGTTGTTGTAGAAGTTGGAGTGTTGATATTTTGTTCTAGGATGCTAAAAAATATGAATTTGCTTCAACACAAGTGTTTCACCATGCACCTAATCAATTAATGGTAGACAACTTGAATTTAAATGAGTTAAAATATTTGGTTTGAGTTTAATTGTTGAAGATCTAAAAAACTAGTAGTCAATATCATAATATTGTCATATCTAAAATAAGAAAATCATGTTATTTAGTAGTTTTTACTACATACCATATGATTTCCTTTTAAATGAGGGAATATTTAAAAGCAAACATTATCAAAATATAGTACAGTCCTAGAATTAATCTTTTAATAATTTACCATTCTATGTTATATTCTACTATTTTTTTCACAGATTTGGTATTATGTGAGTTAGTTGTCTAGTCTTACATAGAAGAGTTGTTTTTCCAATCTTATATATCCTTTAAATGGTATTAATGTTGAAATGTCAGTTATGTCAATTCAAGAAAATATTTTTTGGTATTATCTACAATTTCCTATGTGTTGTAAAGTCATGTTGAATCTTTATAAATATGTCTTAGAGAGTACATAAACACAAGAGAAAGAAGGTAGTTGAGAGACAAAATGATTGGTCCTGCACATGAAGGAAAATAACTTGTGGATCACCAAATAAAAAGGTCTAAAAAAGAAAGAACTTTACTTATGATCATGTTGAGAGAATCCCAAATAACATGAAATAAATTTATTAGTGTCCATATATGGCCAAGAAATAGGTCAATGGAACTAGAGAGTACAACCAATGGCCACAATAATTTCTTAGATTCGAATGTATTATCTAAGTGAAAGACATACCAATGACACTAAAACAAGGAAAAGGGCATGGGATCAACAAAGCAAAGTGAAAAACCCTCACGACCTTGAGGCTCTAACTCAATATTAATATCATACCATGAAATATAGGTAGATACATAGGATCGGGAAGAAGCGTCATTTTCCTATTAATCATTGTGAAGGAACCAACTTAAAGCCTAATGATTTCCTTCAAAGAGTGTCTGGGTTGAGGGGGTCTAGCTATACACTCATGGGAAGATATATGGAAATATATGACCTATCTCTCTAACATCTATGGCCAAGGAGAAGAATCTCATAATAAAGGTCTTGCTACACAATTCGACCCAAGGAACCATACTTTGTATTGGCAAAATCTGGATCTAACGTTGTATAAAGATTATGTGCTTGGAAGATATGCGAGAAGAAGTCTACTCTCATAGATATACCACTCTGTAACTCAAAGGGGGAGGGTTCGTAGTACTTAGTACCTCCAACAATTGAGATAGGAAAAATTAAAAATCAATGAGGTGAATAGTCTCTCACTTATGGGTAACTACCTCACAAACATATAAGGCTAGGCATCTCTCATTAGGATAGTGAAAGAAAGTCACAATGAAACCTTCCAAGTCCAGAAAAGTAATTGGATACCCCCTAGATCTCATAATATATGGGATACCTAAAGTCAAAGTGTTCCTCAAACTCGGTCTCTTAGAGATGGTAAATGATAGATCCTATCAAACATAGGTAGTGGGAGCAATCCTGTGAATGGTCAAGCAAGATTCTAAGGTCATGGACCTTGTGACTTCCAATGTAGTTAGGAAAAATAATGAGACAATCCTCTAGCACATTAAATATTAATAATAAAAGGCCATTTCGAGCCAATATATGGTGGAGAGACCAAAGTGATCTAAATGACCTACAATAGATGTCGCCCCTTCACTAAACTAATGATGTCCAATTTAGGTGAGGGGAATTCATTACTTTTCAAATGGTGGTAAGAAAATATTTCACTTGAAAAGGATATCATCAATACTAGGTAGCCAAAGATTTGAAAGATTCAATCAAAACATAAAATCTAAGTATGATAATCTACAAACAAATACTACAAAAAATTTGAACAAAAAATACATAAATATGAAATCTCAATCACATCTATCTTTCACTGAAAGAAGAAAATAAACTACAACATCTAAAAAAAAACTCTCTAACCAACACAATGGTGAACCCTCCATATCCTTTATAGAATATGAAGAAGAGGGAAGAATGTATTTAGTCACCATAAGGTGAATCAATGAAATTGTAACCCTATTCTAATCACCTAGTGTTCCATAGCCACAATAAGTGTGTTAAGTGCACCTTACTTGGAAAATGAATTAGGGCACGCAAGCATGCATCCCGTTCCTTTAGGTCTCCACTCTCTACCTAACCTAGAAATTTATTATGCAAAAGCACCATAATTGACTAGGGATCAACACCCTTCTACCAAAAATAGGTCATGCACACAAAATTAAACCAACTTCGAATTGAACTAAATCTAAGCTAGAGACTACCACATGCATGTGCCATCCTTAACTCAACCCTACATAATAAGAAGTCACCTCCATAAGCAAATATTGTTGCACATAGCTCCACCATTCATCATTATTATGCAAGCATCCTAAGGTATAGATCAATTACACTAAGAGATGGACATATTTCCATGGTTGGGCCCTAAGGAAAGAGAACAAAACTACTAAGCAAACAAGTAAAAACTTGAATATTTGAAACAATTTCGGTAGAAATCACATTAGGAAAGTTTGGTTGATGCATTTCAAACCAACCAGTGTGGTCCATCATCAGGACAAGATGAAGACTCAGGTCTTGGCAGCAGGTTAAATAGAAAGATAGATCTTTCTAATGGCTATAAGGAAACAACTACTTTTGACTGGGTAAAAAATAGGGAAAGAATTAATTTAATCTTAATTGAGTTAAATGTAAATAAATAAAAATTGATATTATGACTATTTAGTCTTGAACTAATTAAAATATTGATAAGTATATATTTTATTTAATCTTGAACTAATTAATTAAAAATATATTTTAGTTATAATTTAAATAATTAAATATATATAAGAATATAAATTAAAATCCTAGAAAAATAACTTTGACTAGATTAAATATATAAAAAAATAAAGGATTATAACTCGAATGAGGTTATGGATAATGGGAATATTAACATTAAAAGAAATTTAACTGAAAATAACTTCCTAAGTCAAAGGAGGAATATAATTTTTTATTATTATTATTATTATTTTATTTTATTTTTATTGAAATTATAAAATAAAGAATTAATTTAATCTTAATTGAAATACATGTGAATAAATAGATATTGATATTTATTTATTATTATTATTAACTAATTAAAATTAAATTAAAATAATAATAATAATAATAATAACTACAACATTGACTTGACTAAGAATAAGTTTAGAGAGAGAGAGAGAGAGAGAGAGAGAGAGAGAGAGGGGCTAGGAATAATAATTAAAATAAGGGAGACAATAATCTATAAGAAAAATCAACCAAAAATAACCTCCTAAGCCAATGGAGGAATACAAATTAAGAATTAATAAAATTATAAAATGAAGAAGGAAAAGGGGAATCAATAAAACTCAGGGATAAATCAGAAGAAACCAAAATCAAGGAGATAAAAAGAAAAAACAAGGAAACCGACGAGGCTAGGAATAATAGTTAAAATAAGGGAGACAATAATCTATAAGAAAAATCAACCAAAAATAACCTCCTAAGCCAATGGAGGAATAAAAATTAAGAATTAATAAAATTATAAAATGAAGAAGGAAAAAGGGAATCAATAAAACTCGGGGATAAATCAGAAGAAACCAAAATCAAGGAGATAAAAAGAAAAAAACAAGGAAACCGACAAAACCTCTAGATCAAGAAGGAAAAAGACTAAGATTAAAGGGCAGGAATCCAACAACTACTAATTTTCCATCGGTCATCCCTGTTTAGATTACTTGATCTCCTCTCAATTTCAAAAAAAAAACAAAAGTTGCCTAAAAGTAGGGAGGCACTATATATGAATCCAAATGCACTAGAGAAGTGAGGTAGCCTTCAAAACGAAGTCACCGACCCAAACTACATCTTAAAAAACCCAAGGATGTAACTCTCTCGAAGGAGAAAAAAGATAGATAAGGGTATCAATACCACCTCGATGTAGAATCCCCTAAGGTGTGATCCTATGGAAAAAAAAAAAAAAAAAGCAAGTTCGAAAATTTTCTCCAAGCATAAAGGATGGACCCCAAACACATCCTATAAGATGTCATGCAAGACCATTTATTTATAACATATCATACATAAGAACATGATAGACTAAAAACTCTCAACTAGTGACTTTAGAATGCATTTATATCATGAATCAAGGAGCAACATTAAAAGGCATGAGAGAGATATAGGAAGAGGGAGAATATTGGACCATTTGACCCAAAATGAACTCAAAATTGTTGCACGAGCTACCAATGCTAACCATGGATCAAGAATGTGAGCTCTTTGGTGGGAGAGAACAAAGGTTGTTACATTGTCTATTAGAATGAGGTCCCTAAAGGAAAAATTGTTCGAATATGTTGAAAGAAAGAATGTTTATAGGTTTTGCAAGGATGTATATGAGGTTTATAAGCAAGGAAAATTGCAAGGTAAGGATACAATTTCAAAATTTGTCCCAAATATTTTTCACGACATGATGCATCCAAAATCAAGGAGAAGTTATAGTGCATCAAATAAATCCATATATGAGGTTACTAAGTTGCGGGGAGGTCCTAGATTGCATAAATTTATTAGTTTGAATCGGATGCCACCTCAATATCTATGACTTTAAGGAAAGTTAAAAAATCATTGACTTATATCTCAGGGGAGAAAGAGTACATTTTTGTAGTAATTAGAAAATTTTATGCTTCTTATAAATACAAACATGGTATAGCAGGGCCAATTCTAGTATTTCTTTTTGAAGATGAAACTGTTATGAAAACATATATCAAGTGGGTAGCAAAAAGTGATAGGCTAGTGGGATTTTGTGGTAAGAAATAAGAACATAAGTTCCAATCATATTTTTTGTGACAGTTGGTGAGGGTGTTGTTGGATATGAGATAATATAGACACTTCTAAGGATTGTGTGATTGTCAATTATACACGTGTTATTATTGCAAACCCTTTTCATGAAATCCTTCCTCATTTGGTTATGGTTGCTCATCCATTGTGTAATAGGTTTGATGTGTTTTTTTCATCAACAATGGGATAAAATAAAAGACCTATGAAAGAAGCATGCTAAAAATATTTTAGGAATTATTATTGGTCATTCCTCGTATGGACACAATAATAGAAGACAACATATGTTGAAGGATTGTTCTTCAACAATACACATTATATATCAAACCTTGGGAGGGATGGAGGCTAATTGGACTGTATGATGGTTTCAATGTAACATGAGTTCGTGACCAAGATTACATCCACAATGGAAAAAAAAAAGTGAATCCTTTATTTAGTAGTAGATGAGATTTGATTATAGGAGAATATTCTAATTATTTATACCATGTTAGAATGGTTTAAAATACTTTTTAAGTGGATGATCACAAGCTTAAAATTGAATATATAGAGAGGATTGATTGACAAATTTGGGGTTCAAAAAAGCACATTGCTTCAAGTCATGTTCAAAGGTGTTTGAAAGAGATGAGAAATGCAACATGTGGTAGGAAAAAGAGGAAATTAGTTATAGAGACTTATTTAACATTTGCTACTAACTATATTGATATTTTTATGTCTTGTAACTTGTCTCTTTGGGAAAGAGTATGAAATGCTTCAAGATTTCATCATTTTTTCACATTATGGTTATGTTGGGTGCAAGAGAAATATCATACTAATATCAACATAAATATCATCAGTAGAGGGGTGTATCAAGATGTGAAAATTTCTTGCCACTTTGCAATTTTGTTCATGAGCTTTTTTAGGGATAAAATACTCTACTTGTCATGTGTATTGCACATGATTGGGTCAGTGTATGCGGGAACTTCTTTAGCAAAGTTGGTGATTAGTTTGAGTAAAGAGAGCCTATGATTTCATCAAATTACTTCATGCCATAACAACTCTCAATAGAGTTGTCGAAGAAGAATCAAATCCCTAAGGGTTTCATTTTAATAAATCCCATAAGAAACAAATAAGCATCTGAAATACATTACACCAAAAAATGAATGAGAACCTTGATGTTTTGTCACAATATGGTTCAATATCTATTGATGATAAAATTATGGAAGCTCTAAAGATAAGATTAGAGGATGTACATGATGTCTATCAAATATTTGCATGAAACCAAAATTAGACACATAATGTTCTTGGTGGTTCAAACAATGGATAGAGGATGAAAATTTTCCAATATTCCAAGTTGTAGATGAAGTAGATGATGATTCTCTACCAGCTCATTCGAATTTTATATTCCGATATTTTACCTTAATGGTAATTAATTATAGTGAATTGAAAACAATAGAAAGTGAGTGGAGGCATGAGTTGGATGAAATTTTAGATTCCACTGATGAAAATGTAAACATAACTACCAAACCAGTGGTGGAGCTTGATGATAAGGACATGTATAAATCTTGTTTGGTTAGTTAGTTGAATGGAAATCCAACATTATCCAAATATAGGTTGACTAAAGTGAGAAATGGGGTCTACTTTAGGCGAGATGAGAGGGATCCAAAAAAGGGTGTTTCAATTAGTTTTTGAATTGCCTTGGATTGCACTTTATTTTTTGAAAATGAGTCTATAGATGCCTGTGAATGTGCTACAAGAAAAGATGTTTTCTGAAGTACAAAAGCGATGTTTCTTGTGGGGTTTGGTACATTGGAATAGTTCAAAGAATAAGAAAGACAAATGGTAATAAGGTATTTGATTATCATAATGACATTGATCTTTTGGATAGGCTAGAAGGAATTGAGCTTCAACTTTGTTGGTACAATCGAATAAAGGGACAACACTTGCACACGTATGATTTGACATATCATCTTTTCATACTACTTTAAGTTGATATAACAGTGGCCAACTTATTGTACAATATTAAGAATGACACATACAAACTAAATGAAAGTGATTATAAAATTTATGAAGATTTTTCCAAAAATCTATAGTTTCACATATTTTTCAAAATATTCTACTTTCTCTTTTCTTTTTTATTAATCTCTCATAGATTTTTTATGAAGTATTCTTGGTTGTATCATTGTTGATTTGTTTGTAGTAGTTTTATACTCATTTTATAATTTTTTACCTTATGTAAGGTGAGTGGATTGAATGGTGAAAAGTAACTCAACCTACTGTTGTTGGGATTTTCTTATTGATTTTTCTCATTAGATAGTATAGTAAAACTGTGTGATGGAGACTTGGAAACAAGGCATCAAATGCATTGAAACTTTTAAAAATATGAAACAAGATTTTGTATATCACATTTTGGTGGTCATGCCGATATTGAGGTTTTTAGACCTTGACATTTGTTATCTAAGCTTTTAGATTGAATATTATTTGATATGTGTCAAAAATATGTGTTATCATTTTATATGTTTAGATCTATGTAGTTTTCTTGTGATAACATATATTTTATTTTATTTTTTCTTGCATTAGAAAAATTAAAATTGATATTGAATATTCCCTACATACAAATTCTATTTTGAAATGGAAGAAACTTGAAGTCGTGTTATAAAATATACCTTAGTGTTTGTGAACAATACTTGCATTCTAATCAGATTGTGTGAAAAACATGGAGCACATGGAAGTGAACATGTTTTAATTGATTATGATCTTGAGTCATGGAGCAAAGCGAGTTATATAGAAAAGTCTAGTAGTCTTTGTTGAATTTTCTTATAGATGCAGTTGGAAATAAGGCTTCTTATAACAATTTCAAGAGGCTCGTATGGAAAATGATTTAAAGGTAAATGAAACCATTCTAGTGGCCTATCCTTTCAATATTGTCATTCTAACTTCTATAAAATTGCATATGTATTGGCTTGCATAGGTTTTCACTACTTTGAAGTTAATAATTGTCTTGCATCCACACAAAACTCTAGGGGCTTCAATTTACAAGTTATCTAAATCCTATCATTTGTTATAGGAGCAAGTACATAATGGACAAGTGGTCTAAGATTTAGTACAATAATACGATTTTGGATGCTAGATTTACGAAGAGGTAGGTGCGTCTTGTATGGGGGCATATATAGTTATGAGTGTTCTATAATTTTTAATTTCATATTGATGTATTTGATTGATTTTTGCAATGTAATGTTTGTGGATTTTTTCAGTCTGTAAAGATCATGTTATATCAGTTTTAAAACAATTGAAATAGATCAAAATGTATACAAGTGTTACATGATTTCATTACATGTCTAATTTAGTGTGAAAATATGCATTTGCATAGATCCATGCAAAAGAGAATTGAATAAGTAAAAGAAAGGATGATAATTTTATACCAACTTCCTTTTTTATCTATCTCCATGTCCTCAGTAGTCTTAGTATCTATTTTTGGTAGTTTCAATGGGTAATTGAGACTTGGCCTCACCATGCTCTCCTAGGTAACACTCAACCCGGTATAGTACCCTAACTAAACTAGGAGAAAAGGGGTCATAATAAAAAATTCTATTGTTAACAATACCCATGGAAGAATCATCATCCTTAAGGAGGTCTTTCTCCCCTCATTTAAAGATATTTGGATTCAAATTGCGAAGGTATACCTGCCTTCCATTAATTTTCTCTATAATTGGGTTGAAATGCTCATTCCAAACCCTGCGCTCATTCATTTCATGTGCTTCCATTAAGTTTCTCTGAAATTAGGTTGAAATATGCTAAGAGAAATAGTGTTGAGCATTGGTCTTCCTCACCGTAATTAAATACTGTAAAAATTGCTATGTTTTCATGTTTTTTATGGGTTTTTGAGTTGAATACCCACACTATCTTATATGCATTGCAAGGAAATTATGGGGAATAACTAACTATTTTTTGGCAGTATTTGAATTAGTAGTAGAGGAAAAGACATTTGAATTTTCCCAAGTGAAAGCATTAAGAGGAGCACACCCAAACCATAAACTAGTGCTAGGTTGGGGTAAAAATGATCAACCTAAGTTGTATTTCTTCTACACAAATTTTTGCAAGTTGTTCTATAACCTCCACTTTTACTCAAATTATTGGATTTTTTTCAAGATAAAAAATGATACAATGGGCCATTTGGCTTGATTCACATTGACATTATGAACATTATTATACCTTCCAAATTTGTACACACACACACACATATATTATATGTTTAGTTTTATTTCCTCTACAACTAATTTTATGGCTTTGTTTCGATTTTGAACATATTCCATTTTCCATTATGACTTTGTTTTGATTCTGAACATGTTATGTTTTCCTTTATGATTTTATCAATCCATGGTGAGAGTTTTGATACCTAAGGGCACAAAGTTACATTCAATCCAGAGATTTTCCAAATTTAAACAAAATAAAAATTTAGTTGAAGCCTAGAGGCATGGGTTTATGAGTTCTACTTTAGAAATTACCTTTGCGACTTCTCTAGAGATGTTCCAAAATAGTTATCCTGGATGTAGTTTTCATTTGAAAGTGAACCCTAGGTACTTAAAACATCTTGCAAATTCAAATGTCTAACTATAATAAAACTTTCAAGTGTTATTCATTCTCATCACCCAATGAATTAAATTAAATAGTAGAATTTAAATATTTTATCTCCTTTGTTGTGTCCTTGTGATAAAGTAAGTTGAAGGATTTCATAAAATCTTATGCCTTCTATATCTAACCTATTAGAGGAAAGAAGTACATCATACACAAAAAATAGATGTGTGAAATATTTGTTTTCCCCAACCTAATACAATGCAATGTTGTTCTTTTCTTAACCTTCATAATGGACCTATTCAAACCTTTTGTTCGCGTCAAGAATAAATAGATGGGATAAGGGGAAACCTTGTCTAGTCCACTTGATATTTGAAAGAAAGAAGGTATTAGCGACAACCTTGTCTAGTCTAGTTGAGTTAAAAAAAGAAGAAGAGGCAACCCCAATTAAGAACAAAAAATGAGAATAATGTCACACATCTTATTATCCATTTGACCATGAGAATAAAAAAACCACATGAATCAACAACAATCTCAAATATAACCAGCATTTCTAGTCATAGGCTTTGGACAAATTCAATTTAAAACCATGGTTGTCATAGTTTAACCCGTAAATGTATATAAATATTTTAAGTATTGTTTTCTAAAATGTAAAAAAAGCTACATTTTAAGTTGTATACATTTCTATTAAAAAAATCAAATATCAATAAATAGGGTGGATATGTGAACAAGAATTTTCTCCTATTAATGCTACATTCACATTATATTTGTTTTGTGATGAAGAACCAGAGCCATTTTTCCTTTATCCTTTTCTCCAGCCACCATATGTATTTTTTTAGAATTATTACTATATAATGTTTGGAGGAAGTTATTTTTCAATTGAGTGATTATAATATTTCATGCAAGGATAAATTAGCTCTAGTATTTTCCACATCTTTTTCTAGATCATAATCTAAATTATAAAAAACTAAACTAGATTTACTTGCACCTGAATTCATTTTTTTGTTGGAAGAAGTTTTCTTCACTAGATAGGAAGTATAAGGAGATCCGGTGTTTTTTAGGGTCCTTTGTTATGGTTTGAGTTGCACAAGTTTTCTAAAACTCCTCTTCTTCCTCATTAATTATTCCTTTGGAAATGTCCCAAATAACATTAAATGATGGTTCAGGAATTTCTTCATCCTCCCATTCATTTTCATTAGTATTATTTTCCTCTTATTCCACATCTCAATAAAAACCTTAAACATATTAACAAATGTAAAACATTTCCTCTCCAAATGGCTAGAATTACGAGCTCTATATAATTTGTCTTGAGAAAAATCCTCGAGATAAATTTATTTGGTGGGAGGGTTTTGATTGTTCATAGGTGGACTATTTTTCTTAAATGGAGTTCTCCATGGTTTTCTATAAGTGGTTCGTTCTCCAAATGCCTTATTAAGGTCAATTATGTCATTGTAGGGTTTTTTAATTATTCTTTGTAAGCTATCCATGTGCATTGCCTCCTTTTATTTCTTATCATTAATAGTTTTAGTTGTTGTTGTTTTCTTTACTCTAGGAAAAGTTCCTTTTTCATCTACTATAGACTTGCCTACAAATACTAAGCATTTATTTTTCTACATCTAATGTTTCTAGAAATGTATCAACTAATGTGTTTTTTTCTTACTCTTAAAAAATATTGCAATAGAGGATGGGAGAGCATTAATTTAAAACTCAATCAACACGTTAGATGTAGGTCTTGAGACTTCTAGTATTTTGTTCAATAATTTTAAAAATCTCTAATTGAAATCCTTAATCTTTTCCTTGGGGTTCATTTTGATTCTAGACAGTTCTAAAACTAAATTTGTTGATGTCTTGTCCTCTCCAAAAATTTTAAGAGATGTGATTTCAAATTCATTCCAATTAGTGATAGATCCTTGAAGTAATGAAAAATACCATGTAGATGTTTTTTCTTCAAAGATAAGTTGAAATGATCTAGAAATGATGCTTTCATATTGAATTCTCATTACACTAATTACTAGCATGAATTTACTTGCATGATTTTCTTGAGACTCTTTAATATTTGGATCATATTTGGGAAGAAAATTCTCAGGGTGTTTTGGTAGATTATTTAAGAGTCCTACTAAAGCCACTGCTCCAACTACAAGCCATGGTCTCCTTGGTTAATTATCCATCTTCCTTGGGGGTGACCTTCTTAGAATATGCAGTGGTGACTTTTTTAGACTATGTTATGGAGTTTCCTTTGGTGATTCTTTAAGAGATATTTGGGGGTATTCCGGGGGACTCTTGGTGTTATGCAACCAACTCAAAAAATAGAAGAAAAGATAGATCAATGACTTGAGAAATATCCTCTTCAAGGGGGAAACCTCCTTTACATCACATAAATGAACCATTCTTGGATGATACAAATGATAAGACCTCTTTAGTATATATAGGAGTTTAAGGGGTCATAATATAATCAGAGCCTACTTAACAATAATAATGTAAGGGCACAACAATAACAATAGTGGGCTTCTATGGGACACAACAATAATAATAAGGGAGATACACTAGTATTATAGGGACCTAACGTACCCCTATCCTTCAAAAAAGTGTTGTCCTCAACATTTGAGTAGATTTGGGTGCTTCTGTATGAAATTCTCATCCTCCCATGTGGAATCTTTAGCGGGTAAGTTCTTCGACTTAATGAGATAATTTGAACTTATTCGATTTTGTAGTTGTCAAGTTCTTGTTTATGTAAATGCTTCAGACTAAAATATGATTTTTCATTCTTCATCAAGTTCTGGAAACACTGTTTGAACTGGGAGCTTGTCACTAGTAACCTTCTTTAAGCATGAAACATGGAAAACTAGGTGTACTCAGGAAGATGCAAGAAACTCCAATTTGTATGCCATAGTACCAATCTTTTGCAACAACTTGTAAGGACCATAGTACTTGGGTGATAATTTATTATCTTTTTTAGCTTGCTTGAGGGACATTTGTTTGTAGGGTCATAGCTATATAAATGGTTAGTCGCCTACATAAAAAATTCTTTCACTACAATGTTGAACTTCTTGTTGTTTCATTTGATTATGTGCCAGAATGAGGCTATCCTTTAAGAGTTGGAGAACCTATTGTTGATGTTCGATTTATCTTCCATTGCTTGAACCTTAGAATTTTCTCTTAACAATGATGTGATAAATGGTGGATGATATCCATAAAGTGTCATAAATGGGGTCATTTTTGCTATAGTATGGAAGGAAGTGTTATACCACCATTCAACTAGAGGTAACCACTTGACCCATTGTGTTTTTTATCAAATACAAAGAAACAAAGATATCATTCCAAACATTTGTTCATTATCTCAGTTTTCCCATAAAGTTGAGGATGATAGGATGAGCTATGATCTAATTGAGTACCAAGACAAGAAAGTAATTCCGTCCAAAAATTTCTAGTGAAAATGGGATCTTTATCACTTACAATAATCTTTGTGTTTCCATGTAGCTTTTGAACTATTTAGCATTAGTACTAGATTTAAAAGGATGATATAATGAACAAAAGTGTACATACTTGGTAAGTCTATCAACTACCACCATGATGACACTCTTTCCTTCATACTTGGGTAAAATTGTGAAAAAATCCATTGAGACCTCCTCCCAACGCTGACTTGGAATGACTAAAGTTTTTAATAGACCCAGGGTCTTAATTGTCTCAACTTTATTTTGTTGGAAAACCTAACATTCTGCCACAAATTTCTGAATATTAGATTTAAGGCCATCCCAAAAAAATTCCTTCTTGACCCTATGGTAAGTTTTTAAAAATCCTGAGTGCCCTCATAAGGGGGAGGTGTGCAATTCCAAAAGAATATTTTTCCTGAGTTGGGAATTCTTACAAAGATATAAGAGATCTTTATACCATAATGAATCATTTTTCCAGCTAAATGTATCAAATGTGATGGGATCTTGCTACAATTTTTGAATGAGTGTCCACACCTCTTCGTCATTCTTCCATTCATCACTTGCTTTAGTTATCCAATTAGGTTGGATAATAGAAATGGCGCAAATAAATGCTTCAACATCACCATCCTTTCTTGGGAGTGCATATGCAACAACATTTTGCATCCCTTTTTTGTAGATGATTTCAAAGTCATAACCCAACATCTTTGTGACCCATTTTTGCTTCTCTTCTGAAGATAATACCTACTCCAAAAGTTATTTAAGACTATCATGATCTGTTTTTACCTTGAAGTGTCTTCCCATTAGGTAAGGTCATCATTGCTTTAGTGCATGTAGTATTGCCAACATTTCTTTCTCATAAATAGGTTTTTGTAAATACTTTCCCATGATTGGACAACTTTCAAAAGCAATGGGTCTTATTTATTGCATTAAAAAAATGCAAATTCCATTTCCTCAGGCATCACATTCTACAATAACGGTTTCTGTGAAGTTTGGCATAGTTAAGACCCTTGCTTGGCACATTGCCTCTCTAAGATGTTCAAAGGTTTTAGTTGCTTCTGGAGTCCAAGAAAATTCATCTTTCTTTAGTAATGTTGTTAGAGGTTTTTCTATTCTACCATAATTCTTAACAAACTTGAGATAATACCTTGCCAACCTAAGAAATCCTTGCAGCTGCTTTATGGTTGTGGGGATCTTCCATTCCTTAATGGATTTCATTTTTTTATGGTCTACCTCAATACCCACATGAGATACAGTATGACCCAAATATTCCACCTCATATACTCCAAAGAAACATTTGGAGGTTTTTGAATATAATTGTTTCTTCTCCAATAGTTTGAGACCCCCTATCAACATGTTGAACATGATCCTTCCAAGACTTGTTGTAGATTAGTATATCATCAAAAAATACTAACACAATTTTTCTAAGGGTTTGAAAATGGAATAAATCAAACCTTTAAATGTGGAAGGTGAATTAGTAAGGCCAAAAAGCATGACCAAAAATTCATAATGATCCTCATGAGTTTTGAATGTTTTTTTCGGAATGTATTTAGTATTCATTCTAATTTGATGATATCGTGAATGAAGATCTAGCTTGGTGAAGTAAATTGCTCCATGTAATTCATCCAACAATTCATCAATGATAGGAATGGGAAATTTATATTTAGTAGTGAGCTTGTTGAGTTCCATGTAATCCAGACACATACTCCATGATCCATCCTTCTTGTGCACCAATACTACTGGAGCAAAGAAAGAACTTTGACTAGGTTGAATTGTACCAGCCTCTAGCATTTTTATAACCATACATTCAATTTCACTCTTTTGGGCATAGGGATATCTGTAAGGTCTGATGTTTGAAGGAAAAATTCCAAGAATCAAATGAATAACATGATCATGATCACGAATAGGTGGGAGTCCTTTGGGAGTCTCAAATACCTTGGAATGATTGTCCAAGAATTTTTGGATATCTGGAGAAATAGATGATTTCAATGTTTGAACCTCTAGTGAGCATAATTGTGCAATTACGCCCCATTGTTATTTCTTCAAAAGCTTTGTCATGCCATTAGAGTTGATTATATTTCATGGTTTCCCTACGATACCCCTTAATTCAAATTCCTTTCCTTCCAAAAAAAAATTCAAGAAAAGTTCTTGAAAATTAAAAGCGATCGCCCCCAAAAATTGTAACCATTGGACTCCTAGTACAACATCAACACCACCCATTGGAATGGAAAGCATGGTACTATTCAATATATATTTCCCCATGGTTAGCTTGATATTATGGAACTTTCCAGAGAATTTTATAGTTCCTCCATTTGCAACCATCACTTGACACTCTGGTGTTGGATATAGGAAGCAATTCAATACCTTGACTATCTTACAATAAATAAAATTATGGGTACTACCTTAATCAATCAACACTATTACCTTTTTCTTCTTGATATATCCTTCTATCTTGGGAGTTTGAGTGGTAGTTCTTGCAAATGCATTACAAGATATGGTCAGATTCATTTCTTCTTTCTCTAGGGTTGGTTCCTGGTGTATATCCTCTTCTTTTGATGTTTCTTGTTCCTTTTCTTCCTCCTCTTGACAATCTATGTAGAATAATTTCTTCTCAACACACTTATGACCTTTAGCGTACTTTTTATCAAAATTGTAACAAATCCATTTTGCTATTTTTTCCTCCAATTATTGTGGTGTCAACCTAGCAGGCTGTGGAAGGCTAGGAGCAACAACACTTCAATCTTTATAGTTGTGAGTGGTTGAATTCCTTGTTGCCATAATTTTTCTTTCAACTTTTCTTGCCACCATGAATGCCTTCTCCAATGAATCAGGTTCCCAAAGATGAACCTCATGTTGGATGTTATCCTTTAAAGTCCCTATGAACACATCAATCATATGATCCTCTAGAATATCAGTTACCCTGATATTCGATATTTGGAAGTCCTCAATGTGCTCCACCATTGAACCCTTTTGTTTGATATTTATCAATTGGCTAAAGAAGGTGTTTCTTTTTGTATCCTCATAATGTGCTGCCATTTCCTCCGTAAAAAATGACCAAGTGACAAGTGGTTTATGAGAAAAAATACATCGATACCATACAAACTGTTTGGATTCTAAATATAAAGATACAATGCGTACCTTTTGTGTGCATTGTACATCATGGAGATCAAAATATTGCTCCATCTATAGTATCCATGTTACTAGATCCTTGCCATCAAAATTCCTCATATCTATCTTTAGAATGTGGTGGGTTTTAAACCAAACATTGGAGTCTCTAAAATCATAATTCATATTTCTTTTGTCCTCATCATGATTTTCATGGATTACCTTGTCACCATTGGGAAGCCTTTCTTGTAACAACTTTGTCAACCCTTCCATGTCTACTTTAAAAAATCCCATTTCTGCTTTTAGACCATCCTTTAAACCTTCCATGTTTTCTTTTAAACCATTCTTTAAACCTTCCATGTTTTCTTTTAAACCATCCAATTCATTTTTGGTTTCTCTTTGTGAGAGTGAAATTTGTTGCACTTGGTCCCGTAATTTTGATATATCATGTTGCATTTCTTCCTCTTTTTCATGAGTCATAGAAGAGATTTTTAGTTTCTTACTAGGTGTGTCCATTTTTATTTCGAGACATTTTGAAATCAAACAATGATATCTATGCTTCATTATTCCCTTTGAATAACTTCAAATTTATTTTTCAAACACAAGTTATCCAAAATTTAAAAAAATACACACTTTTTTCTTTCTTTTTAGGATCTCTATATTCAAACTATTGTACCTTTGCAATTTTAGATCTCCAAGGTTTGAAATTCCATCCTGTGGTATCCCTATGAGTCTTCATTCCAAATCCACAATTCAGAACAATATTGGATTCTTTAAGATAGAGTTATGCCCTATCTCCCACGATGACTTAGTTATAGACTAGTTCAGTAGAGTGAACTTGTATGAAGTGCCACATGTCATTGTTTTGAACTTTGGCCTTGAAAATGATAAAAAAAAACTACAATCTGTGCACTTTCATTCAATTTTTACGAAATTTAAATCTGAAGCTCATAAAGAAAATTATGATGATTTTCCTGGGTCACCTTTTTGAGATGGAATCCTGGAGCCTTTAAAAACCATCAATTGCTCGGCTCATATCTTTGAAATATATTGAACCAAGATCTGAAATTCGTACACGAAGTTCACCAATATTTCGGCTCCATGTGGTTGCAATTTTAGCTTCTGAATCTTCGTAGAAAAAAAATTATAGTGAGAATTCCAAGATGACCTGTTTAAAGAAGAGAAACCATAGAATCCAAAGCTCTAATACCAAATGTTATGCGACCGGCTCACAAAAAAGAAGAAAATATAGGTCAACGACTTGAGAAATAGCCTCTTCAAGGGGAAACATCATTTATATCACATAATTAAGAAATTCTTGGATGATACAAATGATAAGACCTCCTTCGTACATATAGGTGTTTGAGGGGTCACACTATAATCAGAGCCTATATAACAATAATAATGTAATGGAACAACAATAACAATAGTGGACTTCTATGGGACACAACAATATCAACATGGGGGATACATGGGCAAAACAATAACAATAGGGGGCTACAATAACAATAACAATAAGGGGGATACACTAGTATTATAGGGATATAACACTTGGGAGGTGATGGTGGCTTTTTTGTACCACCTTCCAATTGAAATGTTATATAGCTAAGATTTTGTTTTCCCCTCATAATTTCATATAAATGAAAAGTTAAATCAATATGAGAAACTAATTTACGTTCAGTTGATTGCCATTTTCTAGGTTGCTTATCTCTTGTTGGAATGGTAAATTTAATTGGCACTAACCTAGCTCCTTAATCTATGCTCCAAAGAATTAGTATTTCTTGCAACTCAACTATTGGTAGGTTATATAGCCAAGTTTATTTAGTTGGTTCAAACTGTGATGTTAATAAAATATCACTCAAAGTCTAGATCTTTGTGGATCAAGTAAATGTTTGGATGGAATTGATAAGGTAGAATTAGAAGGTTGAGACTCTTCTTTAGAATATTTAGTTATTGGAACCCTTTGAGATGGTGTATGAGACTATTTAAATGGATTATGTAAAAATGAAGATTTTCCTACCATTCAATTCATTTCCCTCCTCCTAGTTCCAAAAAAATGTTGATAGTGTTGAAAATGCAACAAGATGATGGAGCTTAGTGAAAAGAAGTCGCCTTCACTAAGTGGGCCCGCAGGCTATTTTTGGCGCAAAGTCTATTTTTAGACTATGTCTATTTTTAGACATATGGATCATGGTCTATGAGTTGCAGGATGCTATTTATGGATGATTGGTCATGTTGGTAAAAATAGATGAACCTCTATTTTTAGACATATGGGCGGAGTCTATTTTTAGACTGCCAGTAAAAAAATAGAACAGTCGAATATTATTAGCTCTTAATAATATTTGGACTATAAACATTATCTTATCCTCTTGCAGCACTTCAATTCGAGCTACAGATGTGGCACATGCAACTGCCAGAAGGAAATACGCTTTTCCTATGGGTTAGTTGAGCTATTGCATGATGGAATTCAGTTAGAACTCAAGTGATTGAGTTTTGTGGAGTTGATTGAGGAGTTGATGGAGTTGTGTTCAGTTTGACTTAGTTGAACTAGTTGTATTTAGTCTAACTTCCAAATACACTAGTGATGAGTGATGTGAATTAATTATTAATTAATTCACTAATTATTAACTCATAAATCAACTAAAGAATACATCAGTTAACTCAGTGCATGGACAGTTCAGTGGAGACAAGTGTTAGAGGTGGGTGAAAGGGTGAGACTACTATCAGTTGTGACTATAGCTGTGGATGAGATTTGCACAATCATTGATTGAGATTGCCAATGAGATTGCGCAGTACAAGCCAAGGGAATTCGAACTTGGATCTGATCTATTCTCAACTTGGATTGCGCAGTAGAGGCATGCAAACAGTGGAGGAGATTTGAACCCGTGACTTGTTTAGATTTGAGCTAGTTTGTGTGTAGCATGTGGAGATAGTACTGAGTACTTGTGAGGAGTATTGTACTATGTATTGTTACATGTTATCTATCATTATAATATACAGATAGTTTGGGGTTTTCAGCTGTATGCTTTCCCCATTACATATTGTGTTGATATGTGTGATTGATGTTTCAATGTGCGCATGCGATTGTTTTTTTTTAATTCCGCAAATTGATGATCAATGGTAGAGGAGGTTATGTATTATGCATGCATTCTGCAAATAGTGTATAATCAGGATAATCTCTGTGAATAAGTGTTATATTATTCAAATTTCTACATGGTATCAGAGCGAAGTTGATCATCAGATCTATTATTCAGAAAGTGATTACATTTTTATTTCTTCAAGCAAAGTTTGTAATCGGGCCAGGTAGCCTCTGGATTCATCCTTCTTTTGGAAGGTGAGATATCCGTTAAATGCCCATACAGTCAATCTCTGTACGAGAAATACTTTGTTCTCACGAATTTTAGATCAGAAGCGGTTGAGTTTTGAGCTGGTGGAATTCGAATTTGCAGCAGTGTTTTCTTGGTGTCGAAGTTGAAATGTCTTTCAACGGATTGCGATTGGAGTATGCCCTTGAAGGCAACACGAATTATATTGCATGGAAAGACAGGGTGGAGGCAGTGTTAGATGAAAATGGGTTGAAGGACTTCATAGAGGCTGAGGTCCCAAAACCTACTGATGCTGCTCAAGTTGTGGCTTGGCAAAAGAAGACAGCAAATTGTCGAAGGATTCTGTTGGAGGGCATGAAGGATCACATTGTATCCAGCCTGCATGGAAAGGCTTCTCCATACTTGATGTGGAAAGCGTTGACAGATTTATTCCAAAGCAAGAGTGACCAGAGGAAATTGGTGCTCAAGGATAAACTCAGAAACATTAAGTGTGAGAAAGGAGACAGTATGCCCAAGTATCTCACGAAGTTCACCCAATGTTGGGATGAGCTGGGAAGTGTGGGGGTGACTGTCGATGATGAGGACTTGGTGAGCTTGGCTCTCCTTGGTCTTCTAAAGAGTTGGCATTCCTATCAGGACTCTGTCAATGGTCAGGAGAAATTGCCAGGATGGGAGAGACTTTGGTCTGATCTTGTGCAAGAGGAGATCAGGCAGAATACTAGGGATGGATCTCCATCAAAGGTATCTTATGAAGAAAATTGTGCTTTAGCTACCAAAGAAAAGAAAGGGAAGAACAAGAAAGCTTCTCATTCCAGTGCGAAAGGCAAGAAGCAGGACATGTCCAAGGTGAAGTGCTTTCACTGTCACCAGCACGGACATTATGCCACAAATTGTCTGCAGAAGAAGAAAAATAAGCAAGCTGCTGGATCTACAGTGGGAGAGGCCTTAGCCTCACAGTTTGAACTGGATTTTTCGCTGATCGCATGCTTGGTATCAAGTGTGATGGGATCGGTATGGTTTTTGGACAGTGGTGCGTCTTTTCACATGACAGGAGATCGAGATTTGTTTTCTGATCTGGATGAGAAAGATCTTGGAGTGCACATCGAGATGGGCGATGATGGTAGATACAGTGCGACTAGTATCGGTACCATTTCCTTTGAGAGGGATTTTGGTAGCCCTTCGTATTGAAGGAAGTGATGCATGTTCCAGGATTGAAGAAGAATCTTATCTCTGTGGCGATGTTAGAAGACAAGAGATATGATGTTGTCTTCAGTGAGGGAAAGGCTTTCATGCGCAGTAAGACAACTAGAGAAACCCGGAAGATAGGGGTTCGAGTCAAGAACCTTTATCAATTGCATGTAGATGGTTGCACAACAATGGCATGCAAGGTAGAAGGATTGGTGAGCCGGGATGATGGCAAGCTGTGGCACCGGAGATTGGGCCACCTTCACCATGGAGCCTTGAAGATACTGCAGCAGATTTCTACTGGGCTTCCTAAAGGCACTCTTGCACAGTCAGATCAGTGTAAGGGGTGTACTTTGGGAAAATTTGTGAAAGCCACCTTTCACGAGAAGGATAGTCGCGCCACGATGATCCTTGAGAGAATTCACACAGACGTGTGTGGACCTTTCTCAGTAGCTTTGACAGCAAAGCACAAGTACTATGTGATCTTTGTTGATGATTTCTCTCGAAAGTGCTAGATCTTCTTCATGCAGAAGAAGAGCGAGACATACTCAAAGTTCTGTGAGTTCAAAGCACTGGTCGAGAAGGAATCGGGGAAGAAGGTGAAGGCTCTTAGGAGCGACAATGGTGGTGAATTCATCTCTGGCGAGTTCAAGGACTTCTGCAGCGCAGAAGGGATTCGAAGAGAGCTCATAGATCCCCATAACCCACAACAGAACGGGGTTGCTGAGCGGAAGAACAGAACGATCGTGGGTGCTGCACGAGCAATGTTGCATGATCAGGGCCTACCCCTTCACTTGTGGGCGGAGGCATGCAATACTGCAGTATATGTGCAGAACCGTTGTCCTCACAAGATACTTGGCATGAGTACACCCGAGGAGGCTTATTCTGGTAAGAGGCCTGATATTTCCCATTTGAGGATTTTTGGTTCTCCTGTTTACATGCATGTGACGAAGGATGCCAGGAAGAAGCTGGAGCTGACCGCAGAGGTTGGGATATTTGTGGGGTACACTGATACGCCCCACAACTATCGTGTGTATTTTCCAGACAGTCGCAAGACTGTTGTGTGACGGGATATCAAATTTCAGGAGGAGAAAGCCATGAAGTGTTCGCTTGAGAGGGAGCCACACTTGCATGCAGATGAGGAGCTATTAGTTCCTAAGGATGAGCTTCAGGATGCGGATAGGCCACAAGATGAAGTTCATGGAGTGGAAGAGACCACTCATGCAGCGCCAACCATCAGAGGGCGAAAGTGCACTACAGAAGCTGAGCGACTGGCTCAATATGCAGAGAAGGTTGTAGGACCACCTACAACACAGTGCAAACAGAGACAATCACCTGATCGGTACACTAGATACATGGCTCTTGTGAGAAAATGTGTCGTGACTGAGCCATCCTCTTTCGAGGAAGCTGTGGAGGATCTCGCATGGGTAGATGCCATGGTGGAAGCGTATGATTCAATTTTCAGAAACAGTGCATGGGAGATTGTCCCAAGACCGGAGGGGAAATCAGTGGTGGGTTCGAGAAGGATCTACAAAGTGAAGCAGGCAGCTGACGGGAGTGTGGATAAGTACAAGGCAAGATTTGTTACCCGAGGCTTCTCACAGATAGAGGGGATCGATTATGAGGAGACCTTTGCACCTGTCGCAAGGTATTCTTCCATACGGATGATTCTTGCTCTCTCAGCGCAGATGGGGTGGCACATCCATCAGATGGATGTGAAGATTGCGTTCCTCAACGAAGTCATTAAGGAGAAGGTGTACATAGAGCAGCCCGAAGGTTTTGAGATCTTCAGCAGCGAGTCGCATGTGTGCAGGCTCAAGAGAGGCAAGCATGTATTGTGTTATCTCAGAGGCACATCGAGATATGGATTGTGGTACAAACAGGAGGATGAGGTGAAGCTATGTGGCTTCATGGATGCAGATTGGGCAGGGAGCCCAATGGACAGAAAGAGCACATCTGGAGGGATCTTCAATATCGAGTCGACAACAGTTTCTTGGTACAGCAGGAAGCAAAGATCTGTGGCACTCAGTTCAGCATAGGCCGAGTATATGGCAGCAAGTTTGGCTACATGCGAGGCTATATGGATGAGGAAGATCCTGGTCGGGTTGTTCGGGTCACAATTGGAGCCTACTGTGATTTATTGTGATAACCAAAGTTGCATTAAACTCTCGGCTAATCCAGTATTTCATGATAGATCCAAGCACATCGACATCAGGTACCATCATATCAGAGATTGTGCAGCAAAGAATCATGTTACTTTCATACATTCCCACGGAGGATCAGGATGCTGATATCTTGATGAAGGCGCTCACTAGGAGAAAATTTTAATACCACAGAGGCAGGATAGGGGTTGTAGATAATCCATATCTTGTTGAGAGGGAGTGTTGAAAATGCAACAAGATGATGGAGCTTAGTGAAAAGAAGTCGCCTTCACTAAGTGGGCCCGCAGGCTATTTTTGGTGCAAAGTCTATTTTTAGACTATGTCTATTTTTAGACATATGGATCATGGTCTATGAGTTTCAGGATGCTATTTATGGATGATTGGTCATGTTGGTAAAAATAGATGGACCTCTATTTTTAGACATATGGGCGGAGTCTATTTTTAGACTGCCAGTCAAAAAATAAAACAGTCGAATATTATTAGCTCTTAATAATATTTGGACTATAAACATTATCTTATCCTCTTGCAGCACTTCAATTCGAGCTACAGATGTGGCACATGCAACTGCCAGAAGGAAATACGCTTTTCCTATGGGTTAGTTGAGCTATTGCATGATGGAATTCAGTTAGAACTCAAGTGATTGAGTTTGGTGGAGTTGATTGAGGAGTTGATGGAGTTGTGTTCAGTTTGACTTAGTTGAACTAGTTGTATTTAGTCTAACTTCCAAATACACTAGTGATGAGTGATGTGAATTAATTATTAATTAATTCACTAATTATTAACTCATAAATCAACTAAAGAATACATCAGTTAACTCAGTGCATGGACAGTTCAATGGAGACAAGTGTTAGAGGTGGGTGAAAGGGTGAGACTACTATCAGTTGTGACTATAGCTGTGCATGAGATTTGCACAATCATTGATTGAGATTTCCAATGAGGATTGCGCAGTACAAGCCAAGGGAATTTGAACTTGGATCTGATCTATTCTCAACTTGGATTGCGCAGTAGAGGCAGGCAAACAGTGGAGGAGATTTGAACCCGTGACTTGTTTAGATCTGAGCTAGTTTGTGTGTAGCATGTGGAGATAGTACTGAGTACTTGTGAGGAGTATTGTACTATGTATTGTTACATGTTATCTATCATTATAATATACAGATAGTTTGGGGTTTTCAGCTGTATGCTTTCCCCATTACATATTGTGTTGATATGTGTGATTGATGTTTCAATGTGCGCATGCGATTATTTTTTTTAATTCCGCAAATTGATGATCAATGGTAGAGGAGGTTATGTATTATGCATGCATTCTGAAAATAGTGTATAATCAGGATAATCTCTGTGAATAAGTGTTATATTATTCAAATTTCTACATGGTATCAGAGCGAAGTTGATCATCAGATCTATTATTCAGAAAGTGATTACATTTTTATTTCTTCAGGCAAAGTCTGTAATCGGGCCAGGTAGCCTCTGGATTCATCCTTCTTTTGGAAGGTGAGATATTCGGTAAATGCCCATACATTCAATCTCTGTACGAGAAATACTTTGTTCTCACGAATTTTAGATCAGAAGCGGTTGAGTTTTGAGCTGGTGGAATTCGAATTTGCAGCAGTGTTTTCTTGGTGTCGAAGTTGAAATGTCTTTCAACGGATTGCGATTGGAGTATGCCCTTGAAGGCAACGCGAATTATATTGCATGGAAAGACAGGGTGGAGGCAGTGTTAGATGAAAATGGGTTGAAGGACTTCATAGAGGCTGAGGTCCCAAAGCCTACTGATGCTGCTCAAGTTGTGGCTTGGCAAAAGAAGACAACAAATTGTCGAAGGATTCTATTGGAGGGCGTGAAGGATCACATTGTATCCAGCCTGCATGGAAAGGATTCTCCATACTTGATGTGGAAAGCGTTGACAGATTTATTCCAAAGCAAGAGTGACCAGAGGAAGTTGGTGCTCAAGGATAAACTCAGAAACATTAAGTGTGAGAAAGGAGACAGTATGCCCAAGTATCTCACGAAGTTCACCCAATGCTGGGATGAGCTGGGAAGTGTGGGGGTGACTGTCGATGATGAGGACTTGGTGAGCTTGGCTCTCCTTGGTCTTCTAAAGAGTTGGCATTCCTATCAGGACTCTGTCAATGGTCAGGAGAAATTGCCAGGATGGGAGAGACTTTGGTCTGATCTTGTGCAAGAGGAGATCAGGCAGAATACCAGGGACGAATCTTCATCAAAGGCATCTGATGAAGAAAATTGTGCTTTGGCTACCAAAGAAAAGAAGGGGAAGAACAAGAAAGCTTCTCATTTCAGTGCGAAAGGCAAGAAGAAAGACATGTCCAAGGTGAAGTGCTTTCACTGTCACCAGCACGGACATTATTCCACAAATTGTCCGCAGAAGAAGAAAAATAAGCAAGCTGCTGGATCTACAGTGGGAGAGGCCTTAGCCTCGCAGTTTGAACTGGATTTTTCGCTGATCGCATGCTTGGTATCAAGTGTGATGGGATCGGTATGGTTTTTGGACAGTGGTGCCTCTTTTCACATGACAGGAGATCGAGATTTGTTTTCTGATCTGGATGAGAAAGATCTTGGAGTGCACATCGAGATGGGCGATGATGGTAGATACAGTGCGACTAGTATCGGTACCATTTCCTTTGAGAGGGATTTTGGTAGCCCTTCGTATTGAAAGAAGTGATGCATGTTCCAGGATTGAAGAAGAATCTTATCTCTGTGGCGATGTTAGAAGACAAGAGATATGATGTTGTCTTCAGTGAGGGAAAGGCTTTCATGCGCAGTAAGACAACTGGAGAAACCCGGAAGATAAGGGTTCGAGTCAAGAACCTTTATCAATTGCATGTAGATGGTTGCACAACAATGACATGCAAGGTAGAAGGATTGGTGAGCCGGGATGATGGCAAGCTGTGGCACCAGAGATTGGGCCACCTTCACCATGGAGCCTTGAAGATACTGCAGCAGATTTCTACTGGGCTTCCTAAAGGCACTCTTGCACAGTCAGATCAGTGTAAGGGGTGTACTTTGGGAAAATTTGTGAAAGCCACCTTTCACGGGAAGGATAGTCGCGCCACGATGATCCTTGAGAGAATTCACACAGACGTGTGTGGACCTTTCTCAGTAGCTTTGACAGCAAAGCACAAGTACTATGTGAACTTTGTTGATGATTTCTCTCGAAAGTGCTAGATCTTCTTCATGCAGAAGAAGAGCGAGACATACTCAAAGTTCTGTGAGTTCAAAGCACTGGTCGAGAAGGAATCAGGGAAGAAGGTGAAGGCTCTTAGGAGTGACAATGGTGGTGAATTCATCTCTGGCGAGTTCAAGGACTTCTGCAGCGCAGAAGGGATTCGAGGAGAGCTCATAGATCCCCATAACCCACAACAGAACGGGGTTGTTGAGCGGAAGAACAGAATGATCGTGGGTGTTGCACGAGCAATGTTGCATGATCAGGGCCTACCCCTTCACTTGTGGGTGGAGGCATGCAATACTGCAGTATATGTGCAGAACCGTTGTCCTCACAAGATACTTGGCATGAGTACACCCGAGGAGGTTTATTCTGGTAAGAGGCCTGATATTTCCCATTTGAGGATTTTTGGTTCTCCTGTTTACATGCATGTGATGAAGGATGCTAGGAAGAAGCTGGAGCTGACCGCAGAGGTTGGGATATTTGTGGGGTACACTGATACGCCCCACAACTATCGTGTGTATTTTCCAGACAGTCGCAAGACTGTTGTGTGACGGGATATCAAATTTCAGGAGGAGAAAGCCATGAAGTGTTCGCTTGAGAGGGAGCCACACTTGCATGTAGATGAGGAGCTATTAGTTCCTAAGGATGAGCTTCAGGATGTGGATCAGCCACAAGATGAAGTTCATGGAGTGGAAGAGACCACTCATGCAGCGCCAACCATCAGAGGGCGAAAGCGCACTACAGAAGCTGAGCGACTGGCTCAAGATGCAGAGAAGGTTGTAGGACCACCTACAACACAGTGCAAACAGAGACAATCACCTGATCGGTACACTAGATACATGGCTCTTGTGAGAAAATGTGTCGTGACTGAGCCATCCTCTTTCGAGGAAGCTGTGGAGGATCTCGCATGGGTAGATGCCATGGTGGAAGCGTATGATTCGATTTTCAGAAACAGTGCATGGGAGATTGTCCCAAGACCGGAGGGGAAATCAGTGGTGGGTTCGAGAAGGATCTACAAAGTGAAGCAGGCAGCTGACGGGAGTGTGGATAAGTACAAGGCAAGATTTGTTACCCAAGGCTTCTCACAGATAGAGGGGATCGATTATGAGGAGACCTTTGCACCTGTCGCAAGGTATTCTTCCATACGGATGATTCTTTCTCTCTCAGCGCAGATGGGGTGGCACATCCATCAGATGGATGTGAAGACTGCGTTCCTCAACGAAGTCATTAAGGAGAAGGTTTACATAGAGCAGCCCGAAGGTTTTGAGATCGTCAGCAGCGAGTCGCATGTGTGCAGCCTCAAGGGAGGTAAGCATGTATTGTGTTATCTTAGAGGCACATCGAGATATGGATTGTGGTACAGACAGGAGGATGAGGTGAAGCTATGTGGCTTCATGGATGCAGATTGGGCAGGGAGCCCAATGGACAGAAAGAGCACATCTGGAGGGATCTTCAATATCGGGTCGACAACAGTTTCTTGGTACAGCAGGAAGCAAAGATCTGTGGCACTCAGTTCAGCATAGGCCGAGTATATGGCAGCAATTTTGGCTACATGCGAGGCTATATGGATGAGGAAGATCTTGGTCGGGTTGTTCGGGTCACAATTGGAGCCTACTGTGATTTATTGTGATAACCAGAGTTGCATTAAACTCTCGGCTAATCCAGTATTTCATGATAGATCCAAGCACATCGACATCAGGTACCATCATATCAGAGATTGTGCAGCAAAGAATCATGTTACTTTCATACATTCCCACGGAGGATCAAGATGCTGATATCTTGACGAAGGTGCTCACCAGGAGAAAATTTGAATACCACAGAGGCAGGATAGGGGTTGCAGATAATCCATATCTTGTTGAGAGGGAGTGTTGAAAATGCAACAAGATGATGGAGCTTAGTGAAAAGAAGCCGCCTTCACTAAGTGGGCCAGCAGGCTATTTTTGGTGCAAAGTCTATTTTTAGACTATGTCTATTTTTAGACATATGGATCATGGTCTATGAGTTGCAGGATGCTATTTATGGATGATTGGTCATGTTGGTAAAAATAGATGGACCTCTATTTTTAGACATATGGGCGGAGTCTATTTTTAGACTGCCAGTCAAAAAATAGAACAGTCGAATATTATTAGCTCTTAATAATATTTGGACTATAAACATTATCTTATCCTCTTGCAGCACTTCAATTCGAGCTACAGATGTGGCACATGCAACAGCCAGAAGGAAATACGCTTTTCCTATGGGTTAGTTGAGCTATTGCATGATGGAATTCAGTTAGAACTCAAGTGATTGAGTTTGGTGGAGTTGATTGAGGAGTTGATGGAGTTGTGTTCAGTTTGACTTAGTTGAACTAGTTGTATTTAGTCTAACTGCCAAATACACTAGTGATGAGTGATGTGAATTAATTATTAATTAATTCACTAATTATTAACTCATAAATCAACTAAAGAATACATCAATTAACTCAGTGCATGGACAGTTCAGTGGAGACAAGTGTTAGAGGTGGGTGAAAGGGTGAGACTACTATCAGTTGTGACTATAGCTATGCATGAGATTTTCACAATCATTGATTGAGATTGCCAATGAGGATTGCGTAGTACAAGCCAAGGGAATTCGAACTTGGATCTAATCTATTCTCAACTTGGATTGCGCAGTAGAGGCAGGCAAACAGTGGAGGAGATTTGAACCCGTGACTTGTTCAGATCTGAGCTAGTTTGTGTGTAGCATGTGGAGATAGTACTGAGTACTTGTGAGGAGTATTGTACTATGTATTGTTACATGTTCTCTATCATTATAATATACAGATAGTTTGGGGTTTTCAGCTGTATGCTTCCCCATTACATACTGTGTTGATATGTGTGATTGATGTTTCAATGTGCGCATGCGATTGTTTTTTTTAATTTCGCAAATTGATGATCAATGGTAGAGGAGTTTATGTATTATGCATGCATTCCGCAAATAGTGTATAATCAGGATAATATCTTTGAATAAGTGTTATATTATTAAAATTTCTACAGATAGTCGAAAAGATTCCCCACCAACAACAAGTGAGAATCATTTGATGGCAGGCCCTACTTAGACCTAATCTCATTTGGATTAGTGATTTCCACTAGTATGTGGGCTCGGTTTCCAATGAAAGGTTTAGATACAATTTAATATCGATTTGATTGAAAGTATTTAATCTAAAGATTTAAATATATTATATAATATGTGTATATCTATAATTAATACTATGTTTATCTAATATATCCTAAATATATAGGAGCAAATTTATTTAAATTAGATACAAGAAAAATAATTGATTGCCAAGTTTTAATGAAATAATTCACACAACCCAATAAAAGTTAGAGTGTGGTTATAGATACTGTTTTTCAAATAGATAATTATTTGAAAAAATATCAGGCACACTTTCAAATCTAATAAAATATCAATTGAATAAATAGTTGATGAAAGGAATTTCACATATCAAGATGAAAATGTAAATTGCACGACATACAATAATGTAGATTGAACAAACATACATAAGAAATTTCTACAAAATATATCTAACTTTCAACTCTATTAAAATTGATAACAATATATAGGTTCAATGTAGGATTTTCTAACCCATTATTTATTGAAGGAACTTCCTTTTATAACTTTCCCTTTGTGTGATGCATTCATCTCCTCTTTATTTCTTATAACAATTTTTATTTTCCAACTCACAATAGTCAGAAAAAATCATACTATTATGCCTTATAAGCAACATTATTGACATAAGTGTCTCATTTTCCAATTAAAGGAATTATAGTTGCATAACAAAATTAATTTTGTTATACATCTAATTGTGTTTGGTTAAGGAACTTAAACATGTGGAATTATTTATGTGTTTGCAAGAAGAATCTATTTTTATCATTTGTTTGCTTCTTCCTTAATCTTCTCATTCTTCCCACTGTCCTGTTGAAAAATGTGTAACTAGGTTTGGTCTTCATAAAATAAAAAGAAATTATTATTATTGGAGCATGGGTTTCATGCTCAATTTCTTTTATTCTATAGGTCAAGCACCCATTGAGTGCTTCTAGGGTTTTTCCTAGGTATAAGAGTCATTGTCATATATTAAAGGCCCCATGGGAACATTGTACCTTGTAAAGAAAAAATATTTGTCTTTAAAGTTTCGAAATTCCCTCCAAGATCAAGTCAGCCGAGACGCTGTCAAGTCAGCCTAAGTGAAGAGCCATGTCTACCCCTTGAAGAGGCCTATATAAAGAGAGGAACTCATCCTCCAAAATATCATTCACTCATCCCTCATTCTATGTGAAGAAGAGAACGAAGAAGAGTTCGAAGAAGAGGACAAAGAAGAGGTCGAAGGAAGTTGAAGTGTTTGGGCTAGTTCTCTTTCCCACATGCAAGACAAAGCTAGGGTTTCTGTGCAAGGGTTATATCTGGTTCGATCTTGGAAGGAAGAGAGGAAAGAAGTCAAACGAATTTCACTTAGGGTATCTCTTTATCCCTAAGTCTCAAGGAAAGGAAATCAAAGGGAGGAAGAGGCTCAAAAGGAATATCAAAGTCTTCAAGTGTGGCAACAGAAGTTGCAGTAGTTGTCAGGCAGACAAAATTTCAGATCTGCAGTAGGAGGTCAAAGTTCTTGCAATAGGAGGCTGATTTGGTGGTTGATCTTGATCTTGGAGGGTATTTGTCTGAGTCACAAGGTCTTTGTATTTATCAATTGAAGGATATATAAGAAGAGAAGAGATTTAAGGGTTTTCCCCTCAAGAGGATGGGTTTTGGCCTTGGCTTGCAACCTATATACTATGTCACTGTTCTTATTGTTTTGGTAGTTATTTAATGTATCTAAATTTATAATAATAAGGAACAAAGCTAATAAGGAAAAAGGAAACACAAACAGTTTTCAAGTTAAAGAGAATTAACATATTCATTTCCCTATTGAATTCTCAACATGGTATCAGAGCTAAGGTTAACAAAGGGCATCATGAAGATCTCGTCTACAATGAAGAAGTTCATCAAGAAGTGTTCCAAGATAGCAAGCCCTGTCAAGAAAGGTATCAAGAAATCATGGAGTCTATTATCTTCTTCAAATAAGTTATCAATCACGGAAAAGGATGAAGGTCTCTTCTCGGCTCTCTCTGGCACATTCCAAGATGAAGACATTTGGGTAATTGATAATGGTGCATCAAGACACATGACTAGCCATTCCAAACAATTGAAGACATTGTCAAAAGGAAAATCCACTTATTCAACGGAACTTAGAGATAACAAGATTTATTCCATAAAGGGTATTGGATCAACCTCTATAAAGTTGGAGAATGGAAGCGACATCCACCTCAACAAAATTATATTTATTCCATGTTTGCACAAGAACTTACTTTCCATTTCAAGCTTAGAAGGTAAGGGTGATATAGTAGATTTCATTAATGGAAAGGTTTTTGTATGGAGCAAATACTCAAGTATAGAACAAGATAAAGTGATTGGCATAGGAGACAAAGGACTCTATCACCTAATATCTCTTGTGGCCCAAGCCCTAGTTCACATTGAAATTAGCTCGTGTGAACTCTGGCATAGAATATTTGGTCATCTACATTTCAAGATCCTTCTAACTCTAAGTTCCATTGTAGATGGAATACCTGAAATGAAGGAACATCATGGAGGAGTAAGTAAGGGATGTGCATTGGGTAAGAATACCAAGAGATCATTTTAAAATAGTGCTTCACGGTCAAAATAAATCTTGGATCTCATTCACTCCAATGTATGTGGCCCTATGAATCCTAAATCACTTGGAGGTCATATATATTATGTCACATTTATAGATGATCATTCAAGAAAGACCTGGGTTTACTTAATGAAAACCAAGGATGAAGTATTTACAAAATTTCAAGAATTCAAAGCTAAAGTGGAGAAGATTACATAAAGAAGAATCAAGATACTAAGATCTAATAATGGAGGAGAATACACATCCAAAGAGATTATAACATTTTTTAAGGGTATGGGATTAAGAGGGAGATGATAGTGCCATATAATCCCGTGAAAAATGGAGTTACAGAACTAAAGAATAGATCCATTCAAGAAAGTGTAAAAGAAATGTTTCATGATTAGGATTTACCTAAGTTTCTATGGGGAGAAGCCGCAAAGATAATAGTTTACATTTAGAATTGAAGTCCTCACAGATCCCTAGATAAAAAATCTCCAGAGGAAGTTTTCACTAGAAAGAATCCATCTGTAGATCATCTCTAGATCTTTGGGTGTCCTGTATATATCCATATACCAAAGGACAAAATAAAGAAGCTAGATCCATCAGGCATGAAGGGAACATTTGTTGGGTACAACAACTCATCGAAAGCCTATAGGATCTACATAAAAGAAGGACATCACATAGAAGTCAATCATGATGTCATATTTGATGAAGGCATAACATTCAATAAATCAAAGGAACTTTCCATAGACTCTAATGATGAAGAACTTCTAGTATTTGAGGAAGAAGTTGAAAAGGGAGAAGAAGAATCACACCATGAAGAAGAAGGTCCCAGTGAGCCTGTTCAACCTGTGGTCATCCCTAAAACAAGGAAAATACCTAATTCGTTGAAATCTACACTACTTGATGCATAAGGTCATGGGGAAACGAAAGGATCATTTAGAGAAAGCAAGAAACCCAAGAGATATTTTGGGTATGCTGCATACATGATAAAACTAATAGAAGTAGAACCATCTACTTTTGAAGGGGTTTTAAATCATCAGGAATGGAAAGATGTTGTGAATGAAAAGTATCAATCTATATGAAGAATGGAGTCTGGGAGATCATACCTAGGCCAAAAGATAAATTTGTTGGAAATAATACTGAGAGGGGGGGGTGAATCAGTATTATCAGATCAATGAAACTTTTTCAATGCTCAGAAACATATACGCTACTTCAGTTAAGTGAACCAGCGTGTACACGCAACTGTGTCTAAAGAAACCAGCGTATAACCATAAATCTTATAATTCAGTTAGTTTATCTTCAGTTAAATGCATTAGGACATTATTCACCATATTAAGAGTAAACAGATGCAGTATAACAGAACAGATCATCACACAAAAGCCACACACATGAACACCATGATATAAGGTGGAAACCCAATGTGGGTGAAAACCACCTGCTGCAAGTCGTCTCTATCTTTCTTTAATAAGAACTTCAGTTTACAATCTTTTGTACTGGTGCAGCCTTATACCAGTACGCAGGCTACAACTTGCAGAAGGCTTCAACCTTCTCTCGTTCTCCAAACTTCCTTGGAAGGGAGCTCCAACCCCCTTTGCTCTTGTACTAGATAAGATACTAGTACGTAGGTGCAGGCCTACAATCTTCTTTCCTTCAGGTACCACTTTTCATACATTTTCAGACTGGATATTCCTGAAGCACAACATTACAATCTGAAGACCACAATTCATTCAACTTTCATAGCAGATTACAAAACAACCAATAATCGCATCAACAATCTTTGAATCACTGAACCACTGAAACCCTGTCAAACCCAGTCACCAGAACACAACGCAGACTACAGAACTCTGCAATAACAGTCAGACCTAGCTGCAACCCAAAAATCAAGCTCCAAAAGATATACGCTACTTTAATGAAGGCAACCCGCGTATACACGTGGTTTTACCGAAGACAACCTGCGTACAGATCTAAAAATAACTTTTCATAACTTGCAGCTGTACCAGATATCAGTTATACCCAGAATATAACATTGCGTCAGTATGCAGATCTACAAATACGCATAATCAACCATATAAAGATAGTTCATTTCAAACCATTTGATCCCGATCTCTCCTTAGATCTTGTTCTCCATCAACCGATGAGATCTCTCCTTAGCTCAGATCAAGCAATACATCATCAACCAATAACCTGCATACTGGATCTAATACTTCATCAGATATTCAAAACTTTTCAGATGCACTTGCCTAATGATTTCCTTCTCCTCATATAGCCTTAGGCCTTGTTCAATACCAAGAGCCAAAACCATAGAAATCCAATACCATCATCTTCAAAACTAGGGATCAACACGTCCATCGAGACACCAAGGTCCAAAACCATAGGCACAACTTCCAAGGAATAACCGTCGTGGACCAAAGATAAGTTTTCCACATACACGCGCTTTTACTGAAGCCAACCAGCGTGTACACGCGACTTGGTATATAGCGAACCTACGTATACGCGACTTGGTATATAGTGAACCTGCTTGTATACGCGACTTGGTATATAGTGAACCAGCGTGTATATATTTTTCTTCATACTTGTAGACTGATCATCAATTCCTTGCTGCTATCCTTCTGCACTATGATTTGTTATCAATGTGATTTGCCATCAAGGACAATACTTGTCTCATAATGCCAACAATCTCCCCCTTTGGACTTGATGGCAACAACACCAAATCCAAATCAAATCACTCTCCCCCTTTGTCATCAAGGGCAAAGGGTTGTGCTCCCCCTGAGTACATGCTGATATCTTTGCTTGGCTGTGCTGAAACATGCTCCCCCTGACTGTAGGTAAGATCTGCAAAAGATGTTCTTCAAAAGAACCAAGACTTATACACCATAAGGGACCTTCCTATCACCAAAAGACTCAATCCATACTCCCAACCAAGAGGGGATACATCAAAAACAACCAATTATATTACATCATTCATCCCAGGCATAGTGGGGAAACCAACATAGGCCGTTACATGACCTTGACACCATAAAAGAGATATCACAAAAAAAATACATGACATAGAGACAACAGATCTAGACCAAGACTTATGAAGGTCACAAGCAGCATCTGATAAACATCTTTTTAGATCAGCAACCAAGATTTCCTTCTGAGCTCCTTCTCCTGAAACCAACAACAGTTGTGTACTAGAACCAAAAGCATCTAAATGCCAACAATGCTTTATGAGACTTTAAGCTGCTCCCACTGAACCTGTGCCTGCTACACCCCCTGAAACTGTGCCTGAAGAATTCTGGCATACCTATCTCAGACCTTCTCCAACCGGAGTCTGCCCTTGCTGTTCAGAACTCCATATACGCGACTTCTCCTGCATAAAACAGCGTATGCACGCGGATATGCTTTCTGCAACACGCGTACAACATACACGCGACTTTCCTAGCATAAATCGGCGTATATACGTGGATATCCCTTACGTAACTTGCGTATACCAACTTTTCTGTAGAACAGACAAGCTTCAACAGCAGGATGAAGCATCAACTACTCCCAGCTTTTGTCTGAGATATTCAAAAGTTTCCCTGGGCAGTGGTTTTGTGAGAATATCAGCAACTTGTTCCTTAGAAGGAACATACTCAACTTGACCTTCTGCTCAAGCACTTGTTCTCGAAGAAAGTGGTATTTGATTGGTATGTGCTTGGTCTTTGAGTGCATGACTGGATTCTTTGAAATGATGATTGCACTTGTATTATCACATAAGATAGAGACTGGTGGAGTGCAAGTGATTTGAAAATCCTACAAGGTCTGCATCATCCAAAGAAGTTGTGTGCAACAAGATGCTGCAGCCACATATTCTGCTTCAGCTGTAGATAAGGCAATCGAACTCTGTTTCTTGCTGAACCAAGATACTAATCTGGAACCCATGAAGAAAGCACCACCACTTGTGCTTTTCCTATCATCCACACTTCCGGCCCAATCTGCATCTGTAAAAGCATGAAGAGTGAGATCTGTATCTCTAGGATACCATAAGCCATAGTTTTGGGTCCCTTGAAGATACTTGAAGATTCTTTTGACTGCCTGAAGATGAGTTTCCTTTGGGTTGGCTTGAAATCTTCCAACAATTCCTACTGCATGCATAATATCTGGTTGGGTACCTGTCAAATAAAGCAAACTCCCAATCATGGATCTATAAGTGGGTTGGTGAACTGCTGCTGATTCGTCATTTGCACTGAGGCTGCATCCTGTAACCATGGGGGTACAAACTGGCTTTGAATCTGCTTGAGGTACTTGGTTTGAGACAAGAAAATACCTCGTTCATTTTGTTGGATTTGCAATCCAAGAAAGTATGTCAATTCTCCAAGTAATGACATTTCAAATTCTTTCTGCATAACCAAGGCAAAGTTCTGACTCATAGCCTCTTCATTGCTACCAAAGATAATATCATCTACATACACAACAAGTATTAGCAATTTGTTATTTTCAACTTTCATATAGAGATTGCTATCTGCTGATCCTTTTGAAAAACCTTGTTTGTGAAGATATTTGTCCAGACGAGAGTACCAAGCCCTTGGAGCTTGTTTGAGACCATAGAGAGCCTTTTTCAATCTGCATAAAAGGTTTGGATCATTCCTAAGAATGAAACCATCTGGCTGCTCAATATATACTTCTTCTTCTAAGTCTCCATTCAGAAAGGCTGATTTCACGTCCATTTGGAATACCTTGAAGTTTTGAAAGCTTGAGAGAGCAAGGAACATTCGGATGGCCTCAAGTCTTGCAACAGGAGAAAAGGTCTCTTCAAAATCTATTCCTTCTTGCTGCGCATACCCTTTACAAACAAGTCTGGCCTTGTTTCTAATTACTTCTCCATTTTCATTCAATTTATTTTTGAAGACCCATTTAGTCCCTATGACATTTTTATCTTTTGGTCTAGGAACCAATTCCCAAGTATTGTTCTTTTCGATCTGCTCAAGTTCTTCATCCATTGCCTTGACCCAACATTCATCTTTGCATGCCTCTTTCACATTTTGTGGTTCAGTGGAAGAGAGTAATGCCAAATAGCTTGAAGCTTCTGCAATTCTTCTTCTTGTTTGTATTCCTGCTTCTTTCTGCCCCACAATCTGAGATTCTGGATGATTCTTTTGAACATATCTGGATGGAGTCTTCTCTTATATTCTTGTCTGCTCCTCTGGTTCTTCTTGAGGTCCTTCTTCTTCTTGAGGTTCTACTTGAGGTTCTTCTTCTTCATCATTCTGCCTTTGAGGGTAGCCTTCATCTTCTTCAATGTCTTCATGATGAACTTGCCTAGGAATATATCCCTTCTCATCAACCACTACATCAATGCTGTCAACAATTCTGCCAAGTCTTTTGTTGTAGCACTTGTATGCTTTGCTATGTGGAGAATAACCAAGAAGAATGCTTTCATCTGCTCTTGGTTCAAGTTTTCCAAGTTGCTCATCAGTATCCTTAATATAACATTTGCTCCCAAAGATTTTGAAATGCTTCACCGAAGGTGTCTCACCACTCCAGAGCTCATGAGGTGTTTGAGTGCTGTTTACTCGGACATTTGTTTTGTTAAGAATAATAACCGCAGCATGTGCAGCCTCACCCCAGAAAGTTGCGGGAGTACCTGATTCATCGAGCATAGCACGAGCCATTTGTTGGATTGTTCTGTTCATTCTTTCCACAACCCCATTTTGCTGAGGAGTTCTAGCTGTAGAGAATTCTCTTCTTATCCCATGTTCTTCACAGATATCGAAAAATTCGTTTGAGGTAAACTCCCCACCTCTGTCAGATCTGAGGCACTTAATTTTGTGTCCTGATTCATTTTCAACCAAAGCTTTGAAGGATTTGAATTTTTCGAATGCTTCATCTTTGTGCTTCATAAGCCCTAACCAGACAAACCTGGAGAAATCATCAATGAATAATATAAAATATTCTTCTCCTCGAGGTGTCCTTTTCCTAAATGGACCACATACATCTGTATGGACTAGCTCAAGAGGTATGCTAGTTGATCCTTCCTTCTCTGGAAAGTTAGTTCTGGTTTGCTTTCCAAACTGACAAGATTTGCATATAGTGTTGTCTGGAATTTTGATATCTGGAAGACCACGAACTGCCTGATATTTGCATGCTTTCCTTATTTGTGAAAAGCTTAGATGCCCCAACCTCCGATGCCATAGCCAGTGTTCATCATCCTTGCTCAAATAGCATTGTTGTGGTCCTTCTTCAAATATGTATAGATTATTTGGAGTCCTTCTTCCTTTGATCACTGTTTTACCTGTATCAAGGTCACGAACACAACATCCATTTGATCTAAATATTACCTCTGTTCCTTGATCGCACATCTGACTGACACTCAGAAGATTATGCTTCAATCCATCAACATACAAAACATTTCCAGCTTTGACCTTCTCTTTCAATGGAGCAACACCTTTTCCTTTTATGGCTGCAGAGATATCTTTTCCAAAAGAAACTTTCTTCCCCTTTTCTAATGCGGTATATGACTCAAGCTTTTCTTTGTCCCCTGTCATATGCTTCGAACATCCGCTGTCAATGTACCATAGACTTTCTTGACCTTCTGCAGAAAAGGCTATCCCACATCTTTCTGGTTGCGGTTCCTTTATTCTCCATGTTCTGACATTTGAGGTTTGTTCCTTCTGAGTTGTCTTCCGGAACCTGCTCCTGCATTCAGAGTCTTCATGACCAAAGTTATTACAAATAGAGCATTCAACTTCATTTTCAAGAACCGAAAAGTTGTTATAAGTCCTTTTCATGGTTCCAGTCATTCTCCCTTGCTTTTGAGCTTCTCTAGTCATGATTGTCTTGTAGGCAACACATTGAGCTGCTTTGTGACCGAAGTTATGGCAAGAAAAGCATTGGCCATTAAAGAAACTTCTGCGATAATCAGATCTATCATCCAACCGATTGTAGCTTCTATTCACATTCATTCTTGGAGCAAATTGGGAAGATTTTACCTGAGGCTGATTGTAGCTTTTGTTTGTCCTTAAGGCAGTTTGTCCCCGAATTTCTTGATGGTATTTATTTGTTCTTGAGGTAAACTGTCCCTGATTCACCTGATGACTTTTATTTGGCCTTTGCTCGCTTCTCCTTGCTGCATCAAGATAGCTTTTAGAGGTAGATGCTTGAGATGTTTCTCCATTATATCCAAGACCTGTCTTGATCAGAGGAGATCGTTGCACATTGATAATCTCATCCAAGGTTTCAAATCCTTTAACAAATTTAAGATTAATCGCTTTTGTTTTCTCAATCTCCTTTCTAAGACAACAATCTCACATTCCAATTTTTCAAGATGTTTTTCCTTTTCAGCTAGTTGACATTGTAGAGAATCAATAATAGCACTCTTCTCTTCTAAGCAAACTTTGAGATCTTTCATTTCTTCACAAAAACCTTCTACATCTATAGCATCCATATAGTCATCATCTTCAAAAGCCATTAAAAGTTTATATCTATTACCTTGTTCATCTTCATCACTATTTGAAAGACCATCACTATCTTCATGAGTGTAATAGCTTTTCTTCTTTTCATTTTGTTTCTTGTTCCATTTAACAGGTTCCTTTCCCTTGTCATTCTTATCTTTGTGAGGACATCTGGCAGCATAATGACCTACTCTTCCACAAGCAAAGCATTTAAAAGGTAACTTACCTCTGAACCTTCCAGAACCCCTTTGAAGATTTCTAACAAAGTTTGATTCCTCTTCTTCATCTTCTGGCACGTGACTTGCTTCATAATAATCTTCTTTGCCTGAAGCCTTGAAGGCAGCTTCTCTTCTATCTGATGGACCTCCCTTTCTCATTTTATAAGCGGTTAGAATTCCGTGAAGCGGAGACATAGTGAGAATTTGCAGATTCTCTTTTTCTTCTATGGCAGACACTTTAGATTCAAACTTGGGGGACAAAGATCTTAGAACCTTTTCAACCACAATAGCCTCTTTTATTTCTTCACCCAAGTTTTTCATGCAATTAACAATCTCATCTACCCTAAGGAAATAGTTAGCCACACTTTCATCATTATACATTCTGAGAGTCTCATAATTAATCCTGAGAGTTTGAAGTTTAGCACGCTTTACCTGTTCGTCTCCTTCATAGCTCATGACAATTTTGTCCCATATTTATTTTGCAGATTTATAGTGCATTACCTTCATGAATTCTGATTGAGATATACATCCCAATAGAGTATTGACTGCTTTCGCATTTGTTTCATATTTCTTTTTCTCGGCTGCATCTGTAGGAGTAGCTGAAGGAAAAGTGTAGCCTGTCTCTACGATGTCCCAAACTTCTGTACCAAGAGATTGAAGATAGGCAGTAACTCTTACCTTCCAATAATTGAAGTTTGTCCCATCAAAAACCGGTGGCCTGATTGATGCTTCTCTCTCGTAGTTGCTCATGATGAATGATCTACCTTCAAGCGATCAAGATTCTCTGAAGGACCTGCTCTGATACCAATTGTTGGAAATAATACTGAGAGGGGGGGGGGGGGGTGAATCAGTATTATCAGATCAATGAAACTTTTTCAATGCTCAGAAACATATACGCTACTTCAGTTAAGTGAACCAGCGTGTACACGCAACTGTGTCTAAAGAAACCAGCGTATAACCATAAATCTTATAATTCAGTTAGTTTATCTTCAGTTAAATGCATTAGGACATTATTCACCATATTAAGAGTAAACAGATGCAGTATAACAGAACAGATCATCACACAAAAGCCACACACATGAACACCATGATATAAGGTGGAAACCCAATGTGGGTGAAAATCACTTGCTGCAAGTTGTCTTTATCTTTCTTTAATAAGAACTTCACTTTACAATCTTTTGTACTGGTGCAGCCTTATACCAGTACGCAGGCTACAACCTGCAGAAGGTTTCAACCTTCTCTCATTCTCCAAACTTCCTTGGAAGGGAGCTCCAACCCCCTTTGCTCTTGTACTAGATAAGATACTAGTATGTAGGTGCAGGCCTACAATCTTCTTTCCTTCAGGTACCACTTTTCATACATTTTCAGACTGGATATTCCTGAAGCACAACATTACAATCTGAAGACCACAATTCATTCAACTTTCATAGCAGATTACAAAACAACCAATAATCGCATCAACAATCTTTGAATCACTGAACCACTGAAACCCTGTCAAACCCAGTCACTAGAGCACAACGCAGACTACAGAACTCTGCAATAACAGTCAGACCCAGCTGCAACCCAAAAATCAAGCTCCAAAAGATATACACTACTTTAAAGAAGGCAACCCGCGTATACACGTGGTTTTACCGAAGACAACCTGCGTACAGATCTAAAAATAACTTTTCATAACTTGCAGCTGTACCAGATATCAGTTATACCCAGAATATAACATTGCGTCAGTATGCAGATCTACAAATACGCATAATCAACCATATAAAGATAGTTCATTTCAAACCATTTGATCCCGATCTCTCCTTAGATCTTGTTCTCCATCAACCGATGAGATCTCTCCTTAGCTCAGATCAAGCAATACATCATCAACCAATAACCTGCATACTGGATCTAATACTTCATCAGATATTCAAAACTTTTCAGATGCACTTGCCTAATGATTTCCTTCTCCTTATATAGCCTTAGGCCTTGTTCAATACCAAGAGCCAAAACCATAGAAATCCAATACCATCATCTTCAAAACTAGGGATCAACACGTCCATCGAGACACCAAGGTCCAAAACCATAGGCACAACTTCCAAGGAATAACCGCCGTGAACCAAAGATAAGTTTTCCACATACACGCGTTTTTACTGAAGCCAACCAGCGTGTACACGCGACTTGGTATATAGCGAACCTGCGTATACGCGACTTGGTATATAGTGAACCTGCTTGTATACGCGACTTGGTATATAGTGAACCAGCGTGTATATATTTTTCTTCATACTTGTAGACTGATCATCAATTCCTTGCTGCTATCCTTCTACACTATGATTTGTTATCAATGTGATTTCCCATCAAGGACAATACTTGTCTCATAATGCCAACAATCTCCCCCTTTGGACTTGATGGCAACAACACCAAATCCAAATCAAATCACTCTCCCCCTTTGTCATCAAGGGCAAAGGGTTTTGCTCCCCCTGAGTACATGCTGATATCTTTGCTTGGCTGTGCTGAAACATGCTCCCCCTGATTGTAGGTAAGATCTGCAAAAGATGTTCTTCAAAAGAACCAAGACTTATACACCATAAGGGACCTTCCTATCACCAAAAGACTCAATCCATACTCCCAACCAAGAGGGGATACATCAGAAACAACCAATTATATTACATCATTCATCCCAGGCATAGTGGGGAAACCAACATAGGCCGTTACATGACCTTGACACCATAAAAGAGATATCACAAAAAAAATACATGACATAGAGACAACAGATCTAGACCAAGACTTATGAAGGTTACAAGCAGCATCTGATAAACATCTTTTTAGATCAGCAACCAAGATTTCCTTCTGAGCTCCTTCTCCTGAAACCAACAACAGTTGTGTACTAGAACCAAAAGCATCTAAATGCCAACAATGCTTTATGAGACTTTAAGCTGCTCCCCCTGAACCTGTGCCTGCTGCACCCCCTGAAACTGTGCCTGAAGAATTCTGGCATACCTATCTCAGACCTTCTCCAACCGGAGTCTGCCCTTGCTGTTCAGAACTCCATATACGCGACTTATCCTGCATAAAACAGCGTATGCACGCGGATATGCTTTCTGCAACACGCGTACAACATACACGCGACTTTCCTAGCATAAATCGGCGTATATACGCGGATATCCCTTACGTAACTTGCGTATACCAACTTTTCTGTAGAACAGGCAAGCTTCAACAGCAGGATGAAGCATCAACTACTCCCAGCTTTTGTCTGAGATATTCAAAAGTTTCCCTGGGCAGTGGTTTTGTGAGAATATCAGCAACTTGTTCCTTAGAAGGAACATACTCCAGCTTGACCTTCTGCTCAAGCACTTGTTCCCGAAGAAAGTGGTATTTGATTGGTATGTGCTTGGTCTTTGAGTGCATGACTGGATTCTTTGAAATGCTAATTGCACTTGTATTATCACATAAGATAGAGACTGGTGGAGTGCAAGTGATTTGAAAATCCTGCAAGGTCTGCATCATCCAAAGAAGTTGTGTGCAACAAGATGCCGCAACCACATATTCTGCTTCAGCTGTAGATAAAGCAATCGAACTCTGTTTCTTTCTGAACCAAGATACTAATCTGGAACCCATGAAGAAAGCACCACCACTTGTGCTTTTCCTATCATCCACACTTCCGGCCCAATCTGCATCTGTATAAGCATGAAGAGTGAGATCTGTATCTCTAGGATACCATAAGCCATAGTTTTGGGTCCCTTGAAGATACTTGAAGATTCTTTTGACTGCCTGAAGATGAGTTTCCTTTGGGTTGGCTTGAAATCTTCCAAAAATTCCTACTGCATGCATAATATCTGGTCGGGTACCTGTCAAATAAAGCAAACTCCCAATCATGGATCTATAAGTGGGTTGGTGAACTGCTGCTGATTTGTCATTTGCACTGAGGCTGCATCCTATAACCATGGCGGTACAAACTGGCTTTGAATCTTCCATGCCATACTTCTTCAAGATCTGCTTGAGGTACTTGGTTTGAGATAAGAAAATACCTCCTTCATTTTGTTGGATTTGCAATCCAAGAAAGTATGTCAATTCTCCAAGTAATGACATTTCAAATTCTTTCTGCATAACCAAGGCAAAGTTCTGACTCATAGCCTCTTCATTGCTACCAAAGATAATATCATCTACATACACAACAAGTATTAGCAATTTGTTATTTTCAACTTTCATATAGAGATTGCTATCTGCTGATCCTTTTGAAAAACCTTGTTTGTGAAGATATTTGTCCAGACGATAGTACCAAGCCCTTGGAGCTTGTTTGAGACCATAGAGAGCCTTTTTCAATCTGCATACAAGGTTTGGATCATTCCCAAGAATGAAACCATCTGGCTGCTCAATATATACTTCTTCTTCTAAGTCTCCATTCAGAAAGGCTGATTTCACGTCCATTTGGAATACCTTGAAGTTTTGAAAGCTTGAGAGAGCAAGGAACATTCGGATGGCCTCAAGTCTTGCAACAGGAGAAAAGGTCTCTTCAAAATCTATTCCTTCTTGCTGCGCATACCCTTTACAAACAAGTCTGGCCTTGTTTCTAATTACTTCTCCATTTTCATTCAATTTATTTTTGAAGACCCATTTAGTCCCTATGACATTTTTATCTTTTGGTCTAGGAACCAATTCCCAAGTATTGTTCTTTTCGATCTGCTCAAGTTCTTCATCCATTGCCTTGACCCAACATTCATCTTTGCATGCCTCTTTCACATTTTGTGGTTCAGTGGAAGAGAGTAATGTCAAATAGCTTGAAGCTTCTGCAATTCTTCTTCTTGTTTGTATTCCTGCTTCTTTCTGCCCCACAATCTGAGATTCTGGATGATTCTTTTGAACATATCTGGATGGAGTCTTCTCTTATATTCTTGTCTGCTCCTTTGGTTCTTCTTGAGGTCCTTCTTCTTCTTGAGGTTCTACTTGAGGTTCTTCTTCTTCATCATTCTGCCTTTGAGGGTAGCCTTCATCTTCTTCAATGTCTTCATGATGAACTTGCCTAGGAATATATCCCTTCTCATCAACCACTACATCAATGCTGTCAACAATTCTGCCAAGTCTTTTGTTGTAGCACTTGTATGCTTTGCTATGTGGAGAATAACCAAGAAGAATGCCTTCATCTGCTCTTGGTTCAAGTTTTCCAAGTTGCTCATCAGTATCATTAATATAACATTTGCTCCCAAAGATTTTGAAATGCTTCACCGAAGGTGTCTCACCACTCCAAAGCTCATGAGGTGTTTGAGTGCTGTTTACCGAGACATTTGTTTTGTTAAGAATAATAACCGCAGCATGTGCAGCCTCACCCCAGAAAGTTGCGGGAGTACCTGATTCATCGAGCATAGCACGAGCCATTTGTTGGATTGTTCTGTTCATTCTTTCCACAACCCCATTTTGCTGAGGAGTTCTAGCTGTAGAGAATTCTCTTCTTATCCCATGTTCTTCACAGAAATCAAAAAATTCGTTTGAGGTAAACTCCCCATCTCTGTCAGATCTGAGGCACTTAATTTTGTGTCCTGATTCATTTTCAACCAAAGCTTTGAAGGATTTGAATTTTTCGAATGCTTCATCTTTATGCTTCATAAGCCCTAACCAGACAAACCTGGAGAAATCATCAATGAATAATATCAAATATTCTTCTCCTCGAGGTGTCCTTTTCCTAAATGGACCACATACATCTGTATGGACTAGCTCAAGAGGTATGCTAGTTGATCCTTCCTTCTCTGGAAAGTTAGTTCTGGTTTGCTTTCCAAACTGACAAGATTTGCATATAGTGTTGTTTGGAATTTTGATATCTGGAAGACCACGAACTGCCTGATATTTGCATGCTTTCCTTATTTGTGAAAAGCTTAGATGCCCCAACCTCCGATGCCATAGCCAGTGTTCATCATCCTTGCTCAAATAGCATTGTTGTGGTCCTTCTTCAAATATGTATATATTATTTGGAGTCCTTCTTCCTTTGATCACTGTTTTACCTGTATCAAGGTCACGAACACAACATCCATTTGATCTAAATATTACCTCTGTTCCTTGATCGCACATCTGACTGACACTCAGAAGATTATGCTTCAATCCATCAACATACAAAACATTTCCAGCTTTGACCTTCTCTTTCAATGGAGCAACACCTTTTCCTTTTATGGCTGCAGAGATATCTTTTCCAAAAGAAACTTTCTTCCCCTTTTCTAATGTGGTATATGACTCAAGCTTTTCTTTGTCCCCTGTCATATGCTTCGAACATCCGCTGTCAATGTACCATAGACTTTCTTGACCTTCTGCATAAAAGGCTATCCCACATCTTTCTGGTTGCGGTTCCTTTATTCTCCATGTTCTGACATTTGAGGTTTGTTCCTTCTGAGTTGTCTTCCGGAACCTGCTCCTGCATTCAGAGTCTTCATGACCAAAGTTATTACAAATAGAGCATTCAACTTCATTTTCAAGAACCGAAAAGTTGTTATAAGTCCTTTTCATGGTTCCAGTCATTCTCCCTTGCTTTTGAGCTTCTCTAGTCATGATTGTCTTGTAGGCAACACATTGAGCTGCTTTGTGACCGAAGTTATGGCAAGAAAAGCATTGGCCATTAAAGAAACTTCTGCGATAATCAGATCTATCATCCAACCGATTGTAGCTTCTATTCACATTCATTCTTGGAGCAAATTGGGAAGATTTTACCTGAGGCTAATTGTAGCTTTTGTTTGTCCTTAAGGCAGTTTGTCCCCGAATTTCTTGATGGTATTTATTTGTTCTTGAGGTAAACTGTCCCTGATTCACCTGATGACTTTTATTTGGCCTTTTCTCGCTTCTCCTTGCTGCATCAAGATAGCTTTTAGAGGTATATGCTTGAGATGTTTCTCCATTATATCCAAGACCTGTCTTGATCAGAGGAGATCGTTGCACATTGATAATCTCATCCAAGGTTTCAGATCCTTTAACAAATTTAAGATTAATCGCTTTTGTTTTCTCAATCTCCTTTCTAAGACAACAATCTCACATTCCAATTTTTCAAGATGTTTTTCCTTTTCAGCTAGTTGACATTGTAGAGAATCAATAATAGCACTCTTCTCTTCTAAGCAAACTTTGAGATCTTTCATTTCTTCACAAAAGCCTTCTACATCTATAGCATCCATATAGTCATCATCTTCAAAAGCCATTAAAATTTTATATCTATTACCTTGTTCATCTTCATCACTATTTGAAAGACCATCACTATCTTCATGAGTGTAATAGCTTTTCTTCTTTTCATTTTGTTTCTTGTTCCATTTAATAGGTTCCTTTCCCTTGTCATTCTTATCTTTGTGAGGACATCTGGCAACATAATGACCTACTCTTCCACAAGCAAAGCATTTAAAAGGTAACTTACCTCTGAACCTTCCAAAACCCCTTTGAAGATTTCTGACAAAGTTTGATTCCTCTTCTTCATCTTCTGGCACGTGACTTGCTTCATAATAATCTTCTTTGCCTGAAGCCTTGAAGGCAACTTCTCTTCTATCTGATGTACCTCCCTTTCTCATTTCATAAGCGGTTAGAATTCCGTGAAGCTGAGACATAGTGAGAATTTGCAGATTTTCTTTTTCTTCTATGGCAGACACTTTAGATTCAAACATGGGGGACAAAGATCTTAGAACCTTTTCAACCACAATAGCCTCTTTTATTTCTTCACCCAAGTTTTTCATGCAATTAACAATCTCATCTACCCTAAGGAAATAGTTAGCCACACTTTCATCATTATACATTCTGAGAGTCTCATAATTAATCCTGAGAGTTTGAAGTTTAGCACGCTTTACCTGTTCGTCTCCTTCATAGCTCGTGACAATTTTGTCCCATATTTCTTTTGCAGATTTATAGTGCATTACCTTCATGAATTCTGATTGAGATATACATCCCAATAGAGTATTGACTGCTTTCGCATTTGTTTCATATTTCTTTTTCTCGGCTGCATCTGTAGGAGTAGCTGAAGGAAAAGTGTAGCCTGTCTCTACGATGTCCCAAACTTTTGTACCAAGAGATTGAAGATAGGCAGTAACTCTTACCTTCCAATAATTGAAGTTTGTCCCATCAAAAACCGGTGCCCTGATTGATGCTTCTCTCTCGTAGTTGCTCATGATGAATGATCTACCTTCAAGCGATCAAGCTTCTCTGAAGGACCTGCTCTGATACCAATTGTTGGAAATAATACTGAGAGGGGGGGGTGAATCAGTATTATCAGATCAATGAAACTTTTTCAATGCTCAGAAACATATACGATACTTCAGTTAAGTGAACCAGCGTGTACACGCAACTGTGTCTAAAGAAACCAGCGTATAACCATAAATCTTATAATTCAGTTAGTTTATCTTCAGTTAAATGCATTAGGACATTATTCACCATATTAAGAGTAAACAGATGCAGTATAACAGAACAGATCATCACACAAAAGCCACACACATGAACACCATGATATAAGGTGGAAACCCAATGTGGGTGAAAACCACCTTCTGCAAGTCGTCTCTATCTTTCTTTAATAAGAACTTCAGTTTACAATCTTTTGTACTGGTGCAGCCTTATACCAGTACGCAGACTACAACCTACAGAAGGCTTCAACCTTCTCTCGTTCTCCAAACTTCCTTGGAAGGGAGCTCCAACCCCCTTTGCTCTTGTACTAGCTAAGATACTAGTACGTAGGTGCAGGCCTACAATCTTCTTTCTTTCAGGTACCACTTTTCATACATTTTTAGACTGGATATTCCTGAAGCACAACATTACAATCTGATGACCACAATTCATTCAACTTTCATAGCAGATTACAAAACAACCAATACTCGCATCAACAATCTTTGAATCACTGAACCACTGAAACCCTGTCAAACCCAGTCACTAGAACACAGCGCAGACTACAGAACTCTGCAATAACATTCAGACCCAGCTGCAACCCAAAAATCAAGCTCCAAAAGATATACGCTACTTTAATGAAGGCAACCCGCGTATACACGCGATTTTACCGAAGACAACCTGCGTACAGATCTAAAAATAACTTTTCATAACTTGCAGCTGTACCAGATATCAGTTATACCCAGAATATAACATTGCGTCAGTATGCAGATCTAGAAATACGCATAATCAACCATATAAAGATAGTTCATTTCAAACCATTTGATCCTGATCTCTCCTTAGATCTTGTTCTCCATCAACCGATGAGATCTCTCCTTAGCTCAGATCAAGCAATACATCATCAACCAATAACCTGCATACTTGATCTAATACTTCATCAGATATTCAAAACTTTTCAGATGCACTTGCCTAATGATTTCCTTCTCCTTATATAGCCTTAGGCCTTGTTCAATACCAAGAGCCAAAACCATAGAAATCCAATACCATCATCTTCAAAACTAGGGATCAACACGTCCATCGAGACACCAAGGTCCAAAACCATAGGCACAACTTCCAAGGAATAACCGCCGTGGACCAAAGATAAGTTTTCCACATACACACGCTTTTACTGAAGCCAACCAGCGTGTACACGCGACTTGGTATATAGCGAACCTGCGTATACGCGACTTGGTATATAGTGAACCTGCTTGTATACGCGACTTGGTATATAGTGAACCAGCGTGTATATATTTTTCTTCATACTTGTAGACTGATCATCAATTCCTTACTGCTATCCTTCTGCACTATGATTTGTTATCAGTGTGATTTGCCATCAAGGACAATACTTGTCTCATAATGCCAACAAAATTTGTTGTAACTTCCAAATGGATCTACAAGATCAAACATGTGGCATATGGAATTATATATAAGTATAAGGAAAAACTTGTGACTAGGGGCTTCTCTCAACTAGAAGGCATCGACTACAAATATTCATTTTCTCCAATAGAAATATATACAACTCGTTCATTAGCCTCTCTGGCAACATTGATGGGATGGAACATCCACTAAATGGATGTAAAGACTATTTTTATGAATGGCACAATAAATGAAGAAGTCTATATAGAGCAACCCTTTGGATTTGAAGTTAAAGATAGGAAGGCATATGTTTGTAGATTGAAGAAAGAATTATATGGTCTCAAGAAAGCACCAAGGGCATGGTATGCTAGAATGGACGCATACCTACAAAGAATAGGCTTCACAAAAATTTATGTTGATCCAAACCTTTATATCAAGGTTGTAGAAGGAATACATGTAATCATTATTTGTATCTAGATTATCTTCTCTTTGTTCAAGAAAAGGGTAACTAGGTTTGGTATTTGTCAATGTAATTTTGATCTTTGTACTTGTCATGAAAAAGAATTATTATTTTTATAAATTATATGAATGAGTTTCTTGCTCATTCTATAGGTCTAGGAAAGTCAAAGAGTCAAAATCATATTGAAGAGCTCTTCTTGAGCATTTATGTAATGAACATGAGTCAACCTAGTGTCAAGCAGCCCTCCAAGACAAGCACCATCCTTCAAAGAAGAAGCCTGCAAACAAAGCGATGAAAAGACATCATGTTGGCCTGCAAAAATATATTAATGACTAAAGGATGACATGTCGGTTCACCTGGATAAGTCAGCTCAAACTAGAGACATAACCACTATATATACCTAGCTGGGGTATCTGCAAAAGACACAAGAAGAAATCTCGGATAAGGCTCTGAAATTCTTGGATAGGTGCAGGATAGAATCTCGGATGGGTACATGACAAAATCTCGGATAGGTGCAAGACAATAAGGTGCAGTCTCGGTGATAGTTACAGTGAAGTCCTCACATATATCTATGTTGTCTCAGCCTAGTCACAGGATCACAGTAATAGTTTCGGCATTCATAAGGATCTCGATGAAGTCTAGACACAATCATCACTATAATCATGATCCTAACGCAGATAAAGATCTCGTTTATAATCCTAGTGAAGATAAGATGCAGATTTCAGTGCATTGGTGAAGACATGTTATGTAAGAGTGCAACTATGATTTTGATGAAGGAAGATCTATGGTAAGATAATCATGATCTTAGTGAGTCTAGGAGCATACCTCATGGAGATCTCAGTGGTATAATGAAGACCTCAGTAATAAAGATCTCAATAGTGCAACAATAATGATGATCTTAGTAGTGACAAGGAAGAAGAATGGTGTCTTGGTCTTGGAGTGGCATATAAGTTCAAGTGTCAAGGTCTTGGTGTTCATCAATTGGAATCTTTGTAAGAAGAATTACATGTGGGTTTTCCTCTCCAAGAGGGAGAGGTTTTGGCCCTGGAAGAATTCCAACTTCTTGAGTTCTTGTTTCTTTGTTTTGATACCAGTCTAATGAAGTAAACACACACACTAATAATAAGAAGAAGATCAAGCTAAGATAAATTGTAAAAATCACTTCAAAAATTGTTATCAAGTCTAGAAGAATCTTACTAATGTTAACTTCCCTATATTCTTCAACATGGAATCAGAGCCAAGTTGTTGAAGTCAAATGAAGGGCAAAAAAAGAGACATACAACGATATGTCTTCAAGGACGTCAAAGAAGGTTGAAAGGATTAAAGGAGAAAGTATACAACAAGCATGTCTACAACAATCTTGGAGTATCAGATTCAGTAATTACAGCCATGCAATCAACTCATGCTCAGTTTGATGGAGTATATCAGTGATCCTCACTTCTTGATCACTGAACTTTCTCCATGCCATAAAAGAGAATCTCGGGTATATATATATATTGTAGAAGTAATCCAAGGAATACCTCTTACAATGTATGATTACTTCACTGTCTCAATATAGTTATTACATCAAGGAAGTTTCGGTGATGAGACATTCTATCTATAGAGTGCCACCCACAGTTTAGTTATGTTATTCATTGACAAGTTTGGGCTCTCAATACATTTCCTCTCTACACAATGCACATAGACATCATTGTCTCAATGCAGTACCATATCAATATACTTGTCACAGTCTCAAATTCTTTTTATGAATATGATCTCAATAGCATGATGCTCAGATCATAACATAGTATCACTAGCATGTCAACAATATGTTGAAGTCAAAAATACCTTAAAGATGAATTGGGAAGGTCATGAAGCAGTTTCAGTGATGTCAAGACCACTAATGTCATGGTGCTAGAAGGTCTCCAAGGAAGTTGTGATGAAAGGATACTAATGATGGGAAGCTCAAGTAAAAGAAGCATCAAGGTAAAGATCTCCTCTTCACACACCAAGTAAGTATCTTTCAATTTTATAATCAGATTTGGTTAAATGATTTCATGATTGCAAGGGGATTTATAAATTGGTTAGATAATCGAAAGTCCTTGAATAGAATAAGGAGGATTGTCATAATCCTCATAAAAAGGAGAAATCATTGATATCTATGAAGGTCAAGCATTGTTTGAATCCATCAATAGATTCATAGTATTCATATGAGATCACTCAAAAATCCTCTCATACCTAAATAGCGGAAGAGGAGACTTAAGGAGAGATATATGAAATGCTAGATATACTCTTGAAAATTAAAGTAAAGAAGATCACTTAGACCTACACAATAGTAAAGGTATCAAGGAATGAAGGAATAGCTTCATGAAGATATAGGAAATATGATAAGAATGTAGTCATCATTGATGAGCAAGGTAACAAATATCAATGAACAAAGAAGGTTACCTCACCCGATAGTTTGTGGTATCTATGCTAGATAGAGAAATACAAGTTGCAATCTATAGTATTAAAGGATAAAATAATTCAACCATGTGAAGAAAGGAAAGGCAAGGTTGGTCCTCAATAAGTATAATTAAGATTCAATTCTATAGAAATATTTTGGAAGCTCGTATCACTGAAAGATGGAGGAAGCTAAAGATAAGGGCCAAGGAAAGAAGGAGTATCAAATCTCTCCTATGAGTAAGATAATATCCCTCACAAAATAATCCTACCATAAGCTCCTATATCTTGTGTTATAAGATATGACAATGATAATAAGATGCATCATGGCATCATGAAAGAATTAAAAGTAAGATCTCATGACATCACCATGGGAATCATGAAGGACAAAAATGACAAAATCCATGACAATTAAATATGAAGGATATAACTCTTGGGAATCTCATTGAACATTAAAGAAAAGAAAGATGTCATCCAGGACAAGGCTCATCATACATCAAGAAACATTTTCCAGATGGGGATATGCAAGATCCTCAAGGTTCTCTGATGGAATCCTCATTGAAGGGTTCACTAATCTAGAAAGGAAGCAAGTGTTTCATTAGGAACTCCAACTTATGGAATTCATGAGATAATGGTGTGATGACATGAATTAGATCAAGGGATTGAAGATCTCTTCAATCAAGGAAGATGCTGAAAGAAGCCTAGATGACCTAAAGGTAAACTGAGGTATGTATGCTTGTATTTAATATTATAATGTCATGTCATATGGTTTCAGGTTACAATGCATCATTACTTCTATCTTGAGAAGCATGATCAAGAGAAAAAGGATCTTCTCCTCTGAAAGAATGCAGGAAGGCATAAGTCACACCAGATGAAATCAACATAATATGTCCTCATATGAAGTATGACATAGTTGACTAAGAAATTCTGATCAAAAGCTCTGGGAAATGGAATGTGTGAGTAAGGAAGAGATCATGAGATATGAAACCATGATGAAGGCAATCAACATCCAAAAGACCAAGAAGATTTGATTAGGAAATCTCCCAAAAAGATATGAAGACTCTGATGAAAGTCTGAAAAAGATGAAGACCCTTGACAATGGATACCTTTGGGAGATGTGTCAATATGTGTGCAGGATGCTGACACCTACAAGAAGATGTCATGATAAAGAGCCGTCTCTTAACGTATGATTTGATTTAATATGATGTTTTGATTCCTTGAACAATATCTGGATAATGCAGGGCTACTCGAACAAGAGTTGTAAATATAAGTACAACTAGCATTCATGTGGTGGATGGAAGAAGCATGATGAGAAAGAAGTAGTCATACAATGAAGGCTCCAGATATGAAAAAGGCCACTTTCCATGAAGAAAGGAATGAAATTATGAACTAAGGAGGAAAGTGATCGATGGTTGTTTCCCTGCAAGAAAGAATCTCAACTAAATTTCATGACATCAAGGAGAGAATTTGATCAATCAGTTGAAGAACCCACAAAGAAGAAGTTGTTGATGCATAAAAGAGTCCTTAGCTAAGTGGGAGCTCTGACAGGTCCCTGATTAAGAGGGAGTTTGAAGTATATCACCCCTGATTACAAAAGAGTGACAATTGTGTTTTTCCATTTCATGTGTCACGCACTAGACCGAGACTAACAACTGTAAGTCTAGATGAAGGCCATGGATGGAAATATAGATACATGATAAACAAAACATTCTTATATTCACTTGGGAAGAAAGAATGGGAGGATTGGGTAATCATCTGGCATCTGATACATGTGTAGGGAATCCAAGGTAAGAGTAGAGTAGACAAGAGGACTGATATTCTTTGAGGGTTGGGAACCCAAGATAAGAATAGTCCTAGACGGTTGTACTCTGTGAACACCCGGGTGGGTATGTACCTTGAGAGGCAATGATGAAGGTGTCTATAAATCATTGGTCTAGCCAGCATTGTAGCTCATTGTCTCATGGAGAGATGGAGTTGTTAGTCAAGGCCTTGTACTCTGACAATGCTAATTGATATGATACTATACATATGGGAATACCAATCCGATTCTTCTTATGAGAAATTCTTCAAATTGAGAATAACCAAGTACCATTGTAAATACCTCCCTAGTTAAGAGGGAGTGTTGAAGAAAAGGGTAACTAGGTTCAGTATTTGTCAATGTAATTTTGATCTTTGTACTTGTCAAGAAAAAGAATTATTATTTTTATAAATTATATGAATGAGTTTCTTGCTCATTCTATAGGTCTAGGAAAGTCAAAGAGTCAAAATCATATTGAAGAGCTCTTCTTGAGCATTTATGTAATGAACATGAGTCAACCTAGTGTCAAGAAGCCCTCCAAGACAAGCACCATCCTTCAAAGAAGAAGCCTGCAAAAAAGTGATGAAAAGACATCATGTCGGCCTACAAAAATATATCAATGACTAAAGGATGACATGTCAGTTAACCTGGATAAGTCGGCTCAAACTGGAGACATAACCACTATATATACCTAGCTGGGGTATTCATAAAATACACAAGAAGAAATCTCGGATAAGGCTATGAAATTCTCAAATAGGTACAAGATAGAATCTCATATGGGTACAGGAAAAAATCTCAGATAGGTGCAGGACAATAAGGTACAGTCTCGGTGATAGTTACAGTGTATGCCTCACATATCTCTCTGTTGTCTCAGCCTAGTCATAGGGTCACAATAATAGTTTCGGCATTCATAAGGATCTCGATGAAGTATAGACACAATCATCACTATAATCATGATATCAATCATGATCCTAATGCATATAAAGATCTCGGTTATAATCCTAGTGAAGATAAGATGCAAATTTCAGTGCATTGGTGAAGACATGTTATGTAAGAGTGCAGATATGATTTTGGTGAAGGTAGAGCTATGGTAAGACAATAATGATCTCAGTGAGTCTAGGAGAATGCCTCACGGAGATCTCAGTGGTATGGTCAAGACCTCGGTGAAAGAGCAACAATGATGTTGCATCAATAAAGATCTCAATAGTGTAGCAATAATGATGATCTCAGTAGTGACAAGGAAGAAGGATGGTGTCTTGGTCTTGGAGTGGCATAGAAGGTCAAGTGTTAAGGTATTGGTGTTCGTCAATTAGAATCTCTATAAGAAGAATTACGTGTGGGTTTTACTCTCCAAGAGGGAGAGTTTTTGGCCTTGGTAGAATGCCAACTTCTTGAGTTCTTGTCTATTTGTTTTGATAGCAGTGTGATGAAGTAAAAACACACACTAATAATAAGAAGAATATCAAGCTAAGATAAATTGTAAAAATCACTTCACAAAATGTTATCAAGTCTAGAAGAATCTTACTAATGATAACTACCCTGGATTCTTCAACACTCTTGATAGGTGTAGAAGGTCGAATTGAAGAATGTAAGAAGTAACTAGCAACAGAATTTGACATGATGGATCTTGGGTTGATGCATTACTATTTGGGACTAGAAGTTTGGCAAGGACCTGAAGAAGTTTATTTGGGTCAAGGAAAGTATGTACTCAAGATGTTGAAAAGGTTTGACATGATGGATTGCAAACTTATGACCACTCTGATGATCACAAACTTGAAGAGACTAAGGAGCTCTGAATCAAGCCTTGTGGATCCTTCCAAGTATAGACAACTTATTGGTTCACTGATGTACTTGGTGAATACTTGACCAGACATATCTTTGCAGTAAATGTTCTCAATTAATTCCAAGTGGAGCCGAAGCATGTTCATTGGATAGCAGCAAAACATACTCTGAGATATCTATGAGGAACCATCCACTATTTTCTGAATTGTGATAGAAGGAATGATTTCCAACTGATTGGATATAAATATTCTGACTGGGGAGGAATTGAGCAAGATGAAAGGAGAACTAAAGGAGGATTTTTATGTTTGGGATCCTCCATGGCCTCATCGATGAGAAGAAATCAAGCCACAATTGCTTTGAGTAGTGCTGAGGCTGAATATGTTGGAGTCTGTGAAGTAAGAAGAGAAGCAGTAGGGTTGAGGAAGTTGCTATCCGACCTGTTTGAAGGACCAATGAACCATAAAGTGATAATTTTTTATAACACCAGTTGTATAAATTTGTCTGAAGATCCATTGTTTCATGGAAATAAAAAGAATATAAACAACAAGTATCACTATATTCAAGAGCTAGTACAAAATTGTGTGCTTCAGCTACAATATATCTCCATTGATGAATAGGTAGCTAACATATTGACAAAGTCACTTTCGAACAATAAGCTTGTTTACTTTAGAGACAAGCTTGGTTTGGTTGATGTATCCTCCCTCATTAAGAGGTAGAGATAGACATTACATTCATGTCTTCACTTGGGAAGAAAGAATGGAGGATTGGGTAACCATATGGCATTCAATACTCTTTGAGAATGTGGTAGGGTATTCAAGGAAAGAGTAGTCGTGGGTTGATATTCTTTGAGGACTAGCTATCCAAGATAAGAATATTCCAAATAAGGTCATACACGGTGAACAACCGGGTGGAGTATGTACCTTGAGAGACAATGATGATGATGTATATAAATCATTGGCCTTGTCAGCATTGTGCTTTGATCTTGTGGAGAGATAGAGTTGTTAGTCAAGACCTTGCTATGTGACAATGTTGGTTAATATGATGCTAGACAGATGGGTTACCAATCCTACTCTTTTTATGAGATCTCTTCATATTGAGAATGACCATGTACCTCTTATGAATACCTCCCTAGTTAAGAGGAAGTGTTGAAAAATGTGTAACTAGGTTCAATGTTCATAAGTATCAAATGTATTCTTGTAAATTATAAAATGAAAATAAATTATTATCATTGGAGCGTGGGTTTCATGCTCAAGTTATTTTATTTTATAGGTCAAGCACCCATTGAGTGCTTCTACGATTTGTCCCAGGTCTAAGATTCATTGTCATATATTGAAGACCCCATGGGCACATTGTATCTTGTAAAGAAAAATTGTTTTTGTCTTTAAAGTGTTGAAATTCCCTCCAAGATCAAGTCGGCCTAGAAGTTGTCAAGTTGGCCTAAGTGAAAAGCCACAACTACCCCTTGAAGAGGCCTATATAAAGAGAGGAACTCATCCTCCAAAGTATCATTCACTCATCTCTAAGTGAAGAAGAGGATGAAGAAGAGGTCGAAGAAGAGGATGAAGAATAGGTCGAAGGAAGTCAAAGTGTTTGGGCTAGTTCTCTCTCCCACATCCACGACAAAGCTAGGATTTCTATGCAAGGGTTATATCTGGTTTGATCTTAGAAGGAAGAGAGGAAAGAAGTAAAGAGAAATTCACTTAGGGTATCTCTCTAGCCCTAAGTCTCAAGGAACGATAATCGAATGGAAGAAGAGGCTCCAAAAGGAATATCGAAGTCTTCAAGTGTGGCAGCAGCAGTTGCTAGGCAGACAAAATTTCGGATCTGAAGTAGGAGGTCGAAGTTCTTGCAGCATGAGGTCGAGTTGGTGGTTGATCTAAATCTTGGAGGGTATTTATCTGAGTCACAAGGTCTTGGTATCCATCAATTGGATGATCTATAAGAAGAGAAGAGATTTAAGGGTTTTCCCCTTAAGAGGAGGGATTTTGGCCCTGGCTTGCAGCCTATATATTGTGTCACTATTCTTATTGTTTTGTTAGATGTTTGATGAATCTCAGATTATAATAATAAGGAACAAAGCTAATAAGGAAAAAAGGAAATACAAACAGTTATCAAGTTAAAGAGAATTAGCATATTCATTACCCTATTGAATTCTCAACATCTCCTAGTCAATAGGATTATTTATATTTCCCATAAATCTAAAAAATATGATAATCAACATACATATAAAAAGAATTATAAAGAATGCACTCAAGTAAATTTGTTTACACATTTGTAATCAAAATAATAATTTATCCTCTAATGTTACTCCTGATTGGAGTTCCATAAATATAGGTTATGTTTCAAAATAGTTACAACGGAGCAAGTTGATATCTTTGATGGGCGATCAATTGTTTACTCACCATGCAACCATAAGAATTAATACCAAATTAATCAGATAAAGTCATAATAAAAGGTTTAAAATTATTCCCCAAGTCACTGTATTTCATAAAAATGGTAGGATATCATTTAGGTTTTAATATACAAAGTATTCTTTTATCCTTGACTATATATTGCGTCCATATAGAAAATATGAGATACGAGGATGTGAAAATTCATTGCGAAAACAATGTTGAAAAAATTGATAATGGTTGTCATTTATGTCAAGTATAGTCATTGATGTCAAGTGATGTCAAGTTTAGGGGGATCTTATTGATGCTTATGTTGTTATTAATGTCTAGGCATGTACCAGTTTTTCCATTTTCCAAAATAGTCGAATATTAGATTAGGCTTGGAAATTAAGAATTCAAGGTTCCATGTCTAGTCAAGATTCCAAGGGAAAAGCCATCTGGTTATCCATGAATATGGGAGTTAATGGTTACATTATTTAGTTTCTTTTAGCTTGTGGTCTCGACCCTTTTTCCTATGGGGTAAATAATGAATTTATGTGCTAAATTTTGTAATCCAGTTGAAAAGAATCTATGTGTACCATAATTTTTAATACTCATAAGGTCCGAGATCTAGTTTGTTTTCTAGAATACACGTATCATAATTTGCAATACTCATAAGTTCCTAGATCCAGATATTTTCTAGAATACGGTCACATCATATGGTTTTGTGTACTTCAATTTAATCCCAAAAGAGTGAAGGAATAAAGCTATGTCTAGGTCTTCCAGATTAGATTTCCAACAAGGAAAATTCAAAATTATATAGTTTAATTATTATCCCTATGATATTTGATCAATCTAGTAGAGTTGAAATAAGAAAAAGAGATTGGCGGTTTTGTGTGAAAGAAAATCTTCAATCATATGTGAAGTTTGTCAAAAGGATTTTACATGGTATTCTATGGAAAGAAGGAATAAAGTAAAGGAGTAAAATGAAGTCTAATGAAGATGTGTAATTGCAAAAGATTGTCAAAGAATGTCTACAAAGTCGAGCAGAGGACTTGGAATAGGAATTGAAATGCAGAACATGGTAGTTGTATAAAGAACACCCGTGGATTTGAGTTTGAAAATTTTACAAAAGAAGGATTTGTTGGGTAAAACAGGTTGGAGCCTGTAAAACATTAAGGTGTTGGTGCTTCCTTTAGGTTGGAGACTGTAAAACATCAGGGAGTTGGTTCTTCCTTCAAGTTGGAGCATGTAAAGATCAGGGAGGTGGTGCTTCCTTCAAGTAGGTGCTTGTAAATTCAGGGGATGGGTGTCTCCTTCTGGTTGGAGCCAAAATTTTTGATGTAACAACAATATTCAGATACAAGTTTTGTGGTTTTCTCCCTTTATGGGTTTCCACATACATATGATGTCTTTATGAGTTTCTATCTGTTGCTTCTATGATTGATTTATTTTTGAATAAATTGGAATACTAGTTATTGTTTATAAATGTTAAAATTGGCTATAATACTAATTTACCCCCCTCTTATTGTTATCTTGGCTTCTAACAATTGGTTTTAGAGCAGGTTCCTTCAAGAATGGTTTATCAACTAGGAGGTAGATTTGAGACAATGGCTAACCAGGATGGATAATCCATTGACAAAACCCCCGTGTTCATTGGAACAAATTATGCATTTTGGAAGGTACAAATGAGAACTTACATAATGTCTCTTGGTTCAGACGTCTAGAACATGGTACAAAATGGCTATAAAAATCTGGGTGTATTGATTAGTAAGGATGAGAAGCTTGAATTCACTAACAAATCTAAAGTAATGAATGCAATCCTGAGTGGTTTGCCTAAATCCAAGTTGGTTAAATTCATGCATTTCACAATAGCCAAATATATATGGGATAAGTTGAAAAGTTGTTGCGAAGGTGAAAAAAAAGTAAAGAAAACCAAACTCCAAGGCTACATAATGCAATTTGAAGCATTAAAAACGAAAGAGGGTGAGGATATAGAAAGATTCTTTATTTGGGTGGACGAGATAGTAAACACCATGATAGGACTTGATGAAATTGTGGATGATTCCTTTATAGTTCACAAGGTGTTGAGATATCTTCTAGCTAGATTTGATGCAAAATTATCATCTATTGAGGAGTTGCATGATCTCAAGACATTGAAACTAGATCGACTGCATGGAATATTGATAGAATATGAAATAGGAACTTCAAAAGGAAAATCTACATCAAGGGAGGTTGCCTTCAAAGCTAACTAAAGGAGCAAAGAATATCTAGAAGACTAGAGATATGAATCTGATGAAGAAGAGGAAAAATTAGTACGAAGATTGAAAAGAGGATCTGAGAATTACAAAGTTTTTTTCCCATGGAAAAAGACGTAATTTAATTTATTATGAAAAAATTACATGTTGTAGATGCTTAAAGCATATGCAGATGGCTATCCATGTAAGGAACAAAGTTACAAATAAAAGAAAAAATAAAAATCAGCAAGCCTATGCTTTTCTACCCTTCTTCTTCTCCACCCTTTGCCAACCCTCAGAGTTGGGAGAGGGTGCAATTATGGCCAGCTGATTTTCCAGAGTGTTCATTGGAAGTTCCTTGTCGGAGTCTAATCCTTCAGATCCATGTGTTCTTTTTATGCCACTTACTTCCAGCTGTGGATCTTGATGTTGTTGTATACTGTTTGGCTCCAGATGAGTATCCGGGGTATTTTCTTCCTGATTATATTTCTATCCCATATGTATATTAGTTTCTGATTGGTTCCTTGTAGGTTCTATCTGCATGTCCTCTTCTTCCATCAGGTCCGTATGCTGCCACCCTTTTGGCTTTTCTTGTTGTTTCTTATTTCCTTTGGGGTCCTTTCTGGCCAATGGGTAGGTGTATTGTAGGTGTCCTGTTTGCATGTAGCTTTGGCATCTGAATGCAGTGTTCTCATAGTCCTGAGAATTACAAAGTTAAGTTAACTTTCAAATGTTTTAAATGTGGAAAAGTGGGCAATTATGAAACTAATTGTCCATATTAGAAAGAAATGGATGACTATAACCATAAAGAGAACATTAAATATGGGAAAGGAAAGAAGGAAAATAAGTTCATGAAGAGGAGCTTCTATACACAAGAAGACAACAATTCCTTAGAAGATAAAGATGAACAGTTCTTTTTTGAAGAAAGAAGGAAGGAAAAAAACAAAGGACTTTATGCTCATGGCCCTAGAAACTCTAGATAAAGGTCAAGATGAGGATTATGTTAGATCCCTATAATACTAGTGATTCCCCCATTATTATTGTCATTGTAGCCCTTATTTTTATTATTGTGCCCCTATTGTCCCCATATTGTTATTATTGTGCCCCATAGAAACCCACTATTGTTATTGTTGTCCCCGTATGTTATTATTGTTATGTCGACTTGATTATATTGTGACCCCTTAGAGTCCTCTATATAGAAGGGAGGTTTAGTCATTTGTATCATCGAAGAATTGTTCATTTGTGTAATTTAAAGGAGTTTTCCCCCTCGAAGAGGCTGAATTCTAAGGCGTTGATCTATCTTTTCTATCTTTTTGTGAGCTGGTTTCATAACATTTGGTATCAGAGCTTTGGATTCTAGGGTTTCACTGCTCCAAATAGGTCATCATGGCATTTTCACAATAACATTTTTTATACGACGTTTCAAAAGCAAAAAAAAACCATTTGAGCTGAAGTCGTTCTGAACTTCGGATCTGAATTTCAAAGATTGTCTCTCTATATTTTTGGAGATATGATCTGAGGAAGTTAGGGTTTTTGCAGACTCCTGAATTACATTCCAAACAGGTGATCTGGGAAAAATCATCATAAATTTTGTTCTAAGCATCATATTGAAATTTCGTAAGAATTTTCAAAAATAAGATGGCCTGTAGTATTTTGTATATCCGTTTCAGACACGAAGGTTGAAACAGTGACACGTGGCATTTCGTACAAGTTCGCTCTACTGAACTAGTCTATAATCAGGTCACCCTGGGAGATTTGACATAACTCTTCCTTGGAGAATCTAATCTTTATCAGACTTGCAGGGTTAGAAAGAGGACTCAAAGGGCTACTTAAGGACGTGATTTCAAATATTCAAGATCCGCAGTTACAGAGCTACAACAGATTCAATATCGAGCTATTACAAAGTGAAAAAAAAAGGTGTGTAGTTTTTTTAAACTTTTGCATAAGATTGATTTGAAAAATTAGTTTGAAGGAATTAAAAGGGAATAGTGAAGAATTATTAGCATTAATTGATGCCATGAAGAAAGAAAATGGGAACACCTAGTAAGCAACCTGAAAGCTCTAGCATGACTCGTGAAGAAGAGGAAGAAATGCAACATGATATATCAAAATTACAAGACCAAATACAACAAATTTCACTCTCACAAAAGGTAACTGAAGCCAAGATGAATGGCGTGGAAGCTAATATGAATGACGTGCAAGTTAAGATGAATGGCATGGACGCTAAGATGAATGGAATGGACACTAAGATGGAAAAATTGAAGATACATTTGAATAAGTTGCTACAAGAAATGGTTACTAATGGTGAAAGGGTAGTAAAGGAAACTCATGATGAGAACAAAAAAAATGTTAATCATGATTTCATAGAATCTAATGTTGGATTGAAGACCTACCATGTTCCAAAAATCGATATGAGGAATTTTGATGGCAAGGATCCCGGAACATGGATACTACAGATGGAGCAATTTTTCAATCTCCATAATGTGCAAAATGTACAAAAGGTACGTATTGCAACTTTATATTTGGAACCAAATCAGTTTGTATGGTATCGATGCCTTTGCTCTCGTAAACAAATTGTTACTTGGGCAATTTTTACGGAAGAAATGACAGCACATTATGAGGATACAAAAAGCAACACCTTTTTTAGCCAATTGATAAATCTCAAACAAAAGGGTTCAATAATGGAGCACATTGAGGACTTCCAAAAATTGTACATAAGGGTAAGAGAGATTCCAGAGGAGCATAGGATTGATGTGTTCATAGGGACTTTAAAGGATAATATCCAACATGAGGTTCGCCTTTGGGAACCTGATTCATTGGAGAAGACATTCAGGTTAGCAAGAAAAATGGAAAGCAAAATTATGGCAACCAGGAAGCCTACCACTCACAACTATAAAGATGGAAGTGTTGTTGCCCCTAGCCTTCCACAACCTATAAGGCTGAAACCACTACAATTGGAAGAAAAAAGAGCAAAAAGGCTTTGTTACAGTTGTGATAGCAAATACACAAACGGTCATGTGTGCTGAGAAGAAATTATTCTACATAGATAGTGAAGAGGAGGAAGAAAAGGAACAAGAAATGTCAAAAGAAGAGGATATATTCCAGGAACAAACCCTAGATAAACAAGAAATGAATTCGACCACATCTTGTAATGCATTGGCTTGAATTATCACTCCTTAAACTATCAAGATAGAAGGACATATCAAGAAGAAAAAGGTAATAGTGTTGATTGATTCGGGAAGTACCCATAATTTTATTCATTGTAAGATAGCCAAGGAATTGAATTGCTTCCTATATCCAGCACGAGAGTGTCAAGTGATGGTTACAAGTGGAGGAGCCATAAATTGCTCTAGAAAGTGCCATAATATCAAGATATCCATGGTAGAATATGTATTGAATAGGCCAATGCTTTCCATTCTAATGGGTGGTGCTAATGTTGTACTAGGAGTCCAATGGCTACAATCCTTGGGTACAATAGATTTTAATTTTCAAGAACTTTTCATGAAATTTTGTGTAGAAGGGAAGGAAGTTGAATTAAGGGGTATTGCAGGGAAACCAGTAAAGATAATCAGATCTAACTGTATGACAAAGCTTCTAAAGAAGGAATAATGAGGCGTAATTGCACAATTATGTTCTCTAGAGGTTCCCACATCGAAATCATCTATTTCTCCATATCTACAAGAAGTTTTGGACAATCATCCCAAGGTATTTGAGACTCCCAAAGACCTTCTACCTATTCATGATCATGATCATCCTATTCATTTGATTCTAGGAAGTGTTCCTCCAAACATCAAGCCGTACAGATATCCCTATGCCCAAAAGAGTGAAATTGAACGTATGGTTGCAGAAATACTAGAGGCTGGTATAATTCAACCTAGTCAAAGTTATTTCTCTACTCCAATAGTATTGGTGCACAAGAAGGATGGATCATGGCACATGTGTTTGGATTATAGGGAGCTCAACAAGCTCACTATTAAAGATAAATTTCCCATTCCTGTCATTGATGAATTATTGGATGAATTGCATGGACCAAATTACTTCACCAACTTGGATCTTCGTTCAGGATATCATCAAATCAGAATGAAGACTGAAGACATTCTGAAAACAGCATTTAGAACTCATGAGGGTCATTATGAATTTTTGGTCATGCCTTTTGGCCTTACCAATGCACCTTCTACATTTCAAGGTTTGATGAATTCCATTTTCAAACCCCTCCTTAGAAAATTTGTGTTATTATTTTTTGATGATATATTAATCTACAGCAAGTCCTGGAAGGATCATGTTCAACATGTTGACAGGGTGCTCAAACTATTGGAGGAGAAACAATTATATGCAAAAAGCTCGAAATGTTTCTTTGGAGTACAAGAGGTGGGATATACAAATGACTAAACCTCCCTTCTAATACACTAAATTTTTGCATATAATTTTCTAAGGAGGGGTTAGAAGGGAGGTTTAGTCATTTGTATCATCCAAGAATTATTATGTATCATCCAAGAATTTGTAATGATTATGCCAGGCTTATGTGGGTTGTATTTATGAAGGAGAAGTTTGAAGCATTTGAAAAGTTCAAGATCTTCAAAGCTATGGCTGAGAACCAAAATGATTGCAAATTAAAGTGTGTAAGGTTAGAAAAAGTTGGGGAGTTCACTTTAAATGAATTTAATCACTTTTGTGAAGAATGTGGCACAAGAAGACAATTCATTATTGCCAACACCCCTTAAAAAAATAGTGTGGATGAAAGACAAAATAGATTAGTGCAACAATTGGCAAGAGCAATAATGGGTGAAATAAATATGCCAAACACTCTTTGGTTTGAAGTTTTTCATACAACAATCCACATTTTAAATAAATTTCACTTTAGGCGAAACTGTGATAAGAACCCATATGAACTATGCTATGGAAAATAGCCACAATAAATAACTTCAAAGTATTTGTTAGAAAGTACTATATCATGAACAATGACGATAGTCTTAGAAATTTCAATGCAAGGGTTGATGAAGAAATATTTTTGGGGTATTCTAATAAGGTCGAGGGTTACATGTGTTATAATAAAAAGTTATGCAAAATGATTGACTGCATTGATGTGAAGGTAGATAAAGAATTACCTCTAAAAAACAAGCAACTGAGATTTATTAGTCCACTTGATAAGACCAACAGTGAATATGAAGTAGAACAACTTGAAGAATCAAGAGAAAAGGAAGAAGCACGGATAGAGTTCTCTCACCCAAAAACTCCTTTAAGATATGTACAAAATAATCATCCCACAAATTATCTTGTTGGTGATAAGGAAACAGGGGTTCAGACTCAAAGAAGGTTAATGAATACCTCCATCCAAGCACATATCGTTATGTTATCCATGATTGAACCAAAACATTTCATCAGGCAAGTCAAGATGAACATTGGTTAAAAACTATGAATGAAGAACTAGATTAGATTGAGAAAAAACAAACATAGGAATTGGTTCCAAGACTATTAAATAAAAATGTATTAGCATAAAATGGGTCTTCAAGAAAAAATTAAATGAGAATGGATGGGTGGTAAGAAATAAGACTAGATAAGGATGCAGAGGTCATTCTCAGATTGAAGGAATTGATTTTGATGAGACTTTTAACAATGTAAACTGTCAAACGAGAACTTACCGAGTACCCATTTTTTTGAGGTATCAAAAAATTATCCGATTTTGAAGAGTGTTGATTCATAATACCTTTTTTCTTTTGGAGCATATTTTTGACACTTATAAATTTTTTTTTATGTATCAAGTATGAACAATTTTTTTTAAATGTTAGTGATTTTCATGTTGATTTTGAAAAGTGTTGATGCAGCATCAACCCCCTTTTTAGAGGGTTTATTTTTGACACTTAAATTTTCTAATGTATTAAGTATGGATAAATTTTTTAAGTGTTGTTGATTTTCCAGGGGATTTTGAAATGCATCAACATTTGTTTTTTAAGGCATATCTTTTACACTTTAAATTTTCTTATGTCCTAAGTATCCACAATTTTTTTTAAATGTTGGGTATTTAACCATTTTTCAAGCTGTCTTTTTCCTCTTCTTTTTTTGTTCTAATATGTTTGTTTTTTAAGGGGTTTCCAAACATGTATTTTTTTTCTTTGCAATATTCTTTTATAATAAATTTTTTAAATTTTTTTGAAAAAATTTAAAAAAATTATAACATTAATATTTTGAGGTCAAGATTTTTTATATATTTAGATATCATTAATTAATACTTCAATACACATAAAATAATTGTCGCTAAAAAATATTAATTTTAAACACTCGACAAAAAATACACATTTTGCATATTGATCAGGTGTTCATGTCCTAAGTGTCGTAAAATGCTCAAGATTTAAAGTGCTTAGAACTGGTTCAAATTTGAATGAATAGAAAGTGCTCGTCTTCCCAATTCTGGCGCCGCAAACGGTTCGAAAAACGGTCACCGTATGAGGAAGTTATGGCAAAAAGAAGAATTTGTCCATAACATTAGAAATTTTAATTTTTCAAAAAAAAATTAAAAAAGGAATATTCCGCCGGGCACGAAATCCGAGGAAACCACCAAACATTAAATGTAACTGCAGTTAAGTTGGCGGAATTTTGGCAGGAGCGCCAAATTTGGCAGACCCGCCATAATTGGTGGAGCTATCTGGAGTTAACTAAAGTTAGCTGGAGTTTTTCTAGGGGCAAACTGGAGAAACTTTAAATGGCCATAACTTTGGCTAGGAAAGTCGGTTTTGGACGAATTTTTTTTTTGATTTTGGGTATTTTCGACCTTATGAAGCCATTGGTGCAGGTATTACAGCCATCTGAGGTCATTTGTAGAGGTTTTGGAGCCGTGAAAGTTCTAGGAGCCACTAGGGCCCAGTTTTGTGAAGACTGTATAGGGTTGTAGGTATCCATTGGAGGTGATCCAATAGTCAATCCTGAAGGATTCAAGTGTTCTAAATCCATTTTTTCCATCTATTTCACCTGTAGATGCTTCTATTCAGCTTTATTTTCAATTTGAGCATTTAATAAAAACAAGGACAAGCCCGGTTGGGAGCTTTGGACCCAGCAGACGTAGCCCTGGAGGGGGTGAACTGCTTTATCAACTTCTTTTGCATTTGTGGTTGATTTATTGTGCAGAAAAAATTCGTTTTAATGTGTTAAACAATAAAAGGAAATAACTCTGCTATGCTTAAATGGGTCATGAACAGCTGAAATTTTCATGTGTTTTCTTTCTGCAAGACATGGAAATCTTTTAAACATGTTTAATTCTGAATTGAATACCTTGCAAACAAATTTCAAGTAGTTTCAAATTCAGATCAAGTTGGTATCAGAGCTCAGGGTTTTTGTGCAAAGATCTTCTAACTGTCTTGCAAGTATTGATGCTTACCAGGTTGAAACTTAAAAGAGGGGAAGGACAATTGACTAGAGAAAGAGAGAATCCTCAGTCAAGGAAGGCCAGAGAGCCATCACCTCCACCTTCAATTTCACCCTCAAGAGTCTTAACAGAAGCTTCAAGGATGTCTGAACATGAAGAAGAAATTCCTATAGAGACAGATCCAAGAGAAGAAGAAAGAGTCTTCAGAAAGGCTTTCTTGGACATCACTGAAATGGTGAGGATATTGTACCAAGAAAGAAATGAGAAATTGGCTGGAGAAGGGTCCAAACATCCACATGAAGGAGAGGGCTCTTCAGGAGGTAAGAAGGATGATGATCATTCCAAGAAAGGACATGGAGGAAATGGTGATCCACCACCCCCATCTTCACCTTCTTCCTTTTCATCCTCGTCTTCTTTTGTTCATAAGCATAGATCCTTTGGAAAAAGTCCTTTTTTGAAGCTTGATGTAAAATTCGAATTACCTATGTTTAATGGTGAAGTGAATGCAGAAAATCTTGACAACTGGATTAGGCAGTTGGAAGTTTACTTGAGGATCTAGAATATGCATGATGATGCCACAAAGATTCAGTTGGCTTCTTTAAGAATGGATGGAGCAGCATTGGTCTGGTGGGAGGCCAAGACTAAAGAGGAGATCAAGAAATTTGGTAAGGTTACCTTAACATGGCCTGAATTTCTGTTAGCCATTAAAAAACAATTTTATCCTCTTGCTCACATGCAGAAGGCCATTATGAATTGGCAAAATTTCAGACAACTTAAGGGTCAGATTGTCCAAGACTACACCCAAGAATTCAGGAGAAGAGCTCTCTTGTTAGGGGTAGATTTGCAGACCCAGGAAACCTTGCTGAAATACATTGGTGGCTTGCATAGCTACCTTAGACATACCATCTTGATGTTTAACCCTACTAGCCTGGACGAGGTTTGTGTCCAAGCTACCCATTTAGAGGCAAGGGGAAAAAACACATTTGAAGAGGGTAGAAACAAGCCCCCCAAGGGGAAAAACAAAGAGAAAACCTCCAAGGGAAAGAGCAAAAAGAATGCATCTGTCAAACAGGAGAGTGAGAAAGTGATCTGTAAACACTGTTCTAAACCAGGTCATGAGGAGAAAAACTATTGGAAATTATATCCTAAAAAAAGATCTCAATTTAACAAATCCAAAGGGAAACAGAAAACTGCTGCTACTACATCTACACCACAAGATTTAGGGGAAGATTCAGGTGATGAAACCAAAATTACAGCCATGGGTTTGAAAAACTTGAAGGAAAAAGAAATTGAAACTCAAGCCAACACTAGTACCTCAAACTGCCATGTACAAGCTCCTAATGAGGAAGAAAGAATTGAACTATTTCATGTGAGGGTGATTTCAAAACATACTAAAATTGACACACTTTTTGATAGTGGGTCATAAGCAAACCTTATATTAGAGGACTTGGTCAAGCAGCTTAAACTTGAGACCGTTCCACATCCAAAGCCATATCCACTTGGATGGATTTGCAAGGATGCAAATTTACAAGTTTCAAGAAAGTGCACATTGCGCTTTGCAATTACTGCACATTTTATTGACACAGTTGAACTTGATGTGGTACCTTTTGATATAGCAGGAATTGTTTTGGGAATTCCTTACTTGTTTGACAGGAAATCTATCTTTCATTGCCATGAAAACAAATATCATCTGTTCAAAGATGGCAAGGAGTTCATTGTTAGAGCTCATCGCAAGAAGACAAATATAGCGATGGTGAATGTAGGACAGGTAAAAAGGCTGATCAATTCAAGTAAGAATTTTGTTCTTCTTATGATTATGCCCAAGGTTGATGTGAATCATGAGTCATTTGACAATTGTGATCCAAAACTTAAATCAGATCTGTATGATGTAGTTGATGCATATCATGAGATGTTTCAGGAGCCTACAGGTTTGCCTCCTAAGAGGGAGATTCAACATGAAATCCATTTGCATCCAGATTGTCCTCTTCCAAACATAGGCATGTACCGCATGTCTATTATGGAGAATGCTGAAATAAAGAAGCAAATCAAGGACTTGTTGGACAAGGGTTTCATAAGGCCAAGTACTTCGCCATGTGGGTCACTGGTTGTATTGATTCCAAAGAAAGATGGCACTTGGCGTATGTGTGTTGATTTCAGGGCCTTGAACAAGATAACGGTAAAGAATCGTTACCCACTCCCAAGGATAGATGATTTGCTAGACCAGCTGAAAGATGCTCAATATTTCACTAAGCTAGACTTGCACAGTGGATATCATCAAGTAAGAATTGAAGAAAGTGACATTTGGAAGACAACCTTTAAAACCAAACAAGGACTCTTTGAGTGGCTTGTGATGCCGTTTGGTTTGTGCAATGCACCTGCAACTTTCATGCAGGTAATGGATGATGTCTTGCGTCCTTTTCTTGATGATTTCATTATTGTCTACTTAGATGACATCTTAATTTTCAGCAAGTCTAGAGAAGATCATGTCATGCATGTTAGAAAAGTACTTGATGTTCTGAAGAAGAATCAGTTATTTCTTAAAATGTCAAAGTGTGAATTTGGAAAGACTTCTTTGGTTTATTTGGGACACATAGTAGGAGGAGGTGCTTTGAGAATTGATCCTGCTAAGATTGAGGCTATTGTGAAGTGGCCTACTCCCAAATCCATAACAGAGGTAAGAAGTTTTTTGGGTGCAGCTCAATATTGGAGGAAGTTTATCTCTAACTTCTCTTCTATAGCAGCTCCTATGCATGCAGTGACAAGTGTGAAGCATGCTTTCCAATGGGGAGGCAAGCAGCAAAAAGCTTTCGAATCTTTGAAAGAGAAGATTAGTTCAGCTCTAGTCCTTGCATTACAGGATTTGAGACAGCCATTTGAGATACAAACTGATGCTAGTGATTATGCTATGGGTGCAGTTCTTCTACAGCATGGTAAGCCTATTGCTTTTCATTCTGAAACTTTTAATGGTGCTGTTGTAAATTATCCTACATATGATAAGGAGTTGTATGCGTTGGTACAAAGCGTCAAAAAGTGGAAACACTACTTGATGGGAAAAAAAACTGTTATACATACCGACCATCAGCCCTTACAGTACTTGCAATCACAAAGCAAGTTACAACAGTCACGACACTTCAGATGGATGGGCTTCTTGCAACAGTTCCATTTCGTAATAAGGTATAAGAAAGGTACTTTGAATAAGGTTGCTGATATGCTTTCAAGGCCTATTATTGGTGCTGTTACTTTACTTAAGAATGATTCCATTGTACATGATAGTTACATAGAACAATATGCATCTGATGATGACTTTAAAGATGTGCATGCTAACTTGAGTAAAGGAAATCATATAGAGGAAAATAACTATCACATGCATAACAATTTGCTGTTTCATTTGGGCAAGTTGTGTATACCACAGGGGGAGAGGATAAATGTCATAAGAGAAGCTCATTCTTCTCTTATTTCTGGCCATTTTGGTGTGAGCAAAACAGTTGCACATCTACAGAGGTATTTCTATTGGCCTTGCATGGTAGATTCTGTTTCAAGGTTCATAAGAGGTTGTTCATTATGTGCTACAAGAAAGCCTAGCAAAAGGAAGCTTGGTTTGTATACTCCTTTGCCGGTACCTTCTAGACCATGGGAGAGCATCTCTATGGATTTTGTAGGAGGTTTGCCAAAATCTCGAAAGCAGCATGATTATTTATATGTAGTAGTTGATCATTTCAGCAAAATGTGTATACTTATGCCTTGTAAGAAAACTATAACTGCTGAACAAACTGCTGAATTATTTTTTCATCATGTATGGATTCACTTTGGTTTGCCTACTTCCATTATTAGTGACAGGGATTCTAGATTTGTGGGGAATTTTTGGTCCAACCTATGGGAGATGATGGACACAAAGTTGAAGAAAAGTACTGCTTTCCATCCGCAAACAGATGGACAAACCGAAGTTGTGAACAGAACCATTGTGCACCTCTTGAGAGGTTATTGCAGCAAGCATCCCAAGCTTTGGGATGAACATTTGCACTACATACAGCATGCTTACAATCGTGCCAAGCACTCTTCCACAAACACCTCACCGTTTGAAGCTTGTTTTGGTTACTTGCCAAAATCACCTCTTGATTTCATTCTTGAGAAAGATGTTGCCATTGAGGGACATAGTGACATTGACAAAGCTCGTTCATTCATTGAAAGAATTCAGCAAATTCAAGAACAGCTTGAGAAGAGTCAAGGCAAGTACAAGGAAAGACACGACAAGCATAGAGTCGATCACAAGTTTCAAGAAGGAGATGAGGTATGGCTGTACATTAGTAAGGAAAGGATGCAAGGAGAAGGTAAAAAGCTGAAGCCTATTCGTTATGGTCCATTCAAAATCCTCAAGAAGGTTGGAAATAATGCTTTTCAATTAGATTTGCCTTCCTACATGCAAATGTATTCTGTCGTCAATGTGGAGAACTTATGTTTGTATGAACCTCCTTTGATTGCTGATCATGAAAATGTTGTTCAACTGCCATCTATAGAATATTTCTCACCAGAATTCTTAGATGAGCTGAAAGAAGATACAATCCTTGACAGAAGGACGCACACTTCAAGGAGGGGCAGTGTAGATTATGTTCGGGTTGGTTTCAAAGGCAGTAAACCGAACAAGGCAAAGTGGATGGAGGTGGACAGAGTGAGGGAGCTGTACCCTCACCTCTTTAACAGGTAGTTGAAGGATTTTGGGGTCTAAAAGTTTCCCAATGGGGAGGCGTGATCAGGTGCTCATGTCCTAAGTGTCGTAAAATGCTCAAAATTTAAAGTGCTTAGAACTGGTTCAAAGTTGAATGAGTGGAAAGTGCTCATCTTTCCGATTCTGGCACCGCAAACGGTTCGAAAAATGGTCACCGTATGAGGAAGTTATGGCAAAAAGAAGAATTTGTCCATAACATTAGAAATTTTAATTTTTCAAAAAAAAATTAAAAAAGGAATATTCTGCCGGGCACGAAATCCGAGGCAACCACCAAACATTAAATGTAACTGCAGTTAAGTTGGCGGAATTTTGGCAGGAGCGCCAAATTTGGCGGACCCGCCATAATTGGCGGAGCTATCTGGAGTTAACTAAAGTTAGCTGGAGTTTTTCTAGGGGCAAACTGGAGAAACTTTAAATGGCCATAACTTTGGATAGGAAAGTCGGTTTTGAACGATTTTTTTTTTTTTTGGGTTTTTTCGACCTTCTGAAGCCATTGGTGCAGGTTTTACAGCCATCTGAGGTCATTTGTAGAGGTTTTGGAGCCGTGAAAGTTCTAGGAGCCACTAGGGCCCAGTTTTGTGAAGACTGTATAGGGTTGCAGGTATCCATTGGAGGTGATCCAATAGTCAATCCTGAAGGATTCAAGTGTTCTGAATCCATTTTTTCCATCTATTTCACCTGTAGATGCTTCTATTCAGCTGTATTTTCAATTTGAGCATTTAATAAAAACAAGGACAAGCCTGGTTGGGAGCTTTGGACCCAGCAGACGTAGCTCTGGAGGGGGTGAACTGCTTTATCAACTTCTTTTGCATTTGTGGTTGATTTATTGTACAGAACAAATTCGTTTTAATGTGTTAAACAGTAAAAGGAAATAACTTTGCTATGCTTAAATGGGTCATGAATAGCTGAAAATTTCATGTGTTTTCTTTCTGCAAGACATGGAAATCTTTTAAACATGTTTAATTCTGAATTAAATACTTTGCAAACAAATTTCAAGTAGTTTCAAATTCAGATCACAGATAACTAAAAAAATTGTATTTCATGACCTAAACACTAAACATGACATGTTAAATAAAATATTTTAATAAAAAATTTGAATAAAACAAGTTGGAAAAAAAAACAAATTTTATGAAAGTTATATCTAAAGATAGTGACATTTAAAGTTTTTTTTTCCAAAAAATAAAATGATTCAGATAAAATTTTAAGTAAAATAGCAAAAAAAATATTAAAAACAAATAAAACATATAATTAAGAAAAAAACATTAAAAAAATTGAAAATAAAAATAAACAACATTATAAAAAACACACTAAAAACAATTAAAAAAACAATAAAAAAAATTAACGAAATAAAATAAAATAAAATAAAACAACAACATTTAAAAATAAATAAATAAAAAGTTAAAAAGTTAAAAAATAAATAAAAAATTGAGGTCCCACGGGCCTTGGGAGGCAAGGGTGATTCTGGGAATTGTCTTGCCTCACCTAGGGCCCGTGGCACCGCTGGCTTGGGTGACGTTCAACTCCTCCTCCTTGCTTAGGCCAATGACCCCACGGGCCCTAGCGCAAGAGCGATTCTTGGAATCACCCAGAGCTCATGGGGCCTCACTCGTTTTTTTTTTTCAATTGGCTTTTTTAATTGTTTTAAAATGTTTATATTTCTATTTTTTTTATAATCTTTTTAATCTAATTTTAATGTATTTTTATTTATTTAATGGTTTTTATTTATTTATTATCCAATTAAATATTTTATTTTATTTTTAATTTTAATTTCTCTCAATTTTTAAAATTTTTTCCTTCAATTAATTTTTTTTAATATTTTATCTTTTATAAGTTAATTTTGTATTTTTTGCTTTTTTTTTTTTTGGTTTGATTTTTTTTTTGGGTTATATATATATATATATATATATATATATATATATATATAGATATATATATGTTTTTTTTTCTTTTTTTCTTTTTTTAATATATATATTTATTTACTTTTTTTGTGTTTTTTTGTTTGTTTTGTTTTAGTTTCTTTTTTTCCAATGTTTTATTTTTTTTTTTCTTTTGTATTTTGTATTTTTTTTTTTTTTTTTTCTGCATGGTTCATGTCGATCATCTACTGGCAACTCGATCCCATTATCTGTCAATTTGATGGTTGATTTTAAAGTTTTTGCTATAATGGATCGAGTCCACCTTCACAATGTGTCAATTTCATGGTTGGTTTGTAAGTTTTCATTACAATGGGTTGAGTTCGCTTACACTATGTGTCAATTTGATAGTTGATTTTTGAATTTTTTTTTTGCAATGTGTCAAATTGTCTTAGGCTAAGATTTTAAAATCCCTATTCTTTTATCATTTAAAAAATAAATTATTCTTGATATAATGACTTATTCATTCAAGTGTTCAATTTTAAAGTTTTTTTAGTTATAATTTTTTTCCATAATGCCATGGTTGAAATATGTTGAAAACTTAGGGTTTTTTGTTGTCATGATTTTTTATTTTAATGCCATGGTTGAAAAATTGTCAAAATTTAAAGGTTTTTCTAAGTCATGTTATTTTACCTTTAATACTATGGTTGAAAACAATTGTAAGTATTTTTTCTTTAACACCATTGCTAAAAATTGTTGGAATTTTAAGGCTTTTCAAAGACATAATATTTTATTTTTAATGTCATGTCTGAGAATAGTTGGAATTTTAAGGATTTTTAGAGACATAACTTGAAAATCGTTGGAATTTTAAGGTTTTTCAGAGTCGTGATATTTTATCTTTAATGTCATTATTAAAAAATGTTGGAAATTTACCCTAAAAAAAAGACGTTATTCCAACATCAACACTTTTCGTTTTAAGGGTGTTGTTTGCATAAAAGAAATTGATGTTTATTGGATTTTACTGCCATTTAAAATTAATGTTGCATCAAAAAAAAAACTTTATTCTAGCATCAACACTTTTCATATTCAAGTTGTTTTTCATGTTTTTTTGGGGTTTTTTGGCTAGAGTTCTCATTTTGAGTTTATAGTTCTCGTTTAATAGTTTACTCTGTTTTTTTCTCCTGTAGCAATATTAGAGGCAATTCGAGTGTTTCTAAGTTTTTCCTGTGACAAAAATTTTAATGTATGTCAAATGGATGTAAAACATATAATAGCTCTGGTAAAAATTCCATGTAATAATGTAAATAAAGGCAAAATAAGGCCACGGGTAAGGGACATGTATTCCAAGATGAATGTTGGGCAAAGATATCCTAGTGGGCATCATTGGATGTGTGTTTTGGCTTAGGAAAATTGGCAAAGGCATTAACAGGAAAACATGCATTTTTGGCACATTTATTAATGAAAATAAAGGAAAATAGGAGAAAAGGAAGGTAAAATCATAGGTTTGAAGGAAAATAATGGAAAATGAAGAAATTAGAGCCCTCATTATGATTCAGGTGGATGTTGGTGGTCACCCGCCTATCCCACTTGGACCCCCACCACTGTCTCTTTCAGTTTTCTAGTTTCCTTAATTGTAGCACAATTTACTATTTTTTGCAGTTGTTCGGGTCCTGAACTTCTGGAGCCATTTTAAGGCCCTAAATGACGTTTTTTTTTTGGTAAAACAGGGGTTAGTAGGTATCATGGACCAATGTTGGCCACTCGAAAGTTGTAGTCCTCAGATAGATCTTTCTAACAAGGTATTGTGCGCGTCAAACAGAGGTCATATGCCAAAGTTACGAGTTGATGTACTAATTTACTCAAACGGGGCCCATAGTTTGGTGCTTCATCTCCTAGGGTTAAGTTTTTGGATGATTTGTACCTCTGAGATAGTAGTAGGTCAGGTTACCAATGCCAGAGCATATAAAATAATTTGTTTTGGGGGTTTTTGGTTTTAGTTTTGGAAGACCAATAAATGAAGACGAATGTAGAAGTGAAGAAATTAATCCTTTGTGGTATATTAATACTTCAACAAAGGGCTGCTATAAAGCATTACACAGTGATATAGATCAAAATAGTGGTGATTAGAAGAGAACAAAAAATATGATTATCATAGTTTCCATATCGTAAAACAGAACAATCATAAGTGGGAAAACCTTCTAAACTACGTTCAAAAGATTCAAGGCAGTATAATTAAGCTTACACAAGATGTTGATGATTTATTTATTTGAGGGGATTAGCTACACAGACAGTTGCATTAATCCAATCTCTTTAATATATGATCACTTCAGGAGCTTATAAGAATCAATTGAAACTCTAATTCTTCCTACCTAGATATCTCTGTAAGTCATAAGCATATGAAAAAATAACATAATGATTGAAAATTGGAAAAATTTACAGGATAACACAAACTGTGCAAGACCATATTCAGAATCCTTTGCTTTGTATTAAGGTTCCAGAAAGACCGATTACATCAAGTGTCTACAAAAGCTTCCTTCAAAGGTGACTTCCAGGTTCAAAGTAGAACTAACAGTCAAGACTTTACAAGCAATGAACTATGAATCTTCAACTCCAAACCATTTACAACTCTAGAAAAGAGTTATTTATACAATAATGAAATTTAGGAAAAGATCCTAAAATGGATTAAGATTTTTAGGAAAAGAAAAATCTTCATGGCAAGAAGCTAGGGGAAATTGTTTGAACTGCTTCTTGTTGTCCCCTTTATTCAGGCTGTGCTGGCTTTGTTGTCTAATATTTTTCCCCTTTAGTTGATTGCTTGTTGGTATCCTTCACGCTGGTAGATTGCTTTCATTTAACCTTTTATTTGATATTGTTTGAACTCTGTAAATATCCTTTAATTTGGCTAAGTGACCTTTACTGTGCTCCTTTATTCTTTACTGTGCATTTGAGGTTTTTACTATGTTTTTCACAGTAAATCGCTCATTTTGTCTTCCTACTGTTATGTAGGCTCATTTTGATAAACCTGGAACAACAGTCTTCACCTGTAAAACACATAAAATTGTTAAGAAAGACTCAGGTGGTAGAGAAGGTCTTCATTGGCTTCAAAAGGCTTATCGGAAGGAGTCTGGGGCATATCAGAGGGTGAAACCATGATTTAATGGCCACAGAGGCATTATGGAGGCTGCGCTGTGTAAAACAGGCAAAACAGAGCAAAAATGGCCTTTTTATACGTTTAATGGAGAAATAGTTAACTTTTTAACTATCGAGCGAAGGTGAAAAATAGTGGAGTGAAAGAAGGAATACGGAGGGATTAATCATGGCAGGAATAGCTTAATTATGGGTTAAAACAGAGATTAGCATTAAATGAAGGCTTTTCGGGTCATTTCTTCGTTTAAATCGAAAAACAATTTAACACAGAAAATCTTCGCAAAACACAATATGCGGACTTGAAATTTTATTAACTCGGGCCGATAATGATATCGGATCCGGGCATAATATCACATATCGCAATCGGAGTTAGGTGGGGGTAAGCCTTCGCAAAAGAATATGATAATGGGCAGACGCGACGCGGAAATAAACATGACATATAACTATGTCGGGTCCAAGCTAATCGCAATCAGATATCAGAATGTGGAAAGGGTTATGGTATTAGCGGGAAACTGCGATGTATTAGCGGGAAACTGCGATGGAGGTGGACACGATGTTGCAATAAGTTGTGATATATATAGTGTTAGGTTCGAGCTTCCATATCGCAGTCGGGGATCGCAACAATGGAGAGTTATGCTATAAGCCAAGGCTTTGTGATGGCGACGGATGCAAAATGGTATTAAACACTGCCATATATCGCGTCGGGTTTGGATCATTCATCGCATATCGCAATGTGGGGGTGTATGCATGTTTAAAGGGTTCTGCGATCCCACCGATGCGATATTTGTATAGAATACATAGTTTTATTAATAAAACTAAGGGTTTTCGGGATATTTAATAAATGGAGTTATATTATACGGGAAAGGGGAATTTTAAGGGTTTATTACATTAAGTTAATGTTAATATGTTTTATGATCGGAAAGGGAAATGCGACTAAGTATAATGCTTTTTAATGAATGATTTAACTTCTCATATAAGCATTTATACTTAGGGTAAAGATATTTTTATGGGTTTTTTATGTAAAAATGATTTTACATGTAAAAAAGGGATTTTTTCATAGTAAAAGGGATTTTACATGGTGTTTTTACTTTTCCTAGGTAAAAAAGGGTTTTTACCATAGGAAAAGGGGTTTTTATGGAAATGAATGATTATGAACTGTATGAAGGGGAAATTAGTAAATATATGAATGAATGGAGATGAATGGGAAGTTAATTACTTGATCAAGTAGACCTTCATTTGCCTTGTATAATTGCCTCATGAGCATAGAAACATGATAAATATACATTTTGTCCAATCAATAATAAACTGTTGCAACCTTTCTCTACTTACCCTTTGCTTATCCTATCATTTTTTCTTCACTTAATGGGTGCATTTAAGCTAGCAAACCCTTTTCCTTTCTTCTTATTTAACAAAAACAAACTATCTAAATCTACCCTTATAACCTCCAAGGGCTCAGATTAAACTAATGAGAACCTTATTATTCTCTACCTAACTACTGATCTGTCAAGATTAAACAGTTTGGCCAGATCTTTATTCTCTAACTATAACATCAAATTTAAAGCATGAAGTAGTCAAGATTAAACAGTTTGACTGTCATGGGTTGTGGCATTTAAAAACAAGCTGCACACAACCATTATTTTGCAGAAACATAGTAGTGGCATTTAGACTTGCTCACTTTCAGAGTTTATTTGTTTTCTTTCTACCTAACATTTTCATTTTGCCTTGATTTTTTAAAGTAGCTAATCTAACATTTTCTTTGATATGGACATCATCATCAAGATTTATTTTTCAACTAACATTTTATTCACTATTGTTATGTCCATATCCTAACTTATCATTTTTTAAATTTTCTATCTTATCAAAACCAAAAAATGCTACAACAGGATGTTTAGGGTTTTCCATTTTCTCAATAATAAATAGGCCTTTGAGCCTCATTGTAACACAGTTCAAAGGCATGTAGTGATCAGGTTCTCAAGTTTATGCTCAAAAATCAAAGTGATAGAATTTTTTAAAGTCATCTTCAGATCGAAGAGTTTTTCATTCTGAATTCAACGGTGTGAACAACATTCATATCCGAGCTCATGTGAAGAAGTTAGAGCAAATCAAAGTTCAGGTTTGACTTAGACACATGGCAGGATTGGATGACATGGAAAAGGTCCCAGCGAATGGGGAAGCGCCAAGTGGCAAGTTGCCACTGGGTCCCGCATATCGCATATCGGGGAAAAACAGAGGACGCAGGTTAAGAATCGGCCCTGACACAGACAGGTTGCAATGTGATCTAATCACAATCGCATATTGCAGGTGGAAGGTATTATGAAAATGGGCCCTGGCAGGTTGGCGTACCAAAACTCTGTTGATATTTATGTTACCATTGATAAAGTTTTGATTGTGATAGACTAATTGAATGCAATAGGTTTATGTGTTGCAGTTTATATGACGTCGGGTCTGTCGATTATGTTCCCGCGCCAATTGCCAATTGAGATGAGCAATAAGTTCCTGGACACGATATTTTATATGTTGCAGTTTATACTCTCGTCGAGTCTGCGATATCGCTATCGCAACATTCCACCGTGTTAACAAGACCTTCAGCTTGCCAAACCTCACTGATTGCGATTTTCGATATGGTCGACAAGTTATGGCCTGCGGCATGGCCAAATTCTTGCCTAGTTAGTGGATTTTGGAGCGAATTTGTAGGATTTTGTCGGTTTTGGAGCAATTTGTGGAACAAATAGTGGAAGAACTAGGGGAAGTCATAAATTCTTCGATTATTATCCAAATGGGATGCAAAAAGAGACTAGATGGCCATTGAGTATTCCGAACTCATTGAAACAGGTTTTAGAGGTATTCAAAGCATTGTAAACACACTTTTGTTGTAATTTTGAGCATAATAGAGAGGCCCAAGTAGTGAAGCTAGACCAAGGAGACGTAGCCCAGGAGGGGTGAACTCCTCATCAAATCTCTATGTTGTGTGTTGTATTTTGATGTTCTTTGTTGTTATTTTTCTATTGTTCGGCATATGTTTTATGTTAAATTATTTATAATATTTACATAAGAAACTTTCATGGGAATCAGTTAATTAAGCAAACATGGTGAATCCTTAAGCACTTGATAAGAAAATGATAAGCATCTTGGGTTTTATTATGAATGGGGAATTAGCATAGCATTACTAATCTGCTCCATTTTAGATCAAGTTGGTATCAAAGCATTGGTTTTTGCTTACTAGATTTGCTTTGTGAAAGAAGGATTTAATTGTTTGCAAGTTTGTGTCATGCTAACAAGGTTAAAACTCAAAAGAGGAGAAGGGAAGTTGGTTGAAAGCCCTATAGTTGGCTCAAGGGGAAGAAGAGAAAGGTTGCCAAATTCCTCTACACCAGTACATCCTCAAGTTGCAGAAGTTGCAGTTGAGTCTTCAGAGACTATGTCTCATGAAGGAGAACCTACCATGACAAAATATGAGAAGACCTTCAGAAAGGATTTCTTTGATATGATAGAGATGGTGAAGGTCCTCTATGAAGAGAGGAATAGCAGATTACAAGGATAAAGTTCCAAACCTCCCAAAGGAGAAGGCTCTGCAGGAGGAGGTAATGGAAGAGGAGGTAACGGGAATGGATACAAACCTCCACCCTTTCCATCATCTTCTTCATCTTCTACATCACAAGCATCTTCACACTCTTCCACTAATACAACCCTTACTCATACTCATCATCATTCTTCAGAAGGAACTAGTAAATCACCTTTTCTAAAGCTTGATGTTAAATTTGAGTTGCCTATGTACAATGGAGAAGTGAATACATAGAAGCTTGATAACTGGATTCGTCAGTTGGAGGTGTATTGTAGAATTCAAAACCTTCAAGAGGATGATATCAAAATTCAGTTGGCTTCATTGAGAATGGAGGGTTCATCACTCATTTGGTGGGAAGAAATTACTCAACACGATATCAAAAAACATGGTAAGGTCTTTATCACTTGGTCTTATTTCATTGCTGCTATAAAAAGTAAATTCTACCCTTTAGCCCATATAAAAAAAGCTATCATGAATTGGAAAATTTTCAGACAGTTAAAAGGTCAAAATGTGCAAGAGTATACTCAAGAGTTTAGGAGAAGATCTCTTATGTTAGGAGTAGACTTGCAGTCACAAGATACTTTGTTGAAATATATAGGAGGTTTGCATAGCTATCTTCGACATACCATTCTTATGTTTAATCCCATGAATCTTGATGAGGTCTGTGTTCAAGCTACACACCTAGAAGCAAGAGGGAAAAATGTACAAGAAGAAGGTAAGAAGAAGCCATTCTAGAGTGGTGGAAAAGGGAAGAAATTAAAAGGAAAGTAGAAGAAAAATGCTTATGTTAAGAAAGAAGGGGAGAAACCTGTGTGCAAGAATTGTTCCAAAGAGGGTCATGATGAAGTGCATTGCTGGAAGCTTCATCTTGAATTACGACTGAAGAAATCTAACAATAAAGGGAGACATAAGACCAACGTTGTGGTACAACAAGACTTGAGTTCTGAATCAGGTGATGAAACCAAGATTGCAGCCACAGTCACTAAAGGAAAAGTCGTGGAAAAATCCAGCAAAGAGGAAGTCATGGCAGGCACTAGCGCAACAAATAACTCCAACAATGTTTCAAATGAGGAAAACAAAATCGAGTTGTTCCATATCAAAGTCATTTCCAAACACATCAAGATTGATACATTGTTTGATAGTGGATCCCATGAAAATTTAATTTCTACAGACTTGGTCAAGAAGTTGAATCTGGAAGTTGCATGTTGGTGTATGATTCTCTTGATGTCGGTAGCATGGTTCTGTTGGGTTATGACAATGGTCTTCAACCTAGCCTTACCTTTTTCTGGATGCCATGGTGTTGGTATGTTTATTTCGGTTTTTGAACTTTGTTTTGCCGGATGTATTTAGAGGAGGTAGTCTCAAGTTGCATCCCAAAGGCCTAGGAATCCCTTGACCAGTTTTGGTGGGATACGTAGTAAAGCCTAAGGGAGAAGTCTCGGTTTAGGTCCTAGTGATTCGGGTTTGGATTGCGGTAAAGCCTGAGAAACTGGTCTCGATTTAGGGCCTAATGATTTGGGATTGGATTGCAGTAAATCTTGAGAGACAAGGAGAAGAAAAATTCCTTAAGGATAGTGATGGATTTTAGATGTCATTCCAAGTTAGGTTCGTTTGGGATCGGAGCATCAATTTTGGTGTGATAACAGTTTAATGAGGGCAGAGGTGGTTTAACCTCTAGATTCCCTTGGTTGTTCTTGTATTGATTGTTTTATGAGATCCTGCATTCATGCTTGGAATATGGCACGGGGCTGACTGGTTGAAAGAGAGATTTGGTTCAACCATGTCTATGGTCAGGTGATACGTGGAAGTCCCGAACCTGGTAAGATTTTCCTATGATTAATAAAAGCTAAGTTCTCTTACTTTTGCACTGATTTATATGTGAATTTAATGGTTGTCATATCTCTGATATTTATATGCTTTTATGTTGGTTATAAGCATAGTTAAATGACTGGTTCATGTCATGGTTATTTTATGTACTTACTTGTAATTATGAAATGAATAGATGCAAGACCTGATTGATGATATAATAGTTCATTGGAGAAGGAGGTGATCCTTATGGTTATGTTTCATAAGTTATCTCAGCCATTTATGCTTTGTATTTTATCCTAGACCTATAGGTTGTATTGATGCCAAGTGTTTGATAGAATGACAGTGTCGGTTGGGGATGCTCAGGCCTAATCCTAAGGTTGAGTTTAATTGATTGGCATTATTATCATGTTTTTAACGATTCCTGGAGCTTCCTACAAGTTCTAGGGAGAGGCCGAGAAGTATGGGCTAAAAAGGTGGCTCAAATCCTAGAATGCTAGCAAAACATAACGTTATCCTAGAGACTAACTTTCTTGGGAAGTGTTTGGGGAGTGCTATAACTTGCCTCGGTAGTGTGTGGGGAGCATTACTCTGGCCTAAGTTAGTTAAAACAACAGTCGGACCCAGGGGCATGTTGTCTAAGTGGTTGGCTTGTCTCCTGAAGGTTCTGTGGATGATGTTGGATGACGTGTGTGATGTTCTGTAGTTTCCACTTCCTTAAGGTCACCTAGGAGGTTGAATATGATCATAGTAGCCTATTGTCTCATGTTTACCCTGATTGGCATAGTTACTTGGGTGGATGTGGGAGGAGGGTGTTACAGAGTGGTATCAGAGTGAGCTGCACTTTCTTTGGGTCTGTTTTTTTTCTCTTTGTGTCATATCTGATACCACAGAGTGGTATCAGAGCATGGTTGCACTCTCCTTGGGTGAAAGTGTTGGTCATGCATGCATGTCAGTTGCATGTGTGTCTCTTACACTTGTGTTCCATGTGCTTGAAACATTGCATCATGTTGATCATGATGGTAGTAAGGTTTCATGGGGAATTTGATGATTGATTTTGAGGAAAGTATCATCAGGAGTATATGATTGGTTACATAATTATACGCAACTTGATTACATCCTTATATGTTAGATTCCATTCTTGGTTGTTTGATTACATGTATTAGTCTTGTAGGTTGGTTACAAGAATTGATCACTAATGCTCGACTACATGTGTTCATGCGTATGTGTAGTTGATTAGGTATTACTTATGCATGTTGATGGATGCATGTGGCAATGTGTACAATGGAGTAATGGTTGTTGTCATGCATAAGGTCATGGTTTGTGTAGTTGATATGGACATGCATTGATGACTAGACTCTAGCTATAATGATGTGAATATGGTTGATACTCATGTGTTATATGTCTATATGCAGTTGTCATGCATGAATGGTCTTGGTTATATTTATGCATGAATGGTAGGTTGAACATGCCTTGTGAAGTGATGGTATGACATTTAGGTCATCAAGTTGATATTGGTATGTTATGATGCTAATGTGTTGGTTGAGATGAGCAGGAGATGTAGATCATCATAATGAGGTTGCAGAATTAGACCTTGGGGTAAGAGCAGATCATCATACAAGTATTGTATGATGGCAGGCAGGTATGTAAGTTAAGGATTGTTATATGCATTAGGTTTATATACATTAGGCTTATGTATATGTCTTTTGATGCTATTATTACATTTATGATAGGCGTTAGTTGATTAGTGTAGTTATATGCACATGTCTCGGATAGTCAAGAATGATAGTAACTTGTAGTTGTATGCATTGCTATTATTGTTTTGCATTAGATAACCTGATACTTAGGTTATATGTTGTTAATGAGCATGATATATAGCTTATTGTTGTTATATTCTATTAACTTGATGATTAGGGTTATTTCATTGAGATCTTGAGGTTATAATTAGATTTGGTCATATGCATGATGGTTATGTTCATTGCATTTAAGATCTTGATGTTATATGTATTGTGTTAACCTAGTTTGACCTATGCAGATGGTTATGGTTGTGTTATTCAGGTATGAGCTGACATATTTGTAATATGGTGTCGTACTAATCTACACTAATTGTACATATGTGATTGTTATGCATGAACAACAAATTCTTATGAGATTATGATGTGAACATGTTAGTTAGTTATTATTATGGATATCATGATTTATGTTTGAGTTGATATGTTGTGAAGTTGTGTCATGCTATCCTGGATTGATTGTGCATACAAGATAGTCTTCCTTGAGATACATTAAGGTATGAGTTTTCTTATGTTGTATATTTGGTACATGACTTCTTGATTATGTTGTCTAGTTGATTTATTTAACATGGTATGGTTGCAAGCTGGTTGAATGTTTGATGAATTTCATAATATGAGTATGTGTTCAAATGATTTTGTTTTAAGATGATTGTACTAACACATATATGTTGAGACAGTTGATATGTTCTTGAGTATAGTAGGTGATAGTTGTAGCATTGTGTCTAAGGACTATGAGTTGACTATGGATTATGACTTGATTGTTAGTCTTAGTAAAGGTTGATTTCAAATTGCTAGATATGATTGTTTTGATCTTTGGAACATGTGGTTGACATGTGTGAGTAGTTGCAGGGTAACATGTTAGGCACTAGCGTGATAGCGTAACACTTGATGCGTTTTAGAACTAACAATTGGGTGATGTGGCAGTACATTGTAAGCCTCGATTGCAACCAAGTAAAAAGGTAAAAGGAAGGAATTGGACAAGAATTTCTTTGGCTATTTTTGGAAACCCTAATTCCAAACAAATGAGTGCTTTTCATACAGGAAGTCTTCTTAAATTTGACTTTGTCTGACATTATGTGGATATGTGCTAGACTCATGAACATGTACTTGACAAGTACATTAGCTAAAGGTGGATCTATCAAGGGGATTGAAGTCCCTTGAGAGATGGCATGGATGTGTTCAGTTGTAAGAAATGTGTGTGGCACAACAAGATAAGGCAACTAGTGTATTGCTATATTTATTTATGCACTAACAATTATGTGTCTATGACAGTGTGAAGCAGGGAGTTGCATGGCAAGAGAAATTGCCATGAAATCTTGAAGGAGGCTCAGGTCGAGCTTTTCTTGGGAACCATGGGGATTGATTCATGGTGTCTGTTTTTAGTCTTGTGATTTTGGTAATTTGTGATTGTTGTGCTTGATTTGTGATTTTAAGTGTGTCTGGTGCATAACTATCCTTCTTTGTTCACAATGTTGTATTGTTGTTGGCTTGCCATGGTTTTCTTCTTATTGTTTCTTGTGCTTACGTTTTAAGTTTTGAGTCTTGGGAATTAGTTGGGAAAGAGGAAAGTTAATGGAGCTCGAGGAGAGCTATGTGGTACCTAATAGGTAATGTAAGACATGGATGAAGATCGGTGCATCAATCAGCACAATGGAAGGTAAGACTATGGCAGTCAGTTGGACTGGCTGGGTCCATTGTGGTAAATGGATGATGACAGTAAAGTCATGAGAAAGGTAACCAAAAAGGTAAAGTAAATCAATCTGAGGCGTCATATGCCTTGGCTAAGTTGGGAATTGTGGTTCTCAATGTTGTGCATGTTGTGCACAAATGAGGAAGTTCTCTTAACCTTGACCTTGATATCTGGTAATTATTTTATGATCATGATTACGCTATATACATGTATGTATGTATGTTGTTGTCTGACACGATGATGATTGTTTTATGCTAATGATTATATATGTATGTTATGTATGTATGTATGCATGCCACTGTCTGACAAGGTCATCAAGAATCATCCTTGTGGAGGAATGATTGCTTACGCAGGCGAATGGCATGAAGAGGTTCCTGGTCTTACGAGGAATCAATTGAGAAGAGTAGTCATGAAAAATATACAAGGTCAATATCATATGGTTATGAGTTTATATTATGTGATTATATTATGTCTATGTTATGGACAGGTTATACTGAGGGATACAACAATGAAATGAAAGCAGTGTGGTCTGCGACATCATGGGACAAACATGGATAAGACATTGGAAGCAAGGTTGCTTGGTAAAGGAAGTGTGGTTTTGGATGTGTGGTATTACTGTTGTGCATATGCTATATGATTTTGTACATGTTGCATCTATGATGTGTACACATGTGGTGTTGTGTATATATAGTGTGTGTACGTGTTGTTTATGCAGTGTTATGTACAGGATGGTACAGAATGTGTTGTGCGAATATTGCATATGGTGTTGTGTGCATGATTGGATATATTGTGTACAAATGATGCTATGTACATGTTGGATATGCAGTGCTATGTATAGGTGGTGTTGTGTGCATGTTGTACATGTGGCACTATGAACATATGGTGTTGTGTACATGTTGTACAAGTGGCGTTGTGTGCAGGTGGTGTTGTGTACATGTCGTGCATGTGGCGTTGTGTACATATGGTGTTGCATACATTCCATGCATGTGGTAATATGTACATGTGGTATTGTGTACACATTGTACAGTGGTTCAGTGTACATATGGCGTTATGTACACATTGTGTAGGTGGTGTCATGTACATGTGATGTTGTGCACACGTTGTGCAGGTGGTGCTTTTTACATATGGTACTGGTGTATGCGTAGTATTGTGTGCATGTCATACATGTTGTGTTGAAGGCACACAGTACTAGGTGCATGTATTGCATGGTGTTGTATGTCGATTGTCATTATATGTGTGTGAATTACATTATCTGTATGTGCACATGGTTAAGGAGAAGGAACTAGGTGTTTGTCGGGTGTGGCAACCGATCCGGAGTGTGTACGGAATAAACACAAAGGTAGAAGCTAAGGATTGATGAAAGGTTAAGTACCAACATTTTATTTCTATTTAATTGTGCATGTGATTTATGATTATGGTCTATGATGATTACATGTGATCTATGATTCTGGTTTATGATGGTTACATCTGATTTATGATTATGGTTTATGATGATTTCATGTGATTTATGATTTTGACCTATGATGATTGCGTTTTGAGCTAACCTAATGTGATATGTTTATACATGATGATTTGGTCAAAGATGTTAGTTTGACTTGTTGTGATAGGAAGTGAACAAGATTGCAAGAATACCTTGTTGACAAGCTACCAATGAGGTATGATGTGAATTTGTTTCAATTTATTTTGAATCTAATGGAAATTATTTACTTGGAACAAGAATGCATGAACATGCCCTATTGGGTGGTTGAAATTGACAGCAAGAATTGGTAGTAGCGATCAAAGAAATTAAAACATGCAACAATATGTTGGTAAAGCACTTCAGGAGCAGGGCCATTGTGGGACACTAGTACCCAATAGTGTCCATTGTTTTCCATGAGCATGATATGACCGGTATGATGGTTTTGAGGCATGGATATGCCTTGGTTTTATATCTTCTGATGTGAGCAATCCTTTCCAAGGGATGGATCGCTCGAGTTAGGAGATTATGGGAACTTGGAAGGTGAGTGACTGCATAGAAGGGGGTACCGATTTCCCAAGGGACTGTGTAGCAGAGAAGGGAAGGTCGCAGATATATTTGTTTTGGTCACGAGAATTGCCATATGGAATCAAATGCACATTGGAAGTGTGCCCTAGACCAATGATTCGGTAACTTTTCACTAAGAGGACAAGTGGCGCAGGATTATAGTGTTGGACATTGGATGTAGCGTTGATTGTGACAGTGGATTCTGGACTTCCTGAGAAGAAGGTGAATCCTGGTATTACTTTGAGGGTGGAGGTGTGATCCTTTGGATTCTCTTGTTGATTGATACAAGCATCGTATCCCCTTATTTGCTGGTTTAGAATGTGCATGTGTATATGTGGTTATTGTAAATATTGTAATGAGTTGTGTTATAAAGCTCCAGTATGTAGTATGATTGTTATTTGGTGATGTTGTCATGATGTTTTGCTTTTGAGTAGGTATTTCATTGTAAATACTACAATGAGCTAAGTTATAAATCTCCATGGGTAGTATGGTTTCTTTTCCGCGGTTTTGTTGAGGTCATGGTGTGGTTTAACACTGAGGATGGTGTTCCCCAAGCGGGAGGGTTCTATAACAACCCTAGTAAAAATTCCATGTAATAATGTAAATAAAGGCAAAATAAGACCATGGGTAAAGGACACGTATTCCAAGATGAATGTTGGGAAAAAATATCCTAGTGGGCATCATTGGATGTGTGTTTTGGCTAAAGAAAATTGGCAAAGGCATTAAAAGGTAAAATGCATTTTTTGCACATTTATTAATGAAAATAAAGAAAATTGGAGAAAAGGAAGGTAAAAGGTCACAGGTTGCATGTGAGGAGGAAATTGAATTGGAAAATAAAGAAATTAGAGGCCTCATTCATAAAAAATATTTTGAGGATCAGTTGGTAAGCTCTTGGTCAAATCAAGTTTGGAAGCTCTCTCATTATTCCCTCTCTCTCATACTCTTGGTCACTTAGAGATTTCTTGGAGCACTCTATATTTGGAGCAAGGAAGGAAAAGCAAGCAAAGGGAAAGGAGTGAAAGCAAGGATCAAGGAAGGAAAAGCAGGATCAAGCAACTTCAATAGGAATACTTGCAAGTAACCTTTTGCATGTGTGATTTCCTATCTATTCTGGACATGCATGTCTTTGCATGTTGGTGTATGGTTCTCTTGTTGTCGGTGACATGGTTCTGCCAGGTTATGATAGTGGTTTTTAGCTTAGCCTTGCCTCTTTATAGATGCCATGGTTTTGAGATGTTTATTTCGGTTTTTGAACTTTGGTTTGTCGGATGGATTTCAAAATCTAGGGTGGAGGTGGTCTCAAGTTCCATTCCCAAAGGCCTAGGAATCCCTTGACCGATTTTGGTGGGATACATGATAAAGCCTAAGGGAGAAGTCTCAGCTTAGGGCCTAGTGATCCAGGTTTGGATTGAGGTAAAGCCTGAGAGTTTGGTTTGGGTTAAGGGCCTAGTGATCTAGGATTGGATTGTGGTAAAGCCTCAAAGACAATGTTAGGCCCCTATACTACTAGTGTAAACCCTTATTTTTATTAGTAAAACCCACTTATTATATTGACGTACCCATGTAGTGCCCATATTGTTACTATTGTTCCACATAGAAGCCCACTATTGTTATTATTGTGCCCTTACATTACTATTATTATGTCAGCTCTGATTATGTTATGACCCCTTAGATTCCTATATATAGAAAGGAGGTCTTTTCATTTGTATCATTCAAGAATTATTCATTTATGTAATGTAAAGGAGGTTACCCCCTCGAAGAGGCTGAATTTTAAGGCGTTGATCTCTCTTTTCTATCTTTTTCTTGAGCTGGTTTCATAACATTTGGTATCAGAGCTTTGGATTCTAGGGTTTCGATGCTCCAAACAGGTCATCGTGGCATTTTCGCTATAACATTTTTTTTGCGACGTTTCAAAAGCTAAAAAAAAAACCCATTTGAGACGAGATCGCACTAAAGCTGGGATCTTAATTTCAAAGCTTTTCGCGCTATATTTGCAGACATATGATATGAGGAAGTTGGTCTTTTTGCAGACTCCTAAATTACATTCCAAACAGGTGACCTGGGGAAAATCGTCATAACTTTCTCTCTGAGCATTGGATTGAAATTTCATAAGAAGGTACAGAAAGAGGACAGACTGTAGTTTCTTGTATATATTTTTTAGAGCCACAGGTCGAAACAGTGACACGTGGCACTTCATACAAGTTCGCTCTTCTGGAAAGGTTTATAATCAGGTCATCTTGGGAGATTGTGCATAACGCTTTCTTGGAGAATCCAATTTGGATCAAACTGGTAGGCATTGGAAAGAGAACAAAGAGAGCTACCACAAGTTGCAATTTCAGAACTTAAAGATCTGAAAGTATAGAGTTACAGTCGTTTCAAGATCGAGCTCCTAAAATCAAGAAAAAGCAAGATGAGGAAGTTTGATGGCAAGGATCCGGTAAATTGGATACTTCAGATGGAGCAATATTTTGATCTACATGGTGTACCACTGTTACAAAAGGTATGTATTGCATCTTCATATTTAGAACCGGATCAATTTTTATGGTATGAACTACTTTTTTCTTGTAAACAACTTGTTACGTGGTCAATTTTCACGGAGGAAATGATAGCACATTATGAGGATACAAAGAGCAACACCTTCTTTAGAGCAACACCACAACAATGGAAAGAGTAAAAGGGCTTTGTGACATAGTGGAAAGCAAAATTATGGAAACCAGGAAGCATACCCCTCACAACTATAAAGATGGAAGCGTTGTTTCTCCCAGCCTTCCACAAGCTACAAGGGTTACACCACAACAATTGGAAGAAAAAAGAGAAAAAGGGCTTTGTTACAATTGTGATAGCAAATGCACTAAAGGTCATAAGTGTGCTGAGAATAAATTATTTTACATAGAATATGAAGAGGAGGAATAAAAGGATCAAGAAACATCAAAAGAAGAGGATATACGCCAAGACCCCACCCCAGAGAAAGAAGAAATGAATCAGACCATAGATTGTGAAGCATTGGCAAGAATTACCACTCCTCAAACTCTCAAGATAGAAGGACATATCAAGAAGAAAAAGGTGCAAGAAGTGAAAGATCACATTGAGAAAGAAGAAATGAATCACACCATATCTTGTAATTCATTGGTCGAAATTACCACTCCTCAAACTATCAAGATAGAAGGACATATCAAGAAGAAAAATGTTCAAGTGAAAGATCACATCGAGCATCAAGAAATGAATCCGACCATATCTTGTAAAGGATTGGAAGAAATTACCACTCCTTAAACTCTAGAGATAGAAGGACATATCAAGAAGAAAAAGGTTCAAGCAGAGAAAGATCACATCAAGCATCAACAACAAGTTCTCCAACTTTTAAAGGATAACGCCACTTCGGTGCAAAATCAAATGAAACAACAGGTAGATCAACATCGTAGTGAAAAATGTTTTGATGTAGGTGATTGGGTATTTTTACTGCTACATCTCAAGCAAGCTATTTATGAGAAGGAAATGTTGGCAATACTACATGCACTTAAAAAATGGCGACCTTATCGAATGGGAAGACTCTTCAAGGATGAGGATATGGAAGAATTGTTTTGTGCTATTTCTATTATCCAACCGGATTGGATAAACGAAGCAAGGGATGAATGGAAGAAGGACGAAGAAGTATGACCACTTATTCAAAAGTTGCAAAAGATCCCAATTCAAACAATACCGCCAGAAATTGAAGAGGAAGGAAAAATCATATTGGAACCTGGAGCAGTCACAAAAACAAGAACCCGATAGCTATGAAATCGATCAATTTTAGAGTATCTCATCAAGTGGAAGAACCTACCAGCTGAAGATTCCACATGGGAGGACATGAATTTTATACAGAAGCATCAAGAACTACTCAAGTGTTGAGGACAATGCTTTTTGAAGGAGAGGGGCATGTTAGGCCCCTATACTACTAGTGTAAACCCTTATTGTTATTAGTAAAACCCACTTATTATATTGATGTACCCATGTAGTGCCCATATTGTTATTATTGTGCCCTTACATTATTATTGTTATGTCAACTCTGATTATGTTATGACCCCTTAGATTCCTATATATAGAAAGGAGGTCTTTTCATTTATATCATCCAAGAATTGTTCATTTATGTAATGTAAAGGAGGTTGTCCCCTCAAAGAGGCTGAATTTTAAGGCGTTGATCTCTCTTTTCTATCCTTTTCTTGAGCTGGTTTCATAACAGACAAGGAGATGGAAAATTCCTCAAGGATAGTGATGGATTCTGGATGGCATTCCAAGTTCAGTTTGGTTGTGATTGGAGCACTGATTTTGGTGTGATAATGGTTTGATGAGGGTGGAGGTAGTTTAACCTATGGATTCCCTTGGTTGTTCTTGTATTGGTTTTTTTATGAGATCCCACATTCATCCTTGGAATATGGCATGGGGGTGGCTGGCTGAAAGAGAGATTTGGTTCAACCATGTCTATCGTCGGGTGGTACGTGGAAGTCCCGAACCTGGTTGGATTTGCCTATGATTAATAAAAGCTAAGTTCTCTTACTTTTTCACTGATTTATATGTGGATTTGATGGCTGTCATATCTTTGATATTTATATGGTTTTATATTGATTATAAGCATGGTTAAATGGCTGGTTCATGTCATGGTTATTTTTATGTATTTACTTGTAACTATTAAATGAATGGATGCAAGACCTCATTGATGATATAATAGCTCATTGGAGAAGGAGTTGATCCTTCTAGTTATGTTTCATAAGTTATCTCAAGAATTTATGCTTTGTCTTGTATCTTAGATCTGTAGGTTGTATTGATGCCAAGTGTTTGACAGAATCTCAGTCCCGATTGGGGATGGTTAGCCCTAATCATGAGGTTGAGTTTGATTCATTGGCATTGTTATCATGTTTTTAATGATTCTTGAATGTTTCCACAAGTTCTGGGAAAAGGACGGGAATTCTAGGCTAAAAAGGTGGCTCAAATCCTCGAATGCTAGCAAAAGAAAGTGTTATCCTAGAGATTAACTCACCTGGTCAGTGTCTGGGGAGTGTTATAACTTGCTTGGGCAGTGTCTGGGGAGTGTTATAACTCGCTTGGGCAGTGTCTTGGGAGCGTTATAAATCACCTTGGGAGTGTCTAGGGAGCATTACTCTAGCCTAAGTTGGTTAAAACAACAATAGGAACCAGGGATAGGCTGTCTGAGTGGTTGACTTGTCTCCTGAAGGTTCTGTGGATGACGTTGGATGATTGTGTTTGATGTTCTGTCGATTCCACTTCCTTAAGGTCACCTAGGACATTGAATCTAATCATAGTAGCCTCTCGTCTCATGTTTACCTCGGTTGGCATGGTTAGTTGGGTGGATGTGGGAGGAGGGTGTTACAAAATCAACCTTTTGGAATGGTGAGCTTGAAGAAGAGGTTTACATAGAACAACTTGGAGGATTTCAACTATCGGTAAGTTCAGAGGAACTATGTAGGATGAAGAAGACATTCTATGGACTTAAACAAGGACCCGGGGCATGGTATTCCAGAGTAGACAAGTATCTACATAAGTAAAGATTGAAAAGATGAACAATTGATAATAGCCAGTATATTAAAGATGAAAATGAGAATCTTTTAGTTATTGTTTTTTATGTTGATGACATCATTTTGGTAATGATGCATATTCACTTAGTCAAAAAAATTCAATAGATATGCAAACTAAGTTTGATATGTCCATGCTTGGGGAACTCTCATTTTCTCTTGGATTGCAAATTACTCAATCAGATAAAGGTATAGTCATTTCCCAGAGCAAGTATCTGATGCAGGGTTACCCCCGCTTATACCCACAGTATGCATATACAATGCATAAGCACATCAGTTCCAGGAGCCATTCATTACAATAGCCCAATCTTTCATTTCTTTCTATCAAAACTCTATCCACCCTTATAAACCTTAGTTTAAACCCATAAGCCGCACATTAGGCCTTCATAACATTGTTGCTGCATATATATAACAAACCCCTCTTTAAACTTTGGTTAATGCAGACTTAACCCATAAAACCCCCTATCGACGCTTTATTTCTATTATAAATAGAAATACACATAAACATGCATAACTTACCTTTCTACCTTTTTTAAAGCCTTGCACAGTTTCCAAGGTTTCCCCTTTATTGCTGATCACAATCGGGGCTCTCCGCGGTCACATTAACACACACCTCCTCCGCATCCGATATGCAATTAACCTTCCTTTCGGATTTCAAATCATATAAAACTATGCTTATAACCATATCGGGTCTGCACTCATCCATCGCCCTTCCATTGCGCTCTCCATTCAAACTCCGATCAGCGATCAAATTATGACTGTCGATCTAGACTCGATCCGACGGTTGGACTTTCAACCGATCAACAAAATAGAATGGTGACCCTTCACCGTCGATCTTCCTCCATCATATCTGACGATTAATATTGGTTTCGGGTAGACAATGAGCATGGGGATTAACTGCCCGATAAAGTGGTTTCCCCTCACCACCTTTGTGCTACGTGTCGAATGGTGAGTGGAATCGGGCGCTCACCCTTCCATACCACTTACCATTTAGACCTCGCCTGAAATACCACTTCCGTATATAAATCCGCCTTTTCGCTGACTATCTTCCACGCTCTTTCACCGTGCGATGACCGTTGATCTATGAGATCAATGGTTCTCATTCTTTGTCACCTACACCATTGATCTTCGAGATCCAACGGTTCCTATGTATTGACAACTTGCCTCTTCGTTCGTCCCTTTGCCTTGACTTTAATTCATTCCTCAGTGTTTTTCCTGTGGGTTTGAGTTTTTCTTCAGGGTTTCGACCTTCCGCTTCCGTTGCTCAACTTCCTCTGAGCTTAACTCCTCTGCGAATTCTCACTTCGCTACCTCTCCAGAGCTCCACTCTGATTCTCCAATTGGATTCAAAGACACATTATGATTCCTCTGAATCATTCTCTCCTCTGCGTAGTTCTACAGAACTCTGCCTGCAACCTCTGTTACAGAATACACAATTTTCACGTAATTCAATCATTTAATATCCATTCACACATCTATGCAGTTCTAGAATAAACCTTTATATACATGAATATAAACAATTGATTACATATCGAGACCCTCTATCTCACAGGCCTGATCTTCAATATCAGTGGCCTCCTCCCCTTTACTCTGCCCGTAGGCTTACATTTATACTAGAAAGGTTTTGTTGAACTAATTCTGGTTCAAATCCTAGATCTACTGAACTGACTCCTAGATGTCCTCTATGTCCACTTCTAACTTCAATTAATTCCTAAGAACTCTCTCTAGTTCCTCAAATCATGAAACTACCTTTAGAGTTATAATTGGCTTCTAACTCTCTTGTCATTATTAACCACTCATGTTCTCCTTTATTCGAGAGCATTTACAAACATCCTCACACATCTAATTAATTCCTATTCTAATCACTTAAAAGCCTAAATATTACATTAATTTGAGACTTAGGAAAACAACTTCCTTAAAACACATGACCCCCCCCATGTCTACTAAAATACAATGATTTTCCTTGGGTTGAATGTTCCTGCATCAAACTCCCAAAGTAGAAAATATTCATGATCTCCTAATCATGTGTCTTCATGTGTTGATAGGAAACCTCCAGGGTCCCAAACTTTAGTTTGTAACTGTCTGAAAGCTCTGCACCTTTGTTGTTGTTGTATGTCTGCTATTTTCTGTTTCATCTTCCTCTCCTTGTCAATCAGGTTCAAATTCTGATTGATCATGTTTCCTGCTGCTATCATTTTCCTCCCTATGGCCTATTTCATCATTAGCTGCCATAATTCTTCAATCTCCATCTCCAGTACATCCTTGGACTGGTCTATACTTTTCCACTTACTTCTGCCTCTTTCTCTTTGTTTCAGGTTGTTGTTGTTGTCCACCAACTCTTCAATCTATTGTTCTTCTTCTTGTAGTTGTCGAATGCTATCACTTACTCTTACTCTTCCTCTCATTCTTACTTGTTTTGTTATTCTTGTTGCCTCCCTTTCATCCTTACCCTCTTTCATGATTATTTTTGTCTGCACTGAATCATGACTTTCCAACATTCTCTCCAGCAATTGAGCATCTTTGTTCCATGGATTGAATTCTTCCACAGAATCTTCTTCTTTCATCTTTATTTGGCTGCTCATCGGTGCCAAATTTCCTTCAACATCTGTAACAAAACCTGCACTCACAAAACACTTGTTAAAATAAAAAACATAAGGCTTTTGTGCCTTATCTTCCTTTGGCAACAATTCAATTTGCTGCTCTGTTTCTTTCTTCTTTGTCAGCACATCAGTATGCTGTTTTGAATTCTCAAAAGAATTCATGAGACTATCAACTAGTCTCTCCCCCACATCATCTTCTCTAATGATGTCTTCCTGCTCTTGTCCACTGTAGTGAACTCCTTCTTCTACAATCACACTATCATACTCTGAATTTTCCAGCAAATATTCCAGCAATGCAATTTCTCTGTGATACTTCATAAGTACTTCATCATCACTTATAATTCCTGCATTTATAAACAAATTATCAATTTGAAAATCACAAGGTTCAACAGTCTCAACTGTTGCTTCACTTATCAACTCTTCAGACTGAATTTCATCTCCTTCTTTCACAAGAATTTCTTCCTGTGTTGTCACAGTTTCAAATATCAATGCATTATTAAGTTCTTTCTATTGCAATAAATCATTGCTTCTCTCATTTAAGAGACATTCTCCATCCTCCTTTACTTCAGAGTTTTTATCTTCTGAAAGATACTCTTCCATACTTCTGACAGTTTCAAAAGATTGTTCATCCTTTGTAAAACACTCCTTTGTTAGTGTTCCTTCTCCCAAGGTTAAATCCTTTGCATAGGGTTCTTCCTTCTTAACATCTTTCAGTAGATGTCCTTCTTTCTTACTGATTGTCTCAACAGTTTCCATGGCTATTTCCATTGTGCCTATCATCATAGTGAATTGATGATCCTTTACTATGTTTTCAGCTAACATAGTCTCTTCTTCAAGTTTGCCTTTAATCTCTTGTTGTTTACCTTCTCCAAGAGCTATCCTTGTCTCACCATCTGCATTAATATTCTCCTTCATTTGTTTTGCATCCACAGACAAACTATTAGTCTTAAAAACATAAGACCCTGTGGTCCCACTTGATGTTTTAGCCATCATATCTCCTTACTATTCTAAATCCTTCATATGATTCAGAAATTCTTCGATGGTCTCCTCTTCAATCTCCTCAAGCCCTTCACTTGGTTGCTTGATATCTTTCCCCAACTGTATATGAGACCTATCTATCTCATCTTCTTCCAGAACAGAATTTAGATTATGCTTGTCTTCTTCCTCCTTTATGAAAATATCAGCAAATTGTCCTTCTTTACATATTTCACTTGCAAACATACACAAATTTTCAGATTTAAAACCATGTGACCCTTTGGCCTCACTTGAAGTTTCAGTCTTCAAGTCTTCATCTTCTCTCAGAACTTCACCCTGTTCTGCTTCACAAATGGACACTTCCATTTTCATTTCCAACTCAGCTTCTTTGAGTTCTTCCATCAGCCACCTTACTTCGCTCTGATGTAGCCTTCTCTGCAACTTATGCCACTTCACTGGCTTCTTCCTCAAGACCCAACCTAGTCTCTGGCTTTCCTCAAGTATTCTTCTTAATGCATCAAGTTGTTCTTTTAACTCTGCAATCTCTTTGTCAATTTCCTCTTGACTCATCCTCTTGCCATTTTCCTTGGCATCCTCTTTCTTCATCTTTCTTCTGTTGTGGTCTTCCTTAGAACCTCTATTATGACTATCAATAGCCATCTTCTTATTCTCTATCTTCATGAGCTCCTCACTCACTCACTCACTTTGAGCTGCATTAAAGCCTTTGCAACAACAAGTCCTCCTTGTTGCAACTTACCTCACCAAGCTTTCCTCTGTACTTGGTCTTTTGGCAAGCACTTGGTTCTCCATCTCTGGAACCTCCTTTGAGCACTTCTCTCTGCTCCTTCTAGGCTTCAACTCATATGCACTTCTCAAGAACACAATTGTCCTCTTGTATTTCAATCATAATGAAATACTTGGTTCTGACCACATCTTTTTTCACTTAGAAATTCTTACCAGCTTCCTTCATCCCTTAGCAATTCTACCCAGATCCTCTATATAATTTCCTTTGTGATCTACAACAATCCCTCTGCAGTAACAAGTCTCCTTCTTACTACATATGCCTCACTAAGCTTCTCTCCTTGGAGCTCAGTCTTTTAGCATCTTTCTGGTTCTTTCCTCTAGAATCAATTGAGCACTCCTTGTTCTAGATTGCTGCAACCTTCACACCTTCTTATGTTGTCACCTGCATATCAATGTATAAACACACATTCTCAAATCAAAACAGAATATATCACCTCACCTTCAACATATCAACATGATCTTGTTCCACCATTCCACCTGTACTTTGAATGGATTGTCCTCTGTTTCTTCAATCTGCAAGTTCTGCTACACATCACCTTTGTGTGTCTACTTTCTGTTAGATTAGAATCTGATCCTTCCTTGCCTGCATAAACATCTTTGACACATAACTTTGTTCTCAATTCTTTCACATAGAATTTCTTTGTTCTGTTTTAACACCAATTGTTTCAATTACAATTCTGCTCTGATACCAAATGATGTAGGGTTACCCCCACTTACACCCACAGTATGCATATACAATGCATAAGCACATTAGTTCCAGGAAATTAACTCTCTAAGGAGTCAAAATCTTCAACCATCAATGGTTAAGGCCCCCTTATTAACTCAACGGAACCATTCATTACAATAGCCCAGTCTTTCATTTCTTTCTATCGGAACTCTATCCACCCTTATAAACCTTAGTTTAAACCCATAAGCCGCACATTAGGCCTTCATAACATTGTTGCCGCATATATATAACAAACCCCTCTTTAAACTTTGGTTAATGCAGACTTAACCCATAAAACCCCCTATCGACGCTTTATTTCTATTATAAATAGAAATACACATAAACATGCATAACTTACCTTTCCGCCTTTTTTAAAGCCTTGCACAGTTTCCAAGGTTTCCCCTTTATCGTTGATCGCAATCAGGGCTCTCTACGGTCACATTAACACACACCTCCTCCGCATCTGATATGCAATTAACCTTCCTTTTGGATTTCAAATCATATAAAATTGCACTTATAACCATATCAGGTCCACACTCATCCATCACCCTTCCATTGCGCTCTCCATTCAAACTCCGATCAGCAATCAAATTATGACCGTCGATCTAGACTCGATCCGATGGTTGGACTTTCAACTAATCAACAAAACAGAATGGTGACCCTTCATCGTCGATCTTCCTCCATCATATCCGACAATTAATATTGGTTTCAGGTAGACAACGAGCACAGGGATTAACTGCCCGATAAAGCGGTTTCCCCTTACCACCTTTGTGCTACGTGTCGAATGGTGAGTGGAATTGAGCACTCACCCTTCCATACCACTTACCATTTAGACCTCGCCCGAAATACCACTTCCGTATATAAATCCGCCTTTTCGCCGACTATCTTCCGCGCTCTTTCACCGTGCGATGATCATTGATCTATGAGATCGATGGTTCTCGTTCTTTGTCGCCTACGCTGTTGATCTTTGAGATCCAACGGTTCCTATGTATCGATGACTCACCTCTTCGTTCGTCCCTTTGCCTTGACTTTAATTCATTCCTCAGTGTTTTTCCTGTGGGTTCGGGTTTTTCTTCAGGGTTTCAACCTTCTGCTTCCGCTGCTCAACTTCCTCTGAGCTTAACTCCTCTGCGAATTCTCACTTTGCTACCTCTCTAGAGCTCCACTCTAATTCTCCAATTGGATTCAAAGATGCATTATGATTCCTCTGAATCATTCTCTCCTCTGCGTAGTTCTACAGAACTCTGCCTGCAACCTCTGTTACAAAATACACAATTTTCACGTAATTCAATCATTTAATATCCATTCACACATCTATGCAGTTCTGGAATAAACCTTTATATACATGAATATAAACAACTAATTACATATCGAGACCCTCTGTCTCACAGGCCTGATCTTCAATATCAGTGGCCTCCTCCCCTTTACTCTGCCCGTAGGCTTACATTTATACCAGAAAGGTTCTGTTGAACTAATTCTGGTTCAAATCCTAGATCTACTGAACTGACTCCTAGATGTCCTCTATGTCCACTTCTAACTTCAATTAATTCCTAAGAACTCTCTCTAGTTCCTTGAATCATGAAACTACCTTTAGAGTTATAATTGGCTTCTAACTCTCTTATCATTATTAACCACTCATGTTCTCCTTTATTCGAGAGCATTTACAAACATCCTCACACATCTAATTAATTCCTATTCTAATCACTTAAAATATTACATTAATTTGAGACTTAAGAAATCAACTTCCTTAAAACACATGACCCCCCCTATGTCTACTAAAATACAATGATTTTCCTTGGGTTGAATGCTCCTGCATCAGTATCTCAAATAAATTTTGGAGAATTTGGGGATGGAAGAATTCTCTCTTGTTATTATTCCTTTGGTCACTAGAGGCAAGCTTAGCAAAGATGATCAGTCACCTAAAGTAGATCAAAATTTGTATAAATCAATGATTGGTAGTATTTTGTATCTAACAACCGCATGACCTGACATTATACAAGTTGCTGGTACAAATGAAAGGTATCAATTATCCCCCAAACAAAGTCATTTATTAGTTTCCAAGAGGATTCTAAGATATTTAAGAGCCACAATCGACTATGGTATATGATAACCAAAGGGTCAAGAATTTTCATTAACAACATACACATATTGTAATTGGGATGGAAATGTAAATGATAGGAAACGAAAAAGTGATGGTGCTTTCTCTCTTGGAAATTGCTTAATATCCTGGTTGAGAGAAAAGAAATCATCTATCTCCCTTTCTACTACTGAAGTTGAATATATAGCAGTTGCAACTAGTTGCACTCAAATTTTGTGGATGAAACAAACTTTATAGGATATGAAGGTTACTTATGATAAACCCATTCCAATCATCTATGATAATACAAGTGTAATCAACATATCCAAGAATCATTTTCTTCATTAAAAAACCAAGCATATCCCCATAAAGTACCATTTTGTTAGAGAAGAGGTGGTTGACCAGATCATGGAGTTAGAGTGTGTCTCAACTAAGGAACAAGTTGTTGATATCTTCACCAAACCTCTTGCTTGAGAACCTTTTAAGGAAGAATTTGGGAGTGATATCTCACTCTTCTCTTCATTGGCTTTATTCACAAGAAAAAAGAGAAGTCATTCAAATTTGTACAAGAATGGTTGTACAAGAAGTCTTTTAGATCAACAAGAATAGTACAAGGTTAGTAGGAGAAGAGTGCAAATTCAAGGATAGTGTCGTGATGCTATTGCATCTATTCTAGTTGGTTTCAAGGGGAAAATAGTGAGAATCCTATTATATCTTTATAGGGGGCTCATGGTGAAAAAGAGAATACTTGGGCCCTTTGCCATTGATGTCAATGGGAGAGAGTAAGAAAGACTTAGAATTATTAAAGCAACACTGGAGATATTAAAGATACAAGAAAGGGGGAGAGTGAGTAAGCCAATGGAAATTTCTTCAAAGGATGTGTTTCCATCAATGACTAACAATGTTTGGTTATGTTTCCATCAACACTAAAGGGGGAGTTTTTAAAACAAGGTTATAGTGGTTGTTATTGATGTCAAGTTCAGGGGGAGCTTATTGAGCTTGTTTGTGCTTGTGTCATTATTGATGTCCTAGTTTTCTATTGAGAAGCCTATATTTGAAGGAATTTTTCCAATATGTACTTTGTTTAAAATCACGTACAAAATCCTTAGTTGGATATTCCTCTCTAGGACCTTTCCAACAGAGTATGGCACTTCTCCTAACTCCCCAAGCATCAAGAGGAAAATATATATGATGTGAAGAATTCATGCAAGGTTCCAAGATGGGAAAAGTTCCACCCTTAAGCAATGTATCTGGGTCAGTAGTGTATCCAAATATCTCTAGTGTATCCAACTTCTTCAGCAAGTCTAGATTTTTTAGCATATATGGAATCCTCAATGTATTGGAAATTTTCATTGCATCTGGTCTTCTTAGAGTATCTATACCTCCATAAGGTATCTAGGTCTTCAACATATTTAGTGTTTTCACGTAAATATGAGTTTTTAAGGCTATCCAAGACCTTTCAGCGTGTTCAAGAATATGGGCCTATTATAAGTATAACAAAGAAACACTTAGGAAATTGATTGGATATCGGATTTGTTCAAATCAATGATGATGTGGAATCCATGTGGAAAAGATGATAGGTGGCAGTTATCAATTGGACAACTCTAATGATTTTGCAATTGAGCTAGCTTAATTGCATAACTGCGAGAGGAGTATCTGAGTATCCGGGTCTCCAAGGTTGCAACAATTTTTACAATTTCCAAAACAATCAAATACCGATTAGGCTTGAAAATAAATAAGTTAAGGTTCCAGGTATGGTCAGGATTTTAAGGGAAAATCCATCTAGCTATCTGTGAATTTGGGAGTTAATGGATAGGTTATCCAGTTGTTTTTAGCCGTGGTCCCAAATCTTGATCCTATGGGGTAAATAATGAATTTTGGTGCCCAATTTTGTAATCTGGGTTGGAAAGAATCTGGGTGCAGCATAATTTGCAATACTCACAAGGTCCTAGATTCAGATTTTTTCTAGAAAACAATCACATCATATGGTTTCATGTAGTTCAATTTAAGCCCCAAAGAGACAAGAAATCAAGCTATATCTAGGTCATCTAAACCATATTTCTAGTAAGGAAAAATTAAAATTATACAGGTTGAATTTCAACCCTAAATATTTGATCAATTCGATAGAGTATGAATAAGAAAAAGAGATTGGTAGTTTTTTTGTGAAATAAAATCTTCAATCAACTATGAAGTTTATGAAAAGGATTTTGTATGGTATTATGTTGCACGAAGGAATATAGTAAAGGAGTAAAATGAAGTTTGTTGAAGACATGTAATTGTTGAATATTGTTAGTGAATGTTTACAAAGTTGATTAGAGGAATTGGAATAGGAATTGAAACATAAAACAAGGTAGTTGTAAAAAAAAAGTTGTATAAAGAACACCTGTGGATCTAAGTTTTAAAATTTTAGGAAAGAAGGATCTTCTGGGTAAAACAAGTTGGATCTTGTAAAATATTAGGGATTTGGTGGTTCCTTTAGGTTGAATCCTATAAAACATTAGGGAGTTGGTGCTTCCTTTAGGTTGGAGCCTATAAATATCAGGGATTTGGCACTTCCTTCAGGTTAGAGCCTATAAAGATTAGGGAGTTGGCGCTTCCTTCAAGTAGGTGCTTATAAATTCAAGCGATGGGTGTCCCCTTCTAATTGGAGCTAGAAAGTTTTGATGTAACAATAATATTCAGATATATGTTTTGTGGTGTTCTCCCTTTATGGGTTTCCACATACATTTGGTTTCTTTATGAGTTTCTATGTATTGCGTATATGATTTGATTGATTTATAAAAAAATTGAAATACTGGTTATTGTTTGTAATTGCTAAAATTGGCTATAATATTGATTCACCACCACCCCCCCCCCCCCCCCCCCCCCCCCCCCAACCCCTCTTAGTATCATCCTAGTTTCTAATAAATATTTTTTAGATTTCTTAAGGTATAACAATATGAATATGTGTTATCCTTGACTCTACATTACATCCATGTAGAAAATATGAGATTTGAGGATCATAAAGAGTAAATGTATTGGGAAAATAGTTGGCAAATGCCCTGAGGTATAACAATTTGAATATGTGTGATAGTGATGGGATCCGTATATCCAAGAGGCTTGGTGAAATATTCGTAATTTACACCCAAAACTAGATAAAATAAATATGTCAAAATAGATATAAAATATGGATTGTCTAGGGAGTTTAAATATATTCATATAACCAGATTTTTAGATCCTGATATATTTGGAAATTAATGAAGTCCTTGATCTAGATATAATCTACAACAAGAAATACCATATAAAATCTGGATATCCAAAATATTTTTGAATTCATTCAACCAAGCTTCTTTCTAACCCAAAAGCACGTGAAAACTGGCAACTAAAAATGGCATGTCACTATGCCAAAATATCTACGATGTAAGATGCCTCATTAACATGATTAATAAACTAAGTGAATAAGTTTTCATGTAGGATTGATGTCTAATATGTCACATTAGCATGACATGACATATTCCATGTCAACATAAATATATAATCTAACCTTTAAAACCTATAAGTTTCCAAATGTCCATTTAAAACCATGAAAGATTTGATAAAAGAAATTTTAATCTAGATATCCAGAATTTGAGTATATGGTGGTTGCAAATAATGATAAAATGAAATACATCCAAAGCCATATAATTTAGGTCTAAGACATAATAAAAAACGAATAATGTTATCTAATTGCATCCAAATTTAGATATAAGGATATCATAATATGGGTATAAGGATATGTGGGATTTTTCACATTCTAATACTTGATCCAAATCTAGACACTTTCATCTGAATACCTAAGATCCAAGAAGGAAAATTTAGAAGATAAAAAAATTTCAAATTCTTTGACCTAGAACTCATGTCTAAGAGTATTTCTATGATCTTTTCAACAATATACAAAACAATAATAAATCTTAGGTTAAATAATAGGAAAAATAATTTCTCGGAGGTAATTTGTTGAAAAAAAATTAACCAAAATATTCCAAAAACTTTAAAAACTCATCGAAAGGGGTCAAAATGATAAAACAAAATATCTATAAATATTATAAACTCAAAATCAAATGATAATAAATTGATAAATAAAGAAACCAAGTAGAAAAATATATAGTCCCATTATTTTAAGAATAGATCATAGAGTATTGTAGGGTTGTTGTAATAGGTTACAATAGTTGAATAAGTTAATTTATGTGTTGAAATGTGGCAACAAGAATATTCAAATTTAATTTGTCCTTGAATTAAATTGTGAATTAAAATCGAATTTAGTCTTAACAGCTACTTGGAAATAACTAATTAAGTTATTTTGACTTAATTAGTTAGAGAAATTCAAGTTAGAAGTCTTTCTGAAGTCATGTAAGAGATATCCCTTAAATTAAGGAGATAAGATTGAGTTATATTTGAGTTGTAATTAGTTAACTCAATTTACTTAGTTAAGTCCAGTTAATTAGTTCCAAATTGTTTGAGGAACTAAAAGTGAGTTAATAGTCAGTTGATGCATGCATGCACTCAACTAGTGTACTCCAGTTATGTGAAGATTCCCTCATCAGAAACTCATGCATGTCTATTATGAGAAAGACCCAGTTGAGATTAAAGTCAAGGAAAATGTTTTCTTATAAAGAAAACTCATGCATGCAGCAAGGAATCATTCCTTGAGGATTTCACAGTTTTGACAGTGTGTGAGATCAGAGTGTTCCAATTGGTTGAAGGAGAATCATCCCAGAGGAACATTGCAAGGAAATAGGAGCTTGGAGGGCAGAGAGGAAGGCTAGAGAGAAGCCAAGATTGCCTGTGAGCATATGTGAGGATTGTACTAAGATTTGGCTAGCTATGAGAGCTAAGGCTTTGTATAATTCCTATGTATTTCCACATTGTATGATAATACAGATAGTGGGGTTTTTCGCTGAGTCTTTCCCCAAAGTATTTTCATGTGTACTGTGCGATTGATTCTTCTTCTTCTGGTTATATTGTTCAGATCTATCTTTAAGCTTCCACAAATTGATAGTAGAAGTAGGTTATAGTATTCTGCTTTGATTTATATTGCATTATCGAGTTAACCTACACAACAGATTTTCTACATGGTATCAGAGCTGGATTTGTAGAAATTTTCTACATAGTAACGGAGCTGTGAACAGTATACTGAGAAGAGAATTCGAAGTTTGAAGTTCGGGGTTGCAGGTGCAAATCGAATTCATATCATACTTCAAGGTTGGCCAATGGCATTCTATGGCTTGAGACTCGAGTATTCCTTGAAAGGTAGCTCAAATTACATAGCATGGAAAGATATAATGGAGGCTGTATTATAAAACAATGGCTTGAAGGAATTCATTGATCAAGAAATACAAAATCCAACTTCAACTAATGCACAAGAGTTGGCTGAGTGGAAAAAGTGTGTGGCGAAGGTGAGACGGATCATCCTTGAGGGAGTTCGAGACCATATTGTCTCGAGTCTCCATGGGAAGGATACTCCATTTTCAATGTGGAAGACATTGAAGGAACTCTACCAAAACAGTAGCGACCAGAGGAAATTGGCGCTCAAAGATAAGCTTTGAAAAATCAAGATGCAGAAGGGCGATACTATTTCCACATATCTGAACAAGATCACCACCTGCAGAGATGAGCTTGGCAGTGTGGGAATAACTACTGCCAATGAAGATATGGTGAGATTCACTCTCCTTGGCCTTCCAAAGAGCTGGAATAGCTACCAGGACTTTATGAATGGAAGGGAGAAACTTCCGGATTGGGAATGACTGTGCTCGGATCTCATGCAGGAGGAGATCAAGAGGAGCACACGAGATGGTTCTTCATCCAAGGATGATGATGAAGAAAATCTCGCCTTAGCAAGTAAGGCAAGGAAAGGGAAGGGGAAGACTTCCCATTCCAAATCAAATTCTTCTCATGGAGGGAAGAAGGGTGACATGTCCAAAGTAAGATGCTTTAATTGTCATGAGATGGGACACTATGCAACTAAATGCCCATTGAAGAAGTCCAAGAAGGGATCCTCGGGAGGATCGGAAGGTGAGGCATTAGCCTCTTAGTTCGAAATGGACTTTAACCTCATCGCATGCATGGTGTCATCGATGATGGGTTGTGTTTGGTATCTTGACAGTGGAGCCTCATTCCACATGACCGGTGATAAAATTTTATTCAGTGCCTTGGAGGAGAAAGACCTTAAGGTGTGCATAGAGATGGGTGACGATGGAAAGTATAATGTTTTAGGAGTGGGCATGGTTTCTTTTCAGAGGGAGCATGGAGATCCTATCACCCTGATAGATGTGAAGTATGTGCCTGGACTGAAGAAGAATTTGGTATTGGTCACGATGTTGGAGGACAAAGGCTATGATGTTGTCTTTAGTAAAGGAAAGGCATTCCTAAGACACATAGCCATGGGTCAGACCAAGAGGATAGAGATTCAGGTGAAGAATCTCTAAAAACTAGAGGTAAATATTGTGTAGCATTGAGTACGAAAGCAGAGTTGGTGCAAAGCCAAGACATTGGCAAGTTGTGGCACAGTCGGTTGGGCCATTTGCATCATGGGGCTTTGAAGATAATGCAACAGATATCTATAGGACTTCCCAAAGGTAAACTTGAGCAAGTTGACACATGCAAAGGTTGTACCTTGGGAAAGTACACCAAGTCTTAGAGTGAGTTCATACTGATGTGTGTGGACCATTCTCAACGGCATCCATAGCGAAGCAAAAGTATTATTTGATTTTCATTAATGACTATTCTCATAAATGTTGGATTTATTTCATGTAGAAGAAGGACCAAACTTTCACAAAGTTTTGTGAGTTCAAAGCTTTGATCGAGAAAGAGTCAGGGAAGAAGATCAAGGCCTTGAGAAGCGAAAACGGTGGAGAATATGTCTCTCAAGAGTTTAGGGACTTTTGTGTAACAGAAGGAATTAAACGAGAGTTGACGGCACCTCATAACCCACAGCAGAATGGGGTGGCTGAGAGGAAAAACAAAACTATTGTAGGGGCAGCACAGGCGATGTTTCATGACCAAGGCCTACCACTTCACTTGTGGGCTAACGAATGCAACACAACAGTGTATTTACAGAATAGAAGCCTACATCGCATACTTGGGATGAAGACACTAGAGGAAGCTTTCTCCCGTAAGAGACCAGATGTGCGTCACTTCAAGATCTTTGGCTCATCGACATATTGCCATGTGACAAAGGATGCACGGAAGAAGCTTGAGCCGAAAATAGAGTTGGGGATACTTGTGGGGTACACCGATACACCTCACAACCATCGGGTGTACTTGCCTACCAATCGGAGGACAGTGGTTCACAGAGATCTCAAGTTTGATGAGTAGAAGGCCATGCAAGTTTCCCTTGAGAGGGAGCTCCAACTACAGGCTGCGGAGGAACTGTTGGTTCCTAAGGAGGAGGAGCCTCAGACTGATGTAGAGCAGCCACATGGAGAGGTTCCAGGAGTGGAGACATCTACTCAAGCCAAGTCTTCCAGAGATGGACGGAAGCGCACAAGAGAAGCTGACAGATTGTTGCAGGATGCGAGAGAGAATGTGGGAGCACCATTTTCTCAGCGCAGATAGAGGAGGTCACCTGAGAGGTACAATGGATACATGGCACTTACTGGGGAATGTGTTGAGACTGAGCCATCTTCCTTTGAGGAAGAAGTGCAGTAGCCGATTTGGGTTGATGCTATAGTGGAGGAGTATGACTCCATAGTTCGTAACAGTGTTTGGGACATGGTTCTGAGACCGGAGAACAAGTCAGTTGTGAGTTCCCGTTGGATTTACAAGGTAAAGCAAGCTACTAATGATGGGAGGATCATGTTGTTGTAGTATATTTCGACAGAGGAGCAAGATGCTGACATTTTGACAAAGGCATTGTCAAAGTGTAAATTCAAGTTCCATAGAGACAGGATCGGGGTGGCAGATAATCCCTTTCTTGTTGAGAGGGAGTGTTGAAATGTGGCAACAAGAATATTCCAATTTAATTTGTCCTTGAATTAAATTGTGAATTAAAATCGAATTTAGTCTTAACATCTACTTGGAAATAATTAATTAAGTTATTTGACTTAATTAGTTGGAGAAATTCAAGTTAGAAGTCTTTCTGAAGTCATGCAAGAGTTATCCCTTAAATTAAGTAGATAAGATTGAGTTATATTTGAGTTGTAATTAGCTAACTCAGTTTACTGAGTTAAGTCCAGTTAAATTAGTTCCAAACTGTTTGAGTAACTAAAAGTGAGTTAACAGTCAGTTGATGCATGCATGCACTCAACTAGTGTACTCCAGTTAACTGAATATTCCCTCATCAGAAACTCATGCATGTCTATTTTGAGAAAGACCCAGTTGAGATTAAAGTCAAGGTCAATGTACTATCAGTTGCATGTGTTTTCTTATAAAGAAAAATCATGCATGCAGTAAGGAATCATTCATTAAGGATTGCGTAGTTCTAACAGTGTGTGAGATCAGAGTGTTCCAGTTGGTTGAAGGAGAATCATCCCAGAGGAACAACGCAAGCAAATAGGAGCTTGGAGGGCAGAGAGGAAGGTTGGAGAGCAGCCAAGATTACCTGTGAGCATTTGTGAGGATTGTACTGAGAGCTGGCTAGCTGTGAGAGCTAAGGCTTTGTATAATTCCTATGTGTTTCCACCTTGTATGATAATATAGATAGTGGGGTTTTTAGCTAAGGCTTTCCCCAAAGTATTTTCATGTGTATTGTGTGATTGATTCTTCTTATTCTGGTTATATTGTTCAGTTTGATCTTTAAGCTTCCGCAAATTGATAGTAGAAGTAGGTTATAGTATTATGTGGGTTAACCTACATACATATTTTCTATATTAAGGTCTTATATAGGGACCTAAGACTTGGCATGGTAAAATTGATAGTCATTTCTTGAAAAGTAGTTTCAAGCTTTGTAGATCTTATCTAATTGTTCATGGTTGATTTCCTCATAGTTATTCTTTATGTGGATGATCTAATTTTCAAAGGAAGTAGGAATCCCCTAATCCTTGAATTGAAGGATGATATAATACAAAACTTTGAAATGTCAAACTTGTGCCTTTTCATTATTTTTAGGGTCAATGAATCTAACATGTGGCTAATGGGATTTTTCTTTCCAATCCTAAATATGATTTGGATTTGCTTCCTCAATTTCAAATGAAGGTTTTCAGACATCTTTTTAGTTAGGAGAAATAAAAGTTTCCCATGAATAACCTCTAGTTGATGCTACACTTTATTGATAACTTGTCTAATTTATTTTCTTTGGCTCCTAGTAGCCTTAATATATGCTTTGTTGTTGGTATGGTTTTTTGGTTTATTTAGAACCCTCATAAAATCCATTGGAAAGAAACTAAAAGGATTATCCTTCTTTCCACTCCTAAGTATGCTTTGGATTTGCATGCTTAGTTTCAAATGCGTGATAAGAATGTTTCTCTAACATCATTTCAATTAAAGAGAGATAACAATTTCCCATGAATCACATCTACTTGATACCATACTTTAACCATATCTTGTTTGTATTTTAATTTATTTGACTCACATCAGTCTTGATATATCCTTTGCCGTTGGTATGGTTTTTGTTAGGTCGTTATACTACTAGTGTAACCCCTTATTTTTATTAGTACAACCCCCTTATTATATTGTTGTGCCCATGTAGTCCACATATTATTATAGTTGTGCCCCATAGAAGCCCACTATTGTTATTATTGTGCCCTTACATTATTATTGTAATGTCGGCTCTTATTATATTATGACCCCTTAGACTCCTATATATAGAAAGGAGGTCTTTTCATTTGTATCATCCAAGAATTGTTCATTTGTGTAATGTAAAGGTGGTTGCCCCCTCGAAGAGGCTTATTTCTAAGGCGTTGATCTATCTTTTCTATCTTTTTTTGAGCTAGTTTCATAACATTTGGTATCAGAGCTTTGGATTCTAGGGTTTCGCTGCTCCAAATAGGTCATTGTGGAATTTTCACTATAACGTTTTCGCTACAAAGTTTTAGAAGCTAAAACAAAAACCCATTTAAGAAGAAATCAGTCTGAACCTCGGGTCCGAATTTCAGATCTTGTCTCGCTATAGTTTCGGAGATATTATCTGAGGAAGTTAGAGCTTTTGCAAGCTCCAGAATTTCATCTCAAATAGGTCATCGTGGCATTTTCGCTATAATATTTGTTCTACGAAGTTTCTGAATTACAATTTTGAATTTGATGTAGAACCCTCATAAAATGAATTGGAAAGTAGCTAAAATGATTATCTAATATCTTCAAGGCATTTCAAATTTTGGTGTTTTCAGTTTAATAAGGATCTTTTTCACTGATTGGTTATACCTATATGAATTTGGTAGGAGATGTTACTAAAAAATAATGTGTTATAGGATATATATTTCATATTGGTTCAAGTCTAATTTCTTTATACAGTAAGAAGTTGAGAAAAAATGATATTTCTTCTTGTGGACCAATGTATGTTGAAAAATGACAGATTGGATTAGAATTTTCATTTGTAAGACAATGTGGAAAAGTCATATTGCACCTTTGACTAAGTCGGCCCATAGAAAGAAAAGTCAACCCCACAAGTGGAAATTGACCCTCCTAAGAATCATATAAATTGACCTTTGTTGACCTTCATTTGGAGCATCACATCATCACTCAGCAAGTTTGATTTGATTTGAAAATCGCAAGGAGACATCAACACATTCGAAGGAGGAGGGAGAGAATTCTAACCAACGTTGACTTTTTGTTTTTGGATGCATTGACCAACATTGACTTGGGCTATTTGACTCTATTTGACTGAGTTGTTTGGACTATTTTGGGAGGCTAGATATTCTATCTGTTTGACAGAACTTTTCTAGCCACATTTTCAAAGGTTAACTATAGGATTTGACTAGGGTTTGACAAAGATTTGACTATCATATTTGACAAAGAAACTAGGGTTTGATAGAGATTTGACTATCATATTTGACAAAGAAACGTATGAGACTTTGACTCTATTTTGACCGAATCTTTGACGATACTTGTAGACCAAATATTTGACTATGTTTACTAAATTCTTGGCTCTGTTTTTTGGGTGTTGATCGTATGTTTGACTAGGCTTTAACCACAAGTTGATTGATGCATTTAACCAAACTTCCTTAGGCCAAATTTCAGCCCTTTGTTGTAGATTTAATTTTTGACCAGAATTTCCTTTTCTCTCTCTCATTGGATTGGCTTTGACTTGAATAGTCAAATATTTGAATTTGATTGGTTTATGGATATATTATTTGGACTATCTCATAATGAACATTGATTGACTAACAGAAGACGAAGAATTGATTATGGGTTTTCTCCCTTGTGGGGTTTTTCCCTAGTCTTTGACATAAATATATGTGTTTCATTGTGCTTGGCTACCTTCTATTATGCATTCATTGTTTATTATTCTACCTATAATTCCTTAGTTGTTACTTAGGTGAATAAAATTGGATGAAAATGTTTTAGGTGATTATAACAACATAGAACCCTATGAAAATTAACATGGTATCAAAGTGAGGTGAAGACTAGCCATTGGAAACCAGAGAATGCCCTGATGAGACACTTCTCTTGTTGATTGGTGATCAACTCTTTTAAGTAAGATGACCACCTCTTACGGGAGGCTGAGCGGCGATTCTTGAGCTAGGGTTACAGACTTATAGAGGTTGTTCTCCATGGAAGGACGTAAAGGAGGGAGCTCCACTCCCTCCTACAAGCAGGCAGTGGCCAGCAGAGGTAAAAAACCAATAGAAGATGATAGAGGTTATTCATATGCAAGGCAAAGAAACAGGGAAGAGGAAGCAGACAAGAAACAGGGAACAAAAGACAAAGCACAAAAGGGACCATGCAAGCCCAAAACTACAATCATTCCCAGAGTATTTTTCAATGATCCTGCTCTGCAGGCGCATAGGGACCACATGTAGACATATGCAATCATTTGTAAATTCATGGGATTATGGCCCACCGAAAAAGCTTTACAAATATGGATTAAATACCACTGGAAACCAAAAGGAAGCATAGAACTACATCTTGGGTAAAAGGGATTCTTTACTGTAGTCTTTGCAAATATTGAAGATAAGGACAAAGTGTTTGAAGGAGGGCCTTACTTTTACGTAGCTGCATGCCTGTATATGCGACCATGGGTTATGAATTTTGTCCCAGAATGAGAAACTTTTACCTCGGTCCCAATTTGGGTTAGACTCTTCTCTCTACCTTTGGATTATTAGCAATTGGAATCCTTATCAGCCATAGGAAATAAGTTAGGGTGTTTTGTCAAAGCTTTTGAGGCCACCAGAAGGGGAAAATACACATCCTTTGCAAGAATATGTGTGGAGATGGATCTTTCTAGAGCTCTATCGGATGAGGTAATCTTGGAAGTTTTTGATGAAGAATGGGTGCAAACGGTGGATTATGAACACATTCCATTCAGATGTCGCAAATTCCATGAGCATGGGAACCTATTCAGAGATTTCCCTCTCGGTAAAATAGAAAACAAGAGTAAAACTAACACCATGAAAGATACTAAAAGCTTTCATAAAGTGGTCCAGAAAGGAAAAGGGAGCAAAAGGGGATCGAAGCCACTTCAAACAAAAAAGCATCTGGCCAGTCAAAATAGGTTTCAAGCACTAGAAGAGGAAGAGGTGATAACGAAAGCAGAGCAAGCCAAGGGAGGTAGTCCTGTGGAGGAGGAGAACGGAGATAAAGATGAGTAGACACAAAACATCAATAAACAGAAAGAAGAAATGATGAGTGACACAGAACTGGAGATGGGCCAGGAAATGACCCAAAGTGAGATGGAAATGGAAGACCACGAGCTTCAGGAGATTCTTGAGAATGAGAATCTAGATCTAGAAGGATTCTTGAAACAAGAAACCAGGGAGGGAGTGGATTCGTTACCTCTAGAGGAGTTCAACAGTTGTTCATATAGAAAACTCATACCATAGGGCTGGAAAAGTAAGGGAAAAATGAAAGACAAGGTAGCGAAGGTGTGAAAACTATGAAAACCACACCAGGATTAGCACCTAGAAACCCGGGAAAGAAAAGAGGTAGGAAAAAGTAGAACGAGCTCTTGATGCAATGTGGAAAGCTAATGATAGACTCAAGTAAGATGAAAGACCTATTCAGTTACTCTTTTACAAATATTTAATAACGAATTTCACTTCTTAGAATATTAGGGGTCTAGGCAGTAAAAGAAAACAAAGATTACTTAGTAATAGGATGAAACAAGTAGCTCCGGATGTGATCTTCATCCAAGAAACTAAATGTTCCATTCAAAAAATAAAAGAGATTCATAGAAAATGGCTCAATAGATTTGAGTTTCTGGAAGTCAAAGCAGAGAATACAGCAGGAGGCATTCTCACGCTTTGGAACCCCCAAAAAATTGACATTATAGATGCAGAGGCATCTAGGGATTATCTTTCAGTGGTCATTCAACCAGTGGGAGATAAGGAAATTTACCTGGTCACGAATGTATATGGCCCCCAAAGAATGGATGGTAAACTCAAGCTTCTAGATTCCCTGCAGGATCTCAGGGAAAGACATGCAAGAATCCCTTGGATCTTGGGGGGTGATTTCAATATGATCAAATCGTTGTCGGAGAAAAAAGGGGGTACCAGAATTCTAAATAAAGACTCTTGTGCATTTCAAACCTTCATAGACAATATGAAGCTAGTGGATATTGTAATGAATAATGGGACCTTTACTTGGAACAATAAAAGAGGAGGAGAATCTCAGGTGGCCTCCAAATTAGATAGATTCATAATCTCAGAGGATCTTATGCTCAAGGACAAGGACATAGTTGCAAGAGTTCTCCCCTTTGGAGGATCTGATCATTGGCCAATACAACTGGAAATTCAGGGCATTGGTACCCCCAGGAATAGACCTTTCAGATTTGAAAACATCTGGCTCTCCCACCCAGATTTCAACAACAACATAGCCATCTGGTGGGCAGAAGATTTGAATATTCAGGGCACAAGAATGTTCCTTCTTCAAAAAAGACTCAAACATATCAAACTCAGGCTCAAGGAATGGAACAAGAAGGAATATGGCAATATTTTTGAAGCAAAAAGATCTGTTGAGGGAAAAATGTAGGAACTCAACCAAACCCTTATCATGGAGGGTTTTGATAAAGATAGAAGTGATCAGGAAACCAAATATCATCAAGAATGGGAGAACTTATGTAAACAAGAGGATATTTTTTGGAGGCAAAAATCTAGAGTGCAATGGCTAAAAGAAGGAGAACGTAACACTAGATTTTTCCACAGATCCACTATGGCGAACAGAGCTCACAACAGGATTTCTTCGATCAAGGACGAGGGAGGTAACCTTCTCAATTCTCATGAAGAAATAGAAGCAGTGTTGGTTCAGCACTTTCGTGGTATTGCACAGGAAACCTGTTCAGATAGAGAACAATCCATCAGGGGTATATCAAGACATATACCTAAGCTGGTTTCCAGAGAGGACAATTTCAACCTTAACAGACCAGTGTCGGAAGAGGAGGTTAGTGAGGTCCTAAAAGAAATGCAAAATGGTAAGGCACCAGGCCCGGATGGATTCAATGTAGATTTCTTTAAAGCTTGCTGGAATATAGTAAAACAGGACATTCTAAACGTTGTGGAAGACTCCAGGAGGGACAAGACCATATTGAAGGTGCTTAATACAACCTTTATCTCCCTGATCCCTAAACATGATTTGGCTCAAACTCCTGATAGGTTTAGACCGATTGCCTTGTGTAATGTTGTTTATAAGATAATATCCAAAGTTGTGGCCAATAGACTCAAACCTCTTCTTCCTACCCTGGTGTCGGTTGAACAATCTGGTTATGTGGAAGGTAGGCAAATCCTTGACAACATTATTCAAGCTCATGAGGTGGTGCACTCACTAACAATCAATAGGAAAGATGGAATGATCATGCAATTGGATATAGCCAAAGCTTATGATAAGCTAAACTGGACCTATATCAGAAAAGTTCTCATTGCTTTTGGGTTTGATCATAACTGGATCAGATGGGTAATGGCCCTAGTAACTTCTCCCAGTTTTTCCATTCTTGTTAATGGATCTCCCTCGGAGACTTTTATTCCTTCAAGAGGCCTCAGGCAGGGAGATCCACTCTCTCCCTTTCTCTTCATACTCATGATGGAAGGGCTGGGTCGATCTATCAAGCATGCTAAAGTTGTTGGGAAAGTCAAAGGTATCCAACTTTCTGAAGATGGTCAGGCCTTAACACATCAACAATTTGTTGATGATACCATGCTGTAGGGTATCCCCACGGTCAAAGAAGCTCTAGCTTATAAGAAAATCCTGAGAGACTTTTCCATGGCTTCAGGTATGGAAGTTAATCTCTCCAAATCTAAGATTTTTTTCTTTAACACTCACATTGCTATTCAGAGAAATATTTCCAGAATTTTGGGCTTTCAAAGGGAGATCCTCCCTTCAAAATATTTGGGAGTTCCTCTAACGGCCAAACCTTTACACAAGAGCATCTGGGAACCAGTGATTAACAAATTGTAAGATAAAATCAGGAATTGGACCATTAGAGCATTAAATTTGGCTGGTAGGTTGGTGCTAACCAAGGTTATCCTACAATCAATCCCAGTCTTCATGCTATCAACTCTCCCAACACCTAAAGGGGTCTTGCATAAATTCAGAACCATACAAAGAGACTTTCTTTGGGGCAAGGTGGAAAAAAAAAAAATGGGCCTTGGTAGCATGGGAAAAAATATGCAAACCTAAAAACTAAGGGGGGCTTGGATTGGATGATCCTGAGATTCTAAGAAAGGTTTTAGGAGCTAAATAATGGTGGCGATGGGTAAAAGACCCAGAGGCTCAGTGAGCAATGATTTGGAAAGAAAAATATGCCAGCACTTGGCAAAACAATGATCTAATAAGAATGTCAAGATATAGAAAGGGATCACACATTTGGAATAAGGCATGGGATAACCGGGGCTTAGTCCAAGGAAACAGCTTCTGGGAAATCAGAGAAGGAAACCTAGCCCTATTCTAGGAGGATAGATGGAAACAAGAACCTATCTTGTTAAAAGAAGATTTGAGGGATCTCAAGGAAGAGACAGATACCAAAGGGTTATCTAAAGTAAAAGACTTTTGGGATCAAACCAACAGTATTGGAAAATGGAGAACCTGGAGGAACTTTGATTTTAGGGATGACAACCCCCTGAAGGCTAAAGTAGAGACTCTAAAAAAAATGGTAGAACAAAGGAAGATTTTGAGGTCAGAGGGGCAAGACCAGCTAAGATGGGGCAACAATAATGAGGGTGCCTTTAATCTCAAGGAAGCAAAACTCATTCTCCTTGACCTTAACTCACAAGCTCCAGATAAGATTTGGCAAGACCTATGGAGACATCAAGGCTGGATGAAAATTAAACTCTTCATGTGGCTGGTTCAGCATAGGAAAATTCTGACCTGGGATAATATTAGGAAGAGGGGTATCCTGGGGCCTTCCAGATGTCAGCTCTATGAAGCCCAAGAGGAAACTATGGAGCACCTTCTCAACAATTGCATTTTCACCTCCAGTTTGTGGGATTCTTTTGCCACCATTTTCCAACAGATTGATAGGGACAAAGGGAGTATCATCAATACCCTAAACAAATGGAGAAGAAACTTTTCAGATAATGAAATTCTTGGCTCAGCATGGGCCATCATTCCAAGCTTCATTATTTGGAATGTCTGGAAAGAAAGGAACTGTTAGCTCTGCTAAAAAAGGGATCAAAAAGGATCCAAGTATGCCCCAAAAGTCTTCAAAATCCTCTTGAGGATCATTCAAAGTCAAAACCATCACAAGAGGAGAACCCTTGGAAGGGCAGAAATACACTATCGAGAGACCTAAAACACTCTAAAACCACAAAAAAAATCCACAGGTGCAGGCTTAAACAATGGATGCACGACAGCCATTCGATCTCGCCAATCAATGGCCCAGATCTAATCAGCGGATCACAGATTGGGAAGGCTAGGGGGCAGGGCCTTTACATATAGCGATATGCGATTGCGATCAGATCGCATCACAATATCTCATCGGCGGAGGTAAGCTGGCAGGGTAAACGTGGATCAAGTGCGACTGCGATTTGTGATCAGCGATGAAGGATCGCTATCGGAGCGCCCACTTCGCATCGCAGGATCGCAAATCGGCGGATCGCATGCGACGCTTCACCAAGCGCCAGAGGGCACCTACATATTTGCGATGCGATAGCTGGACCTGATGGTTATATAGCACTCTATTGCATGTTATTTCAAGTCCGCGCTAAAGCCGTTTTCAATGGTTTTCGGTGCATTTTCGTTGTATAAACAAAATACGAAGGGACCTTGGGGCAGTGCAACATGCTACAGCGACATGAAGGGCAGACCCGATAAAGGAATTGGTCATGTTTATGGACCTTTGAAGTCTGAAAAGGATAGCGATGAGTGGGATTCAGAAGTACTACAGTGTTTTCACTGTTTATGACCCGAACAACCACAACAACAAAAAAACATTCACGGCTATCATCTGAAAGGGACTGGTACAGGGATTTCATAGGCATGATAGCCACTCCATTGCTGGTTCAGGCGGCAAGCCATCCTTAGAGGAGTCTTGCAGTCATGTTACATACCAGAAGAAGGATTCGGCAGAAAGACAGCGGCCAGAAAATAGAGCCCGGAAAGGGAAGGAGAAGGGCCACTGCACACCTCATCCCAAATCAAACAAAATCATGGAACATTAACAGTCCTGCAAGTGCAGCAGTCATCCTAACAAACATAATGGGGCATCTTTGGCATGAGAGAGCTCCCAGGCATCATAGCAGGCTGCCCAAAATATCTGAATATGGTCATTCCTCTGTCAAAAGAGGAAAACCTCCGAGCCATGCTTGCCTATTGAGGGAATCAAACAGTTAAGGGACAGATCAAACAAGTCTAAGACTCCGAGCCTTCTAGAAAGCTCAGGAGCATTGTAAAGGGCCTATAAAAGGTAGAAAACTACATGTAACAAGGGTTCAACTTCTAGAGACTCATGAGACTTTGCTACTCAAGCTTCTCATCTTCATTTTTAGTAATACAAGCTTCTTTTGTTGTTACATGTTTAATGTCCATTTCTCTCCTATTCTATGCTTGCACTTGAACAATTTGTTCAGGTTTTCTGTGTGTTTAAGGCCAGATAACTATCATCTTATCTCTGCTTTGATACATTAGATTTGCAAGCTTCTCTGCTGCCTATGGCTAGCCATTTATATGTGTGATTATATATGCATCTGCCAGTATAGTCAGTAAGTTCATTTGCTGCCTGTAGCTAGCCATTCATATAGGTTCATGTATGCAATCTGCTGGCATAGTCAGTGTTCTCCATCTATCCATTAAATCTACAAACTATTGAGCATTAGCAGTCTAAAGCCTTGTGTTATTGGGGGTGTTCATGCATGTCTTGGGTAAAAACATAGTTGAAATGGTTATCTGGCTTGATCCAAACCATCATTTATTCCAATAGTTCAGAGAACAATATTAAAGATCATATGTTACCAGGCATCTCCGATTTACAACCTCGGAGAGTTTCCTGGAGTGATAACATAATTGGCGCCGTTGCCGGGGAATGGAAACTGAAGCTCAGCTTCCCTGGGAAATGACATAGACCCAAATTTGATGATAGACAAAGTCTGGGCACATTTTTGGTTGTAATCATCTATCTGGCGACTCTACTGGAGGCCGAACCTCTTGGTGACTCCACTTCATAATTCTGGCTCAGTTTGTGAGGCATACTCAGAGAAATCCTCAGAAATCGCAAGCTGACCCAGTACCTGACCCGGAAAAGACCATCAAGGAGAAGAAAGTATCGCAGAAAGGAGCATTGGGTTCAAGTAAACCTAAACAATATTCTATATCTCTTCAAGAAGATCCTTCAATAGAACAAATACATGTTGAGAGTACAGATTCTAATACTAGCAGTGAAGAAAAGCCCTCAGAAATTCATAAAGCTCCTTATTCTTTAGTTTCTCCTTTTGTTGTTAGCCCAAAGGGAACCTCGCCTCCTATTCACCATACTCCTTTGGTCTCGTCAATCACTCCTCCGCCTTCTGTCATTCATACTTCTAGTACTCTTTTAGTCACCACAGTTATGGCAAGTCTGCAAGCACCCACCAAAATGGAAAGAATCATAGCCGCTAGGTATGGACCTCTAATACTTCCCACTCCTTTGAATGCTATGCCCACTGGAGAATATCAGAAGTATATGCCTAAGTTCACTGGGACTGAAGGTGTCACTACTGAAGAACACCTTGAGTCATTTTATAGCTATGCTGATAATCTGGATATTAGTGAAGATGATGTGTGGATGAGAGTCTTTATCCAAAGCCTAGATGGGGAGGCTAGGAAATGGTTCAGAAAACAAGCCCCAAGATCTATAGCGGATATCGAAGCTTTAGATGATACATTCCTAAAACATCAGGGAGATAAAAAGGACTTGCTATACTATCATATGGAGTTTGGGAACCTGAAGAGGGAAAATGCAGAATCCTTGCCCGATTTTAATAAAAGATTCAATCGTATGTATAGTAAGATACCAGCTGAGGTAAAGCCTACCCCCACCTCTGCCAAACTTTCCTACGCCAGTGCCTTTGACTCTGATTTATGTTTGTTGCTAAGAGAAAGAAGATGCACTACCCTAGCTGAAATGCAGGATGTGGCACTAGAGGTAGAATCTAACATTATGGCTGCAGAAAAGCTCAAAAGTCACGCTGATAGAAGGAGGCAGAGAGGTGAGGCTTCTTCTTCCTCTGCTTCATCTTCAGATACCAAACTTGATAAAATGACTAGAATGATCGAGTCATTGGCTGCTAAAATATCTAAGCTGGAGGTTGAGCAGAACTCTGGGAAGGCGAGGCTCCCAAATACATTTTCTCTAAGAAATTCAAATCCATTCAGAAGAACAAATGAGCAAATGCAGATCATTCAGAAGGGTAAAGAAACTAACGAGGATCAAAGAGTTAAAGCTCCTTTCCAAAATGTAGTCATGGAGGAGGAACAGATTGAAGATGAGGATGAAATTCACTGTATGGAAGATAAAGGCAGTGATGCCTTTTTGACATTGGCTGCATACGAAGAGTCTTTGCTGCAGGAGCAAGACAGTCAAAGGTGGGACAGAGAGGCTATTCTACAAACTGAGGAGCAGCAAAGATATAATTTGAGGTCAAATGCAAATAATGTCAAGGAGAATCCTGCCCAAAAAGTTTCCATCCAAACAGAGACCCAGAATAGCAGACAGAGAAGACCAGCAGCTGATCCAGTCATCCTCAAAGCACCAGTTCAAGAGGTAAGAGGTTCTGACAAGTTACCTCTCTCTTTCAGCTTTGAATCAGAAGTTCAGAAGTTAAAAATATATGTGCCTCTGATAGAACTGGTGAAGAGTGAAGTGTTTAGAAAGCCTATCCTTGAAGCTCTTAAGTTGAAAACAACACAAACCTCCAGTGACTTTGTCAATTTGCAAGACGATAGGCATACAGTTGTGCTAAGCCCAATGACTGAACCTGCCAATGATAATTCTCCATCTTTTTATGTCTCCTTGACCATTCATGACAAAATTCTCCACAACTACCTCCTAGATACATGTGCCAGTCACAATCTGATGCCTAAAACTGTCATGGAAGAGTTAGGTCTTGACATCACCATACCATATCATGACCTATTCTCATTTGATTCAAGAAAGGTGAAATGTCTGGGATTGATTAAATATTTAGCCATTACCCTAACCCAGCTGCCCATGAAGAGCATAATGATGGATATTGTGGTGGCAGATGTCCCTCCTAAGTTTGGCATGCTGTTGTCCAGAGGGTGGATTAAGAGACTAGGTGGGACATTGCAGAATGACCTATCTTATGCCACTGTCCTAGTTTTCGGAGGAGAAAGCAGGAGATTGTATAGAGAAGCACAGCTGGCATATATCATCAGTGATGAAAAGAATCCTTCTAATCATCCCATTTATGTGGTGGACACTGATTTTGGAGCATGTATCCTCCAAATTGAAGAATCTCAGAAGGCCTCGTTGCAGCTTAAGAAACCAATTCAGGTTGAGGGGGAGCAAGCAAATCAGGTTTGGGAGATGTTCTTTGATGGAGCATGTTCTAGGGAGACTGCAGGAGCAGGGGTGGTGCTGATATCTCCAAAACAAGAAAGCACACAACTATCTTTTAAGCTAGCCTTCCAAGTCACCAATAATATAGCAGAGTATGAAGCTCTGATACTGGGCCTTAATGCAGCAAAAGACAGAGGAATCCAGAATCTGAAGGTATTTGGAGATGCTGATTTGATCATTCAGCAAGTAAATAAAACATTTCAAGCAAAGCACCTAAGGCTGAAAGCATACAGAGATGAGGTATGGAGGATCAGAGATTCTTTTGATTATTTCTGTATTTCATATATTCCTAGAGCCAAAAATCAGCTTGTTGATTCCCTTGCTGTGTCTGCTAGTCTATTTATCCCTCCCATGCCTCCCAGACTAGTTTATGAAGTCCAAATGAAATATAGACCATCCTTGCCTGATAATGTCTAGCATTGGAAAGTTTTTGATGATGATGATGAGATAAATAGGTTTCTGCAAGTCATTGATGAATTTTCCGAAATGAAAATTGACCAAGAAAATGAAGCCTTGCAAGAGACCCCCCAATCCCAGCTTAGAAACAAAATTGGCAAAGATAGCATTGTCCAGCTTCCCAACAATCATATTCCTAAGGGTCTAATTCCTCTAGAAAGACTGTTTGACCAAAACGATGTACCTTATAAGGCTGCCCAAAAAGAAGATCCATCTGCAGTCTGTCAGCATGATATAGGGAGTCCAGGTCAGCCTAGGTACATAAATCTGTCTTCTCATCTATCTGTTGACCAAAGTTCTGAATACTGCAAATTAATGAAGCAATTTGCTGATGTCTTCGCCTGGGAATATAGTGACCTGAAAACATATGATAAGAATATCATCCAACATAAAATCCCTTTAGAGAAAGGCACCATACCTTTCAAACAGAAGCTGAGACCAATAAATCCTATGCTCCTCCCTCTGATTGAAAAAGAAATAAAAAATTTGTTGGCTGCCAAAATCATAGTCCCTCTCAGATATTCCAAGTGGGTAGCCAACCTAGTAGTGGTGAGGAAGAAAAGTGGAGAAATCAGACTTTGTGTTGATTTCAGAAACTTAAATAAATGCTCCAAGAAAGACAATTATCCTCTACCCAAGATGGAGCACTTGCTGCAGAAGGTCTCAGGAGCCAAAGTGATGTCTTTCCTGGATGGATTTTCAGCGTATAATCAGGTTTCTGTGCATCCATATGATCAGGAGAAGACTACATTTACCACTCCTTGGGGTACCTTTATGTATTCCAAGATGCCTTTTGGGTTGATGAATGTTGGAGCCACCTTTCAGAGAGCTATGGATATAGCATTTGTGGGAGAGAAGGATAAATTTGTCCTTATCTACCTTGATGATATAACAGTATACTCCAGCAGCCATCAAGACCATGTGCAACATTTGAAGAAAGTGTTTTTGAAGTGCAGAAGGTTTGGGATTTCAGTAAATCCTAAGAAGTCACAGTTTGCTTTAGAAGAAGGCAAGTTGTTGGGACATATTGTTTCTGCTGCAGGTGTCCGAATTGACCCAGAAAGAGTAAAAGCGATACAGACCTTGTCTGTCCCGAGATCGAAGAAGGACATCCAGTCCTTTCTGGGCAAGATTAATTTTGTAAGGAGGTTTATCCCAAATTTTGTAGAACTTGTGAAGCATATTACCTCTATGTTGAAGAAGGGGTCAGAGATCAAATGGAATGGTGTAGCAAGAAAATCATTTGAGTCCATTAAAAAGGAAATTATGGAGGCTCCCACTTTAATCAGTCCAGATTACAGCAAGGAGTTCCACATATTTTCTTTTGCCTCTGACGACACCCTTACAGCAGTCTTATTGCAAGCAGATGAAGAAGTGTTACACTAAAAAATGTCACCATGGCTATTTACAGTTAGTATGGCTCTATCAATAGTCATGCTATCCTCTTAGGCAAGTCTTATGCCTCTTCTCTCCATGTCAAACTCCAAAAAGAGAGAAAGTCTTTATAAATGTATTTATCTCTGGGTACGCAGGTTCTCTCAACCTTACCTGCGGGTACGCACCCAATGTTCACAAAAGCTGCGTCTTTGGACGCTCTGTATGTAAAGGGGCAGGTGCGTCCCCCTGTAAAGGTCAAAATGCGCAAGTTTCATCTTTAAAAAGTTACTTGTGGTCATTTCTAGAGCATTCTAGAAGGTTGTTCGACGTGTATTGAGCGCCTCCATATGGTTCATGCACCCCTACCAAAGAGGAACTTATCCCATCAATAAGGGAGCTATCCCATCCAAAGAGGGGATTATCCCATTGATGGTGGACCTGATTAACTTCCTCTTGAGCACTATAAATACAGGCATTGGGCCAGAAGGAGGAGAGGTTGGAAGCTATACATTTCTATGGGTAGATGCTGCTGGAATTAGGACTCCCATTTAGAAGCTTGTGAGGAGAGATTGCCATCTTTTCTTGTTCTATTTGGAAGTGGGTGAGCTTTGTCAAAGTAAAGGAGAACTCTTGATGGACCCTGGGAGGGACTTGCACAACACCAAGGCTCAGGTTGTATTTTTTCCTTTTGTTACCTATTAATGCAAATGAGTCCATTCTTCTCAATAACTTGTTATTTATGAGTTGTTTCATGTACTCCTTGGTCTATGTGTTAAATATGTTTTATTCTATGAGATTATCAAGTGCTATTTAATCGTTTGAATGTTAGTGGATGCAGGTTTCAAAGTGAAGGAGGAGCTCATCCGGATCAGCGAAGCTGGACTGCTACAATAGCGTTGGATTATAGGTAGGATCTAAACACTTGATTTCCCATATAGTAAATGCATGTTTAGAGAAGGATTGCTCTTGTTTGTCTTGTTTGTCACTAGAGAGTCTTAGGCTCCTAGGGAGGTTGGTTGTGTCCGCACAATCGACTCTTTCCGCCTGACAAATTGGCGACTCCACTGGGGACTCCATTGATGTGAAAGTCTTTTCCTTTGTATGAACTTTGCTCTGAGAAAATTGGTTTATTTTTCTGATTTTTGGCTCTGTGACTTTGTTTTTGGGTGGGTTAGCTTAGGGTTAGATTCATTTTAGTTTTTCTTGAATTTTCCAGTAGGACGCACCCTCTGAGTATTGCACAGTGCGTCCCTGGACGCACTGTCGCTGTGTGCACAGAGCGGGCCCGCACCTGTCTTAACGGGTTGCCTGCGTCCCCTGCTAAAATTTGAGAAAATTCCATTTTTTGCATTTTTTCTCTTAGATTTTGCTTTTTCTTAGTTTTTACTGCCCAGATCCATTAGTCTCTTGTCAAAGATCTTCACCTGAACTTGTTTCGATAGCATTGAGTGTTTTAGTGGATTTCATAGAAGTTTAAGCCCTAGGGTTTGATTTTTGAGTAGGTCTTGTAGTGACTTTGGCGGTAGAAGTTGTCAAGCCTTAGATCTCTCTGGTTTTGTCAGCATTCTTAGAAGTCAGACCTGTCATAAAGTCTACCTGTGAGAGCAACTTACCTTTGATTGGTCTCTTGGGCAAATTTCGAAGTGCTTGTTGATTAAGTCTTGAATTCCATTTTACAAAAAGAACAAAAAGATTTGAGTTTTGTTTTGACTAGTCTTTTGATTCTGCATTAGCTGGTCCTTGATTTGATTTTGGTCAAGTAAAACAACCTAGAATCATCTTTGTAGGCTTTTGCCTCGTTAGGTTTGCTTAGAGTAAATTTCTTTTGATTTGCTTGTGAGTCAAGTTTTCATAGATTTTATAGCTTTTGAGATTGATTTTCGTTAAAATAGATTTATATGCTTTATTAAAAAGAGAAAATACAAAAACATCTCCTTTGAAAAGTTTTGTTTCAAGTAGCTTTGAAGAGTTTTGAAAGAAAAAGAGTTTTTCGTGCACGTAAAGAGTGGTCATGTTTGTATGCTTGAAAAGATAAAGAGAATTGTTTCTTTGATTGTCTTTACTAAGAAAGTTGTTTTCTATAAAATTTGCATCTCTCAACTCTCTTAGTTAAGAATTTCATTGAAAAAAGGAAAGTAGCGTAAATCATCTTAGGTGCATCTTTGTAGTGGTTTGAGTCGAGTCTACACACCATTGGTTTCACTTCCGCTACCTTTTGTCTTTAAGAAAAACCATAAAATTAACGCTTAAAGTAAAATCAACGTAGTAACTTTTATTTACTAGGGCTCTGAAACACCAATTTAGATCAGGCTAGTGTCTTGGAGTAGGTGAGTAATTAACTCTCCAAGACAACAAAACCAAACAAGTAGCTTATCTTGTGATAGAATAAATCCAATTGTCTCATTTGTACTCTGGGAAAGCTCCTCTTAAAGGAGAAGCACGAGCTCGTGTCCGAACCAGTGAGGGGATCAATCCCCCCTCGTTGGGAACGACGCCAGACACGCACGTATTACAAACGGTAAACCTCGGATTAACCATTGTCGAGGAGCCAGGGGTCACTTGTCGGTAAACCTTGGATTATTGTCAAGGAACCGGCAAGGGGATTGAGCTTGATACTCTGCCCTTGCGTGCTGTCGGAGTGTAGACTGTTCCCCCAGGTGCATTTGTTGCGGTTGGTAACCTTAGTGACCATTATCTTTAGGATTCTACCGAGGTGACGGTGGAGGGAAGATCCCACTGTACCTGGAGCAGACGTCGGCTAGACTCACTTGGATTTTCCGGGGGGTTCACTTCACTCGAGACGGTTAAAGTGGAGGAACTTGTGCCGGTCTATTCATTAAGCAGGTTGTCGGGGTAACTGTTCCACCCGCCACTTCTGTACTGAATCCGGCGATGTTGGGCTTCATCACCAACTAGCGCTTTCGGTCTGGAAGGCTACTGTTTGTGCTTGGTTTGACGCCCTAGATTCTTTAGGCGTGTGATTCAAATTTGTTTGGTTCTTTAGAGACTTTAGGTGGTTTGATTTGAGATTTTACTTTGTTTTCGTGTGTAGTAGTTAAAAGTTTTTAGCTGTGGCGGAATTACCGAGACAGTCCCGTAGACTTCGGGGCCAGTCTCCTGAAGTTGTTTCTGTGGCCGAATTGTTGAGAAGATCCTGTAGACTTAGGGGATCACCTCCTCGAGACGACCCCGGTAATCTAGAAGGGTTGAAGGTCCTTGTAACTCCTCCTAGTGGCAGTAGAGTAGGTTCACCTGAAGAAGGAGAATCTTCCTTGGTAGTCCATTCAGATTACCAAGGCTTAGAGACAGGTTATAATCCCGAAGCTGTTACAGTTTCTGAGCTTGTTGGTAGTTTTTCGTCTGCTAGTGATACAGGCGAAGAACCTGAAATATCTGAACCTGTTACTCCGACTTCTAGTGTTCCAGATTCACCGAGAATAGAAAGAGTTATCACCGAAAATCTTCCTACTGGTTTGATTGCTATCGAAGAACTTGCTCCAGAGGAAGAAATAGGCGTCTCTAACCTTGAAGATCAACTTACTATTGATCTAAGGGAGCGTGAATCTATCTTTTACAGTCCTCCTAGAAGTACTACTTGGTACCTTTCGTTAACCAATTATTTAGACAACTCAGGGGTAGGTTTTTCTACACCTCGTACTCCTTTTCCACCTGGAGGTATTTATACTCCTGTAAATATGTCTGGTCAGTCGTCCGTGTTTACTCAAAGTCCTGAATCTTTCTTACACGGCGGTCCTTCTGTTCCCACCGGGTATCAATCACTTTCTGGTACCTTTGCGGGGGCATCTCCTCAACCCATTGATCATGGGTTATTAGCTGGAAACAGTGGTAATATACCATTGGGTGTAGGAGACATTTACATGATGTCAGGTTCAGTTCCCGTTTCCCAACCTCAAGGTGGCCAATTACCGCCTGGGGGGCAACCTCAAGGTACACAAATCGTGTCTGGGGGGCAACCTCAAGGTCAGTATGCACCTATGGTGCAATACATGCCTCAAGGTCAACCCCAGCCTCAATATGTACCCCAGGGTCAACCTCAGTATCAATATCAACCTCAAGGATGGCAACCCCAAGGGTATCAACCCCAAGGGTATCAACCTCAAGGGTACCAACCTCAAGGTCAAGGTCAACCCCAGTATCCGTATTTACCTCAAGGTTATCAACCTCAAGGTCAATACTCGAGTCAAGGTTATCAACCACCTCAAGGTCAGTCATATGTTCCAAGTATGGGAACTGCACCTTACAATTATCAATCCTATCCTCAATCCGGTTATGGATCTCAGTATCCTCAACCTGTTACGGGTCAATACCCCGGAATGTTAGTGTGGGATCCATCACAGGGTCAACAGGTGTTGCAGCCAAGTATACAGTTGGTACCTCAAGCTGGACAACCCGTAGTTTCTGGTCCACCCCAGCAACCGCAACCTGTCCAGTCAAATGTTCAAACTTCTGTAACTTCGGTAGTTACTCAGCCGCCAATTGCACCTAGTACTCCATCTCAAACGGCTGCTGCAACTACCGCTACATCTGCCGCACTTACTTCTGGAGTATCGACAGCTCCGGTTTCTACTGTCTCTGTAACCACTCCTCAGACATCTTTACCGTTGTCTGGATCTACGATTCAAACCACGGTCCAGATGCCTACAGGTCAGCCTGGTATAAGTACGGTTGTCACTACTCAACCTCAATTTGTTCAACCACCGTACCAGGGACAGTACCAACCTGGGCAAGCTGTCCAACAGCCGGTTTACCAGTATCAACCGTATCCTGGGTACACTTATCAACAACCTCAACAACCCCAGTACGGTCCGGTTAATCCTGGTTTTCCAGGAGGATATAATATCCCAAATGCGACTCCTGTTCCTAGTTATCCTGGATATCCTCCTCCTGGGACTGGTCTTGTGACCCAGAGTTTTAGAGATCCTAACCGGCAGTTACCGTTTATCGCAACTTTGGATTTACCAGACTTGACGCGCCTAACGAACGATCCAATTCAATATCTTCAGTTCTGGCCGCCAATGCCAAATAAGTTGCCCAGTGATATACCCAAGTTCGAAGGTAAGTCTGGAGAGGATCCGTCCAATCATGTGATGACTTACCACCTCTGGTGTGCTTCAAATTCTATCTCGGATGATTCGATCCGCTTACGTCTTTTCCAGCGTACACTCATTGGTCTCGCGGCCAAGTGGTACATTGAGTTACCACGGGCCTCTTTTTACAATTTTAGCCAGTTAGCTACCTCGTTCTTAACTCACTTTCAGTTGCCGGTCAGATACGATAACGGCACGGAGTTATTAACTTCACTAAAACAATCGACGTCCACGTATATTTCTGATCACATTCATGAGTGGAGACGTCGAAGAAGGTTAGTGAAAGTTTTTATCCCGGACCAAATCTTAGCTGAATGGTTTGTTAAATCATTATTACCGAAGATTACTGAAGATGTAGCTAAGGCCGGAGTAGTTACTGAGGAGCAAGTCATTGCTCAGGCGCAATACCTTGACTTAGTTTACACTCAGTCGGGTACGTTACACGAGAAGATTCCGGATCTTCCAAAATCGAATCAAATCGCTGCTGCTCCTTCGGGATCTCATGCCGCTGATGGTATGATTGGTATCGTGAATACAAAGAGCAAGAAGAAGTCTTCCAAGGCTTCAACTACTCCTATAATCACTTTGCCCGATTCCCCGACAGGAGAGTCTTCTCCTGAACTTACCGCCGATATTCACGCTGTAGAGTCATCTACGGCCAAATCAAAAAACGGTGGAAAGAAGAAAGGAAAGAAGAAGGCTAAAGCAGACAAGGCTCCGAAGGAGAAAACGGAAAAGTCGGAAACCAATGACGAAAAGCGCAAACCTCGATATCCTTGTCTTATTTGTGAAGAGGATCATTTTACGAGAGATTGCCCTCATCGGGCCGAGGTTGTGAAAATAGTCAAAGGTTCTCCCACTCCTGCTGTGTTAAAAAATCCATTTCCGGAGCAGGAGAATAAGATGATAGGTTCTTCCTCGAATGCCAGTGAAGAACCCATTTTGATGATGTCTCATGTGAGGATTGCGACTCGATCGCAAGATTATGGTAGTAAGAATCCTGTTGATGGTAAGGAAGCAGAATCTTCTCACTCTAACCCATCAACCTCAGCTCCTGGTTCCGATCCACTACAGATCGAGAAACCTAACCCGGATCTAGTAATCAAACCGCCCGCCAAGGGTGTACTTCGAAGGTCTGCTTTCAATCCACATGCGAGAGCAGCCCAGAATTACAACATTGTTGAGGACTTAGCTGTTTCACCCTCAGCAATGTCGGCTTTAGAAGTGCTGCAATCATGCCCAGCACAACGAAAATTACTTTTGTCGGCTATCGGAGCTGTTGATGTTCAGGACCCGAACCTGATAATCTTCGATCTAGAAAATAGTACACCGCGTCTACCCCATCAAATGGCTTTCCAAATTCCAGTGATAGTCAAAAACAGGCCTATTCATCGGACTGTGATTGATGAGGGAGCTTCTACGTGTATTATGTCGATTCAATGTTGGAGATCGCTTGGTTCTCCTTCGTTGAACCAATCCCCGACCATCCTTAAGGCCTTTGATGGCCGTGGGTTCCGTCCGTTTGGTATTCTACAGGAATTGCCTATAGGGGTAGAAGGTAAAACCGTTAGTCTGGATGTGGAGGTGGTTGATGCCCCTCTAGACTACAACCTTCTTTTGGGTCGAAGTTGGTCATATGCTATGACAGCGGTCGTTTCATCGGTCTTCAGAGTAATTAAGTTTCCATATAACGGTAAGATCGTGACTATTGATCAGCTGACATACTTTTCATCCGACCCAGCCTCTTCAGAGAGTATCCAGCATGTCGGTAAGACGACAATCCCTTATAGGGACGTTGGCGTAGGTTTAGTTAAAGATTCCGGTTTACTGGGAACTTTTCCTTTCCCTCCAATCAACGCAGACCCTTCATTTGCATCAATTCATATGATTACATCAGAAAACATTATTTATGATGATCCTTGGATTGTCCCATCTGAATCTGAGATAGACTCATTCGGTGATGCTATGCCTTTGAGTCCATATGAAATTGCTTATGAAGCTGTCATGTCTTTTACCGACTCGCGTTCAACCGAAATCGACCAAATGAATGTGGTCAGTGAAGAATCACTTTTCACCTCAACCTTAGAACGGATAGCGTTTCCCGAAGTCGTGTCATCTGACGAACAACTTCGCGAAATCCTAAGTGTAGACGATCTACCATGGGAAGATCTCCATCACAGATCTTCGTTTTTACCTAAGGATGATGCTTTTGAAAATGATTTTTCATCTATCTTTACCGCTGAATATGTCAAAGACGCTCAGGATCCAACGAAACATTCTGATTCAGAGTTGAATTTAGGGAATATTTCTCGTACTATTCCCATTGATATTTCAGTGAAGCCCGGAATTGAGGAGAACATTCATATAGGTGCCGCATGTACAGAAGATGAAATCCAAACTTACAAGGCCCTATTCCAAGAATTCCGCGATGTGTTTGCCTGGTCTTACGAGGAAATGCCGGGAATCGATCCTGCCATTGTTGTTCATGAAATAAAGACCTACCCGGATGCTAAACCCGTCCGGCAACGGTTGCGTCAGATTCACCCTCGGAAAGCGGCTGCGATTAAAGCAGAAGTCGAAAAGCTGTTGAAAGCAGGTTTCATTTATCCGATCCCGTTAACGGATTGGGTATCGAATATTGTTCCGGTCAACAAGAAACAAGGAACAATAAGAATCTGTATCGACTATAGGGATATAAATCGAGCTTGTCCAAAAGACAACTATCCTACGCCTTATATCGATCAAATTATTGATGATTGTGCCGGAAGTGAAATGTTTTCCTTTATGGATGGTTTTTCGGGCTATAATCAAATCAATATTCTACCTGCCGACCAACCAAAAACGGCATTCATTTGTCCATGGGGGACATTTGCTTATTGCAAATTACCTTTTGGGCTTAAGAATGCCGGGGCCACTTTTCAACGGGCGATGTCTTATGCATTTCATGACATCAAGCACATTGTGCAACCGTATCTCGATGATTTGCCTGCTCATTCTTTACATCGAGCTGATCACCTTGTCCACTTACGAGCAATCTTTATGAGGTGTAGGCATTATCGAATTCGGTTGAATCCCCACAAGTGTGTTTTCTGTATAGAGACGGGTCGATTGCTGGGATTTGTTGTTTCAAAAGCCGGCATTCGCGTCGATCCCTCGAAGGTCGAAGCTATCATCAAATTGCCTCCTCCTTCGAGTTTGCGCCAACTCCAAAGTTTGCAAGGGAAAGCGAACTTTTTACGCCGATTCATTCCAAACTACGCCGAGGTCACTAAAGGTTTTACACGGTTGTTGAAACAGAACGCTCAATTCTTTTGGGACGAGATTGCCCAACAATCTTTTGATGCACTTAAACACGCGTTGACCCATGCACCGTTGTTGCATCCTCCCAACTACAACCAGGACTACTTCTTATACCTCGCAGCTTCGCATTCCACCATTGGAATGGTGTTAGTTCAAGAAGATGAATTCGGAGCGGAACATGTGATATATTATCTTAGTAGGACCTTAAATCCCACTGAGCTAAAATATTCGCATGTGGAGAAATTGGCCCTGGCAGCCGTTCAAGCTGTCCAGCGTTTTCGTCACTACATTCTTCTCCGTAAAACTACAGTTATTTCGGATTGCAACCCTATGATTTATATTTTGACAAAACAACTGCTAGGGGGCAAGTACTCTAAATGGATCGTTATCCTGCAAGAGTTCGACTTGGAGTTCGAGAAGTCCAAGTCTAAGAAATCCTTAGTTTTTGCGGAATTGATGTGTGATTTCCCGCGTGCTGACACAGAAACTGTGGCAGAGGAGTCCATTGCGGACGAATCTTTGTTTCTTATCAGTACTTTAGATCCGTGGTACGGGAATATAATCATCTATCTCCAAACCCAAACCTTTCGGCCTGAAGCTTCAAAGGTGGAACGTCGAAAAATTCGGTTTCAATCCCAGCAATACAAAATTATTGGAGATACACTTTATCGCCGGGGGGCAGACTTAGTTTTTCGACGTTGTTTAACTCACGAAGAGGCTGAGAGGGTTTTGAATGATTGTCACTCTGGAGCATGTGGCGGTCATATGTCTGGGTATGCCACAGCTCAGAAGGTGTTGCGCGCTGGCTACTTCTGGCCTCCATGTTTAAAGATTGTATCATTGCAGTCCGGAAGTGCCACAACTGTCAAGTGTTTGATCGCAAGATGCGCGCACCACCTGCTCCTCTCCACCCTATAATTTTCGTTGGTCCATTCGCCAAATGGGGTATCGATTTTATTACTTGTAACCCTCACTCGGCCGGGGGGCATGCGTATATCATCCTCGCGGTTGATTATTTTACTAAATGGGCCGAGGCGATGCCTACATTCGACGCAAGCGGCAAAACAGCTGCAGTTTTCGTATTCAATCATATTATAACTAGGTTTGGTGTCCCACAAGCAATCATTACTGACCATGGGAGCCATTTTCGAAACATCATGATGACTGAGCTTACAAGCCAGCTTGGTTTGCGCCACGATAGCTCTACTCCTTATTATCCGCAAGCCAACGGTTTGGTTGAGTCTATCAACAAAGTTCTGGTTATCATGATCCGACGAACCATTGGTATTCATCGGTCGAATTGGCACAACATGTTATTTTCAGCGCTATGGGCATACCGAACCTCAGTGAAAACTTCAACAGGGTTCACTCCTTTCCAGCTAGTTTATGGCTTGGAAGCTGTGTTACCCATTGAATGCGAAATCCCATCACTTCAAATGGCTGTCGAATTACTTCCAGCTACTTCCGAAGAGGAGAAACGTTTATTGTACTTAGCTAAATTAGATGAGACTCGACGTGACGCTGCATTGGCAATCGAGACTCACGCGAAGCGAATGAAAGCTCAGTATGATAGAAATGTGACCCCTCGAAGTTTTTCGGAGGGAGACCTAGTGCTATTATATGATCAAGCTAACGATAAGCTAGGTGCTGGAAAATTCGTTCCTATGTGGCATGGACCCTACATTGTAAAGCGAAAGCTAGCAAAAGGGGCTTATGAGCTGGTAGATTTTGATGGGGACTCTTTGGGTAAACCCAGAAATGGACTTTACCTAAAGAGGTATTATGCTTAAATGGTGGGTATGGAGAATTTTTAGTTAGGTTAGGTTTTCTTTCTAGCTAGTATGTTTGTTAGTTTAGTTAGTGTGCTTAGCTTAGAGAGTGTGTTTTTCGTCGTTATTCTGGCTTATCTTGGTTTTACTCTTGATATTGCAGATGTCGACGCCTCTCCAAACATACATTGGATTTGCTGATGGTGCTTGTCGTAGTACACGGAATATCTCTTCCGCAGCTTGGGTTATCTATTCGCCCTCTGACGAGTTAGTTTCTATGCATGGGGTAAGCCTCGGTCAAACAACGAACAACATTGCAGAATACAGTGCAGTGGTTGAATTATTATCCGAATCTATTTCATTTGGAATTCGACGTTTGATAGTGAGGTTAGATTCTGAACTTGTTGTATTACAGCTTAATAGAGTATATGCCATTAGAAATCCTGTGTTATTAAGGTTGTTTTTGAGAGTGCGTCTCTTGGAACGTGAATTTGATTACATTGAATATCAGCATATTCCAAGGTCTTTAAATACATTAGCAGATGCAATTGCTTCTCGAATGTTGGACAGACATTTACGATAATCATGCAAGTAAATTTAAAAACATTTCATCACATATGTTAAACAAGATAAGCCGGTAATAGTGATATATATATAGATAGGAGTGTGTCAAAAAATATACATCGTCTTCGATCATAGGTTGAAAAACACCTTATGATCGGCAAAAATGATAAGTACAAAAAGTCAAAAATGTCACATGTGTCTACAAAGTGACTAGCCAATCACTGGTGGTGCTCCCTATACGACACCACTGCACGGGCTACCTTACACAAAAATCTCCTAAACGGTCCAGGGACTGCGACTACATAGCGCTGAAGTCTGATAGGAATATCATCTATGGTAGTCTCAGGTATATCCACCGTCAGACGCTCTAGATCCTGCTCCAACTCAGCTAGTGACTCTGCAGCCGCATCCTGTGGGGCCGGTACCGGTGCAACTGGATGTCTCCTCTCAAAAGGCCGGAGGTTGGCTGGGCGCTGTGGACCAACATCTGCATTTTGAAAATTTTTACTGTCAGTTTTGAGACGATATATATAAAAAACAAAAAAATATATATAATTTGAAAACTTGTGAAAAATAAAGTACCTCTGTCATCCCATTGTTCTCCCTGTGGAAGAACCATGTCCGGATCACCTCGAAAATCTACTCCGGCATACGGAAAGTCCTGGATCGAAAAAACCTGGTCCTCTAACCAGTGAAAATAACTATCAGGGAATCGAACAACCACCGCGCCCTCGTCAGGATGCCGGGCCATCACCGTAACCCATCGTATCAGCTTTGGCTCCCGAGGACCCAAGATATCAACAGTGAGTTGCTGAGGGATCAGCATCGGAACTCTCTCTAAGGCAAAGCTCACAACTAGAGGCCCATATCCAAAGGTCTTCAGTTGTCCGTTCTTTGCCCTAGTCAGTTGGCCCTTCATATTGGCCGACACAGCATCACACCAGTTGAAAATGGTGCCTTGGAAACAGTCAATCGCCATCCGCATTTGGGACCCGGTGGCAATATGTAAAGCGGCTGCACCGCAAATTCTGGTAACCGTGAAAGCTATAACCTTGAGTTCACGCAGAGAGATGTGTTTGATTTCTACGCCTTTCGCATGGTGTGCATTGGGTGTGCACCAATCTGCCCGGAGACTAGCAAGGGATTGGCCACCCGGCCTAGTCCCGGCTAGATTGAGTTGCTCGCCTCTATTTGGCAAGCCAGTGAGAAAGTATATGTCAGAGGGCTCTATCTCGAGCTGGTGCCCTCCGATGTAAAAGCATTGCTCTTGAACGTTCCATCTCTCAACCAGCCACTCCAAGAATCTCACCTGAGCCCTCATGCCAGGTATGGCCCAGTATTTATATAGTCCGCATGCTTTTAGGGCATCAATGGAAGGTTGATGATTAATTGCGGCTAAATCAACGTCCTCGTGCTCTCTTTCTCTCCAATCCAACATGGTGAGTGCCCTACACACCAAGAAACAAAGATTAGAATTGATTTTGGAAAATTTAAATGGTTGTTTGTGGAGTTTGGGGTTTCAAATTCCGCCTTTCGCGGGGGACGCACCCCGCGTTTAGAACACAGAGCGTCGGGACGCAGCTGGCCTGAAGGTGGGCTGCGTCCCCCGACCTTTTTCCTGTATAGGAAAAAGTCGGGGGACGCAGGTCACCCTAAGGGCACCTGCGTACCCCGCAGAGCGAACTTTGAAACCCAAAACCCCCCAAAAATCAAAACTAAAACCTAAAACACAATTTTAATCGGATGAAATTGAAGAGGAGGATGTTGTGAAATACCTGGAAGAGACGGCGTTCGATTCTGACGGTCGGATTCTCCGCAGCAACCACGGGAAGTTTTCTGCCAAAAGCCTTTTTTTCAACCTCAACAGTAAAATGGTAAAAATGACATGGTAAAAAGTCTTTTTATAGGTTTTTTGGATGAATGAATGCTAGGTTTGTTCATTTTTCACCATGAAAGGATATTTTTCAATGTATTTTTGCCTATCTTAAACAGGTATGAGTAATGTGTTGTTTTTGTGCAGGACAAAGGGATTTAGAGGGAAAATTGTCATTTTTCACGAACCAAAATATCAGAGTCATCTTTTAAGCCCTTTTCTGACTCCTAAAATATGAAAAGATTGCCGAGCGTTTCTTTTACACTCGTTAAAACGGAATTAAAAGACGGTCCCCTTATAGCTCTTTTCTGACCGTAAAATCAGGAAAAGATTGCCGGGTTTTTGTCGTTTCAAACTCGATATGGAAATAAAACGACGTGTCCTTGATCGCTTTTTACTTTTCAGGTCAGTGACACTAATTATGAAAGTACTCCTTGGTCGCAAGATCAAGCGGTTCCCCCAGGTATTATTTTATACTTTTTCGGGCTTGAGGGACACAAATCTACGAAAAAGTTCAACTTGGAGTCTTCTTAAGTTTTTCAGACTCTCTAAAATTGAAAAACGCCGAGTTTCTCCTATACTGGGCTCGTTAAACATTTCACAGTAAAGGACCTGTTCAATTACAAACAGGAACGAACCACTCCTTCCTAGGGTTCGAATCAAAACTAGGTTGGACTCATCCGAAGGATGAGCTTATAATCAAGCATATGTTATCCTCCTCAAGCTTGTTAAAAATAAAGAGGTACTTGCCAGAAATGGTGGGGGAAAAGAGAGAAGAATGAGCCTATTTGTTATCTTTTGTCTCAGAAGAAACTTTATTACCACTCTTGAACACGACACTTTTCATTCACCTGGGTTGGGAAATCCTTTACCTCACAGTTGATCAAACCACTTTGAAAGTCTTCAGCCGGGTTCCGGGGATTAACTTTGAGTCGTTTATCACCAAGCCATCTGTCGTGTCGTTATGTGTTCAAGAGGTCTGCAAGCAAAACTTTCATCTGCAAAATACTTGTCATCCATTTGACCATCCCTGAGTCAGTCCTTACAGCAACATTTCTTCAACTTGAACAATGATTTCGTGTTGTGGGCTTGCCTGCAACGGGTCGCTTTCTATCGACATCAGCACATTATCTAGAGAGATGACTTAGAAATCGTCAGTACCTTGAAGTCTGCATGCATCAATGGCAGGTTTCTCGCCTTTGACGTCAGTTTACATCATTGACTTTCGATCGAAGGATTCCGTGAAATGTTCGACATCAACTCATTCATTCACATCTCATGGATTGTACTGGGTACTTTGAGAACCATTGACATTACTGGTGGTCTCTCTCACACTTGTTAACAGTTTACATCATCGACTGGTAATCAAGTGGTTTCTACCATGTTCGACATCAACTCATTTATTCGCATGGCTAGAATCGTACCAATTCGGGAAGTAGAAATGAAGACCCTGGATCTAGTTTCCACCATCCAGGCTGCGAGGAGTTTTGTATTCATTATCTAAGTAGACTAATCATAAACAGATGGCTGCGCCCATACTGTGTCTACAAAAGTCTATGATTATGATGTACTGCAAGATCATTCCTGTATCAGAGTAGTTAGTCTGTTAGTTAAAGTTTTGATCTGAGTATGGGAATGCCTACCTCAGTGATGATATAATCTTATACATGTATTTTGTGTTGAAAATTGCAGGTTCTGACCAGGCTCTCCACGAGATAATCCTTGAAATGATAAAGCGCTTCACCCTTCCTAGATAATACAAAACCCTAATCTATTACAGGCTTCGCACTTTAGGGGGCAATCTGTTACACTAAAAAATGTCACCATGGCTATTTACAGTTAGTATGGCTCTATCAACAGTCATGCTATCCTCTTAGGCAAGTCTTATGCCTCTGCTCTCCATGTCAAACTCCAAAAAGAGAGAAAGTCTTTATAAATGTATTTATCTCTGGGTACGCAGGTTCTCTCAACCTTACCTGCGGGTACGCACCCAATGTTCACAAAAGCTGCGTCTTTGGACGCTCTGTATGTAAAGGGGCAGGTGCGTCCCCCTGTAAAGGTCAAAATGCGCAAGTTTCATCTTTAAAAAGTTACTTGTGGTCATTTCTAGAGCATTCTAGAAGGTTGTTCGACGTGTATTGAGCGCCTCCAGATGGTTCATGCACCCCTACCAAAGAGGAACTTATCCCATCAATAAGGGAGCTATCCCATCCAAAGAGGGGATTATCCCATTGATGGTGGACCTGATTAACTTCCTCTTGAGCACTATAAATACAGGCATTGGGCCAGAAGGAGGAGAGGTTGGAAGCTATACATTTCTATGGGTAGATGCTGCTGGAATTAGGACTCCCATTTAGAAGCTTGTGAGGAGAGATTGCCATCTTTGCTTGTTCTATTTGGAAGTGGGTGAGCTTTGTCAAAGTAAAGGAGAACTCTTGATGGACCCTGGGAGGGACTTGCACAACACCAAGGCTCAGGTTGTATTTGTTCCTTTTGTTACCTATTAATGCAAATGAGTCCATTCTTCTCAATAACTTGTTATTTATGAGTTGTTTCATGTACTCCTTGGTCTATGTGTTAAATATGTTTTATTCTATGAGATTATCAAGTGCTATTTAATCGTTTGAATGTTAGTGGATGCAGGTTTCAAAGTGAAGGAGGAGCTCATCCGGATCAGCGAAGCTGGACTGCTACAACAGCGTTGGATTATAGGTAGGATCTAAACACTTGATTTCCCATATAGTAAATGCATGTTTAGAGAAGGATTGCTCTTGTTTGTCTTGTTTGTCACTAGAGAGTCTTAGGCTCCTAGGGAGGTTGGTTGTGTCCGCACAATCGACTCTTTCCGCCTGACAAGAAGGCTCAGAGCATCCAGTGGCATTTTTCAATAAAACCTTAAGGGATGCCGCACTGAGGTATGATATTTTTTAGAAACAAGCATACGCTCTTATCAAGTCTTTGAAATCTTTCAGAGTTTATATTCTGCATTCCAAAGTAGTTGCATATGTACCCTCTGCTGCAATAAAAGATGTCTTAACACAATGTAATGCTGATGGAAGAAGGGCTAAATGGATTGCGAAGTTAATCGAATTTAATATAGAACTGAAGCCCACTAAGCTTGTCAGAGGTCAAGGTCTTTCCAGACTATTAGCTGAAGAAAATTGCAAAACATTGGACATGAACCTCATGTGTTCGAATTCAGAGAATGGTCAAACAGAAGAAGAGGAAGCAGCTGAACCAGGAGAAAAGCAGTCATTGACAGAGAATCTAGCTTCTTGTGATTGGTATTATGCAATAGCTAATTTCTTGCTGAAGCTAGAAATCCCTCCAGGCCTTACTCAAAGTCAGGCCAAAACTGTTAAACTCAGGGCAACAAAATATTGCATCCATGAAAATCTGCTCTATTGGAGGGACCCATCTGGAATGCTTTTGAGGTGTCTGGACAAAGAACAGTCAATGGAAGTTATGCAGCAGTTTCATTCCAGCATGTGTGGAGGACATCATTACTAGAAAACTACAGCCCACAAGATCCTCAGAGCTGGGTACTATTGGCCCACCTTATTTTCTAATGTCTTTTCATTTGTTAAATCTTGTGACAGGTGCCAAAGATTCGAAGGGAAATAGAAATTGAAGTCCCTGCCCTTAAAACCAGTGCATGCAAAAGGACCTTTTCAGCAGTGGGGCTTGGATTTCATTGGAGAAATCAATCCACATTCCAATGGCCAGCACAGATGGATATTAGTAGCCACTGGTTATTTTACTAAGTGGATTGAAGCAATCCCTACTAGAAAGGCTGATCATAATGTGGTTATGAAGTTTTTGATTGAGCATATCTTCACCAGATTTGGTTGTCCACATAAATTAGTCACAGATAATGTAGCAGCCTTCAAAGCAAAAGAATTGGTGGAAATGTGTAACTCAATGGGCATAAACTGGTTCATTCCACCTCATACTACCCTCAAGGAAATGGTCTAGTTGAATCTTCCAACAAAAGTCTGATAAGGATAACTAAGAAGTTGTTGGAGGACAACAGAAAGAATTGGGATTCTAAGCTCAACTATGCACTTTGGGCTGATAGAGTGACCATTAAAAGATCCACAGGAAATTCTCCATTCAAGCTGGTGTATGGAACCGAAGCTGTGTTCCCAAGTCAGTTAACTCTCCCTATGGAAAAGTTCCTGCAACAAGAACAAGATGAGGAAGAAGGTATGGCAAAAAGAATCACTGATTTAGCAGAGGTACATCAGATTAGAGAGAAGCTGGTTGAAAAGTCTGCAACACATCAGAAAAAGATCAAGGAAGCCTTTGACAAAGGGACAAAAACAGATAATCTTCAAGTTGGAGACATGGTCCTTAAATGGGATGCACTAAAAGAAAAGAAAGGCAACTGTGGGAAGTTTGATGCTTTCTGGACAGGGCCTTTTATCATTTCTTGGGTCCAAGGGAACAATACCTTCATGCTGAAGAGCATGGGAGGAGAAGCAGTTTTTGTTGGCCCAGTAAATGGGCGGTTCTTAAAACCTTTTTTCGTTTAAGGCTTTAAAGCCTTGTCATTGTAAATATGTTTTTCCAGTTTTTATTTTTTCTCTTTCTTTTGCAAAATAGACTCCATGCCCAATGGAACACTAGGGCGAAGATTTAATTTTGTTTTCATAGGAAAGGCATTGATCTGTGATTCTTGAAACCTCACAGGGAGGCTTTCATCCCCAAAAGGAGCCAGTGTTAGCTCCACTGACAAAGGGATCAAAAAGAATCCAAGTATGCCCCAAAAGTCTTCAAAATCCTCTTGAGGATCATTCAAAGTCAAAACCATCGCAAGAGGAGAGCCCTTGGAAGGGTGGAAATACACTATCAGGAGGCCTAAAACACTCTAAAACCACAAAAAACCCACAGGCATAGGCTTAAACAATGGATGCATGACAGCCATTCGATCTAGCCGATCAATGGCCCAGATCTAATCGGCGAATCGCAGATCGGGAAGGCCAGGGGGCACGACCTTTACATATAGAAATATGCGATTTCAATCAAATCGCATCACAATATCGCATCGGCGGAGGTAAGCTAGCAGGGTAAACGTGGATCAAGTGCGACTGCGATTTGCGATCAGCGATGAAGGATCGCTATCGGAGCACCCACTTTGCATCGCAGGATTGCAAATCGGTGGATCGCATGCAGTGCTTCACCAAGGGCCAGAGGGCACATACGTATTTGCGACACGATAACTGGACATGACAGTTATATAACACTATATTGCATGTTATTTCAGGTCCACGCTAAAGCCGTTTTCAATGGTTTTCGGTGCATTTTCGTTGTATAAACAAAATACGAAGGGACCTTGGGGCAATGTGACATGCGACAACAACATGAAGGGAGGACCTAATAAAGGAATTGGTCATGTTTATGGATCTTTGAAGTTCGAAAAGGACAGAAATAGCCGAGATTCAGCAGTACTGCAGCGTTTTCACTATTTATGACCCGAACAGCCACAACAACAGAAAATCATTCATGGCTATCATCTGAAAGGGACCGGTACAGGGATTTCATAGGAACGATAGCCACTCCATTGCTGGTTCAGGTGGCAAGCCATCCTTAGAGGAGTCTTGCAGTCATGTTACATACTAGAAGAAGGATTCGGCAGAAAGACAGCGGCCGGCAAACAGAGCTCGGAAAGGGAAGGAGAAGGGCCACTGCACGCCTCAACCCAAATCAAACGAAATCATGGAACATTAACAGTCTTGCCAGCGCAATAGTCATCCAAACAAACATAATGGGGCATCTTTGGCACGATAGAGCTCCCAGGCATCACAGAAGGCTGCCCAAAATATCTGAATATGGTCATTCATCTGTCAGAAGAGGAAAACCTCCGAGCCATGCCTGCCTATTGAGGGAATCAAACGGTTAAGGGACAGATCAGACAAGTCTAAGAATCCAAGCCTTATACAAAACTCAAGAGCATTGTAAAGGGCCTATAAAAGGTAGAAAACTACATGTAAAAAGGTTTCAACTTCTGGAGACTCATGAGACTTTTCTACTCAAGCTTCTCATCTTCATTTTTAGTAATACAAGCTTCTTTTGTTGTTACATGTTTAATGTCCATTTCTCTCTTGTTCTATGCTTGCACTTGAACAATTTGTTTAGGTTTTCTATGTGTTTAAGGCCAGATAACTGTCATCTTATCTCTGCTTTGATACATTAGATTTGCAAGCTTCTCTGCTTCCTATGGCTAGCCATTTATATGTGTGATTATATATGCATCTGCCAATATAGTCAGTAAGTTCATTTGCTGCCTGTAGCTAGCCATTCATATAGGTTCATGTATGTAATCTGCTGGCATAGTCAGTGTTCTCCATCTATCCATTAAATCTACAAACTATTGAGCATTAGCAGTCTAAAGCCTTGTGTTATTGGGGGTGTTCATGCATGTCTTGGGTAAAAACATAGTTGAAATGGTTATCTGGCTTGATCCAAACCATCATTTATTCCAATAGTTCAGAGAACAATATTAAAGATCATATTTTACCAGGCATCTCCAATTTACAACCTCGGAGAGTTTCCTGGAGTGATAACAGGAACAATATAATTTTCAAGAATGAAAAGGAGCCATCCCAATGCCTTTTTGAGCAAATCTTAAAACAACTCAAGGAAACAGTCGGCACTATTGTGCGAAATCTCCCTAAGAACCCACCTTTAGTTGTTGATTTGAAAATTCTCAGTGAGTTGGGTTTTTAGGGACTTATTCCTCAGGGACTGGATAGGACAGTATTCTACCTAGTTTCTAAGCAAGATTTCTGGCATCCTCCCCCTAAGGGCTTTTTGAAATTCAACATTGGTGGGGCTTCTAAAGGCAACCCGGGCACCGTTGGTTATGGAGCAGTGTTAAGGGATGAGAATGGAAGTGTCCTTTTCATCTTCTACTTTCATTTAGGGAAAACCACAAATAACATGGCAGAATTGATGGATATGGAGCAAGGTTTAGATTTCCTAGAACAGGATAACCGACAAAATGTGATAGTTGAAGCCGATTCTGAGTTAATCATCAAATCGGTTAAGAGGATAAGTAGGGGAACAAAGCTGGAAAAAGTCTCAAGGAACTGGAGGCTGATCCAGGCTTTCAATGGATTCAACATCAACTCCAGAGCCTTCATACAATTAGCTTTAAACATGTTCGAAGATCGGCCAATAAATTAGCGGATCTTCTGGCCAATCAAGGTGTGATCAGCACAGAGAACAGGATTGCGATGAGCTGGCAAGAGCTGCCTCAGAGTAGGTTAAAAGTGATTTTTCATGACCAGGTAGATGAAGACAAGTTCATGTTTCGGAGTAGAGCCATGGAGATGGAGTCCGGTTAATTCAGCGATTCCAGGTGGCAGCCAGTCGGGTGGCTCTGGTTCTTCAAAGATAGGTAGGTTAGCGGGAGTTTCTTCTTTCCTCAGTTCTGGAGGAGAAGACACAATGGAAGGTCGAATCCCGAGCACTCTCGGCGGTCTCAATACCATGGATTTTCTGCACGTGAACGATATACCGAGTTGGGGGCAGTTTTCCGGTGATCGCGGGCCTCGCAAGCGGGAAATGGTATTTCCGATTTTGAAGCGATTCCATACAGAAGGCTACATGTGGCGGTGGGGTCGGCTAGAATACCGCCCTCATCGCACGCTAAAGTTCAGTGATATTGGCTGGTGCGATATGATCCTCTGCCATTGGATCAAGCGAGGCGGATCGATGGCTGGGATTGATCGAGCAGGTTGGTTGTCTAGGTAGGTAAGTATCACACTTCTTAACATGGCGAATTAGTCCTCTGCCGTTGGATTGAGTCAGCAGGCTCAACAATGATGATTAAAGCGGCATGTCTGGAAGTTGGCGTGAAGCGTTAATGCTCCTTTTTCTTGGCGGGAGGAATTTTGTTACAGGCGGGAGGCTTATTGTTTTGGTTCGCTCTACAAATTTGCGGGTTGGTGGGTCTCTCGAATATGATATCTGCTTAAACTGTTGCTTTGGTTCTGATGCAGGCTTCAACTTTGTTTTGATTTTAAGAGTTTAGAGGTTGGGTTTTTAGGGGCAGGGGCTTTTGCCTCGGGCCCGTTCTCTGTTTGGTTTGTGGGTCTCTTCCTTCATCCACAATTCCTTGGGGATTGTTGTAAATTTTGTATTTTATTATTGAAATAGAAGGTCTGACTCTTGCATTAGCAAAAAAAAATATGACCACCTCTTACTTCAATATTGTAGAGAAGTTTAATGATGCCTATAAATTTGCAGCATAGAGGGTTAGGTTGGATCTTACCCTTGAAGAGAATGACGTGATGGAGTATGTGCAGGGCTAAGTAGTTGAACCTCCTGAGAATTCCAATGCCAATGTCAAATCCAAGTACAAGAAGGGTGAAATCAAGGCCAAGAAGATCATCATTGGCTCTCTTAGAGACCATCTCATCACCTATGTGTCCAAGCTGAAGTAGTCAAAGGAGATGTATGTCAAATTGGTTGGGATGTATGAAATTAAAAATCTTATACAAGTCATTTCATTGTAAATTAAACTTTGTGACATCAATATATCTAATTCTAAATCTCTAACAACTTATTTTATGAGAATGTCTCAAATAATATATCAACTTATTTATATTGGAGAAGTCATACCTAATAGAGAGCTTGTACAAATGATCCTTTGAGGAATCCCCATGTATTGGGAGACCTTAATTACAAGCATTAGTTGTACATTTGATGAAATTTTGGGAAATTATATTCAAGAGGAATCCAGGCTCATTTCTAAAGGAAGAATTTAGAGACAATAAAAGGGAGAGCATACGACCTTTGTAGCCAATGTCAAGAAATGAAAAGGGAAAAAGAAGTCCTTCCAAATTTGAAGAAGCCAACTCCAACAGTCAAAAATACTAGAAGGGACTTTTCGAAAGTCCAATGCTATAGATGTGACAAATTTGGCCACATTTCCCAAGATTGTCCTGATAAAAGAAATGCTCAAAGGCCCAACAACAATGGCAATCAAAAAAACTTCAACCATAGAATGAGAAGAGTAGGTCTTGCTTCCCATGCAAGTGTTGAAGAGGCCTACAACCCTCAAAAGAGGTCCAAGAACACAAGGTATGACAATAATGTTGCAATACTAAATATGAATACTTTCTTGTTGCTTCTCTTTCTAGCTCATCTTCGGATAACATTGAAAGTGGACGGGTGGATAGTGGGGCATCTAGACATTTCATAGGGTGTCATGAAGTCCTCTAAAATTTTATTGAGGGAGACAAACTTGAAAATTATAGTTGGGGATAATTCTACTCATCCTATCAAAGGGTCTAGTTTTGTTTCTTTTGATTTAGGATCTGGTGAAACCCTTCATCTACAAGATGTGATGTATTTGTTGAGCTTGTAGAAGAATATTGTCTCCATTTCTGCCATGGAAGAAAAATGGTTTATAATTGCATTAATTAATGGAAAAATCCTTTCTTGGCTAATAATATCTAACTTGATAGAATCCTTCACACTTGGTGTTAGAAATGAAGGCCTATACAGAGTTTTTTGATGGCGAATTCAAGTATTGGTTCATGATACTACTAATTAGTGTGAGCTTTGGCACCAAATATTTGCTCACCTTCATTAAAAGGATTTTTCTGACTTAAGCATGATGATTTCAAGGATTCCCAGGATTCAAGTTGATCATAAAGGTGTATGCAAGGGATGTGTTAGTGGAAAGAATGTCAAGGGACCATTCCCTTCTAGCAGCAAGAGATATAAAGAGATTCTTCAACTCATTCATTATGACCTTTGTAGGTCCATGTTAGTGACATCTCTTGGATGGTATCTATACTATATGATATTTGTTGATGACTTCTCTCGTAAATTTTGGATCTTCTACTTGAAGACCAAGGATTAGGATTTCAGTATGTTCAGGGACTTCAAATTTATAGTGGAAAATCAAACTGGAAAGAAGATCAAGATCCCGAGCACTGATAATGGAGGTGAATACACTTCAAATGATTTCAAATATTTCTCTAGATATGTCAAGATTAAGAGGGAGGTGACTTTTCCATACAACCCTCAACAAAATGGAGTTGTTGAGAGGAAGAATAGGTCCATTTTGGAAGCAGCCAAAGCCATGATTCATGATCAAAAGCTTCCTATGTTTTTATGGGGAGAAGCTACAAATACTATTGTATATGTCCAAAATAGGATTCCTCATCAAGCCTTGGGAGACAAGACTCCTGAAGAAGTATTTATAGGTGTGAAACCAGAAGTTGGACATTTGAGAATATTTGGCTTCCTTATATCCTTTCATGTGTAGAAAGAGAAGAGGTAGAAGCTAGAGTTGTCAGGAAAGAAAGGTATTTTTGTTGGCTATTGTGAAAATTATAAAGCTTACAGGATGTATGTGCCAGGTTAGAGGAACATTGAGTTCAATCGAGATGTGACCTTTGATGAAGATGTTTCCCTTGGAAAAGCAAGGGACTCTCATGTCTCTTCTAGCACTGGGAGAAGAGATGATATAATGGATGTAGATGTAGAGCCATCCATGCTTGAGCCTAACCTTGCAGATGAGACTATGGCACCTTTGGACCTTTTATATCCTCCTCCTTGTGATCCTCCCATGAGGAAGAGACCCTTATGTCTTTATGATACATTATAGTATGAAGAGAGACACTCAACCCCAAGAGGCACCTTTAGAGAGAGAAATAAGCCTTGTAGATATTAGGGATATTATGCATTGATGAGTGACTTCATATAATCTAAACCTTGCAAATTTGAAGAAGCAGTGAAGGAACAAGTTTGGAGAGATTCCATGGTTGAAATATATCAATCCATCATGAAAAATGATGTATGGGGGTTTGTTTTGACACCTGAGGGGAAGTATGTTGTGAATTCCAAGTGGATATCAAAAATCAAACATGCAATTGATGGTAGCATTGAGAAGTTCAAAGCGAGGTTTGTGGCTAGATGATTCTCCCAGAAAGAGGGAGAAGATTATGATGTGATATTTGCACCTATTTCCCAATACACTACCATTTGATCCATTATTTCTCTTATTGCTAATCAAGGTTGGATTCTTCATCAGATATATGTGAAGATAAATTTTATTCATGAAATACTCAAGGAAGAGGTGTACTTGGAGAAACTGTGGGGCTCTAAGGAACATGACATGGAAACCCATGTAGATTGAAGAAATCCCTTTATGGATTGAAGCAAGCCCTCAGGGCTTGGTATGCTTAGATCGATGGGTACATGATGAAGTTTGGAATCAATAGAAGCAATGCTTATCTGAACTTCTACTTCAAGGTTGTACAAGTTATTCCTTTGATTTTGGTTTTATATGTTGATGCTTTGTTCATGATAGGAGCATAGCCTTTGATCATCCAGTGTAAGAGGGAGCTTGCCTTCGAATTTAAGATGAAATATCTTGGGTTAATGCATTATTTCCTAGGCTTGGAGGTGTGGCAAAGACCTAGGGAGATTTTCCTTACACAAGGAAACTAGGTTTTCAAACTCTTGGAAATATTTGGTATGGTGGATTGCAAATCCATGGCCACACTGATGGAGACAAACTTCAAAAATTATTTGGTGAAGTTGCGGGACCAAATCTAGCGGATCCTTCTTTGTATCACCATTTGGTTGGGGCTTTGATGTTTCTGGTCAACACAAGACCATATATATGTTTTTTTATTAACACCTTGAGCTAGTTCATGGTGGAACCCTTGCATACTCACTAGGTGCCAACAAAACATGTGTTGATATATCTACATGGGATGATCAAATATGGATTGAGATATACCTTCGGCGATGACTTGAGACTACATGGATATACATATACAGACTGGGCTGGGAGTGTTACTAATAGGAAGAGCACATTAGGGTGTCTTTTAGCTTGGGATCTGTCATGATTTCCTATATCAACAGGAAGCATAAATTTCCTGCTCTTAGTATAGCTGAGGCAATATACATTGCAGCTAGTATGGCTAGTTGTGAGCCAGTGTAGTTGTCTAAGATATTTGCAGATCTATTTGATAATGTGCCTAATACAACCATGATATACTATGACAATCAAAGAAAGATTAGAATTTCAGAGAATCCAATATTCCATGACAGGTCAAATCACATTAATATCAAGTACCATTATATCAGAGATATGGTAAAGAGGGGAGTAGTGAGGCTCCAACACATCTCGATTGATGACCAGATTGTAGACATTCTCACCAAGCCGTGTAAAGCGAAGTTCTCATTCTTCAAAGATAATCTTGGAGTGCAAGGGAATCTATCCCTCCCTGAGAAGGAATAGTATTTATCAAGAACAATGACCATATGCTCTTCCCTAAGTCTTTTGGCAAGTTATGGACTTGGTGAGGGGGAATGAGTAACGAAGCTCCTGGGTGTGAGGGTACTCCTTAAATTTTTGGAATTTTCTAAGTGCATGCCCCAATATGAATCCTACCTAGAAGTCATCTTTGATTCATTATTTACAAAGGGTCATATTGAGATGGTTAAGCTTGTCGGGATTTCCACCCATCTGGCCAATGGGTGAGGAGACTTAGGTGTGTGTGATCTTTACCAAATTCTGATGCAACTGCCATGGACTTGGTTATGGTAAATTGATCTCCCTAAGTATTGTATGCTAGTGTTCTACCACTTGATTATTGAGGATCAAATTGGGTAAGGGTTAGTCAGTGGAAATAGGGTGCATGTGATCTTTACCAAGGTCATTTATGATTTCCATGGACTTGGTTGTGGTAAATCGACCTCCCTTATTATCATGTGTATCATTCATCTTCTTCTATGGATCAAGTGATCATTGTTCAACTGAGATGAAATGATATGAGATGAGATTAGAAGAGCTTCTCTTATGTTGAGACATGTATATCTTAGATGAGACTTATAGTGTAGTTAGAAATGCCTCCCTAGTTGAGAGGGAGTGTTGAAAAATGGCATCTTGGATCGAAATTTCATTTGCAAAATAATGTACCAAAGTCATATTGAAAATTTGACCAAATCAGCCTAGAGAAGGACAAGTCAACCCCACAAGTGGAAATTAACCCTCCTAAGACTCATAAATTGACCTTTGTTGACTTTCATTTGGAGCATCACATCATCACTCAACAAGTTCGATCTGATCTGAAAATCGCAGGGAGATATGCACACGTGAAAAGGAGGAGAGAGAAATGTATGAGTAGCCTTGAATTTCTATTTTTGGGTTGTGTTGACTAGTGTCAACTTGGACTATTTAACTCTATTTGACTGAGTTGTTTGGATTCTTTTGGGAGGACAAATATTCCTTGAATATTATCTCTATTTGCCAAACTTTATTGGGCACATTTTTTGAGGTTGACCGTAGGCTTTGACTAGGGTTTGATCACAGAGTTGATTGGCATGTTTGAATGATAAATGCATGAGACTTTGACTCTGTTTTGACCAAATATTTAACTGTATTTGGAGACTGAATATTTGACTGTGTTGACCGAATTTATGGCTTTGTTTTCTAGGCATTGACCATAGGTTTGACTGGGATTTAACCATAAGTTGACTTAGGCATTTGACTGAACTTCCTTGGGCTGAATTTCAACCCTCTATTGTAGATTTATTCTTTGACCAAAATTTCCTTTTCTCTCTCTCACTAGATTGGTTTTGACTTGGTTGACTCAGATAGTCAAAGCTTTGACTTTTCCTGGTTTATGGATGTACTATTTAGACTATGTATCTCATGTTGAACATTGATTGGCTAATAAAAGAAGAAGAATTGATTATCGGCTTCCCCCTTGTGGGGTTTTGCCCTAGTATTTGATCAAAATATTTGTCTTATTGTGCTTGGATATATTCTATTGTGCATTTACTATTTAATGTTCTATCTATAATTTCTTAATTGTTACTGGGGTGAATGAAATTGGATGAAATTTTTTTAAGTGATTATAAAAACGTAGAACTCTACGAAAATTAGCATAGGGAAGCTAAAGAATATGTGTGAACCAAACATATTCTTATTGAGCTTGGAGTAGCTCAAAATACATCAATTATTGGTATTGGATCCTCCCCAAACTTTGTAATAAGAAATATATTTTCCTTATTAAAAAAAATATATTTTATTTTATTTTGTCCTTTTGGAAAAAAATAGAATTCGAAATGAATCATTGTGATGGTTATCCTTCCAAAGGAATCCCATTAAAAATTAAATCTATAGGGAAAAAGGAAAACAAATGAGGAGGTGCAAGGAGAAATGGGAATATATTAGTAGAAATGAGACCTCAAAGATGGAAAATTGCTTGAATATCGGTGGATGAAGGAGTCAAGGAGCTTGTCCACAATGAGTGAAGGTGCCTCTAATCCATTACCATCTACAAATTTGTACTGTCAGGGAGTAATAATACATGAACTTTGTTTAGCTAAACGTGTTATGACTGAATTCAAGGAGTACAACAAGATATTTTCAAATAAGAGTTGCACAACAGTTGGCCAGATGCCCAATTGGGGTAAGGGACCCTTCAATCATGACCCCAAATGCTCTTGTAAATCCAAAGATCCGTACAAGAAGCATTGGTCCTCAAAGAGTAAGTTTCAGCCAGAAGCTTACAAGAATCCATATCGTCCTGGAAAGAAGCCTTTCGAGAAAAAATGACCATTCCTTTGATATTGAAAAACTCTGGCTAAATCAGTCTAATGTTTTATTTGCTATAAGGAAGGTAATTGGGCAAACAAATGTCCACAAAAAGCACGGAAGCTAAATCTAGCAGCTCTATTCACAGATACCTTAGAACCTACTATGTGGGATTTGTTCTACTGTGATTATGACGAAGACCCTACTGGAGAAATTTATTATCTAGAAGATGATTCTAAGGCAGAAGAAGAATATGGAAACCTCGTTCCCAGTTTCCATGGTAGTTCTAACAATGAAGATAGTTTGCAGTCCTACCGCTTTTGTATGTTTTCTATGCCTAAAAAGCGACTTGCAGACTTAAGAAAAAAGCTCGAGCAAACACTTCTATGGCAGATAAATCGTCGCATGAACATTCATGATGAGATCAAAAGAATTGAGGCCGCCATGACCACTTTAAACCATACATAACTTCAGTCATCCAGCCAGATGACAACGAAACAAAAGGAGAAGGAGATAGCATATTTTGTTCCCTCCTACTGGCATTTGGCTGAGTTATATGCGGACCATCCAACCAAGAACTCAGAGCGACAACTTGTCAAGCGTGCCTCCTGCACATCCATGTGTATGCAGATCCATGATAAGAAATCAAAGATCAGATCCCTTTCTGCAAAAATCTAGGTGCTCAAAGCACAATTGCACCAGCTCGAGAAAGAAGTTGTTGAATCCTCTAATGATGATTTCGACCATCTAGCAATTAAGGTTCTAGACAATCCAGAACAATCTTCCCCTGTCTCGCCTGCACCAGATTATGCCCAACGACCTGATTCACCTTATTTTTCTACACTTTATCCTGGTAAGTCTCTCTCTCTTTCCAATCAACCTAAATTGTATATTCCTCTTACCTTTTGTCCCCCTGATTGTAAACCATATTCCTTAGATTGTTTACTTGATTTGGGCGCTCAACTTAATTTAGCTCGCCATCTTTCTATTCCCCTTTCTACTGGGAGAAATCAATGGAGGGTGGTGCAAGCGTTACTGGTTCAATGTTTTCTCTCCCACATCAGGTAATTGATTTCCCTATGTCCATCCAATACCATCCAGTTCAATGTACATTCCTCGAACTTGATGACATCCTGGCCAACATTATTTTAGGTTCTGAATTATTTACTTGTTGGTCTCCCATTTCTATTAACTATCGCAAACTCATATTTTCCATGAATATTTCTAGTAAGTTTGTACATATTCCTCTCAAAACTTCTTGTACATTCTTCATCCCTCACAAGAAAAAACTAGAACAACCAAAGCCTACAGAAGTCCAGAAAAAAGCAAGAATCATTTCTTTCACCACAGCTCATTGTCAAGATTATTTGAAAGAAATTTCTGAAAATATTATCCAGCAGTGTACTTTGGATATCCCCAATGCTTTCTGGGCACGAGAAAAGTATGTGATCGATCTACCATATGCAGATGATATACAGATTAGACCACAGAAATCATCAGCTACTCTGATGAGTCCAACCGAGTTGGATTACTACCAGAAAGAGATTATAGATCTCTTAGACAAGGGGCTAATCAAACCAGCCAAGAGCCCATGGGTGTGTCGAGCATTCTACGTCAACAAGCATTTAGAGGTAAAAACAAGCCAACCTTGCATGGTGATCAACTACAAGCCCTTAAATGCAATGCTAAAAAATATGGCATATCCTCTGCCAAATCAAGCAACGCTTCTCCAAAAACTGAAAGGATGTAACATCTTCAGCAAGTTCGATCTTAAATCAGGTTTCTACCAAATTGGAATAGCTGCTAAAGATCATTATAAAATGGCCTTTGTTGTCCCACATGGATAGTATCAATGGAAGGTAATTCCTTTCGGTTTAAAGAATGCTCCTAGTGAATTTCAAAAAAGGATGGAAGATGTTTTCCATGGCATAGATTGGTTAATTATCAACATAGATGATTTACTTGTCTTTTCCTTGAATATCCAAGAACATCATAAACATATCCAAATATTTTGTGAGCATTGTGTTAAACATGGATTAGCTTTGTCAAAATCCAATATTTCAATTGGAGTAACAAATGTAAGTTTCTTAGGTTTGAAGATTGCTAATGGCAGTATCGCACTGCAAAATCATGTTCTTCTAAACCTGCATAATTTTCCAGAGAAAATCCTAGACAAGATTTGGTTGCAACGATTCTTAGGCAATCTAAATTATATCATACATTTCTATAAAGGACAAGCCCAAGGTCTAGTTGTCCTGCAGCAAATATTGAAGAAGTCGCCAATCCCATGGAATCAATCCATGACCTAGGTGGTGAAATCAATTAAGGAGAAAGTCCAGAACCTTCCTCCTCTCAAGCTCCTGGCACATGATGGATTTTATGTCCTTGAAATAGATGCATCAAATTTTTCATGGGGAGGCACTCTTCTTGAATGAATAAATGGCACTGAAGAGATTTGTGGCTATACCTCAAGAATATTTCATGGAGCTGAAATCAATTATCCTTCAAGCCATAGAGAAGTACTCGCAGTCAAGAAAATTATATCTCATTTCAAGCTTTATTTAAAACTTGTTAAATTCTTGGCCTGAACTGATCTCAAAATCATGTTGGGCATGATAAAAGAAAACCGTGAACTTGCCAATAATAACATCTGCATCATGCGATGGGAAATCTAGTTAGATGGTTATGAATTTGGTATTGAACATAAGCCCAGATACCTCAACTGCATGGCAGACCTTCTCACACGTGAAGTAGTGGACCCTCATCTTAAAGAAGAAGCAGTAGTGGGCCTGTAATAATGTGTCTGATTCGGTCCCCATATGTCGAAAGACTTTAAGGGTTGAGATAATGAAATTTGTCCACTTGCACCAAAATCTTTACTTTTAACTGGCACTCACTGGTCATGTAATAACCAGACATCGGATATGAATATTATAAATGAGTGGTTGCGTCCCTCATAAAATTCAATCTGAGTTGTTCTAGTTCCTGAGAAATTAGTCAGAATTCTCTTCTCCTCTTCTTCATAAGAGTGATGCTAGATTTCACCTGCAGTGTCATGCTCAATGCGATTAAAGTAACCGTCACTCACAAAGACTAGAGTCTATAAGTGTTATCCGTCATCCGAATATAAGGAGCAAAGTTTGGTGCAAATGTAAAGATCCCATATTATGGTATAAATGGATATTAGAAAAGGTCGGTTTGAACCAATAAAATTGGTGGTTAGAGATAAATCATATATTGAGACCCTGGATTGTGTGAATTTCCCTTGTCATTATGTTAGATTCCGCTAACAAATACATGTTATCCATTATTGTAACAATTATTTTGTGTGAGATTATTGGGGAGAGAAAGAGGACAACCTTGGTAGGAGGGAGCATTGTGTTGTTCTTCCAAAAGTGGCATCTCACATTTATGTTGAGTCAATGAGCCACATACAAGGTGAAGTTATGGGTGATGGGAAAATTCATGATGGTAAGAAGGAGATGATATTTAAAGATATGGGTTTTATGGTTGTTAACATTCATTTTCCCTTAATTTCTCTCTCTCATCAATTGGAAGGTATCAAGGAGGGAGCCACAATACTTCTAGGGTTATTTGACCCCTCTCCTTCTAACCTAGAAAAGTTGGATAGGCTCTAGATTTTAGGTGTGAACCCTCCTAGTAAGTCTAGTTTAATTTCCTTATTGTTGTTTAATAATAAGTATGTTGATCAATTGGCATTGGGGAAGAGATTTATTTTTTATTTTTGAAGTTAAGGGGGCTAAGGCACATCGTTTTAGATCTGTTTGAGTTATATGATTAACTGGTAGTATGGCATGGTTTTTTTATTAACCATATACTTTATGACCTAGACCCTTATTTGAAAAATGGGATAAACTTGTGGAGAGGCCCATTCCTGGGATTCATTCTCCTCGGAAATGAGGAGGTTAACATTACCACTTGAGACCTCATATCTCTTCTTATGACTCTCTAATTTAAGAGATATTTGGATTGGATGTTATAAAGGAGTTTGGGGGTTGAAATACTAGTACCAAATTTGTATGAAGCATGCATAATAGACAATGGTTAAAGAATTAAACAAAGTCTCTTGGTAGAAATCACATGAGAGAATTTTTTGGTGATGCATTTCGAACCAACTAGTGTGGTTCGAAATGCGTCGCCAAAAAATTCTCTCATGTGATTTCTACCGAGATACTTTGTTTAATTCATTATGGATCATGTGATTTCTACCGAGATACTTTGTTTAATTCATTATGGATCACAGAAGCTTGAATACAGAAAAATGGTTAAAGAAGTTAAGTAAGGTAGGCAAAGACTCTTTGTTTTTTTGTATCTGGAGGAATTGACAACTAGGATAGGCTTGTACGCATGTGACATGGGGTCAATTTTAACCACTACCCATATAACCTCTAGGTAAATCCATACAAACCCCCACATAAGGCTCATAAGGTTAATCTGGGTGGCTAGGGGTGTTGAACCTTGAACTACATACTTTACATAAGACTTCATAACACAACCATCGCAATTCGAGTTTCCCCTTGGGATTTGGTAGGAAAATACTTATTAATAGGGTTCTTAAAGTATGGATAACCCATGGTGGGGTTAATCCATGTTGATCATGTATATTAACATTCATGTCTTAGGGGCCCGGCCAAAAAATTGGCCTACAATCAGTTTGTGGACATAAATAATCCTAAGGTGACTTTTATTCAAGAAACCATTGGAAAATGGGATGTTGTAGTTTGGGAATGCATAAGCCATTTATGGGAATGGAATTAGGAACTATTGGCTCTCAAATAAAAATAATCTTTTGGTGGTTCCATTAATCGCTAAAGTCAACACATTTCCTTAATTAGTTCCTTTATTATGAGTTCAAGTCTATGCACACTGATTTTTAACAAGAATTTAGTTATGGAATTTACCTTACTCAATGTGTATGGACTTTATAGGTCAAAAAAATCTTATATACCAATATACTATCATTGAAATGGATAAAACTTGAAATTTTATTCATTGGGGCAAGGGGGTCGGAATCTCGCTTTTAACATGGGGGAGATTTGGGGTACCTTTTCAAGATACCAAAGGTTGGCATATTTCTTTTTCGAACAATTTGATAGGGTGGGTTGGGTTGCTATTGAAGTTATTGAGTCGAGGCCTACTGTGGAATGCGTCTCTAAGCAATTAGATGGGATTTTTGTATACATGTATCGTTGTAAAACATGGAAAGGTATAAGACTTTGGTTGGTCATTCCATATGTTTAAATCACTTCCCAATTATGTTTAAAATGGGTTAGGGCTCCCACAATCCCAGGGAACCTTTCAAATATGATCCTATACGGTTTGGTGAAAAGAAGCTTTGGGATCTAGTGAATTCCTCTTGGAAGCACTATGATGGAAATTTTGATCATTCTAATTGTTCTTAGTTACTAGATCATTAAAGTTTGTGAAAGAGAAAGATTCATTTTGGGAATGGGAGAGGTACAAGATTAGGAATAGTCAATTGAAGGATGTTGAATGGAAATTGATAAAAATTTTAAATAATGTTGATGGGATTTTTGGTGTGTAAGTGTTAAATAGTATCATTCTTCAAGAATCCAAAAAATGCAAGCTTATGTTGGACAATAGTGTATGAAAAACGAGGTCATTTGGCTTGATAAGGGGGACCAAAATACCAAATATTTTCATAATTATGCCAACTTTAGGAAAAGTCAGAATACCATTTGGGAATTTTCTAATCAATAATGAGATAAACTTATAGGTTTTAAGGAGTTGGAAAACCTAGGGTTGCATAAGTATGTGACATATTTAAGGAACATGAGAGGGAAAACATAATATAAATTCTTAGAGTGGTTTCTTATTTTTCAAGGATGGTGGATAAGTAGGATAATGAAAATATGTATAATGTAGTCTCCATTAATAAATTTCTTATTGTTTTAAATACTTTTCAAAAGGATAATAATCCCGACCTAGATAGGTGGACTACTAAATTTTATTTTGACTTCTTCATGTTGATTGGGGGAGACTTATTAAGGGAATTTGAAGAGGTTAGTTTTTTTGGGAATGTTCCTAGGAGCATCAACTCCACTTGTATAGCCCTTATCCCCAATTCTTATCATCCATGGAGCTTTGGTATTAGAACCAATATTATTGTTGTTATACTTAATCCCATTCTCTCTAGGTTTATCTACGTAGATAAATTTGGGTTTCTTGAGGGTAGGTAGATTCATGAATCCATAGGATCTACTTAGGAGGGTCTCCACACTACTAAACTCTCTTAGTATCTTGTTAAAGTTAATAAGTTAGACTTATCTAAAGCATATGATAGGGTCTCTTGGCTATTTCTTTGGCTTTGGTTGATTCATTTAGGGTTTTTTCTTCCTTTAGTAAAATGGATTATGAGGGTTGTGTCTTCTACTCTCTTCATTGTGTTAATAAATGGGTCTACCTATTCTTTATTTAATTCTTTCATAAGTCTCAAGAAGACTTTCCCTATATCCACATACCTCTTACTATTGGTGGTAGAAGTACTTAATAGGATGGTTAAACAGGATAAGAGATAAAAGAAAATTTTTATGCATTAAGGTGGGGAGGAGTGAATCATCAACACATGTCCTTTTTCTTAATGGTGTACTTCTTTTAATTTTAGGTAATGAAGGTGAAATCTAGGTTTTTAAGGATATTTTACAACTCTATTATGTTGTTACTACTATGGATATTAATGAGAATAAATATGCTTTCTTGGATGACACTTAGAATACTAGGATGGAAAATGAAATTTTGATCTTAATGAAGAGGTAAAATACCTTAATTTCACCCTAAAACCAAACAATTATGGTAAATATTATTGGGGATAACTTTTAATAAGGATCAAAAATCACTTTTATTTTTGGTGCATTAGGTGGCTGTCAAGTGTGAAAGATTAGTTATTGTAAAATTGATATTATAGGATATACTAGTGTTTGGCACACCTTATCCCACATCCCAAAGGGGGTTTTCAAAAGGATTAAGAAATGTTATTTTAATAGTTTGTGGAAGGGAAGCAATGATTATAAGGGATCTCACATAGCCATATGGAAGCTAATATCTACATGTAAATCTTAGGAGGGATTGGAATTAAAATATATTCACGTGTTTGGTTTATCCCTAGCTATAAATACCTTATGGAAATTACTCACAAAATATATTCTTTGGAGGAGGATAATAATATATAATTAAATTGCACCAAATACACTCTTGGGCTGGGTAGGAATGGAGAGGAAATGTATCCATAATGTTTCTAATTAACTGAAATTTATGACATTATCCTCCCCTATGATCGATAAGAACTTTGCATGGAGGGTTGGAAATGGGGCATGGGTAAGGATAGGAATTGATGTAATCATGAGATGTGACCAAGAGCTCATTCTTATTGAAACTATGGTCTCAATATTGTAGGAGTTGGTGAGGTGCGCTCCAACTATGGTTAGTAATCTGATTAAAACTAGCCTTTGTTCATAAGGTTGTTTGTTAGCTCAAGAATTAGTATTATATGATGAGATTGGCCAATATGGGAATCACTTTTTATTGAATTTAAAAGATACCATATAAAGTTGAGTGTGGATCTTGATAATTTAGTATGGTAAATTATTATGAACCTTCCATCTTAAAAATGCAAATAAGTCAATGAATACAATCAACATTGAGGGTGAAACCTCCTTTTACAATGAATACAAGCCAAGGAAAGATAATATGATCCTAAGACTAGGTCTGTAACAACCCCTGGTTGATTTTCCATGTAAAAAAATATAAGACCAAGGTCATGGGACACATATTCCAAGTTGAATGGTGGGTAGACATTATAGTGGAGATCACTTTCGATTTATTTATGGCTAAGGAAATTGGCAAAGGCAAAGAGTCAATAATTGACATTTAATTAAGAAAATAGAGGGAAAGAGGAGAAAAGGAAGGTGAAGAGACACATATTTGGATGCAAGGGAAATTAGAGAAAAAATGAAGGAAAATGAAGAAAATGTAGGCCTCAATGATCAAAGGCTTCTGAGGAACAGTTCGTTCTATCACACTCTTTCACACTTGGAGTATCCTTGGAGCATTCTTAGATCACTTTGGCATATAGTTTGGATTTGGAGAAGGAAGGAAAATGAAAGTAGGAAATCATAAGGAAACAGTTGGATCAACAACTACAGTTGGATTACTTTACAGGTAATAGGTTGCATGTGTGATTTCCTTGTTGATTTCTAGATGCATGGTATATGCATGTGATTTTCTGGTTATGTGTTGTCATTGGCATGAATATTTTCCTAGAGTGACAGTGGTTTTAGCCTTGCCTTTCCATTTCCTGGATAGTAATGGTGTTGTGGGTTTCTTCCACTTGTTTTTCTGATTGGTGCCCAGGTTCCCTAGGGTTGTGGGTTGGAAAAGATTATCTGGAAGCCCTGGAACAACTTGGGTTAAGTTACTAGTCCCTGGAGACAGATGGAAAAACTCTCTAAAGCTTTTGAAGGTTGTGGGTTGAGTTACTAATTCCTGGATTCCTTTACAACTTGGGTAGAGAACGATTTGGTTGGTGTTAGTGATGTTCGACCATAAAGGTGGAATCAATGTGGTTGAGGTTTGGGGTGGTTTGGCCTCTGGAAGCCCTGATTTGGTTTTGTCTTAGTTTATTCCATGAGATCCCACAGTCATGCTTGGAATATGGCATGAGGGTGATTGGATGAAAGAAAGATTTAGATGGTCGATCGGGTGGTATGTGGAATTCCCTGACTTGGTTGGTACTTTGCACACATTGATATGCGTTATTCTTTATTGATTATCAATGAGCATAAGTATTGAGTTACTCTTGTTTACATGATTGGTTTGTCATGGATTTATTGCTAGTTAAGTATATGCTACATGCATGGTGTATTTATTACTATACGATGTGATCTTGATCTAGATCTAATTCATGGTTTGATAGGATCTTGGTTATTTTATATGGATGCATGAGCTAATATGTGTTTATTGCAGCATTTATGTGAGGGAAACAAGCCTTCTAGATGAACATATGCTGAAACTAATGTAAAAAATGACCAAACTATGCATCCATGACTTACAATTACTATAGTCACAAACTGTTTGTAAAAATGAATAGCATGTGTTGGCAAGTTAGACCCCATTTTTTTAATTACAACTTGGAATTTGGGTCATTCATAGTAACTCTAAGCCCATTTTTACCCTAGTAAGTATGTTAAAGTAGGTAAACATGGGGTGGGGTGTTACAGAGTGGTATCAAAGCAAGGTTACAACATTGGACCTCAAGGTAAATGCATATTATTATGCATGCATTTTAGTTGTCTATATTTTTATCATGCATGCATGTTAGCTATTTATTTTTATGGTTATTATATCCATGTATGAGATGGCATGCTTGTGATGTTGTATCGTGCTAATCTGGATTGGATTGTGCAATTTTATATGCGTATGTGGACATGCAGGGATTAATGAGTACAATCGATTTCATTTTTGTTATAGATTTTATTCTGTGTAGTTTTTTGTGTAGTTTTAGAAGCTACAAAGTTATTCACATTGAGGGTAAATCCCACTGATAATGTGGTTAACATTTTAGATATTTGTTCACAATATTTTAGGAATTATGATCTGAGGAAGATGACCCTCCTAAATGCATATTTAAACATGCCATGTTGGAATTTTTGTCATAATTTATCTTCTGTTAGGTTCCAGAAGCTAAAACTTTGTCCATAATGAGAGGAAATTCCACTAATCATATGGTATAAATTTAAGATAATTGGTGGCAATATTTTAGGAGATATGCACAGAGGAAGTCAAGCCTTTTGAATGCTCCTAAAATTAGGCCTCAAACATGCCACATTAGAATTTGTGCTATAACTTTTCTTATGGGTGGTCTTAGGAGCTGAAAATTTGTCCATAGTGAGGGTAAATACCACTAATATTGTGATAAAAAATTTAGACATTGGGTCCCTTTTAAGAGATATGACCAGTGGGAGTCGAACTTCTTGAAATATCCTAGACTTGTGCACCAAATAGGATTGTGTTGGTATTTTTGTTATAACTTTTCATCTACGAAATTTCAGAAGTTGAACTTGAACCAAAGTGAGGGAGACTCCTACTGATCATACAGTTCAGTTTCCATAACTTGTACTGCTGCAATTTAGGATATATGCATTGAATCATTTGCCATATTAGTTTGCATGCAAAGTGTTTGATGAAATGCTTAAATGGTTCAATGATCCATTGCATACAAATTGTTTGATAAAATGCCCCAATGAGTATGTTGTTTGTGGTTGGGGATAGTATTGATGTGTAATAGTATTGTTGTAGCTGATATATGCTTATTTGTATGCAAAGAGTTTGTTATATTAGTTTTCATGTAAAGTGTTTGAAGAAATGCTTACATGCAAATGTAATAGTATAGTAGTTGTTTGAAGAAAATGTAATAGTATGGTAATTGTTTGAATAAAATGTTATTTTTTGGATGGGATAGTATTGTAGTATGATAATATGGTTGTAGTTGATCTATGCCTATTTTCATGCAAATAATTTGAAGAGTTGCATGCAATGAATTTGAAAGGTTGCATGCAAGGAATTTGAAAAGTTGCATGTAAGGAAATGGAAAAGTGGCATGATTATGTGGCATGTTTTTAGTTAGTATGTTACAAGTGGAATAAGTGTAATGTTTCTGATTTGATCTCATACAAAATGTATGAGAAATGAAAATCAAGTTTTGGCAAGTATGGTTAAATTTAGTAGAGATTTGGAGATCCCATTTCCATAATTGGACATTGGAGATCAGACCATTATAGTAGCTTCCTCCTTCTACCTTAGTGTGGACCATGGATAGTAAGGGGGTATGTTTACAGGTTGTTTGAATGCTTGATTAAGTGCATGATATGAGTATGTGCTTATAATATTGTATGAAGGAATGATATTGTTTTAAGACAGTTGTACTAACACAATATGTGTTGAGACAACTAATATGCACTTGAGTGCAAGTGGGTGCTAGTTGTAGCACTATGACTAATGAATATGAGTTGATTGTAGACTATGACATGGTTGTTAGTCTTGGTAAAGTTTGATTTCAAATTAGTAGAAACAGTGTCTTGATCTTTGGAACATGTGACTGAGATGTGTGAATAGTTGTAGGGCAACATGCTTGGTATTAGCGTGACAATATAACAATTGATTTGTTTATATAACTAACAATTGGGTGACTGTGATAGCACACAAGACTTAATTGCAACAAGATAAAAAGGTAAAAGAAAGGAATTGCGTGAGAATTCCTTTGAATATGTTTGGAAACTGCAATTCCAAATCAATGAGTTCTTTGCATGAATACAAAAAAAATCTTAACCTTAACTTTGATTGGCATTATGTGGATATGTGTTATATTCATGAGTATGTATTTGACAGGTTGTTATCTTAATATTGATATTTCAAATCAGAGGCTAAGTTCTAATCTTGTAAAGGCATGAATAAAAGAATGAGCTAATGTTGCATGATGTAGGGAATCAAATGGAAAAAGAGACTGCCATAGATATTGAAGAAGGCTCGGGCTGAGCTTTCAGTCATGAATCCTTAGAAGCATCGGGAAACCATGGGGATTGAGTTATGGTGTGTGTTGAAAGTTTTGTGCTTTTGGTGTTTCATGATTTATTTGTGATTGATTTATGATTTTGATTTTGATTGGTGCATGGCCATGCCACTTTGTTTTGTGGTGTTGTATTGTTGTTGGTTTTTCATGGTTTTTCTTCTTGTTTGCTTTTGTTCTCACCTTTTATGTTTTGAGGGTCTTGGGAATTGGTTGGGGGGGGGGGGGGGGGGGGGGGGGGGGAGTTAATGGAACTTGGGAAGAGCTGAATGAAACCCAGCAGGTAATGTAAGACCCAGATGAAGCTCAATGCATGTATAAGGGAAACTGAAGGAAATAATATGACAATCAGTTGGGTTGGTTGGGTCCATTGTGGAAAATGGAAAATGGTAGGACATTCATGAGAAAGGTAATAGGAAAGGTAAAGAAAATGGATTTGAGGTGTCATATGTCTTAATTTCGTTGGGAATTGTTGTTCTTAATGTTGTGCATGTTATGCACGAATAAAGGGAGTTATCTTCACCTTGACCTTATTAACACTAGTAATTATGTTGTGATCATGATTATGCTAATGTGTGTGTGTGTGTGTGTATACATACATACATATATCTGTGTGTGTGTATACATACATACATATATGTACGTATGTATTTATGTATGTATGTATGTATGTATGTATGTATGTATGTATGTATGTATGTATGTATGTATTCCATTATCTGACAAGGTCGTTAGGGATCATTGTTGTGGAAGAATGTTTTTTTATACAGGTGAATGGCTTGAAGAGATTCCTGGTTTATGAGGAATCAAATGGGCAGAGTCTTGCTGACAGATCTATGAGGTCAGTATCATGTGGATATGAATTGATATTATGTGCTTATAGTATGCCTATGTTTATGCTATGGATGGTAATGTTGAGGGATACATTAGAGGAATGAAAGTGACGTGATATACGACTTGCTGGGACAAACATGGATAATGGAAGTAACCACAAACCCAAGATTTGGGTTGTGGATGCATGTAGTAAGGCATGGGAAAGACACTAGAAGCAAGGTTTCCTAGTAGAGAAAGTGTGACCTCTAGATTTGCAGTACTGGTGTTGTGTACATGTTGTACATGTGGTGTTGTGTACATGTGTTGCGGTGTACATGTAGTGTTGTGTACATGTTGTAGATGTGGTTTTGTGTGCATGTTGTACGTGTGGTGCTATACAAATGTGGTATTGTGTACATGTTGTGCAGGTGGTGTTGTACACATATGGTGCTGTGTACATGTGGTGCGATATCCCTGTGGTGTTGTGTACATGTTGTACATGTGGTGCTATACACATGTGGTGTTGTGTACATGTTGTGCAGGTGGTGCTGTACACATGTGGTGTTGTGTACATGTGGTGCGATATCCCTTTCGTGTTGTGTACATGTTGTACATGTGGCGATGTGTACATGTGGTGCTATATACATGTTGTACATGTGGTGTTTGTACACGTTTTACATGTAGTGTTGTCTACCGATTGTACACGTGGTGTTGTGTACATGTTGTACATTTGGTATCATGTTATGTGCATTGTGTAGTTGTTGTATCGTGACTGTGTATTCATTGTGTTGCACATCGGGTGTAGGTGTGTGTATTGTGTGGTACATTGTGTTTGGGTGTCTGTGTTGTGATGTACATAGTGTATGTGAATGTCATTGAAGAGAAGACAAGGCATTGAGTGCTTGTCGGGTTTGGTAATTGATTCAGTGTGTGTACGGAAAGGATAAAGAACAAAGGCAGAAGCAAAGAATTATTTGAAGGACAAGTATCTATATTTTATTCCAGTTTTAATTATGCATGTGATCTATGATTCTGATTTATGATGGTTGAGTTTTTAGCTAACCGAATGTGATATGTTTATGAATGATGATTTGATAAAACAACTAGTTTGACTTTCTATGACAGGAAGTAAACATAATTGCAAGTCTACCTTATTGATGGGCTACCAATGAGGTATGATTTCAATTTATTTTAATTATTTAAATTCCTTTTGAATCTAATGGAAACTATATACTTGGTACAGGAAAGCATGGAAAATGCCCAAGTTTAGGTGGTTGAAGTGCCCAGTTTGAATGGTTGGAATTGACTCCCGGAGAATTAGCAGCAGTAAATTGAATTGTAACATGCGACAATTTGATGGTAAAACACTTCAGGAGCAGGGCCATTGTGGGACATTGGTACCCAATAGTGTCCATTGATTTCCATGAGCATGTTATGACCAATATGATGGTTTTGAGGCAGGGATATGCCTTGGTTTTTGGACGTTCAGATGCAAGGAAACCTTTCCAACAGAGGGATTCATCGAGGGACTACGTAGCAGAGAAGGGGATGCCAACAAAATTGGAAGGTGAGTGACTACATGGAAGGGGGTGACCATATTTCCTAAGGGATTGTGTAGCAGAGAAGGGAAAGTTGGGGAATATATTTGTTTTGGTCATTAGCATTATCGGATGGAATCAGAAACACGTTGAGAGTGTGCATTGGAACAATGATTCGGTAATTGTTCACTAAGAGAAAAAGTAGTGCATGGATTATAGCATTGAACATTGGATGCACATTTGATTTTGGCAGTGGATTCTTGACTTCTTAGGAAGGAGGCGAGTCTTGGTGCTACTTTTGAGGGTGGAGGTGTGAGCCTCTGGATTCCCTTATTGACTGATGTGAGCATCATATCCTTTTATTTGTTGGTTAGAGAAAATATGCATATGTACATGTGTATATTATTGTAAATTTTGTATCGAGTTTTGGTTATAAAGCTCCATAGACATTACGATTATTTTTTGGTTGAAGCAAATGTGCATGAGTGTATATGTGTGTTATTGTAAATACTTTAATGAGTTGTGTTATAAAGCTCCATAAGTAATATGTTTTGTTTTTAGCGGTTTGTTGGTCATATGTTTCATAAAACATTGAGGATGGTGTTCCCCCAAGGGGGAGGGGTTTATAACAACCCCTAGTTGATTTTCCATGTAAAAAAATACAAGACCAAGGTCATGGGCCACATATTCCAAGTTGAATGGTGGTAATACATTATAGTGGGGATCAATTTTGGTTTATTTATGGCTAAGGAAATTGGCAAAGGCAATGGAAAAGGAAAAGAGGAAATAATTGACATTTAATTATGAAAATAAAGGAAAATAGGATAAAAGAAAGGTGAAGAGACATAGATTTATGCACAAGGGAAATTAGAGGAAAGATGAAGGAAAATGGAGAAAATAGAGGCCTCAATGATAAAAAGGCTCATGAGGACTAGTTCATGGCTTTTTATTAGTTTAGATTTGTTCTCTCACACTCTTACACACTTAGAGTATTCTTGGAGAATTCTTGGAGCAATTTGGCATACAATTTGGATTTGGATAAGGAAGGCAAAGGAAAGTAAGAAAGTGCAAGGAATAGTGGGATCGACAACTACAACTAGATTGATTTGCAGGTAATAGGTTGCATGTGTGATTTCCTTGATAATTTCTTGATGCATGGTATAGGCAGGTGATTTTTTGGTTATGTGTTGTCATTGGCATGGAGATTTTCCTAGACTGACAGTGGTTTCAGCCTTGCCTTTCCATTTCCTAGATAACCATGGTGTTGTGTGTTTCTTCCACTTGTTGTTTTTCTAATTGGTGCTTAGGTTCCCTATAACTACAGGTTAGAATAAACATTATGGAAGCCCTGGAACAACTTGGGTTGAGTTACAAGTCCTAGAGCCTAGGTTGGGATAAACACTCTGGAGCCCTTAGTGGGTTGAGTTAATAGTCATTGGAGTTGAGTTAGACAAACGCTCTGGAGCCCTAGAAGGCTATGGGTTGAGTTGTAGTTTGTAGAGCCCTGGAAAACTTGGGTAGAGACAAATCTGGATCGTGTTAGTGATTTCTAACCATAGAGGTGGAATCACTGTGGTTGAGGGTTGAGGTGCTTTAGACTCCGGAAGCCCTAGTTTGGTTTTGTCTTGGTTTATTCCAGGAGATCCCACATTCATGCTTGGAATATGGTGCGGGGGTGATTAGCTGAAAGAAATATTTGGTTCAACCCAATCTATGGTCGGGTGGTATGTGTAAGTCCCTGACTTGGTTGGTACTTTGCACACATTAATATGTGTTATTATTTATTAGTGATCAATCAGCATTATTGTTGATTTACTGTTGTTTACATGATTGGTTTTTCATGGATTTATTTTTGGTTAAGTATATGCTACATGCATGGTGTATTTATTATTATACGATGTGCTCTTGATCTAGATCTAATTCATGGTTTGACATGCTCTTGGTTATTTTATATGGATGCATGAGCTAATATGTGTTTGTTGCAGAAAGTATGCAAGGGAAACAAGCCTTCTTGATGAACATCTGATGAAACTAATGTAAATAGTGACCAAACTATGCATCCATGACTTACAGGTACTATAGTCACAAAGTGTTTGTAAAAATGAATAGCATGTGTTGGCAAGTTAGACCCCATTTCTGTAACTGCACCTTGGAAGTTGGGTCATGCATAGTAACTCTCAGCTCATGTTTACCCTAGTAAGTATGTTAAAGTAGGTAAATGTGGGGTGGGGTGTTACAAGGTCTAATTGGTATCTATGTAGGAGACAAAAGGTATGATTAAAATGAAAGGGTACAATGAAAGGTTCTAGCTTACATAATAATATAACAGTAGAAATGTAATAACTCAATATCTAGGGAACAATTATGGTTTTAGGGTTAACATGGGTATTATCTAGGGTGTTATCTCCCAGGTTGTTCCCTTTGACTCCCAAGGGAATACGGCCGGGGTAACCACTAACCAATCTTTGGATTACTGCTTCTAGCCAAACTGTAATCAGAGAGGGCTCTCTCTTTATGATTTGTCTCTGTTTTGATAGTATTTTAGGCTAGCTATGATGTTCAGGGTTTTGTTTTATGTTTTGGTTGAGGGATGTCTTCTGCATCTAAGTTGTAAGTTTTCAGGCAGTATTAGTCCATTGGGCAATGGAGTCTGTGGCTACAGGTTGTCTGAAATATTGAGTTGAGTTACTGAAACTACAGGGCCATTTAAATATCTCATGGAACAAATTTGAATTTGTGGTTATGAGGTGTGTTCAGCCAGTGAAAGGCAATTAAGAATTTTCCACTAAGCTGGGTGTGAGAAAGAGAGGTGTTGCACAGGAGAAAAATTGAATTCGTGAAACAACAATCACTGTGAAAGATATAGTGTAGAGGTGCAGTAATTAAGAATTACACCTTTATAACTGTAACTGAAGAAAACATTTATAATAGCATAGATTGAGTCCAGGGTAATCTGTGATTAAATCCTAGAACTATTCTTTTTCCTTGCCATTAACTGTAAAACACAAAATATGAATGAGCTATGAGAAGATGACAAAACACATAATGAAGAGTTTAAAGAGGACTTATTGTGCCATGAAACACGCGGGAATCCTGTAACATTCAGCAAAACACCACAACGACTCAGATAACGCAGAGCTTTGGAAATTCCATCAGCTTTTGTATTAATAGTCTGAAATTTACAGCATAAGAAACTCTTGAAGAGAGATCAACAACAACCCCTGCAAGATTATGCGAGGGGGGAATATATACAATCGGTCATACAAAATATCTGGAGCGTTGAGTCATTTTAGAAATGAATACGTTCACCAACTTTTCAAGATAGTAGATAAGAAAGTTATTACATCATTGAATACAGAATAAGTGCTCTTTATGTATGTCAGAAGATATTTTGACCTTTGGAGGCCACTGAGTCGGTCTGAACGTTCTGCTTTAATTCTGGAAAAATGTGCCTTTATGGCTGTCGTGCTGTAGTTTTTTGGCCCTGTCATCTGTAGCTGTCAATCTTGCTTTATTGGCCGATTAGTTCTGCTGAGTTGGCCCGGCCTTTTCCTTTTCATGCATGCTGATTTTACCAAATTTTCCTGTGCATGATCACCTATGAATTTAAATGAAAATTTACAGGCTCTGGTTTATAATATCAACTGTATCATTTTGGTCCAGTATTCCTGTGTGGGCAATTGATGTCTCAAAATTGCCTCTAATGTCTCGTCTTCCTCTGTGTATTTGTAGAAGTTGGGAGGCACTTCAAACAGATGTTTGATCTCATCCATGATAAAAAATAAGTTTTCTACCCTGTTGTAGAGACTTTGTCCTGTAGCTGGCCCTGTTTCCTCTGAGGTGTTGGGCCTTTCAGTGATCTGATTTGTGGCAAATGTGTTGACCCTCTTGGCATACTGCTCATGTGTAAGTAGCCTTCCTGCGTTGTTCAGTAAACCAGGGAGACCTCTGTTTTGCAATGCCACAAATTTGTCCATGAATCTATTGACCTCTGTCTGCATGTCCTGGGTCCTTCTTTCTAGTGTCTGCACCAGGCTTCTTAGTGTTAGGACCCTCTTTATTAACAAAATAGTCTCAGTCCTGTTGGAGATTCCCATAGTTGCTAACTGAGCACTTGTTCTATTATTAAGCACATTGATCATCCTGTTGGCAACTTCAGGCATATTGCCTAGAGAGGCCCTTGATCTCTGGATTTCCCTCTGTGCTTTTGCAATGAGCTCCAACTGCTCATGAATTGTCTCAATATATTGCCATTGATCAGTGATGGATTGGCCAATATTGGCCCATAGCACTGTCTTGAGCTCAGCCACTACTTTATCCAGTGTGAGCTCCTTCTCCAGCTCCTTTATCCTTTCTTTGAGAGCCTTTATTTCCCTGCCCTTTTCTGCCACAGTCTGCTTGGATTTATCATATCTTTCATTTAGCTTGGCTAGACTCTCCCTGGCCTCATTTAGTTCTGTCATTTGGGCTTCCAGGGCCTGAATTTAATTTCTCAGCTTTTGCATGTCCAGGCTTGGGGCCTGCTCTGTTGTTGGTGCTGGTGCTGAGGTAGAAGGTGTTGCCTGTTCTGTTTGTTGAGTGAGGGGAGCAGTAGTTGGAGGAGCTTCTTCAAGGTTAATTATTTCTGGAGGAGGCTGAGATGTTTGACCTCCTTCCTTTTGTTGTAATGCTGCTTGCAATGCTGCCTGTGCAGCCTCTGATTCTCCCAACTTTTCTTGAGTCTTGATCAGTTGTTTGTATAAAGACACCAGCAAAGCTGCCGCATCTTGATCATGTCTCAGCTGGGCAACTTCTTTCGTTTGAGGGTGAATAGTTGCTGGGATTTTGATCTTTTTCCTCAATGCTGCCATGTCTGCATCCCTCAATTTCAATAATGCTTGTATGCCCTTGATGTCCTTGGGGTCATGCCCAATCTCTATGATTATATCTTCTAAGGCCCTGATCCTGTTGTCCTTTGCTTGAGAGGATGCTCTCTCCAACTCAAGTTGGGCAGCTGTATTATTTAGGCTATTTTCTAGCCTGTAGTTATCCAATGTCTTGTCTGCAAGAAGGCATACACCATCTCACCCGTTTGCTTATGCAATTCGATTTTGTCCATTGGGTGGATGTCCTTGGCAAGGACCTCAAGATTGGTCCTCAAGTAGTCTAAAGGGGACTGTGGTTGCAATGCAGTTGGCATGAAGTGACTCATGATCATTTTGCCTTCATTAACATCATATGCAGACATTAGTCTTTGCTGGTTGGTGGGAGCCATTTTCAAGAAATGATTATATAGCTGTATTTTTATTGGCTCATTCCTCCTCTTTATGTCAATGAACTGCTGTTTGATGCTCAGTTCACCTTCTCTCTACTGGCTTGAGGAGCTGACTTCTCCTCCCACTATCCTCTCTTGTTCCTGCTGGAAGGAACTTGCTGAGGCCTCCATGCTTGGTTGGCCCATGCCCAAAGATTGCCCCATAGGCATTTCCTCTTCTGAAAGGGGATTCATTCTGTGTCTTTTCTCCCCTTGAGTTGTTGTTGTTGTGAGGGGAGTCTCTCTGTCCCTCTTTCTACTTATATCCTCCTTTTGTGGGGTTTGGAGGATTGAGGCTTCAGCTGTTGTTTCCTGCCTAGGAGGCACAATTTGTGGTGGCTGCTGCTCAGTAAAAATTGGGGCCTCAGCTGCCTTTTCTTGCTGCAGTGGCTGCTCTTTCTCTTGCTGCCCCTCTTGTGGCTGTTGTACCTGTTGTTGTTGCTATTGTACCTCCTCATGAGGTGGCTGTTCTGGTTCCATTTCCTTTTCCTTGCCTTTGGTAGAGGTTTGCTCAGTAGCTTTGGCTGCTTGCTGATTTGCTGTGGAGGAAGATGCAGTTGTTCCCACTTGAGTGCTTGGAAGAGTAAACACCTGTGAACAAAGCTCTAGGTCAGCCACCTTTTTCAGATTTCTTAGTGCTCTTTGATTTAACTCTTCTTGTGTGATAGGCTCCTCTAAGGTTCCTCTCCTCCACTTTGTTTGATTTGCATACTTTTCTATATGAGGAAGTCTTACATGGTCATAACTGGCCAGCCTATATTTGACCCTTCTTAGGCTTATGAAGTGATTGGGGTCATAAGGTTTCCAAAGGAAACTGGTTTGCAAGCCAAGGGATTCTAACATTCTATCCGCCTCTTGCCAACCTTCCTCCCTTTTGTTGTAGATAAAGTGGCCTAATTGGTTCCTGACCTTGAGTTGTGCTTTCTTGCCTCTGCCTGAAAAGTGTAGCACATCAGCATTCCCAAATTGCCTGAAGTATTCCAGGGCAAACAATCTCATGGGCACATATTTGGGCAATCTGTATGGGGGAAACTCACACCCATATATCCTTATAACTGTGTGGTTCTGGTAGAAGTACCAGTCCCCAATGCTGTAAGATTTAGACAACTGAAGTACCCTTTGCATCTCATCAGTTAGTCTTGGAGGAGGTGAGCTCATCATCAGAGACATGGTTGGGTGGATGAAGAGATCTATGAACTCACAGTAAGTATATGGAGAGTCAGATTTGCAGTGGAAGGCAGAGGACCAATAGACCACTGACCTTGGATTGCCTTGGGCATCCACTCTTTTCACAGCAAAAGAAAACTTTTCATGTTGATAATATAGGATTAAGTGGTAGATGTAAGAGGTGTATCTGAACACCCTTTCTCTTGCCAAGTTCATCAACTGCTCATGTATCTTATCAGAGATGTAGGTGGCATAGTCATAGCAGATTGGAGACTTGCTAGGAGCGAACATGAGCATGATCACCAGCACAGTTTCATCAACAAATTCAATTGAATTATAGCCCAAAATGGGACTAATCATGTCTGCAAGATCTCTGCCCAATTGGTTGAGGTATACTTGGTTAATAGGAGGATACTTCACAGAGTCAGAGCCAATGTACAGCTGATTGAGTTTGGTGACCTGAGCATCTGTCAATCTAGCTCCTTGATTTATCAAATCTATTAGTGATAAAGGAACTAATTTCTTCTCAGTCTTGAAGTTCAGCATCTCTTTGATAGCTTCAGGGGTGATATAGAAAACAACTGAGCCTGAAGGGTCAAGCACAGCCCTCTGAGTAGGGTCATAGCATTCGGCACATAGGTGGATTAAATCAGGAAACTGGTTGACCTGAGGGAGCTTGAAGATAGGGAGAAAAGAGTCCCATATGCCCAATACATCTGTTCCACTCTCATGTTTAGCCTTCAATTCATTCAGCAGGTGGATGTGGAACTTGGTCTTCATCAGCATTTCCTTTGATATTTGATAATCTAGGTCTGCTAGAGGTTGCCATTCCAATTCTCTCTGAGGGGCATTTAAAGGGGCAACATTCAAGGCTACAGGTGCTACTGGAGGATCCATGGTCACTTTTAGGATTTCTGTTGTTTATAAACTGGTGTTACTGTGCAGAGCAACACCAAAGAGTTTTTCTTTAAAAGAAAGGTGAATTACTGATGAACAGAGAATGAATGGTTAATTACAGCAATTGAAATACTGCTCAAAGTATGGATAAGACCAATGCCTAGCTTTAAACTCTTTTTCACGGCAAATTGGTGCAGTTTAGGCTACCAGTCCACGATTGCGCGAACAGAATGTAAGTTTTATGAAAACTCTGGTAATATAAAGCTCAGCTGGTGAATTTCGACCTTACAGTGCAAATGGGGACTAGGCACAGGGGATTCGCCGGTGAATTATGTGTTTTTTCACTGTTTTAAGCTATTTTTGGCGATTCACAGACAAAACGAGGCGCAGGAGGGATTTACAGGGATAAATACCTGGCAACTATTAACAATGGTCATGAATGCAGGTGGAAATGGTGCGCCAGCGGTCTCCAGGTCGAATTCAGCAGGTTGGCGTGAGTTTGGACGTGAAAAACATGCAGAGAAAACGACAGCCGTTTTTGCAAAAAGCGCAAAAAAGGCGAAATTTTGGCCAAAATATGGATTTTTTGGAACATTGGCACTTTTTTTGGATGATGTCAGCATGACGTCATTAGGTGGGGTCAAGGTCGGATGACGTCAGCATGACATCATCGGTGACGTGGCGGCATAAGAGAGATCCACGGGGATGGTGAGGTGGCAGACAGGTGGAGCAAAGGCGGACGGGGGCGCCGACGCGGCGATGACGTTGGCAGTGACGCTGGCAGGCGGGTTCACCGAAACCGGAAGTGGTTAGGGGTTTCATATTGCACCGCCTTCCATACGGAAGCGGAATTGTCAGAGGGGCCTCCGATACGATATGGGGGTGACGCGTGGCAGAGGCCTGACGTCACCCTCTAACAAATTTCGGACGGTATCTTTCGGACGTCGGGGCTGGTCCGAAATGCACGAGGGCGGTCGGATGAAAAGGGCCCGATCCGACGGTCGACGGATCGTTGAGGTGGCCGGACGATACGGATGGGGGGCGGGATTAAAATAATATATCTTTTGAGATTTGCGCCAGGAGGGAACCTTAGGAATTTAGCGGTTTACATGGTTTTTTCAATGTTTTTTTTTTTTATATATAAATGCGGATAGCGCTAAGACTTTGGATAAATAGAAAAAGTGGGTTTTTATATGTATTTTGCAAATGAAGCGGGTTAGGGGTAAAAAGGGATTTATCGCAGGGTTTCTTAGCAAATGAAGGGTTTAATAGGTTAAATGACTTCTGAAGGGGAAAGAGAGGTAAGGCTTAGGGCTCTTAAACTGACCAGATGTCAATTTAATCCCTGATAGTGAACATATGGCTATAATGCCAAGGGGAGGGATATTTATATAATGCTTGGGGTTTATATACCATAGTGTTATAATAGTAGGGAAAGGGTAACATAGGGGATTTAGATAATAGAAGTTAGGGGTTAATATGGATGGAAAAGTGAATGAGGAGTGAAATCACTAAGTTTATGTGAAGATAACTTAGCTTAGGGAGTAGATCAAAATGAAAAGATTTTTAGACAAGAAATGTGGCTTTTAAAGGAATAAGAACCACCATAAAACCTCAAATTCTTTCATGAACACAACTGATGAAGGGATGTTAGTAATAAAGGTGAAAAGGGGGAAAAGGGAGTTAGTCATGCTTCTTTGTTTTGCTGCAACATGATGGAGAAGAAGACCTTCTCAATCCATTGATATTCCTTTGTGAATAGGTTAGCACACATTGAATTGTAAGGAATGACATTTCTGCAACCCCATCTGCCTACCCATCTACTTGCCTAGCATTTTTTGTTTCTTCATAGAGGGTGCACTTAGACTTGCAGACCCTTATGTGCCTTTTCTTTTCTTTGGCTTTTTCCTTTTGATTTTCTATCTAGAACTACCCTTATTGCTTCCAAGGTCCCAGATTAGGCAGTTGGGAACCTTACTTCTCTACCTAAGCTACTGGTCTGCCAAGATTAAACAGTTTGGACAGACTTCTTTCTCTATTCTGCAACAGAAAAAGCGAAACATGGCATGATCCAGATTAGGCTTTTGGACCATCCATCAAAACTTAATCAACATGAAGCTATATACACACCTTGTCTCCTTTTGGAAATATGGGATCTTTGTATCACCAAAGCAGAGCATATTTGGAACTTTCTTTGCCAATCATGAAATATGAAACCTATTGGTATAGGTAGCTAACAGTGGCTCCACATGGGGATGGCTTTTCCATTTGAAAGGCCAAGAACAGCAGGTCAGAATGCCTGGGCCCTTGACTACTTTTACTAAAACTTGAAGTATGCTGCTTTGACATGCCAAATTGTACTCTTCCCATCTTGGTAGATCTCTGAACTCATTTGCCTTTTGCTGATAACTAATGAAACTTGAGAAACTGCATTTTTACATTTTAACAGAAAGTAATATATACACCTGAATATGTACAAGGGAAACTCCGACTGCACTTATGGATAGTAGTCAAAATAGTGCTTCAACATCCTGCCATTCACAGGACCTTCATCCAAATTAGCTTCATCAAGACTTTTAAGGAAGTAAGTATTGTTTCCTTGTACTGCTTGAACAGCAAATGGTCCTCTCCAAAGGGAATCAAATTTTCCATGTTTTCCCTTATCTTCTCTTCTTGAATCCCACTTGAGGACTTTGTCTCCAACATTAAAATCTTCTGCCTTGGTCCTTCTGTCAAAGGCTTTCTTTAACTTTTCTTGTAAAACTTGAACTCTGCTGTAAACTTGGTCTCTAGTTTGCTGCAAACATATTATTTGATTGATCCTTCTTTGCATATCATTTGGCTCAGCTTGACTCTCTTGAAGTAATTTCATGACAGGGATTCCCAGTGATGAAGGAAATTTGGCTTCTAATCCATAAACTAACTCATATGGGCTGATCCCAATTGATCTTTTGGTTGTTAGTCTATCTGCCCATAAGGCATTCACAAGCTTCTTATGCCAATTCTTCTTATTTTCTTCCAATACCTTCTTTATGATGTTTACAAGGCTTTTGTTTGATGATTCAGCAAGGCCATTTCCTTGGGGATAATATGCAGTAGAATAGCCCAAGGTAATGTGAAATTTGTGGCAGAAATTCACCATCTTCTTAGATCTGAAGGCAGCAGCATTGTCTGTTATTATTTTATCAGGACAACCAAATCTAGAAAGAATATTAGTCTCAAGGAACTGAATGATAGTGGAATCATTTGCTTGTCTGCATGGAATAGCTTTAATCCATTTAGTAAAGTAGTCTGTAGCTGTTAGAATCCATCTACGTTGGCCTGAAGATGAGGGATGAATTTCCCCAATGAAATCCAAGCCCCATTGCTGAAAAGGTCTTTCTGTTGCAATAGGCCTCAAAGGAAGTGGCAGTAACTTTCTCTTTCCCTCAAATACTTGACATTTATGACATGAGGTGGTAAATTTCTTAACATCAGAGAAAACAGTGGGCCAATAGTAACTAGCCCTCAAAATCTTATCCACAGTGGACTTCCAATACAAGTGTCCACCACAGTCACCTGCATGAAATTCTTTGGTGATATTATTAGCTTCATTTTCAATCAGGCAGTTTAACAATATACCCTCATGGTTTTTCCAAAGCAAATTGCCATCCATGACACAAAATCTTGAAGCTTTCATTTTTAGGAACCTACACTTAGTTCTGGACAATCCTGGTGGAGCACACAGGTTTTGTAACACATAACATATATCAGAGTACCAAGGGGATTGTTCAAAGGCTACATTGATCTTTGGAGTCGCCAGCTCCGGTTCATTGTCCAGCTGGTTTATGTCTAAGGCTTGGAAGTTTGCTTCTGTCATTAGTTTGGCCAAACCTTGCCCTTTTATTAATTTTGTAGGTTTTATTTCAATATCAAATTCCAAAATGTTGGCAATCCATTTTCCTCTTCTACCCTCTAAGTTTTCTTGAGTGAGAATGTCTTTTACAATGGGACTTGGCACATAAGCTATAACATGGGAATAAAGGATGTAAATCCTAAAGTCTTTAATGGCCTTGATCAAAGCATAAGCTTGTTTCTCCATGATTTGATATTTCAGAGGTGCATCTCTAAGAGCTTTTCTAAAGAAAGCAATGGGTTTCTCATTTTCTTGGTCATCTTTATGTAATAAAACAGCGGCAATGGTATGCTGGGAGGCAAAAGAGAAAATGATAAATTATCTGTCAAATTGAGGATTTGTTAAGACTGGAGTTTGGGTAAGGGCTAATTTTATACCTTCAAAGGCTTGATTTGCTTCAACTGTCCATTTCACTTTTGAATCCTTCTTTAACATGTTATTTAGTAATCTGATCAATTCTGCTAAGTTTGGGATAAACCTTCTCAAGAAGTTGATCTTACCCAAGAAGGCTTGCAATTCTTTGATGTTTCTTGGGTGGGGTATTTGTAAGATAGCTTGTATCATGTCCGGGTCAATTCTTATGCCATCCTTTGAAATAATATGCCCTAACAGCTTACCTTCTTCCAAACCAAATAGAGATTTCTTGTGATTCAAGGAAATCCCATATTTCCTACATGTTAGGAAGATCTGTCTCAAATGATTCAAATGTTCTTGGTCTAATTTTGAGAAAGGTGTGAGGTCATCTAAATAAATGACAAGAAAGTCATGAATCTCCTTGGCAAAAGCAATATCCATTGCTCTCTGAAATGTTGCCCCTGCATTTTTCAATCCAAAAGGAATTTTTACATATTTGAAAGTTCCCCATGGGGTTGTGAATGCAGTTTTGTCTTGATCATCAGGGTGCACTAGGATTTGATTAAAACCTGAGAATCCATCAAGTAATGAAATCCTTGAGGCCCCTACCACTCTTTGGAGAATGTGATCCATCTTAGGTAAGGGATAGTTGTCTTTGAGGGACACTTGGTTTAGGTTTCTAATATCAACACAAAGTCTTATTTCACCAGTTTTCATTCTTGTGGGCACCAAATTCGAGATCCAATCAGAAAACCTAATTGGTGCTATGATACCAGCTTTAAACATTTTTTGTACCTCCTTTTCAATTGCAGGGAGAAGCATAGGGTTTATTCTTCTCATTTTTTGCTTAAATGGCTTTTGATTTGGCTTGAGAGGGATGGTATGTTGGATAACAGAGGTGTCATAGGACTTTAAGTCCTCATAACTCCATGCAAAGACATCTTGGAATTCTTTGAAGAGGTCAATGTATTTAGGCTTCTGATCAGGGGGTAGGGAAGCAGACAATTTTATTATCTTGGGCTTTTCAATGGTCCCAATGTTGCATTCTTCAATGGCAGAGTTAAGGGGCTGCATTTTTGGTTTTCTAGGGACATCATTTGAATCAAAGATATCCTCTAGTGGAGTTAGGCCTGTTGGAAGAAAATTGTCTTTCAATTGTATTACTTCAGCCTCAACATCAGCCACTTCTTCACAACTGATTTGTTGAATTCTTTGTATATTGTCTTTGTTGAAAATTGTTGGATGTAGGATTTGGTGAGCTGTCTTAGGTGATATTGGCTTGTTATTCTGTTTACTCTGTATTTGTGATTGACTTGCTCTTTCAAGTATTTGTGATTGACTTGCTCCCTCAGTGTCAATATTTAGTCCTGCAAATTCCTCTTGTAGGGTCAGGAAATTATTTATTTGTGCATCATCTTCAAATACTTGCCAGTCTTTGACATTGTTTGGGACATAAGGTCTGTGTTTTACCTCAGCTGTAAAGCAATGGTGGGGCTCAAAAGGTAACTTGAGGTGCTTGCAAATGTGGCCAAGCTATGAGCATGCAAGTTATGGGTCCTGGGAATCTTGGTAATTTGAAATTCAGTGAAGGACTGTAGTAGTTCAGCAGCAGCAGATCTATAAGATCTCAGTCTTTTATCATTATTAACAAAATTTCCCTTTACTTGTTGGATAATCAAGTCTGAATCTCCCATAATTGAAACTTTTATGGCTTGTAAGGATTTTACTAGCTTAAGGCCTAGCAAGAGAGCTTCATATTTTGCCATGTTGTTGGTGCATCTGAAGTTTAACCTATAGGCTCGGCCTTCTGCATGACTGTTTTGTTTATTATGTATCCAAACTCCAGCTCCTGCCCCTAATTTGTTGACTGACCCATCAAATTCAAGGAACCATAGGACTTCTTGTTCTGGGGGAGACTTAATAACTTCTTTGTGATCTGGGTTTGTGAGTTGAAGTTCTGGGTTTTCATTTATTTTGTCTTTTAGGACAGTCTCATCACTTGTTTGGATCAGCTTTATTTCTAGGGCAGTAGCTTTTTCATTAATGTCCTGATCCTGTTCAAGTGTTTTGGTTTCAACATCATTATTTGTAAGACCTGTATTGTTATTGAAAAGAATGTATGAGTCTATGTCAGAATGGACAGCATATATGGGAAAATTTTGAGGTTTTTCTTCACTGCTAACCATGTATTTCATAAGTGACTCTCTATATAACCTCTTGGGTTGACCAAAGACTGAGATGGTTGCGTATGACATGTCTAATTGTAGTGAACCTTGGAGTTTAGCCACCCATGACCTTGATAACAGCATCCCATATTTGGGTGGGATATCAGCAACCACAACATCCATGAGGATTGTTTTATTGGGATATTGAACTAGGGACACACATAGATCTTTTATCAGACCTAAACACTTAACTTGGCTGGAGTCAAATGAGAATAAGTCCTTGTATGGTCTTGTAATATCTAGATTCAATCTTTCCATGACTGATTTAGGCATCAAGTTGTGAGAGGCACCTGAGTCAAACATTGCGTTGTGTAGTATCTTGTCATGAACATGCAGGCTGACATAGAAAGGTAAGATACCTGTGACTGCTGTTTTTCCATCAACTTCTGGACCGAACAGTAATTCTGGGGTGTCATCCAACACATTGACATTATCTTTATTACGAGTAATTTGAAGGGACTTCTTGATTTGTTGTCTATAAATGTCATGCTTGGCTAGTTATGAAAGAGGAATAGCTACTTTTAGTTTGCCAATTTCAGCTTCTAAATCAAAAGGTTTTTCAGATTGGATTTTGGGGTTGTGGATGACAGTCTTTTCCTTGTTCACTAAGTCTTCTTCTTGGTTCTTATCTTGGTCTTGCGGCTTGTCCTTCTTACTCACCTCTTGAGGAGTGTTACTTGGATTGGGCTGCAAGGGTGATGAATCTACTGGTTGCTGTTTTGAGGGAGATGTTTCAGTTATTTCTTCAACTGTTACCTCATCTGTACTTGGACAAGTTTTGTCACTTGTTTCTGTGATAATAGCTTTCTTAGGTTGTGTAGTGTCCTTTGTCTTGTCAGGCTGTGTCACATTTATAGTTCTGCTTCTTAGCTTGTATTGTTTATGAACTTCATAAACAGTTGTGTCATATCCTTGTTTAAAGTCAAATGACTCACCTGACCTGGTTTGGAATTGCTGAATGTCATCCTCTTTATGATCCTCTTGACTCAAAAAAACTTGCTGCTTATCATTCAGGCCCATTAGGTTAATGTGGGTATCATCTGTTTGCTCATTCGAAGTGGATGCCTCAGTATAGTTTTCCTGGAAAGGAGGCCTTATGTCTGGATCAGAACCGGTTTTGCCAGTGTTTGGGTTTTGATTTCTCCTAAAATTTGGATTCCTGATAGGGTTATTTTGTGGTGCTTCCCATGATGACTTTCTCTCAACTGATTCTACTCTATCACCCAATCTCTTCATACCAGTAAGTATTGCATCCAGTTTTTGATCAAAGGCTGAGGGTTCTTCTTTGAAGGTGGTTCTCTTTTCCAATCTTGCCCTGTTTCTTTTGGCAATCAGGTTAGCCTCTACTGTGACAGCAACCTTTTGGGCTTCTTCAAGGGTTTCAGGCGCTCTTTCCTTCAACTGATATGCCATATTAGGGTCAAAACCATCAGGAAATTTGTACAAGGCTAAATCAGGGGGAGGTCTTAAATTCTGTGGTATTGCGTTATATACATTATTGAACCTTGCACAATACTCCAAAACGGTCTCTTGAGGACCTCGTTTGGTTGTGTCATATTCACCAAGTATGTGCAGGGGATCTTTCTTCTTCTCCCATCTATTAGTAAAGGCTTGATAAAGGTCATCAGGAGTTGTGATGGTATTTGCAGCCAGTGATCTAAACCAAGTTCTTACATCCCCAGTCAGGCTTTGAACGAACATTCTCATTCTCACACTGTCATCATCTATTTCATAGTTCTCAAAATGGTCTTGCATCCTTTTGGCATGCTGAATAGCTGTGAAAGGGCCAGTGGAGTCAAAATATGAGATCTTGGATTGATAGTCCTGAGGTAGAGCTGGAGCATTGGCAAGTAACTGCAGGGGTGCATATCTATTAGCCATATTTGCAGGATTTATAAGGTTGACAGGGATAACTGGGATAGCATGAATGACTGGTACAACAGGGGTAGTGGGAAAGGTGGAAACTAGGGTGTTGGTCAATGGAATATGTGCAGTGGATGGAGGTGTGAAAGGAGGGCTTTGAGATGTGGATGGTGAACTGGGGGAATCAAGGGTAGACCGAAATAGAACCTTGATTGGAGTTGGAACAGGGTTTGGATGAGCTGTCTCAGGACTTGAATCAGCAAGAGTTTCCTGTCCCTGCTGCTTCCTAATGATCTTAGGGATTGTATTAGGATTTTCAAAAACAGCTGGTGGATTTGGGTCAGGATTTGACCTTGTATATCGTGGATTCTTCTTGGGAGCCAGCTTCTGAATTTCTTTTTGGTATTTTTAGGATATTTTAGGACTGTTTTAAGGGACTGCTCAAGCTTTTAGAACCACAGTCTATGGACAGACCACAGTTGAAAAATAATATGCTCATCCCCAGTGGAGTCGCCAATTATGTTATCTCCCAGGTTGTTCCCTTTGACTCCCAAGGGAATACGGCCGGGGTAACCACTAACCAATCTTTGGATTACTGCTTCTAGCCAAACTGTAATCAGAGAGGGCTCTCTCTTTATGATTTGTCTCTGTTTTGATAGTATTTTAGGCTAGCTATGATGTTCAGGGTTTTGTTTTATGTTTTGGTTGAGGGATGTCTTCTGCATCTAAGGTGTAAGTTTTCAGGCAGTATTAGTCCATTGGGCAATGGAGTCTGTGGCTACAAGTTGTCTGAAATATTGAGTTGAGTTACTGAAACTACAGGGCCATTTAAATATCTCATGGAACAAATCTGAATTTGTGGTTATGAGGTGTGTTCAGCCAGTGAAAGGCAATTAAGAATTTTCCACTAAGCTGGGTGTGAGAAAGAGAGGTGTTGCACAGGAGCAAACTTGAATTCCTGAAACAACAATCACTGTGAAAGATATAGTGTAGAGGTGCAGCAATTAAGAATTACACCTTTATAACTGTAACTGAAGAAAACATTTATAATAGCATAGATTGAGTCCAGGGTAATCTGTGATTAAATCCTAGAACTATTCTTTTTCCTTGCCATTAACTGTAAAACACAGAATATGAATGAGCTATGAGAAGATGACAAAACACATAATGAAGAGTTTAAAGAGGACTTATTGTGCCATGAAACACGCAGGAATCCTGTAACATTCAGCAAAACACCACAACGACTCAGATAACGCAGAGCTTTGGAAATTCCATCAGCTTTTGTATTAATAGTTTGAAATTTACAGCATAAGAAACTCTTGAAGAGAGATCAACAACAACCCCTGCAAGATTATGCGAGGGGGGAATATATACAATCGGTGATACAAAATATCTGGAGCAATGAGTCATTTTAGAAATGAATACGTTCACCAACTTCTCAAGATAGTAGATAAGAAAGTTATTACATCATTGAATACAATATAAGTGCTCTTTATGTATGTCAGAAGATATTTTGACCTTTGGAGGCCACTGAGTCGGTCTGAACGTTCTGCTTTAATTCTGGAAAAATGTGCCTTTATGGCTGTCATGCTGTAGTTTTTTGGCCCTGTCATCTGTAGCTGTCAATCTTGCTTTATTGGCCGATTAGTTCTGCTGAGTTGGCCCAGCCTTTTCCTTTTCATGCATGCTGATTTTACCAAATTTTCCTGTGCATGATCACCTATGAATTTAAATGAAAATTTACAGGCTCTGGTTTATAATATCAACTGTATCATTTTGGTCCAGTATTCCTGTGTGGGCAATTGATGTCTCAAAATTGCCTCTATTGTCTCGTCTTCCTCTGTGTATTTGTAGAAGTTGGGAGGCACTTCAAACAGATGTTTGATCTCATCCATGATAAAAAATAAGTTTTCTACCCTGTTGTAGAGACTTTGTCCTGTAGCTGGCCCTGTTTCCTCTGAGGTGTTGGGCCTTTCAGTGATCTGATTTGTGGCAAATGTGTTGACCCTCTTGGCATACTGCTCATGTGTAAGTAGCCTTCCTGCGCTGTTCAGTAAGCCAGGGAGACCTCTGTTTTGCAATGCCACAAATTTGTCCATGAATCTATTGACCTCTGTCTGCATGTCCTGGGTCCTTCTTTCTAGTGTCTGCACCAGGCTTCTTAGTGTTAGGACCCTCTTTATTAACAAAATAGTCTCGGTCCTGTTGGAGATTCCCATAGTTGCTAACTGAGCACTTGTTCTATTATTAAGCACATTGATCATCCTGTTGGCAACTTCAGGCATATTGCCTAGAGAGGCCCTTGATCTCTGGATTTCCCTCTGTGCTTTTGCAATGAGCTCCAACTGCTCATGAATTGTCTCAATATATTGCCATTGATCAGTGATGGATTGGCCAATATTGGCCCATAGCACTGTCTTGAGCTCAGCCACTACTTTATCCAGTGTGAGCTCCTTCTCCAACTCCTTTATCCTTTCTTTGAGAGCCTTTATTTCCCTGCCCTTTTCTGCCACAGTCTGCTTGGATTTATCATATCTTTCATTTAGCTTGGCTAGACTCTCCCTGGCCTCATTTAGTTCTGTCATTTGGGCTTCCAGGGCCTGAATTTCATTTCTCAGCTTTTGCATGTCCAGGCTTGGGGCCTGCTCTGTTGTTGGTGCTGGTGCTGAGGTAGAAGGTGCTGCCTGTTCTGTTTGCTGAGTGAGGGGAGCAGTAGTTGGAGGAGCTTCCTCAAGGTTAATTATTTATGGAGGAGGCTGAGATGTTTGACCTCCTTCCTTTTGCTGTAATGCTGCTTGCAATGCTGCCTGTGCAGCCTCTGATTCTCCCAACTTTTCTTGAGTCTGGATCAGCTGTTTGTATAAAGACACCAGCAAAGCTGCCGCATCTTGATCATGTCTCAGCTGAGCAACTTCTTCCGTTTGAGGGTGAATAGTTGCTGGGATTTTGATCTTTTTCCTCAATGCTGCCATGTCTGCATCCCTCAACTTCAATAATGCTTGTATGCCCTTGATGTCCTTGGGGTCATGCCCAATCTCTATGATTATATCTTCTAAGGCCCTGATCCTGTTGTCCTTTGCTTGAGAGGATGCTCTCTCCAACTCAAGTTGGGCAGTTGTATTATTTAGGCTATTTTCTAGCCTGTAGTTATCCAATGTCTTGTCTGCCAAGGAGGCATACACCATCTCACCCGTTTGCTTATGCAATTCGATTTTGTCCATTGGGTGGATGTCCTTGGCAAGGACCTCAAGATTGGTCCTCAAGTAGTCTGAAGGGGACTGTGGTTGCAATGCATTTGGCATGAAGTGACTCATGATCATTTTGCCTTCATTAACATCATATGCAGACATTAGTCTTTGCTGGTTGGTGGGAGCCATTTTCAACAAATGATTATAAAGTTGTATTTTTATTGGCTCATTCCTCCTCTTTATGTCAATGAACTGTTGTTTGATGCTCAGTTCACCTTCTCTCTGTTGGCTTGAGGAGCTGACTTCTCCTCCCACTATCCTCTCTTGTTCCTGCTGGAAGGAACTTGCTGAGGCCTCCATGCTTGGTTGGCCTATGCCCAAAGATTGCCCCATAGGCATTTCCTCTTCTGAAAGGGGATTCATTCTGTGTCTTTTCTCCCCTTGAGTTGTTGTTGTTGTGAGGGGAGTCTCTCTGACCCTCTTTCTACTTATATCCTCCTTTTGTGGGGTTTGGAGGATTGAGGCTTCAGCTGTTGTTTCCTGCCTAGGAGGCACAATTTGTGGTGGCTGCTGCTCGGTAAAAATTGGGGCCTCAGCTGCCTTTTCTTGCTGCAGTGGCTGCTCTTTCTCTTGCTGCCCCTCTTGTGGCTGTTGTACATGTTGTTGTTGCTGTTGTACCTCCTCATGAGGTGGTTGTTCTGGTTCCATTTCCTTTTCCTTGCCTTTGGTAGAGGTTTGCTCAGTAGCTTTGGCTGCTTGCTGATTTGCTGTCGAGGAAGATGCAGTTGTTCCCACTTGAGTGCTTGGAAGAGAAAACACCTGTGAACAAAGCTCTAGGTCAGCCACCTTTTTTAGATTTCTTAGTGCTCTTTGATTTAACTCTTCTTGTGTGATAGGCTCCTCTAAGGTTCCTCTCCTCCACTTTGTTTGATTTGCATACTTTTCTATATGAGGAAGTCTTACATGGTCATAACTGGCCAGCCTATATTTGACCCTTCTTAGGCTTATGAAGTGATTGGGGTCATAAGGTTTCCAAAGGAAACTGGTTTGCAAGCCAACCTTCCTCCCTTTTGTTGTAGATAAAGTGGCCTAATTGGTTCCTGACCTTGAGTTGTGCTTTCTTGCCTCTGCCTGAAAAGTGTAGCACATCAGCATTCCCAAATTGCCTGAAGTATTCCAGGGCAAACAATCTCATGGGCACATATTTGGGCAATCTGTATGGGGGAAACTCACACCCATATATCCTTATAATTGTGTGGTTCTGGTAGAAGTACCAGTCCCCAATGCTGTAAGATTTAGACAACTGAAGTACCCTTTGCATCTCATCAATTAGTCTTGGAGGAGGTGAGCTCATCATCAGAGACATGGCTGGGTGGATGAAGAGATCTATGAACTCACAGTAAGTATATGGAGAGTCAGATTTGCAGTGGAAGGCAGAGGACCAACAGACCACTGACCTTGGATTGCCTTGGGCATCCACTCTTTTCACAGCAAAAGAAAACTTTTCATGTTGATAATATAGGATTAAGTGGTAGATGTAAGAGGTGTATCTGAACACCCTTTCTCTTGCCAAGTTCATCAACTGCTCATGTATCTTATCAGAGATGTAGGTGGCATAGTCATAGCAGATTGGAGACTTGCCAGGAGCGAACATGAGCATGATCACCAGCACAGTTTCATCAACAAATTCAATTGAGTTATAGCCCAAAATGGGACTAATCATGTCTGCAAGATCTCTGCCCAATTGGTTGAGGTATACTTGGTTAATAGGAGGATACTTCACAGAGTCAGAGCCAATGTACAGCTGATTGAGTTTGGTGACCTGAGCATCTGTCAATCTAGCTCCTTGATTTATCAAATCTATTAGTGATAAAGGAACTAATTTCTTCTCAGTCTTGAAGTTCAGCATCTCTTTGATAGCTTCAGGGGTGATATAGAAAACAACTGAGCCTGAAGGGTCAAGCACAGCCCTCTGAGCAGGGTCATAGCATTCGGCACATAGGTGGATTAAATCAGGAAACTGGTTGACCTGAGGGAGCTTGAAGATAGGGAGAAAAGAGTCCCATATGCCCAATACATCTGTTCCACTCTCATGTTTAGCCTTCAATTCATTTAGCAGGTGGATGTGGAACTTGGTCTTCATCAGCATTTCCTCTGATATTTGATAATCTAGGTCTGCTAGAGGTTGCCATTCCAATTCTCTCTGAGGGGCATTTAAAGGGGTAACATTCAAGGCTACAGGTGCTACTGGAGGATCCATGGTCACTTTTAGGATTTCTGTTGTTTATAAACTGGTGTTACTGTGCAGAGCAACACCAAAGAGTTTTTCTTTAAAAGAAAGGTGAATTACTGATGAACAGAGAATGAATGGTTAATTACAGCAATTGAAATACTGCTCAAAGTATGGATAAGACCAATGCCTGGCTTTAAACTCTTTTTCATGGCAAATTGGTGCAGTTTAGGCTACCAGTCCACAATTGCGCGAACAGAATGTAAGTTTTATGAAAACTCTGGTAATATAAAGCTCAGCTGGTGAATTTCGACCTTACAATGCAAATGGGGACTAGGCACAGGGGATTTGCCGGTGAATTATGTGTTTTTTCACTGTTTTAAGCTATTTTTGGCGATTCACAGACAAAACGAGGCGCAGGAGGGATTTACAGGGATAAATACCTGGCAACTATTAACAATGGTAATGAATGCAGGTGGAAATGGCGCCACAGCGGTCTCCAAGTCGAATTCAGCAGGTTGGCGTGAGTTTGGACGTGAAAAACATGCAGAGAAAACGACAGCCGTTTTTGCAAAAAACGCGAAATTTTGGCCAAAATATGGATTTTTTGTAACATTGGCGCTTTTTTTTGGATGACGTCAGCATGACGTCATCAGTTGGGGTCAAGGTAGGATGAAGTCAGCATGACGTCATCGGGTGACGTATCGGCATAAGAGAGATCCACGGGGATGGTGAGGTGGCAGACAGGTGGAGCAAAGGCGGACGGGGGTGCCGACGCGGCGATGACGCTGGCGGTGACGCTGGCAGGCGGGTTCACCGAAACTGGAAGTGGTTAGTGGTTTCATATCGCACCGCCTTCCATACGGAAGCGGAATTGTCAAAGGGGCCTCCGATACGATATGGGGGTGACGCGTGGCAGAGGCCTGACGTCACCCTCTGACAAATTTCGGACGGTATCTTTCGGACGTCGGGGCCGGTCCGAAATGCACGAGGGCCGTCAGATGAAAAGGGCCCGATCCGACGGTCGACGGATCGTTGAGGTGGCCGGATGATACGGATGGGGGGCGGGATTAAAATAATATATGTTTTGAGATTTGCGCCAGGCGGGAACCTTAGGAATTTGGCGGTTTACATGGTTTTTTCAATGTTTTTTTTTTTTATAAAAATGCGGATAGCGCTAAGACTTTGGATAAATGGAAAAAGTGGGTTTTTATATGTATTTTGCAAATGAAGCGGGTTAGGGGTAAAAAGGGATTTATCACAGGGTTTCTTAGCAAATGAAGGGTTTAATAGGTTAAATGACTTTTGATGGGGAAAGAGAGGTAAGGCTTAGGGCTCTTAAACTGACCAGATGTCAGTTTAATCCCTGATAGCGAACATATGGCTATAATGCCAAGGGGAGGGATATTTATACAATGCTTGGGGTTTATACACCATAGTGTTATAATAGTAGGGAAAGGGTAACATAGGGGATTTAGATAATAGAAGTTAGGGGTTAATATGGATGGAAACAGTGAATGAGGAGTGAAATCACTGAGTTTATGTGAAGATAACTTAGCTTAGGGAGTAGATCAAAATGAAAAGATTTTTAGTCAAGAAGAGTGGCTTTTAAAGGAATAAGAACCAACATAAAACCTCAAATTCTTTCATGAACACAACTGATGAAGGGATGCTAGTAATAAAGGTGAAAAGGGGGAAAAGGGAGTTAGTCACGCTTCTTTGTTTTGCTGCAACATGATGGAGAAGAAGACCTTCTCAATCCATTGATATTCCTTTGTGAATAGGTTAGCACACATTGAATTGTAAGGAATGACATTTCTGCAACCCCATCTGCCTACCCATCTACTTGCCTAGCATTTTTTGTTTCTTCATAGAGGGTGCACTTAGACTTGCAGACCCTTATGTGCCTTTTCTTTTCTTTGGATTTTTCCTTTTGATTTTCTATCTAGAACTACCCTTATTGCTTCCAAGGTCCCAGATTAAGCATTTGGGAACCTTACTTCTCTACCTAAGCTACTGGTCTGCCAAGATTAAACAGTTTGGACAGACTTCTTTCTCTATTCTGCAACAGAAAAAGCGAAACATGGCATGATCCAGATTAGGCTTTTGGACCATCCATCAAAACTTAATCAACATGAAGCTATATACACACCTTGTCTCCTTTTGGAAATATGGGATCTTTGTATCACCAAAGCAGAGCATATTTGGAACTTTCTTTGCCAATCATGAAATATGAAACCTATTGGTATAGGTAGCTAACATAGGGATTAACATGCTCCTCAAATTTAAACAAGTGTTGTCCTCAATATTTGAATAATTGTGGGTGTTTTGCATAAATAGCTCATCTTCCCATGTCAACCCTTCCATTTGTAGGTTCTTCCAGTTTGGAGATATTTGATCATTACTTAATTTGTTCACTACTTAATCCTTATTTCAAGGATTCTTTCTATTTATAGAATGATTTTTCCATTCTTCATTAATATTTGGTCAAATATTTTGGATTGGGATCTTGTCACCAATTACTTTCTTTAAGGAAGAAACATGGAAGAGTAGATGTACACATGAAAATGGAGGAAGCTCCAATTTGTGATCCATACTTCCAATCATTTACAAGACCTTATAGGAAAAATGATACCTTGATACTAATTTGTTTTCCTTATTTTTTTCTTAAGGGACATTTATTTATATGGTTGTAGTATCAATAATGCACAATCCATAACTTCAAAATCCCTTTCACTGTGATGTTGATCTACTTGTTGTTCCATCCTATTCTGTGTTATAGCCAAGTCACCCTTCAAAAATATGAGAACCTTTTTTTGGTACCATACATGGTCCTCCACTACATGAACCTTTATGATCCCTTTCAAGGGTGATGTGATGATGCAACTTGTCTAACTGATTTGAGCACTTTTTGTGGTCATTCCTTGACCACTAGTCTAAACCTCGTAGGTCATCTCTACCCAAGAACTCACAAATTATCAACTCTTATCTTGCTCCAACCCTTCACAAATATTTAACTCACGTGATTGTGGGCTCATGACTAGGCACTCCCATCTTGAATTTAACCAATGGTAACTATGAACCACTAGTAACTAGCCTTGACCCCCAAAGGTACTTGGACCTTGTGTTTCACCTCTAAGGTGACTTTAGCAATGAACGGGAGCCTCTGCTTGAAGTGGGACCTCGGGATTCTATGACCATGATCAACATATGAAAATCTATGGTGGAGGTGAATTATGGGGGGTAGACCCCTAACGTTAGCAGAGGGGTCAGGGGGGTTCACATTCATGGTTTCGCTCGAAGTTCCACTCTATCAATCAAATGGCAAAGGATACCTTGCAAAATACCATATCCCTTATGAATTGCAAGGGGGGTTACATGTGACATAAGCGGAAGGGGGGGGATCTGTAATTAAGTTTTCTCTCTCACTAGAATCTTGCATTATCCTCACATTAATTAGCACTGTCATTCCTCCCTAAAACGTGAATCCTTCCCAACTCTTACTCAACACTTTCAAAGGTGGTTTTGCATGGCTTTTAACTGGATAGGTATACTTTCATCACTGGGTACTTTCGTGCCATCAAGGCCCATCCATATTATACTCTCCTTGCAAGTCTACTCGACATTGCTAGGCTATACACAAGTTAATTACATATAGGGGTGAGGCTTCATAGAAATCCCCACCCGAAACCTCGTTGATATACCTCTAAGAATAATTATCTTGGAACCATGCTAGTGGAATCTTACACCAAACTTCATGCTCACAATCTGACATGAGTTAATTGGTTTCTAAGACCTTAATGCTTGACTATCTAACTAGGTGCTAACTATATCAACATCGAACTCATAAACATTCCCTTCTCTTTTGATTCACATGGATTGTATACGGAGTAAGAGTGCTCACACATGCAAAGACATGTTCACAAAAATAAACACTTTATATTTCTCTCAACAAGAGATATTTACAAAAGATTTACATGGGATCTTTGCTTGAGCTCTCCAATCTATTAGAGCTCCGCTCCTCGAGTTTTTTTTAGCTCTAATCACCAAAATCCCTATTGACTCCTCTATTGAGTCATTTTCTAACTTTACATATGTATAGCTTCCTATAAGCAATAAATATCCTAATAGATAAAGACAAATGGGACATCTGTCCTAAAAACCTCATAAATTTCCTAACACCTCAACCTAACATTTTTCATTATTACAAAGGCCCATTTGGCCAAAACACTAGCTTAACAAAAAAATATAACCACCCAGATTCATCTAAGATCTGGACACTTGTGTTTACACCAAAATTCTAATGTTATACAAATTACAATTGAAGGAATTTCTTCCCCTTCAAAAACTTTCATGACCCTATTGGGTTTAGACAAAAATGGATTTCCTAAGGTTGATGCTCTTGTGTTAGACTTCACGGGTAGAAATTTTATGATATCTTGGTCATAGGTCTTCAATTTATCGACTCCCCTTGGGTCCCATAGATAAAGTTTTTTATGTCCACATGTTTGGTTGCATTGTTGCTTCATTGTTGAACTCAGTGTTCCGAGGTCCCAAACTTGATTTTGAAGTACCCCATGAGCCTTTGTTGAGGTAAAATCACACAGTCAGTTGTAGTTTTTTTTTGGATACCCTTCTCTTCTTGTTTTATTTTCTCTTGAATGCCCTTTTCTTTAGCATCCACATCCTATCAATCTCGTCGTTTAGGCTTGTCCTCGACTGAAATGTATTGTTGCCATCTCTCATGTCATATGTCGGAAACTTTTTATTCCTATCATCATCCTCTTTCCCTAAATACAAAAAATTTTGTTTTTATGATACATTCTTGTCCTTATCTTAGCTCCATAATCATTTTGGAAATCAAATCATCTCTCTACTCTAATCCACTTTTTCAGCAATTTAACTCTTCAAAGTTTATGGGCATTGCACATAAGTGTTGTTTTTGATCATTTATTTGATCATTCTTTTGGCTATTAATGCAATCGAATTTTGTCCTTCTCACTGGTTCTTGTAATCATACACTATTGACTGCATTGATTGTTTCTGTATGGATTTCTCCTTGATCTCTTTTATGAGACAGTGTTGCCTCATCTTCCATGTAAAAAAAAGTTAAATTGTGTCCTTCCCTAATGTTTTGAGGAGGTATTCCTTCATACTCTCATATCATTATGATATTTGTAGGTGGTTTTCCTATTTCATCGTTCTTGGGACCTTCATTCATACACAACTTTTCAGATTTAAAAATACAAGGATCTCTAGTCTCATTTGAGATCCCTAATCTCAGATATCCAGGATGATTTAAACTCTCCTCGTGCTCCATGAGAGTCTCATTTAGTCTCTTTTCATTTTCTTTCTCTTGCCTAATAGTCACAAAACCTATTCAATTATGGTTCATATGCTTCATTGTTATGAAACCAGCTCACAAAAAGATAGAAAAGATAGATCAATGCCTTAGAAATAAGCCTCTTCGAGGGGGAAACCTCCTTTACATTACACAAATGAACAATTATTGGATGATACAAATGAAAAGACCTCCTTTCTATATCTAGGAGTATAAGGGGTCATAATATAATCAGATCCTACATAACAATAATAATGTAAGGGCACAATAATAACAATAGTGGGCTTCTATGGGGCACAATAATAATAATATGGGGACTACATGGGCACAACAATATAATAAGGGGGTTGTACTAATAACAATAAGGGGTTACACTAGTAGTATAGGGACCTAACATTCATCTTCTTTGAATTACAATGTTGCATGTTGAATACACACCTTTAAATCTACTATCTTTTCTTCTAGGGAATTTAACTCTCCATCCCAATCAACAAATTTAACTTGAATTGGATTTTCAAATTCCATGCAAATTTCATCCCTTATCATCCATTCCTCTAAGAGTCTCATCTCTTCCTAAATATCTCTAATCACTTCCTCTGAATGTTGTACTTGAGGTTCGCCTCCATTTCTAGGAAATGACATATATTTTATCTCCTTAATAATGGCTTCATGTTGACCATCTCCCTTTGTACTTGCAAGCACATGATTAACTTGAAAATAAAATATTATTTATGTGCCCTTATATTTTATTATAATTTCTCCTTTACTAGGTTCTTGCAAACATTCTTGATCATTGGTTGTAATTTTTCCATCTTCCTCAAGTTCTAGTTGCATTTCTTCCAACAAAACAATTTCTTCATTATGCTCCATGAGAACTTGATTTGAACATTGTTCTACATCCACCTTATCCACTTGCAAAGATGCTTCTTTTGGAACTCTGTTGTTGGCTCTGTCCCCTAAGGATAATTCTTCATTTTCCTCTTCCTCCATGACAGTTTGTAACAATTTTCTACCTTCATGATCTACATGACCTGCACATGAACACAGTTGATTAGTTTTAAAAACATGAGACTCTTGAATCTTTGTTTATGCTTCTAGCATCACTTTCTATAGGTATAAATTTTCTAACCATTTCATGATATTTTCCTAAAGGCTTACATCATCATCTTCATCATTTTCTTCTCCGAGTGATCCCTATCCAGGATCAAAAAGGTAAACATCATCTCCCTCATACTCAATTTTTTTGAATTCTTTCTTCTCTAACTAGGTACTCAAGTTGCACTTCAACCTCATTTGTAGAATAGGCCATTTCACCTTTTTACTCCTTAACACCAAACCATGTCTTTAGTCTCCTTCAATTTCTTGTAGTAGTTGCATTACTACATTGAACCTTTCCTTTAACTCAACAAACTCTCTGTCAAATTCTTCTTGATCCATCCTTACCCTTATGCCATTTGCTTTGGCATGTTCTTTTCCTTTGTTGTGGCTTGCATTTGAACCTTTATAATGACCATCAATATTCATCTTCATTCCTCCTTTGTGAGCTTCTTGTGGCTCACTATGGGCTGCAAGCAAGCCCTAGTAACAAGTATTTTCCATTAACCTATTACCCCAATACCTCACCAAGTCTTATTTATAACTTAGACTTATGGTATTCCTACAGTTCTATCCTCTACAACCTCCTAAGCACTCCTTGCTTTTCTAGGCTTGTGCACCTACCACTCACCTGTTTTCCCTCAAGGGATTTATCTTTCCTTTATTGTCTTCCAACCTTAGTTGGAACAACTTGTGATGCAACTTCTCTTTCTACAATGGTTCTCTTCCAACCTCAATTAAAAAAACTTCTAATGCAACTTCTCTTACTGCAAGGGTTCTCTTCCACAACCCCTTTAATTTCTCCTATAGCTACCTCCAACTGTCAACTTCTTCACTAAGTTAAAATAAAACCATAAGATCAGGTTTACTTTCTAGGTCTCCTCAACATTGAGATCTTTTATCATTCAAGAACATCATTAGTTCTTTGTTACAACTCTCCTAGTTGTAGTAAATTCCATCATATCTTCTTCTACTACTATTATCTACAAATTAATATTTATAAATGACAATTAAAACACGGGGAGGTCTTCAATATTTGACTATACCTGAGCTTCATTCCTTTCTCCTCAATTTTCCATATTTATTGTGGTGTTGTTCACCATCTGCAATTTTCCTATTGCATATTTCACCACCTCTATAAGCCTTCTCTCTTAAGAGAAATCCCTTCATTATCTACTCCTTGTATTTCTCTCTCCTCCATGAGTAGTCTTATTCAAATCTTTTGGTTGGTTGCAATCTCTCTGTAATCACTTCTCAATCCCCCAAGAGTGACTATTGTGATCTATGACCACTTGACGTAGCCCATCTAACTACTTTTAGCACTTTGTTAGGTCGTGCCTTGAAATTTGGTTTAAACCTCACAAAATGTGTCTACCTCTACCCAAGAACTCACAAATTCCTGACTCTCATCTTGATTCAGGCCCTCTAAATATCTAACTCACACGACTATGGACTCAGATTAAGTGCTTTCATTTCGGATTCAACCACCAGTAAATAGCTTATGGTAATTACGAACCACTAGTAACTAGCCTTAGACCCTAAAGGTGATTGGAATTTCTATTGTGCCTCTAAGGTGACCTTTGAGATGACCTAAGACCTCCACTCGAAGTGGTCCCTTGGGATTCTATGGCCACAATCAACAAATGACAATCTACGGTGGAAGTAAATTGCAAGGGAGGGGGGGGGTGTTATGTAACCAGATCACAAAAATAGAGGAAAAGATAGATCACCAACTTGAAAATAAGTCTCTTCTAGGGGGCAACCTCCTTTTACATCAAATAAATGAACAATTCTTTGACAATTCAAATGACAAGAAGTCCTTGGTATATATAGGAGTCTAGAGGGTCAAAATACAATTAGGGCCTACATAACAATAATAATGTAAAGTCTCTACAATAACAATAGTGGGTTTCTATGGGGCACAAAAATAACAATATTGGGGTTATATGGGCACAACAATAACAATATGGGGGATATGCTAGTATTATAGGCACCTGATGTGCCCCTCTCCTTCAAAAATTTATTGTCCTCAATGCTTGAGTAGTTTTGGATGTTTCAGTATGAAACACTCATCCTCCCATGTGGAATCTTCAGCAGGTAAGTTCTTTCATTTAATGTGATATTTTGAAATTGATCAATTTTGTAGCTATCATATTCTTGTTTCTATGATTTCTTTAGGTTCCAATACGATTTTTCCTTCCTCGTCCAATTTTGGCAATATAGTTTGAACTAGGAGCTTGTCACCTGTAAGCTTCTTTAAGCATGAAACATGGAAGATTGGGTGTACTCGCAAAGATGTAGGGAACTCCAGTTTGTATGCTATAATGCCAATCCTTAGTAATACCTTGTAAGGACCATAGTACTTGGGTGATAATTTATTATCCTTCTTAGCTTGCTTGAGGGACATTTTTTTGTATGGTTGTAGTCGTAAAAATATCCAATCGCCCACATCAAAATTTATTTCACTATGATGTTGATATGCCTATTGTTTCATTCGATTATGTGCTAGATTCAGGTTATCCTTTAAGAGTTGGAGAACTTGTTGTTGATGCTCAATGTGATATTCCATTGCTTGAATCTTAGAATTGTCTCTTAAATATGATGTGATGGATGGTGAATGATATCCATAAAGTGCCATAAATGGGATCATTTTAGTTGTGGTATGGAAGGAAGTGTTATCCCACCATTTTGTCAGAGGTAAGCACTTGACCCGTTGTGTTTGTTTATCATATACAAAGAAATAAATATATCCTTCCAAACATTTGTTCACTATCTTGGTTTTCCTATCAAATTGAGGATAATAATATGAGCCATGACTTAATTGAGTACCAAGACAAGAAAATAATTCTTTCCAAAAATTTCCAGTGAAAATGGGATTTTTGTCACTTACAATAATCTTTGGGTTTCCATGTAGCTTTTGAATTGTTTACAAAAATGCAATAGCGATTGTACTAGCTTTGAAAGGATGAGATAATGCAAAAAAGTGTGCATATCTGGTAAGTTTATCAACTACCAACATGATGACACTCTTTCCTTCAGACTTGGGTAAACCTGTGATAAAATCCATGAAGACTTCCTACCAACGCTAGATTGGAATGGCTAATGGTTGTAAAAGACACGAGGTATTATTTGTCTCAACTTTAATTTGTTGGAAAACCAAACATTCTTACACAAACTTCTGAATATCAAATTTAAGGCCATCCAAAAAAATTCCTTCTTGACCCTGTGGTAAGTTCTTAAAAATCCTAAGTGCCCTCCTATAGGAGAGGTGTGCAATTTCAAAATAACCTTTTGTTTGAGTTGGAAGTCCTTACATAGATATAAGTGATATTTGTACCATAATGAATAGTTTTTCCGGATAAATGTATCAGATGCATTAGGATCTTGTTGCAATGTCTTTTGAATATGTGCAAACCTCTTTGTCATTCTTCTGTTCATCCATTGCATTAATTATCCAATTAGGCTGGACAATAGAAATGGCATAGAGAAATTCTTCCATATCTTCATCCCTTCTCGATAGTGCATCCACAACAACATTTTGATTCCCTTTATTGTAGACGATTTCAAAGTCATAACCCAACATCTTTGTGACCCATTTTTACTGCTTTTCTAAAGATAATATTTGTTCTGAGAAGTATTTACGACTATCATGATATGTTTTTACCTTGAATTGTCTTCCCATTAGGTAAGGATGCCATTTCTTCAAATCATATAGTATTTCCAACATTTCATTCACATAAATAGGTTTGCGTAAATACTTTCCCTTGATTGGACGACTATCAAAAGCAATGGATGTTTCTTCTTGCATTAAAAAAACACCAATGCCATTTCCTAAGGCATGACATTCCAGAATAAAGGTTTTTGTGAAGTCGAGTGTAGCTAAGACCTGAGCTCGAAAAATTGCCTCTTCAAGATGTTCAAAAGCATTAGTTGCTTCTAGAGTCCAAAAAAATGCATCTTTCTTCAATTTTGTTGTTAGTGGTGTTGTTATTTTCCCATAATTCTTAACAAACTTGCGATAATACCTAGTCAACCCAATAAATCCTCAAATATGCCTTAAGGTTGTGGGGACTTTCCATTCCTTTATGGATTTAATTTTGTTAGGGTCTACATTAAAACCCTCACAAGATACAATATGACCCAAATATTCCACTTCATGTACCCCAAATAAAAATTTGGAGGTTTTTGCTTATAATTATTTCTCCTCCAATAGTTTGAGCACCCTATCAACATGCTGAAGATGATCTTTCCAAGACTTCTTGTATATTAGTATATCATCAAAAATACTAACACAAATTTTCTGAGGAAGGGTTTGAAAATAGAATTCATCAAACCTTGAAATGTGGAAAGTGGATTACTAATACCATAAGACATGACCAAAAATTCACAATGAATTCATGAGTTATGAATGTTGTTTTCCAAATGTCTTATGTCTTCATTCTAATTTGATGATATCCTGAGCTAAGATCTAGCTTGGTGAAGTAAATTTCTCCATGTAGTTCATCCAACAATTCATTAATGGAAAGAATGGGAAATTTATCTTTAATAGTGATCTTATTGAGTTCTCTATAATCCAGACACATACACCATGATCCATCCTTCTTGTGCATCAACACTACTGGTGAAGGGAAGGAACTTTTTCTATGTTGAATTATGACTGCCTCTAGCATTTCTTCAGCCATACGCTTAATTTCACTCTTCTAGGAATAAGGATAACTTTAAGGTTTGATGTTTGGAGGAACACTTCCAAGAATCAAGTGAATTTCATGATCATGATCGTGAATAGGTGGAATACCTTTGGGAGTCTCAAATACCTTGGAATGATTGTCAAGGAATCTTTGGGGATCTAGCGAAACAGAGGACTTAAATGTTTGAACACCTAGTGTCAACATAATTGCGCAATTACCCCTCATTGTTCCTTATTCAAAATATTTTCATACCATTAGAGCTAATTATATTTCTAGGTTTCCCTTTGATAGCCATTAATTCAGTTTCCTTTCCTTCCCAGAAAAAGTTTAAGAAAATTTCTTGAAAATTAAAAGTTATCATCCCCAAATATTGTAACCATTGGACTCCTAATACAACATCAACACCACCCATTGGAATGAAAAGCATTGGACTATTTAATAAATATTCCCCCATGGTTAGATTGGCATTATGGCACTTCCCTGAGAAATTTATAGTTCCTCCATTTGCAACCATCACTTGACACTTTGGTGTCGGATAAAAAAAAAAAAAAAATGCAACTCCTTGGCTATACTAAAATGAATAAAATTATGGGTACTTCCTGAATCAATAAGCATTGTGTTGATGGTGTTGGACCTGCCAAAATTCAGGTAATCTCCCTGATATGATGTCCCAATTAGACCTCACACCGTTTGGTGTAGGAGTCCCATCAAGAATATGACCTAGTTTCTGATGCAATCAGTTTTAATGATATGACTTCGTTGCAATAACACGTAGAGTGATGTATAATTACTTTGAGGAACAAGTGTGTGACCATGTGGAGAGCCAAGTGTGATGCATTAATTTTCTACTACGCGGAAGGGAGAATAAGTGATCCCCTTAAAATCTTGTAATAGTACGCAGCTTGAAAGGGAAACACAACCATAATGACATCACAATATAATATGTGAAATAGTTCACAAGTTAATAGTGATGAATTAATACAACAACATGCATTCAATAAGATTCGTACCAATTCAAATGAAATAGTTCATAAGCATAAGTGTAAGTTAAATAACATACATTGTAAACATAACAAGAATAGCCCTGATTGCAAGAAATTTTTCAGAGAAGATGACATCAAATTTTATTTGTCGATGCATTTCGAACCATCTAGCATGGTTCATAATTAGGAAAAGATGGAGGATCATATCATGGCATCAGATTGAAGAGGGCCAGTGATGAAGAGAATTCATTTTTGAACGTTAGAATCTAACAAATAGTTTTGATTAGAAATTATTATTAATAAAAATGTTTTAATGTAATGAAAGTAACCATTAGAATCTCCTTGTTAATTACTTTTTTTATTATAATTCCAAAAATAAAAATATCCAAATTAAATAGATTAATATTTTGGTCAAATTTAAAAAATACATTGAGGTCAAAATTGGATAAACTAAGGCAAAAAAATAGGTAAATATTTAATTTTGAAAAAATCAATAAATATTTTATTTATTTATTTATTGATATACATATTTATTTTCAGATAAATAGATTTATGACTAAATAAATATTTATTTATTTATTTTCTTGTTTATTTATTAAAGTTTTGAATAGTCCTACTATATTTACAACATATGCATGAAAACGTGTCAGCTCTGAGCTTTTATTAAGTGAAAGTTCCAATCATACATACACCATTGATGGACCACTAGCCCCAATAGTGGAACATGAAGTCAACATCACCTGCTCCTCCAAATAAATATACTTCCTCTATGCTACGGAGAAGCCAAGGCTCTCACAAACTCCCAAGCTCCTGACTCTAAGCCTAAGCCTAGCCAAAATCTTGGCTCCCAAAAGCCCTTTACATGAGTTATGAGGTTCTATTTATAACAAGAGGGGGTGACTCTTCAACTCCCCTTTGTGACTTTTGGACTTCCCTCATGACTCTTCAACTTCTTTACAAAATAACTCATTACATTACATCATGATTCTTCACCTTCCAATATTGACACCTATAATTCCACTTAGAAATTACAAATAATATTACAATTTGCACTCGTACCCATATAAGAAAAAATAGGGTAGATCTAACTAGACAAATTAATAAGACAAAAAATTATCGTTCTTGAGTTTGGAAGAACTCAAGCTAAGAAACTTCCAATTGATGTCTCTCGGTCATGTATCGATGCCACGCTTGGTATTGTGCGATGACATCCACAAATTGTGTGATGGTGTCTAGATGGAAGCAGATTATAGCCTCCATGGAATTGGTGTACAATGATTTGGAACCAGTTTCAACTTCCTTCTGAAGCATGAGCAACATTGTCCATGCTTGGACATGGCCATTGATGTAGTTTTGCATGTTCGGTCTGTTCACCTCCAAATCTTGGTTGGTGGAAATCTGTCTCAACTGCTCCAAGTATTCTTGTGTCTCTCTTTTGACCCAGTTCCTAGGTTTGGCTTTAGCGAGTAAGCCAACTGATGGTATATTGTGGAACTTCACTAAGAAATCCATACTGTTGTATAACCATGCATATGAGGCATGAATGTTACCAATGAACGATGCGAGTTGTTTGTTGTTCTGGATCAACATCCGCACTCTTGCTTTCTCCATATTTGCCTGTGGATTCATTTTCTTACCCAATTTAAGTGGTGCCCCTTTGTAACTCATTGCCCATTCATCTACGACAACGATTGCATCTTGCACATTTCTAAGAGTTTTGACAAAGTATTTACATTTCTGTTGCATGCCCTGCACATGGAAAACTACCTTATGCACAGTAAGAAGCTCCTCATAGAGATTTTGCATGGTCTCTCCAAGTTCTGATACTTCACTAAGTATCACTGCCCTCATTTCCTCCAGATGGACCTATGTGGAAGCTGTGTTCTAAGATGTTGCACATAGTTGTTCAACCTCTAGCCTCACAGCTTGCAAGTTCTTTGCCAATTCATTATTCTTGACCGTCAAGAACTCAATATTTGAATTTTTTGCATCTGCGAAGGCCAATTTGACTGCGACAATGGCATTGGGATTTTTTCCGGTGTCGGACACAATCACCCTTTCTCTCATAAAAGCAGGAGATACGAGGTCATCTGGAAAATGCTTCTTACGCGCTTGTACAATATTCTTCTAAAGTTCATCGTATGATATATTTTACGTGTCCATGACTGAATTGTCATCAAGAGGAACAACTTCCCCTTCCTCGCCTGGAGCTGACTCTATTGTTGGAGGTGGTGGAGACTGAATGGTGACCTATTTTGTGCTAGGCATCAGGTCGACATCTTGATTATGTGGCTCCAGTTCATCCTCCATGTCTATGATTTCTATCAATTGTTCAACTTGTTGAGAAAGATTTGTGTCCTACATATATCAACTCTCCTCCTTTGTTGGTTGTCATTTCTGTTCTTTCTCTTCAACTTGTTTCTGCATTGTTTCTTCTGCTATTGTGCCCCATCTTTCTTCTTCTTCCTACTTCTTCTTCTCTTCTTGTTCTTGCTTCTTCTTTTCTTCCTCCAATATCCTTTGTTCTTCCCTCTTCCTTCATTCTGCTCTCTGCATCCTTTGTTTCCTCTTTTCCTCTGCTGCTAAAGCTTCTTTCATAATAGTTGAATATGCTTTCATCTTGCGGTTTCGTTCTCCGCTGAGACTATAAGCAACCTTTCTCTTTCCATTATCTTATGCGGGGTTTCTCCCTTCTGCTGGCACTGCTTCTGGAGTAGCTTCCTTCTATAGAGTCACCTATGAAGTTCTTGCAAAACTGACCGACTCGTGGGACTTGGAGGCATTATAGCAATTCTTCCATGGATCCTCCTCCTGTCAGTGAAATGTGCTGCTGAGCCACTAGAAGTGAATTCTTGCACAGTGGTATTTGCAACAACTACGGGGATCATATGGATTAAAGTCTCAAGTACCAAATGCAAACTTCTCTATCACCTTTCCTTTGGTATCTGTGACTTTCAGGTTATTTATCTCATATAATCTAATTTGCATAGGAAGAGTTGGCCAAGGTGCTTTCTTCTTCCTGTGCAAAGTTGCTCACAACCCTACGACGAGATGATATTACACTTATTGCATGAAAAAAAATTCAGTGGCATATATTGGAAAAAATTGTGACGACTTCTGACCATCAAACACTCTAAGGAAGGTGCCATCTGGTGAGGCAAACCAATCTGCGATCTCCGATACTGCCTCCATTTCCCCACGTGACATGCAAGGTGGTTCTTCCTCAAAGATCATCTTGTATAGTGGAATGAGGAAGTGGTCAGTTAGATTCTCCATTACTCCTTGATGGCTACAATCCAAGAGCAGTTTGCAGTGGATGTGCATGGTAGGGTCTTGAGGTGTCCAAGTCTAGTTCATGCTAGGGAATGCATTATGTGCACAGATTGCATCCAGTAAATATGCAGACATATAAAATCTTGCTTTCCCACCCTTGGGAGGATTCAAGGTGTTACCTACATGGATATTTAACTGTCGAGCCAACAAGTCTGACCAATTGAACGACTTCCCCTCATTCACAACCTGGTTCAACAAGATTTCCCTTCCTTCAAGAAAAGTCTTTGTTCTCTACTGACCATAGATTATGCAAGCTAAGATGATCAACATCTGATAGGACCTCCTAAGAGACTTTTTCTTATAAGTATTGGTGGGTGTTTGTCGAAACTTTGATGGCTCTTTCACCCAGCTTTTAACAACATCTTCCATGCCCACATAGTTGTTGGTGCCATAAAAGTATGAATCTATGAGTGTTTTCGGCTTAGTAAAATGGTACATACGTCAATAATATGCTGCTATAAAAGTAGCAAAATTTTACTTGTTGGCACTGCTCAAAGTCATGGTCTTCACATCAATATGTGAAATAATCCAATTGATAATATCTGCACATGGGAAGGTTGGATATATGCATGTAACCCTGTGTAGACCTGACTTCTCGACATTAATGTATACCTATTGGTCCTCTAGATTTTCTTTTAAGTTCTTTTCTCAAAAAGGTTCGATCACTTTCTGCCATGTAAGATCTGATTCCTTTTCCACATACAGTTGAGTGTTTGAATATACTCGCAAATTTGTTGGCGTGCTCTCAACTGCTTCCCTGGTACTGATTTCAATGTTATCTTTTGAAGCAGCTCTCTTGGGTGCCATGGTAACAATGATTGCAGGAGAGAAGTGATCAATAACTATGGTACCTATAGGAAGGAAGAGGAACTCATGGCAAGAATAAATTAGCTTTCACAAATCCACTTTCCAAGCAAGATCAGGCAGTAAACTGGTGAACAAATGAGCACGATTGTGCAATTTTCATGAGAAAAAGAGGGATAATGGCTAAGAGAACTGCACATTTCATAGTCTTAGCAGCCAGTGAAGTAGCTAGAGGCTTGAGACTACGTAATGCGCAGTTCAGCCTAGGCAGTGACAGGTAGAGACTACACATTGTGCAGTCTTAGTGGCCAAGGTGGAAAAACTGAGCCCTGGGACTGCACAATGCATAGTTGGGCCAGTCAGTATTGCGCATTGCATAGTCTCAAAGGCCAAGCTCTCAACTTGAGCCTTGGCCTTGTGCAATGCCCAGCTGGGCAAGGCAATGCATGGTTAAGTGAAGTACAGATCTACCCAGTGAGGGTGTAGGAAACAGGCAGACCTAAGAGATAATGCAAGTTAAATTATTGATCTGACTAAGTATGTATAGATCAATGTGAATCAAGTGCATAAACTCAACAAATGGAAGGAAAAATAAATATGCAACGAGAGTCGTCGAAATGACGATCGCTGGTGTGAAAAACAAGAAAACGAATGCAACACTTATGAAAGGTGAACAAAAAACAGAAACAACACTTCTACAAGCTAAAACAAGTTAAAATGCCAACAACCATGAAGAGAAACAAGCAAAAAACCACTCATAGAAGAAAAAAGACAAAAAGTGACAGAAAAAGTGACAAAAGATGACAAAAGAAAAACTCACCCAAAAAAGTGACGCAAACTCCACCGAAGGCTCCTTGATCTCCTTAGGAATGCTAGAGATCCAAGATCAAATGTAAAAATGAGCTCTAGAGGCATCTATTAAATATATTTGGGTAGATTGGGGTTTATGACGCGCATGCCTAAAATCAAGGAAAAAATGACACTTGGTGGAAATTTCTAAAAATAGGGATTGTGCCACCTTCGGGAAACTAATGATGAATCCCTATTTTCTAGGGATTGATTTTACGATTTTTTCTTTTTGATTTTTGATTTTCGGGAAACTTTACATGCACACTGCCAAGGAAGATTACACAATTCTAGAGAACTGGGAAACTTCCTGGCTTAGTGCATTTCGCAGTTTATGAGATCAAGGAATCGATTGTGCATTTTATGAGCTTAGTATTGGGTTGCCATCCATGACTACACAGTTCTTAAATTCAAGGTTGAGCTACCAGTCAGGATTGCACAATTTCTTTCATCAAGGTTGGCTTGCCTTCCATGATTACATAGTTTCTGGAGGCAAGCCCAGGACTGCTACAAGGTCAAGTTAGAAGGTTAGCTTGTGACTCAAAAGATCAGATAAGTATGAAAACAAGCAAACACAAGCACAGCATAAAAAGATAAGTCTTAATCAAATCATGAATACTTGACGACAGTCAAAGATAAGCTCGTGTAAATAGAAGGGAAGGCTCCAAAGTCAAAGCATGGGAAAATTTTTGGAGGGTGGTTGTAGGAGTTACAACACATTATTACCTTTTTCTTCTTAAGATATCCTTCTATATTGAGAGTTTGAGGAGTGGTAATTCATGCCAATGCATTACAAGATATGGTCAGATTCATTTATTCTTTTTCAATTCCTGGGGTTGGTTCTTGGTGTATGTCCTCTTCTTTTGATGTTTCTTATTTTTCTTCTTCCTCTTCACAATCTATGTAACATAATTTCTTCTCATCACACTTATGACCTTTAGGGTATTTTCTATCATAAATATAACAAATCCCTTTTGATTTTTTTTCCTCTAGTTGTTGTGGTGTCAATCTTGTAGGTTGTGCGAGGCTAGGAGCAACAAGACTTCCATCTTTATAGTTATGAGTGGTAAACTTCCTTGTTTCCAAAAAATTTCTTTCAACTTTTCTTGCCACCTTAAATGCATTCTCCAATTACTTAGGTTCCCAAAGGCGAACCTCATGTTGGATGTTATCCTTTAAAATGAAAACATCAATCATATGCTCTTTTGGAATATCATTTACCTTGATATTCAATCTTTGGAATTCCTCAATGTGCTCCCCAACTAAACCCTTTTGTTTAAGATTTATGAATTGGCTAAAGGAGGTATTTATCTTTATATCCTCATAATGTGATATTAATTCCTCAGTAAAATTTGTCTAAGTCACAAATGATTTATGAGAAAAAATCCATTGATACCACACAAATTGGTTGGGTTCTAAATATAAAGATGTAATGCATACATTTTATGTGTGTTTCATATCATGTAGATCAAAGAACTGCTCCATCTATCATTAGAGAAATTTTGAGGTAAAAAATGGGTCTCAAATAAAAAATGTACAACAAAACTAAACTTTATAAGAACCAATAGGATTCAATATGATGATGTCAGCCATGGGGGATGATTCACCATTTTTTGAGTAAAAAGGTAAAAGGATAAAAAAAATAAAAATTAAAAAACTATTTTTTCAACTTGTATTTCCGGCTTATCTCCCTATGATTTTACTCAGATTTCGAGCAGGAGCACTCATTGGATGCATGATTTAATTTTACATCCAAGGAGTACCCATGTTGCATACTTTCGATGGACCCTACTACATGAAAAATGTGAAATACGTGAAAAAACGTGATTGCAATCACGTTTTTTCATGTAATAGGGTCCATCAAAAGTATGCAACATGGGTACTCAGATGAAAAATTAAATTTCACATCCAACGAGTGCTCCCACTTGAAATTTGAGTAAAATCATAGGGAGATAAGTTGAAAATATGGGTTGAAAAAATAGTTTTTCCTTTTTTCTTTAAAAAAGATGATGAGGTAATCTAATTTTTTTTATTATTTCCGCTATTATTTTATAATATTCCTTAGGACGCCCATTTTATATCCCAAAAATTCTCTAATGAGTATCCATGTTATCGGATCCTTGCCATCAAACTTCCTCATATCAATCTTCAGAATGTGGTTGGTCTTCAACCCAAAGTTGGAGTCTCTAAAATCATGATTCAAATTCCTTTTGTTTTCATCATGAGTCTCATGGGATACCTTGTCACCATTAGGAAGCCTTTCTTGTAGCAACTTTATCAAACCTTCCTTCAAACCTTCCATGTCTACTTTTAAACCTTCCAAATCCCCTTTTAAACCATCCATGTTCCCTTTTAAACCATCCATGTCCCATTTTAAACCATCCATGTCTCCTTTTACTTCATTTTTTGTGGTTCTTTGTGAAAGTGAAATTTGTTGCACTTGGTCCCGTAAATTTGATATATCATGTTTCATTTCTTCCTCTTCATGCGTCATAGTGGAGCTTTTTGAGGGCTTAATGGGTGTAGAATTATTTTTTTTGGAAGGAATTTTGGAACCAATTAATGAAATCTATCCTTCACTATTCCCTTTGAATCACTTCAAACTGACTTTTCAAACCAAATTTATGAAAATTTAAAAATACACACCTTTTAGAGCTTGATTTTGAGCTTGTTGATAAGGTTGACCTTGAAATTGTTGTATCTATGTGATTTAAACCTCCCAAATTCTAAAATTGTGTCATGTGGTAACCCTATGTGTCTTCTTTCCAAGCCCACAAGTTTAACCAAGATTGGATTTCAACATAGAATTATGCCAATTCTCCCATGATGGCCTGGTTATGGACTAGTTCAGTATACCAAAATTATACGCGATGCCATGTGTCACTGTTTTAACCTTTGACCGTAGAAATAGTACCCAAGTAACTAAAATTTGTGCACTTTCAGTCACTTTTTAAGAAATTCAATTTTGATTCTTGAAGAGAAAGTTATGATGATTTTCCCCAAAACACCTTTTTGAGACAAAATTTTGGAACATGTAGAAACCCTAACTTGCTCAGACCATATCTCCGAAAATATAGTGAACCAAGATCTGAAATTTTTACACTAATTTCACCAAGATTTCAACTCCACATGGTAATTTTTTTAGTTTCTGAAGCCTTGCAGGAAAAAAAAGAAGTAATAACGAAAATACCAAGATGACTAGTTTGAACCAATGAAACCCTAGGATTCAAAGCTCTGATAGCAAATTTTATGTAACCAGATCACAAAAATAGAATAAGATATAGATCAATGACTTGAAAATAAGCCTCTTCAAGGGGGAAACCTCCTTTTACATCACATAAATGAATAATTCTTGGATGATTCAAATGACAAGACCTCCTTGGTATATATAGGAGTCTAAAGGGTCAAAATATAATTAGGGCCTACATAACAATAATAATGTAAGGGCTCTATAATAACAATAGGGTACAACAATAACAATATGGGCGTTCTATAGTGCACAAAAATAACAATATGGGGGCCATACTAGTATTATAGGCACCTAACAAGGGGGATCTGCACTCATGTTTCTACTTGAGGTTCCACTCTATCAATCGACCAAGGAAGAACCCCTAGAAAAATCCCATGACCCTTATGAATTGTGGGGGAGTAGGGGCATACTTGTGATGTAAGCGAAAGGGGGGTATGAAATTGGGATTTCATTCTCATTGGAACCTTGTGCTATCCTCGTGTCAATTAACATTGTTGTTCCTCCCCATAATGCAAATCCTTCCCAACTCCTACTTGATGCTTTCACAGGTGGTTTTGCATGATTTTTGACTGGACATGAAGACCTTCATCACAAGCGAATTTTGCATTGTCAAGCCCTGACCATCTTAAATTCTCCCTGCAATTATGCTCGACATTGCTAGGCGATGCACATGTTAATTACATAGATGGGTGACACTTCATAAAATTCCTTGCCAAAGATCTCATTAGTATACCTCTAGTTGTAATTTTCCTGCAACCACGTTAGTGGAATATGACACCGAACTCTATGCTCACAATCATGCATGTGTTAACACATTTGTAAGACCTCAAAAGTTGACTGTCTAATAGGGTGCTCACTATATCAACACCATACTCGTACACATTCCCTTCTCTTTTGGCTCACATGGAATGTATATGGAGTAAGAGTGCACACACATATGCAAACACAAGTTCACAAAAATAAACACATTCTATTATTCTAAACAAGAGATATTTGTAGATGGTTTACATGGGATCTCTTCTTAAGCTCTCCAAGTTATTTTAGCTCTACCCTTTAGTTGGTTTAGCTCTAATCCCCAAAATACCTATTGAATCCTCTATTGAGTCGACCTCTAACTATACATATGTATAGCTTCCTACAAGAAAGAAGTATCATAATAGATTAAGACAAATGGACATTTTTTCTAATAACCTAAAACTTCCTAACACCTTGACTTGACATTTTCCATTATTACAAAGGTCCATTTGGCCAAAACACCAGCTCAATAAAACAATTTAACCTCCCTCTTGGGTCTAGAAAAAAATGGATTGCCTAGGGTTGATGCTCCTACATCATGTGATGGATGGAGGATAATATACATGAAGTTCCATAAATGGAGATATTTTTGAAAGTATGGAAGGATGTGTCATTCCACCTTTTCTCCAAGGGAAAGCACTTGACACATTGTGTTTAATTATCAGATGCAAAGTAATAAAGATATCCTTCTAAAAATTTATTAACAATCTCAGTTTTCCCATTAGATTGAGGATGGTAAGATGAGATACAATCCAATTGAGCACCCAAACAAGAAAACAATTCAATCCAAAAAATTTAAGTGAAAATAGGATTTGTATCACTTACAATCATGTTTTGGATTGCATGTATATTTTGGAATATTTCCATGAATGTTGTTCCCATTGTACTTTCTTTAAAAGGATGAGAAAGAGAGAGAAAATGGACATACATTTTTAGTCAATCTATCACTATCATAATGAAATTCTTTCCTTTGGATTTGGGTAAACCTATAATAAGACCATTGAAACATGTTCCCAGTGTTGACTTGGTATAAGTAATGGTTGTAGGAGATAAGTTTTAAGACCTTCCCAGAAAAATCCCTCTTGCTCATATGATAAGTTTTCAAGAACCCTGAATGTCTTCTTGTGTGAAATTACAAAAGGATTTTGTTTTTGAGTTGGTAATTACTACATAAATATAGGTGATCTTGATGCCAAAATAGATCATTCTTACACACAAATTTATCTAATGCACCTCGATCTTCTTGTAGTTTTTGAATGATCTTGCATACCTTTTGATATTGTTTCCAATATGTCCTTCTTCCACCCAATTAAATTGCAAAATCAAAATAACATGTAGTAAACTCTTTTTTCCCTCTTCTTTTCTTGAAAGTGCATCTACCATCACATTATGTTTTCCCTTTTTATATATAATTTCAAAATCATAACCTAGTACCTTTGTAACCCATATTTGTTTCTCTTTTAAAGATAATTGTTTCTACAATGAGTATTCCAAAATATCATGATCTACTTTTACTTTTAAGTGTCTTCTTATTAGGCAAGTGCACCATTTTTTATCCACGTGTATTATTGCCATCATTTCTTTATGATAGATGGGTTTCAAAAAGTTCTTTCCTTTAAGTTGGTTACTTTCAAAGCAAAGGGGGCTTCCTTGTTTCATTAAAACTTCATCAATTCCATTGCCTGAGGCATCACACTCCACAACAAAGGTTTTATTTTATGTCATGTGTTGTTGGGATAGGAGTTGTACACATTTCCTCCTTAATTTTTTCAAAGGCTTTGGTTGTTTTTTGAGTCCAAGAAAATGTTTATTCTTTAATAATGTTGTTAGAGGTGTTGTTATTTGACCATAATTCTTGAAAAACTTGTGACAAAAGCATGTTAATCCTAATCATCCTCTAAGTTTCTTCAAGGTTTTAGTTTTTTTCCATTCTATCATAGCTTTACTTTTATTAGGGTCCACTTTGAAACCTTCATGAGATGAGATATGACCCAAGTATTCTACTTCTTGAACCCCAAATGCACACTTGGAAGGATTTGCATATAGTTGTTGCTCCGCCAATAGTTTTAAGACCTTATCAACATGTTTTACATGATTTTTCCAACATTATATGTATATGTATATGTATATGTATATGTATATGTATATGTATATGTATATGTATATCTATATATATATATATATATATATATATATATATATATATATATAGATATACATATACATATACATATACATATACATATACATATACATATAATGTTGGAAAAATCATGTAAAACATGTTGATAAGGTCTTAAAACTATCGGAGGAGCAACAACTATATGCAAATCCTTCCAAGTGTGCATTTGGGGTTCAAGAATACATATATATATATATGTGTGTGTGTGTGTGTGTGTGTGTGTATGTATATGTATATATATATATATATATATATTCCATCAAAAAATACTAAAACAAATTTCCTAAGAAAGGGTTAAAAATAGAATTCATTAAGATTTGAAATGTTGAAGGTGTATTAATAATTTTGATCTGGATCTTGGGGGATAAGATCTAGGAGGCTTGAATGCTGAGAGAGGAGAAGAGAAAACATACAATATTCCATGAAAATAATCACAAGAAAATTGATAAAAATGCAAGAATGGAATACATTAAAAAAATATGGTGAGAGAGAGGGAGTTTGAGAAGAAGAATTCCATTAAGAAGAACCATTACATGCAATGAGGCCAATTTTTGGACTTCTCCTTCTTGACCTTCACTATCTTCTCGTTTCCTTCTTATAAGATGTTTTGTTGACAATGTCAACTTTAATTAGGTTCTACTTTGTCTGTTACATATCTATTAAGTTCCCTTTTACTTAAAAAATGACTTTATGACTTACACAACTAAACTTATACTATAATCCCCCCTAATATTTGGATTAATTCTCCCCCTTAGAAAACGATAGTCCCCATAATTCAACCATGCTAAAAAATGAGGGACCCATTATATTTAATGTACCATCATGAAAACAATATGCTATGAGTGAATGAAGAGAAGGGTTTTGTGTGGTTAACCCATGTTTGTGGGTTTTTGGATGACCAGTAACCATCATGATTACAATGTGCTAAGTGCAAATAAAGACAGGGGTTTTGTGTTGTTAACCGATAATTGAGTTGGAAATGGAAAGCTTGGAGAAGAGTTTTGTATGGTTTACTCATAATCGTGGGTTTGTGGATGACCCATAACCATGGATTTTTCTTCTTTATTTTTATTTTTATATTTTTGGAAATGGACCTCTTGCTACAACTTTGTTAATAACTTTTGCTAAAGGTGATGAAATCAAATTATTTGAAGACTCGTTTGAGGCACTAAAGAGACCTTTCCATTGATATAAGATTCTTACTTTGTAATGATTTTTGGAGTCATAAAATAATTCCTAAAACTCAAGGTATGTGTAGTCGCATTTCTTCATAGACAAATGAATCAATGATATCTCCCAAACTAGGAAATCAAAACAAATTTTGTAAAAAAAATATTTGATCTAATGGAAAATCTCTTAAAATGAGCCATTATATACCCTCTAAAATGATATATAGAGTTTGTGGAGCCTACATGAAGTTAGTTGATGATTTTTTCCCCTCATTTAATCCATTCTTATGCTTCTATGTTGTTCATACCACTATGGGAAAGTTAAGAAATTGCTTAAGTGAAGCCACCTAATCTTCTAGATGTTGCATACTTATTTTTTTAAGTAATGGCGTAGTTGTATAATTATTATATAATAGTAAATGTAAGAACACCAAATATAGAGGGCTACAAAGGATGCTAAGGGTTTGTATAATAGCATGGGTTGATGTAGAGGTCATGGAACCTCTATGGGCAGCATGTAAACCCAAAAAAATTGTAAAATGTTGCAACCCAATAAATGTAGTGAATCCATGTAAGACTACTCTTGCAATGGTGAATGAGAATCTGAGGGTAGAAAACCATTCAATTCTTGTGGACCAACTATGATACTTACAATGTATGGCTCAACAAATGGGCTCTAGGGGTGCTAAAAGAAGGTTGGAGATTGCGGAAAAACTATCATACTGAAATGTGCTTTAAAGCCTAGTTCCCATAGAGTGGTAACTTGCTTTGATACCAATGATTTGAATCTTTAGAGCCAAGATCCAGGAAGCTTGAATGTCGAGAGAGGAGAAAAATAAAAAAATATAGATCGTCCATGAAACTAATCACAAGAAATTTGATAAAAATGCAAGAATGGAATACATCACAAAAATATGGAGAGAGAGAGAGAGAGAGAGAGAGAGAGAGAATTGGAGAAGAAGAATTCCATTAAGAAGAACAATAACACACAATGAGGCCAATTTTGGGACCTCTCCTTCTCGACCTTCACTCTCTTCTTATTGCCTTCTTATAACATTTCTTGTTGACGAAGTCAAATTTAATTAGGTTTTTACTCCACCTATTACATATCCCTTTTACATAAAATATGACTTTATGACTTGTACCTCTGAAATTAAACTATATGTCCCCCAAAATTCAAATCAAATTCTAAATGGCATAAACTAAAATTCATAATGGCCTTCATGTGTTCTAAATACTATTCTAGTAATGTATTCTTGCCTCACTTTTGATGATATCTCAAATGGAGATCCTACTTAGTAAATAAAATTGCTCCATGAAATTCATATAATAATTTCTCAATGGAAATCATAGGAAATTTATCTTTAATGGTCTTTTTTTTTTTAGTTATCTATGATCTAGAAACACACAGCATAAACCATCCTTTTATATAACCATCACCACTTGTGAAGAGAAAGCACTTTGGCTAGGTTGAATGATGTAGACCTCTAACATTTCTTGAATTAGACAGTCAATATCACTCTTTTGTGCATATGGATACTTGTAAGGCATAATGTTAGGTGGTATACTTCTAGGTTGCAAATGAATAGCATGGTCATGATCCCGAGCAGGTGGAAGACCCTTAGGCATCTCTCCAAATACCTTTAAGTGATTGGTTATAATTTTTTGGAGATCCACTAGAGATAAATATGTAGATGTTTGAACATCTAATGAGCACAATTATGCGATTACACCATGGCATCCACATTTTAGTAATTTTGTCATGTTATTGGATCTTATCACTTTAGAGGGTTTCACTTGGATACCTCTAAGCACAATTTCCTTGCCTTATTAGGAAAATTTCATGAAAGATATTGAAAATTAAGGGCCATTTTCCCTAATGAATGTAATAGTTGGACCCCTAATACAACATTATCACCATCCATTTGGATTGCAATCAAGGGACTATCCAATAAATACTCCCCTATATTTAGCCTAATACAATGGAACTTCTATGAGAAATTTATGATACCACTATTTGCAATCATTACTTGAAATTCTAGAGTTGGAAATACAAGACAATTCAGAAGTTTTTCCAACTTGTAATTGAGGAAGTTATGGGTACTACTAGAATCAATCAACATTGTTACCTTTTTCTTTTTGACATATCCTTCTATATTGAATTTTTGTGGAGTACTAATGATGACCAATGCATGACAAGATATTATTGGAGAAATCTCTCCTAGCTCTAAATCTTGTGATGGTTCTAATTCTTGACATTTTTCCTCTTCATAGTCTATGTAGAATAATTTCTTCTCACTGCATTTATGCCCCTTACTGTACTTATTGACACAAATGAAACATAGTCCCTTTGTTCTTCTTTCATCCATTTGTTGAGGTGTCAACCTTGTTGGTTGAAAACGGTTAGGAGAGCGAGCATGAAGTTCTCTGTAGTTATTAATGACCACTTTTCTAGTAGCCATGTTTTACTTTCAACTTTCCTTGCCTGAATGAAAGCATAATCTAGGGACTTAGGTTCAAAGAGACACATCTCATGTTGGACGTTTTTATTTAATGTTCCCATAAATAGATCTAACAAATTCCTCAGAAATGTTCCTTACCCTAAGACTCAACTTTTTGAATTGTTGAATGTGTTCCATAATTGGACCGTTTTGCTAAATATTTACCAATTGACTAAAGAATTAATTGCACTTAATATTCTCATAATGTGCTATTAATTCCTTCATAAAAATGGACCAAGATACAATAAAATCCATTTTCCTTTTACAAAGCCATTGATACCATAAAATATGATCATGTTCTAAATATATGGATATCATATTTACTTTCTATATGGCTATCATTTGGTGTGGATCAAAGTATTGTGTAAAGAAAATGAGGAGACTACCATTCATCTTTTCTTGTCTTGTCCACTCTCTATGTAGATATGGAAGGATTTGTGGACTTCATTTGGTTTTTAGGATTTGCGTTGTAAAGAGATTCTGGATATGAACTTACAAGAGTGGTTTGTAAGAAGAGAATTGAATCCCTTTAACGCAGTTCTCTTATCAATCACTTGGGGAATATAGTTGGCCCACAACCCTCATTTATTTGAAGATAAACCAATCCCATACTTTCGAATCTATACCCAAATCTTGGCTCTATTATTAGTTTACAAATCTAATGAGAGTATTAAAAGTAGAGAAATGTTGTGGGAACACTTTTGGTGGATAAGATTAATATGTTTTGAGTTTCTTTGATGGGGCTTGTTAAATGATAAGGTAGATATGTAGTTTAGGTTTTGTTTTATTTCTATCATATTCACATTTCTTCATTGCAAAGGTTAATTTAAGAAAGTGAACAAATAATGTTTGGGAATTCAACGCCTAACGTTTTCTTATGAAATCCACATTTAACAAAGGGATTGTCATATGAGCTAGCTTGGGTGCAAAGTGTGCAAAGGGTCCATCTAATAGTAGCAACATCTACTCACTCCCTCTGCAGAGTTAAAACATGTTGGACTCTATGTTTGATGATGGTTGATATGGGACGTGTTCAATCATTGCATATCAATGACCCTTTAGCTGTGTGATGTCCTTCAACTTGCTTACAATTAAATGTTTGCTACACCACACAATCTGTATAAGGCATAACATCTCCTCTCTCTCTAGTTTGACTATTAATAATCTTCTTTTCTTCTCTATGCCTAGCTCCAATCTCTACCCACTCTACCATATCAACTTGTTGTCCTCCCATTATATCAATAGAATTAATGGAAACCAAGAAGGAATGGGATAGGTATGCAGGAAAACAATTGGACAACATGAAATTCTTAGATGTAGCAGGGCCAGAATCCCTTCATGTCAAGCTAGACTAACTATTTGCTAGAATGGATGCCATTTTGGAAATTTTGTTAACTGAGAGAATTGGTATATTGTGGATGCATGTAAATGAGATTTGGTATGGGAGAGTTGACAGGTCGGGGATTTTTGAAGCAAACTAAGTAGAATCAGCTGTCAAAATTCTTATTGTAAATTATTGTCCCAAGAGCACAAAAATTGCTAGTATAAATATTTACAGATATTGTTTAAAAAATAAAATAAAATAAAAAAATAAAAACAAAGGGATTGTCATGCTTGAGAATTTTTAGGATTCATCTCTCACTAGAAATTGGAAGTACCATCAACTTTAGATCCACAATATGAGTTTATCCCCTTTGGCTAAGTATTAGAAAGAGATTTCAAGGCAATTTTAAAAGGTATCTTTTAAACATGTCTACACGGGCACAATATTCAAATCAATACCCTTTGTAAAGATGGTTTACAATTGATTGAAATCACATCATTGAAGATGTATACTAGGAAGGGTTGCTAGTCTCATCTAGGTTCACTAATATTTTTTAGATTTATTTTTTGTTCTCCTTTATGTGCAATGGTTTTAGTGTAATATTTTGAGAAAAAATTATTTAGTTAGTTAAAAAATATTTTGATGAAATACAATATAAATCCTTTAAATATGTCAAAAACAAAATTAACTTTTTCATAAATAATATATAAAATTATAGATAATTTAATGATATATACCATATGAAATACTACAAACTTTAGCATATATATATATATATATATATATATATATATATATTAAAATAGAAAAACTTAATATATAAATTTTTTTTGAATATATAAATAAAAAATATATTCAAAATATATTTTTATTATTTTAAAAAATATATTTTTATTATTTTAAAAATATGGGATATTTTTTTAAGCAAATTTTATTTTAGATGATTCACATACCATGTCTTAGTTTAAGTGATTCATGTGTCAAAGATATATAGGAAACCTCAAAATATACCAAAGTTTAATTTAAGTGGTTCATATGTAATATTTAAGAGTTTCATGTCCACTAAACTAAACATTTTGAGATTTCAGTTGACTTGAGACTCTTGGCAGATATTGTTTTGATTTATGGATTAAGTTAAGAGCATTCAGAACCTAAAAAATTACTGATTTATACTTTATGAAAGCAGAGTATTTGTTAGTAATTTTGTGATTGCATTGAATAAAGAACTGACATCAAACCAGGGAAATTTTGACAATCCAAAGAACAAAATAATTTTATATTCATATTATAGTTTTGTAAATATTTAAATTATTTAAATTTAAAATGTACTGTTAAGTAATTCATATTAATTATCATAAAATTTATAATAATGAATTATCTGTTAAATAAAAGAGAATCTTTTTCCATCTATTTCAAAAATAAACAAATTGATGATAAAACTAAACAATTCGTTTTCTCTAAAATGATATTACAGCAACTTGCACCTTTTGAAGCCAAACTAGATTTGACAGAGCTTTGTCTCACAACAAACAAAACTCAGAAGTCTTCATAACTTACAGACATTTTCCAAATATCCAATTTCCTTGCATTTTGGTTTACTCTTAGGCCTTCTTCATATCAGATTACTGTCAATGAAAACTAGTACTCTTGTTGAATAAAACTGCTGCCTGTGCCTTTCCCTGACTGTTTTTCTTCTGGAGGAATTGAACTCCCTTACACATACATATATGGATCCATAACGAAAAGAGCAAACCAGGATCTCCAGTGAGGCACCCATTATTTTTGTTAGTGGTCTAAATGAATCCAGATCCATGTGTTAGAGGACTGTTATTGCCTCTGAAAAACTGTTCAAGCCTTTTCTTCTACCTTTATGAAATCAAGCAGTAAATATGGCCAGAGTGACAGATCTTCATTCAGCATCCACGTTAAAAAATCTATGGAAGATTGCTGCTATCCAAGTCATGAATTTTTTTCCTTCCTGAAGGACAACGAGAATCCCCTGTAGAATTTATGCATTTGGAGGGAGCAGAAGGAGTTGCAGGAGTTGCAGGTCCTCTAACCATCATTGAATTCCATAAACCATCAATCAACACTGCTCCCTGTGGCTTCCTTGGAATTCCAGTGTTACTATCAATCTGATCTGCAGTTGTTGAAGCCAAGCTGCCATGGCCACAACATTGAAGCAACACCAAAGCCAACACCCCAAACATGAGAAACACTGATCCTCTAAATCTCAACATCATCACCACATATCAGACCTGGTTGCAGCTCCCATAACATGCATAAAAGTTACTATATGATGATCATTCTACAGAGGACATTGCAATTGCAGGCACAAAGTTGATATAATTATCTATAAATAAACACCAACCAGCTCAGACATAAGGAACAAATAGACAAATGGACATAATGTGGGCATAAAGCAGACCAGTCAGAAATATACAACTCATGTTGATGTTGGGATTAAAGGAGGAAGGTATTCCTTTAGGATAGCACAGACTGATTGGAATAGTTGGCTGGCTTTCTCTCTATATAAGAAGGAATACTGTAACAGAAGAACTGTTCAGAGACAGAGGTTCAACTTTCAAAAGCTGTGCTCTGTTCCCTGCAGAGGAAAAAGAGATGCAGAATCTCTGCCTTATAACCCGAGTATTGTCGTTCTAACTGATGCTTCTCTTTTTTTTTAATAAGAGCCATATTTTCATGGTGAGGAGACTGAGAACTTTGGTGATCATTAATGGCAGACAAGGACATTCTTGAGATACCCAAGTCAGCGTGCACTATTTTAGTAGTCACATGGGCAGGAGAATAATAACAATTTCTTCGAGCCCATAAACTCAAAGCAGGCAAAATACTACCTCTCATTGTAAATTTCTTTAGTTTTTAAGTTGGTTGGTACTTGAACTTGTATGGAGATGCAGAATTTCAGTTTCGTTTATTCATTTTTCTGGGAAATGGTGGGTTGTGTGCCTGGAGGGTTACAATTATGGGTTTACTAGTGGGACCAGTAGCTACTTGCATTACAGTGAAAGGGCTGGACAAACAGGCCATTGAAATAAAATAGGAAACAAGTTGCGATTCCACTTTTCAAATGTGAAAAGCTCTTGACCATTCTAAGCTGTGAAAAGTTTCTGACTGTATTTTATCTTCCAGGGGGTAAGAAACATCTGTCGTACTGACATTTCCAAAAAAATCACGTTTATATGTAATACTTAAATATGTTTTCTCTAATATTCTCTCTCATTTCAAATTAATTTTTATCATAATAAAATTGTTAATAATTTAGATAAGGTGCAGTGTAATTATTTAATTTATGGTTAATATGGTAAAATATTTTTTTAGAAATAGATGAAGTATTTTGAAAAAAGTTTAAAGTATTTGGATTATGTAAACTTTACTTGTAATTTTAATAACTGTGATTTTAAATATAGAAATAAATTTAGTATCTTAAAAATCTTTAAAGTATTTAGATTATATAGATTTTAATTTAAACTTGTAATGCCAACCAATTTTCGTAAATTTTAAATAAATTGAACTAAAAATATATACCAAAAAATTAAAACATAAAATACCACAAGTTTAAATAATATTGATTTGTTTTTCTAATACAAAATAGAGATAGAAACCATAGTGACAAAAATTTATAGGAAAATTTTGAAAATAAAAAATAAAAAACTAAAGTGTGTGGGAATATATATAAAATTAGTTATAATGATTTGATTCTTTAAATTTTATATAAAAATCAAAAAAATAATTATAATATTTATGTGTATAATATATAATAAAATATATTGAAATACAAAATAATTTTTATATATAAAATAAAAAATAAAAAATAAAAATCACATAATAGAGTTTAGGCTTCTGTGATCCATATCAAGTTAGAGAAGATTCTTCGGCGAAAATCACATGGAATACCATTTGTCGACGAGTTTCGAACCAACCAGTGTAGTTCATCGTCAGGACAAGTTGAAGAAACAGATCAACCTCATGATGAGCTTGATCTGTTTCTTCAACTTATTCGAAACGCGTGACAAATGGTATTCCATGTGATTTTCACTGAAGAATCTTCTCTAAAAATCTCATAAATTTAATTATTTAACATAAATTAATTAATGTTAAAATAGATAAATTAATGTTAAAATAAATAAATTGATATTAAATTAAATTAAATTTAGATATTAATATTCTTTACGAGCTGGTGTATGAGTGTAATAGATGAAGGTTGTTTTATTAAGGTAATTAGTGGCATAAAGGTAATTAGTGGCATAAAGGTAACTGGTTCGAAACTTTGTGGATAAAAATTTAGTCATGCTAAAAGTTGGTGTGGCCTACATCTTGCAATCTCTAAATGATTTTGACAATTTAGATGTTTTGCAATCTCCAAGTAATTTTGAAAACTTTTGACAATTTAGATGCTTTGCAATCTGCAAGTAATTTTGAAAACTTAAATACCCTTGAAATATATTTACTCAAATCATAAATTAGTCAAACAATCACAAAAACTAACAAATAAATAAATAAACATAAAACTCATAAAATTAACCAAATTAACAATCAATATATGTAAACCATACACTTCAAATTCCTAATTCATCAAATCAACCAAATAAATAAATAAATTGGGTGACAGCGAGAATTTTATATAAAATCCAAATCCAAGGAATATAAGGTACAGAAAGGACATAGAAGAGAGACAGAGGAAATATGACATCTTCGAAAGAATATTTAAAAGAGAGAACCGATGGGGACAAATCAAGAAGTTTCCCCGGTCCAGCTGAGGAGAGCAAACTTTAATCAGAAGTGAGAAGAATCTCAACAGTCCGTGACGGTCCAGTCTGTCGTACCGCACGTTGTGAAGGAGCCCATCACTACTCTGGAGAAAATATAAAAAGAAAAGGAAAAAGAAAATACCCAACTGACTACAAATGAAATCCAGAAGTTTGATAGATTCACAGTTGGTGAAGGGAGATCATCCAAATTATTTCTAAAATTTTATAATATTCTTTTCAAATGAAGAAATTGTGTCGGAATGATTTTTTAGTTTTGGGAAAGTTATACAGATATGTTGGCATGTTGGCAGTTAGTTCTTGGAATAATCTATTTTCTAGTTCTAATCTAGTTCTAATTTTGTCTTTTTTCCTACATAATCTTGACTTAAAGGGACTGATTTTCTGAATTCTATAAGAATATATATGCATTATGCAATATATTTCCTAAAAACCTTTAGGTGTCAGATCTGATAGGGCAACATGTATCCTTTCTATCCACGTGGTTTGAACCACATTGTTTTGTTTTATATATCAGATGATTTCCATATCATCTTTGCTGTATATATCTGCTGGATGAATATAATACAATGATATAGCTTTTTTTTAGTGCTGAAAAATTGTGGAGAAACTTGGAGCATTTGTTTTGAAATTTTACAGAAAAAAACAATACATCAAAATAGATAAAGAAACAATTCATCCCATAAACTATTTATTTCTTCTTTCTAATTAGATCATAAAATTTAGAGTAAAAAACTTGTAAAAACCATACTTCCCCACCTGCTCATTAGGCCAAAACCATAAGACTAAACCCCATCATATTTAAGACCAATAAGTATGAATTGTGTCATTTATGGTCTAATTTAATTGAGCAGAGTGGACAAACTGGGCGCAAGATTGGCTCATAAAAAATAGGGCATGGCAGGAGATTTAGCAAATGTTGTCCTCCGATTTTTTTGGATTAAATCTGAACTAACTTGGTTGGCAGTATTGAACCTATTTTTGCATATTTCAGGAAAAAAAAATGGTTGATTTTGCTCATGTTGGTGGCATTTTCAAAACCTCACAAAATAGACACTTTTCATTAGATTTTTATTAATGAATTGTAATTGTAATTTTTTATTTTATGTAAGGTTTTAATTAGTAATGGTAATTATAGATAATAAAATTAAAATACATTTTCTATATAAAAATATACTGAAATTTTAAACTTTTAAATTATTGAAATAAATTTTATCTTACAAACAAAAAATCCCATATATCAATTTGGTTTTTAGCTTAATAATAACTTTAAAATTAAATAATAATAATAATACAACATATATTATACTTTTAAAATATTTTAATTAAAAATAATACTTTGATGTTATTTATCTACTTCAATGGTACAAACATCCCTCATATTATATTTGAACAATGGTGTCTTCCTTATTCTATGAAGTGTGAGAAAATGCAGCTTACTGTGTTGTCTTTGTCCTTGAGCTACAACATTGACTTTATGAATTCTTGACTTTTAGGTGGAAGAATAGTTTCTACTTCTGTGCTTGTGCTTGAAAAAATATTTGATTGATAACAGAGAGTGTTTAGTTTTTCTTCTTCTTTTTCTTTTTCTGTTAAGTGGAAAACTTAAATAGATGGTGATGGGGTGTACTCAAGTCATTCTATGATGTGAAGATTATATGGTAGTAGTTTCTCAAGCCATAGGTCAATTCTGATGTAATCTCTAATGAACTGAGACCACTTACAAACAAAAAAAAGTGGGAAAACCTATCATAACTCAGTTGTCAAACCAATAGTGGAGACAACTATCAATGGCAAACATTCATTGATGTGATAAAAATTCTCATTAAATTTTGACAAAATCAACTAAACTTTTTTTTTGAAAAGATATCAAAAACATCAAAATAATTGATTACACTAAACTCACTCATTTATCCATGCAATTTTGCATAACTACTACTCTCCTTTTACCTTCTTTTTTCTTCATTATGACCAATATATCACCCGAATCAGGGTGAGTGACTTCTAATTAGGGAGTGCCTTAACAGAGCACCCGATCACTATCTATCACTATCTATCCACGACCCTATTGGATCACTCTCTTCTTACACTTTTATTTATTAGGCAAATATTAATTAATTGTTGATAAAATAATTAATTTTTTTCTTCTTTCCTGGCTAGTCTCGTACTCTCTCTTGACATAGGGGATAAATAGACTAGTTTCATACTTTTGTGAATATGAGAATTTGAACCTCAAATCTTCATTTTATAGTGATCACAAATTAAACTACCCAAAAAATTATTAATAAAATAACAAATTAAATTAAAAATTAAAGATAATAATAATAAATTATTAGTATTTAAAAAAACTTTAATATAATTTATTTAAATTTATTTTTGAATATTAATTTAAAATTAAAATAAATTTATATTAATTTAAATATATATATAACATTAATATTATTTAATCAAAACTTAAAAAGTTAAGAAGCAACTTTTAATGGTCATGAGTAACTCTGTTTCCCTTGTTATGAACTTATTTTGCTATATATTCATTGATTTATAGACCTTTTAAAATACCTTTGTACTTAAATTTTTATATATTTATTTATTTATATTGAATTTTAAAATATGGTTGTATTTTTCTGATCGTGCTTATTTCCAGAGCTGTTTCCAGAGCTAGTTATTATATTGATCGTTAATTTTCTAAAATTAATTGTATGAAAAATTTAAAATTATTTAACTTTTTAAGTGGATTTATCACTTTAGAGGTATGAAAAAATAAAATAAAAATTTATATATATATATATATAAATTCATAAATTGAAGAAATATCTAAATATTATATAAATAAATATATATTAATCAAAATTACAAAATCAAACTAATTAATAATCAAAATTTTACTATTAATTGTAATTAGACCGAAATAACGTAATTAGTGCAACAAAATGATCCTCATTTGTTCTCCATGAAGAATAAATATACACACCCTTTGTATTAAAAGGGTATGTTATTTCAAATTACATAATGGCTATGTTAGAGTTATATTGTATTTTAATCTTGCCATTTTATGAAGTTGATAAAAAAAATTGTTGAGTTATTTTAGAATTACGTTATTAGTAAACTATTTTTTTTCAGAGAGAAAAATCCTGATAGATTATATTAAGAGAATATAAAAACCAGTATGCTTACAAACAACATTTTGCCGTTGAGAAACAACAACTATCCAGAAATTACAAATCTTTTAGTTCAGTTCAGATAAATATAAAGTGACTCAAGCCAGATGGAGGAAATGATAAAGTTCCAGTCAGAGCATAGAAATCACAATGACAAAACTTGTGAACACATGGAAGAAGACCAGCACAGAGATACCCTCGCCTCATAATGATAGCCATAATATCAGCGAAAATATGTGGATGAAGATCATTAGCCCGAAGCATCGGGGCAGTTTGATAGTTCCGATACCGGAGCAGAATAGATTCCAAGGGGACCCTGGATTCCTGAAAAATTCGATCATTCCTCCATTTCCATAATAGCCAAATAACCATTATAAACAAGGAGCGCGAAGACGGACATTGTTCGCTCCACCATTTATAACCTTCCTGTACAGTAGAAAAAACCCGGTGAGGAAAACCAAAAGATAATGACAAGGCATACCAGATATGAAGAGTTGAGGCGCATTGGAAGAACATGTGAACATTAGACTCGTGTTCAGAATGGCACATAGAACATCTGCTCGGACCAATCCAACCTTTCTTTTGAAGAACCTCCCAAGAGAGATTCCTGTTGGAGAAGACCAACCAGGAAAATAAAATCATTTTGAGAGGGCATGTCACCTTCCATAGAGAAAGAGGGAAGATTGGATCAGCGCCAGATGGTAGGCAGTCTAACATAGCAGCATAAATATCCTTGACCCGAATAGGCTGAGATGACTTCGGAGGGGACCATACCAAATCGTCCTTATTACCAAAACGGTGGATCCCTTTGCTAGAAAAGTTCTGAATCACAGATGACCATACAGGTCTCATCGAGGGAGGCAGAGATAAATCCACCTCATCCATCCAAACAGGAGATGAAGATGCCCATGATTTAATCAACCTGTCCCATGTAAAAATACCTTTTGAGTGAAAAAAGGATATCAGACAGCAGGGGAGCAGCAAATCCAACCCATTAACTATTGGATCAATACCAATTAAAATACAAGAGCCCGAAAAAAAACCTCCATCGTAGATTTTCCAAAAAGAAAGGCTGAATTTTCCGGAAGCTGAGCCATATGGCTGATCCTGTTTTGATACCTAAAGAATTCCTTCTATACCAGAAAACCATGCTGCGTCCTTTTAAATATTTCTTTTGAATGATCCTGCTCCATGGACCAGTCCCAAAAATGCCCCGGTGAAGAGCTTTGCAAAGAAGGGCCTTTCCAAAAATTCTCATGTTGATGAGACCCCATCCACCTGCTTTCTTCATCCTGGAGATGGCGTCCATCTTAACCAGATGTATCTTAGACTGATAAGATCTTCCACCCCATAAGAAATGCCCCGCTAAGGAGCACATTTTTTTTATAATTGAAGCCAGGAGAAGATACAAATGAGCCCAATACACAGATAATTGAGATAATACAGCCTGAACCAGAATGAGTCGGCCTGCCAGAGATAAAAATCTCGATTCCCATCCGGAGATTTTTTTGTAGAATCGGTTAATTAACCAACTCCAGTCCCGTTTGCGATTCCCTTTGGCTTTCAAAGAGAAGCTGAGATATTTGAATCCCTCTCTGATCGTAGACTGATTAATGCCAAATAATTCAGAAATCCAATGAACATTGTCCATATTAGATTCATTGTGATACAACATGGATTTTTCCTTATTAATGACCAGTCCAAGCTGCTTGAAATTGTGCGAGGATATCAAATAAACATCTCCATGATTCTCTACAGAGCATGGAAAAGATAAGCACATCATCAACGAATAAGTTGTGAGATAGGGAAATATCCTTACATATTTTAATCGGCTTGCATCTTTGGTCAGACACAGCTTTATTGATCTGATTACTGAGGGATTCCATCACAAGAATAAATAGTAATGGAGATAAGGGGCAGCCTTGTCGTAACCCTCTCTCAGCTTGGAAAAAGGATGATGGAATACCATTGATTATAACTGCATATTTGACGTTTTCTACACAAGCCATTATCCAGTTAATACATTGTGGTCTTAATCCAATCTTAGCCAGCAAGATTCGAAGAAAACCCCAATCGACACAATCATAAGCTTTTTTCAGATCAATCTTTAATATAGCAGCATCAATGTTGTTGGATATGATAGAAAATAAACATTCATGGGTCATAGCCACCGCATCTAGAATATTCCTATCTTTTAAGAAAGCATGCTGGTCACCGGTGATGAAAGAGTTTAATACAGACTTCATCCTCTCTGCAATGATTTTGGAGATAATTTTGAATAGGATGTTGCATAATGCAATCGGCCTGTAGTCATGGAAGGACTCAGACCGGTTTTTTTTTGGAATAAGAGCTATAAAAGTAGAGGTGATGGCACTGTTTATATTTCCAGATATTCGAGTGGCCTCCACCATCCTTAACAAGTCATCCTTAAAAATGTCATAGAAATGGGAGAAAAATTCAATTGTCCAACCATCTGGCCCGGGGCTTTTGTCCATTTTGAAAGCTTTGATTGTCGCTTGTAGTTCCTCATCCTTTATGGGCCTAAAAAAAATATCATTCGCTTGGTCATTGAACATCTCTGGCATGAGATCCACAGCGCATAATATATCAGAAATGTTACTCTGTTGTCTCCTGTATTGATTCTGAAAAAAACTTGTAGCTTCAACAGAGATGTCATGCTGAGAAAATAAAAAGCCTCCCCTTCCATCCTCAATTCTCCAGATGGAGTTTTTGCTATGTCTGGCGTTAGCAAAATTGTGAAAATACTTTGTATTTTGGTCTCCCTCTCTGAGCCAAAGTGCTCTGCTTTTGAGCCTCCATGAAGCTTCCTCCTCTTGCAGTAACGCTTGTTTAGCTATCCCTAATTCTCTGATAAATTGAGTGTCTTTTGGATTTAAGAGTTTTTTTGGAAAAGTTATCCCTAGGATATCTTGTTGTTGATAGTTTGTTGGTTAGTTATTTTATTGGTTCAAAATTGTCTTATTTTTACCCCCTTACACATTTTCATTTCATGGATTAGTGTACTCAGTGTATTGCGCACTTCTAATTCATATTATTTAGTATTAGATTTTGATTACCCTTGATCTAAGTTGTTAGGGATAAGATTTTTTAATTTAATATTTTTTGAGTGGGAATTTACATAGAAAGATATATTGTTGTAAGGAAATTATGAGAACAAATACATTAAAATGAAGAAGTTTAATGGTACTAATTTTGAGTTGTGAAAGTTTAAAATGGAGGATTTTCTCATAAATCGAAATCTATGGTTGTAATATCTAGAAAAAAAATCTATTGGTGTGAAAGATGAAGAGTGAGTGGTGTTGGAGAGAAATCTGAGAAGCCTTATCAATCTTTGTTTGGTTGATTTGGCATTAAATAATGTTTTTGAAGAAAAGAAAAAAAAAACTCTTTAGAAGAAATTCAAGGATTTTGGAACAGGCTAAATCTTTGGTTAATAATTTTTTTTCTACGGAAACACTTGTTCTTCCTAGAGAATAGGTGATGGTTCTAGCCAAGCGCATGATTGTTGTGACTAAATTGATCTCAACTGGAGTGAAGGTGGATGAGGAGGAACATCGTATGAACATTTTGTATTGTTTACCAAATTCATGGGACAAACTAGTCATGGTCATTGGAAGCATTGTAAAGTTGTTGGTGCTTGACGAGGTCATGATTTCTTTACTCAAAGGATGTGAGTTAGAAAACACCTAAACCCACAAGAATCCTTGGTTATTTTTGGAATATTGGAGGATAAAGGCAAGGTCATGATTGCTTTACTCTCAAAGCATGTGAGTTAGAAAACACCTAAATCCACAAATGAAGCATTGGCTACCTGTGAAAGATTGAAGGAGAAAGACAAAAAGAGAGAAAAGGGCATATCCAAATCATGTCGGCGACAAAAATCTCTCATAAAATCAATGGAAAAATGTTGGAAATGTGATATGGGTATGAGTTGGAGAAGGGATTATAAGGAAGAGAAGAAAACAAAGATAAAGAAGAATGATTATGATGATGAATCTAAAAAATATTCACAAGATGATGGAGGAAAGGTATTTATTGTATCTTTGGCAGCATATGCAAGCTAGTGTCCATGGTTGATAGAAATTGAAGTCTCTTTCCGTATGACTTCCTACTGGCACTAGTTTTTAGTATATGAGCAACATGGTGGTGGGATGGTATACCTTGATAATGACTCTCCTCTAAGCATAGTTTATCATGTTAGTCTTCATAAGATTCCCCAATTGCAGGGTAAAGTAGATCAATGGATTTTTGTACATTATGAGTATCCATGTTGTTTTCTCTAACATAGGATGTAATATGGTATAAGGAGATATACTACTTGCTAAAGGTGTTTGTGTGATTTTTTTTTATATCTTGATGTGTGAATTATTAAGTGTAATAGTTCTTTTATTTTTCCAATGGAAAGATCTGCAAAATTTACACCTTCAAAATCAGTGACTCATAAACAAGCTCTTGCTTTAGGAAGCAATTTATTTGTAGAGAATATAATATTATGGTACCAAACACTAGAACATATAGGTGAGGAGGGTGTACGAACCTTGAAAAACAAAAATATTGTTGATGGATTTGGATTGACTGATGTGCTCTTGAATTTCAATTTTTGTGAGCATTATATAATGGAAATAAAAATTGTTTTCAATTTTATCCTAGCACTAACAAATTGTTCAATTAAGGTTGTTAGCCTTAATTCATTTTGATGTATTTAGTCTAGTTAAATTTCCTTTGATTTCTTTATATTGTGTTTTATTTCATTGATAATTATTCTAGAAGGACATGAATCTATTTTTCTTAGAACTAAATATGAGGTTTTTATTTGGTTTAAGGAACTTAAAGCTCTCTTGAAAAACCATACGAAGAGGAATATTAAGGTGTTGAGGGCTAATAATGGTGATCATATTCTTTGTTGGGCAATTTAATTGCTTAGATTGCTTTCATTAAATTATCAACCAGGGAAACTCGTAAGCTTGTGATGATGCCAGCAAAATATATGTAGGAGTAGGCAACTAACTCTATGTCTAACTAAATTATTTACGATTCAATATAATATGCAAGGGAAGAGGCTCCTAATTAAGGAGGTCCTGGTTGTCCTTCCCTACAGTATCATAGATTGAAAAGAAATCATTGATTACATAAAACCAGAAATTTGAAATAAAGACAAGAGAATGAACTTTAATTGTTGTTCAGATTCAAATAGAGAGAAAGACTAACTTAGTCCCTTGATTGTCCCCTCATATACTAATCCAAACTAAACTAAGATTCATTCATAAGCATAAGAAATGAAATACATAAAAGCAAAAGAATGAATTTCAATTATCATGCAAATCAAATGGAGAGAGAGCCTAACTTAGACCCTTGGTTATCCCCTCATATGCTGATAAGATTTTAATTTAAAACTCATTCATCAATCACAAACAAATCCTCAAACATCTAAGAAATTAAATGAAATAAGATCTATTATGAAATAAAATGTTTCTTTCATCCTTTTAGAGTGAGCTCAATTCTCTTAAGAACAAAGTGACAAATTATTCCATTTACTACACTAAGACAACTTATATCTAAAACTATATAATGGAAATTTATGTAAAATGAAGCTTTATTCTATTCCATCATAAGTTGGATACATGCTCCAAGAGTCCTCCCCTTTGGAATGGAGGAGGTACTCCTATTTATACAATGGGATGAGATAACAAACTCATAATGATGATCCACTAATCTCTCTTTAGTTCCATACATTTCTCAACCATCTAGACACATAACCCCTTTTGTCCTTGATCTTCTCCATGAGATCATGATCTTTTCCATGGGGCTTATCTTATCAAATTCGAATTTGATCATTCAAGGCCACATAAAGATGCCCTGGAAGCTTCCTTTGTACCTACACATGTCAACAAACTCATTCTAATTGTTAGGTATAAGTATAAGCATATTATTTTCTAAAGTTTAACCATAAATCCACTTTAAAATGTTAAGAATTAATAAACTTTGGAAAAGCATAGTTATAACCCAATAATGAGGTAAATGTAATGATGTGGAGGTGTAATGGAGGTGACATGAAGGTAAAATGTGAAGGTATTGGTGAATAATGGAGTGAGAATAAGGACAATTTTGAAGCCCAACATACCCCCAAACTAAAGGTATTGCATGTCCTCATGCAATCTATTACATTACTTTTTGGTACTTGAGCTTTGGCTTAAACTCTGCATGATATCATTTACTTAACTTTTGCAAAGCGTTTTTTTGATGAACTACAACTTGGTTGGTTCTTGTGTTTCAACCATATTTTGTTTGTTGCATTCAATTTTAATGTATGATCTTTGCATATTGATAATGTGATTTTTATTGTAGAGTATTTTTGTTGGAATGCATCATAGTTGGTTCTTGTGTAACAACCATGATTGTGTTGGCATCCAATTAACTTTTAAATACTTTTGACAAAGCCATTTGTATGCTCATGTAATAGTGAATATATTTTGAAGGTAAGTGGGTTTTAGAATGTGATATATGAATATGGATGTTATATGAATGTGACAAAGTATGTACGTAAATGTATCCTTCCCCTTAAACGGATGGTTTGGGCAGTTATGTGAAATGAGGAAAGGAAGTGAAGTTTTTCCAAAAATTATTATTCTAACTTCTCAAGGAATTTAACAGTTAAAAGTTAGAAAATATCATACCCTAACTTACCCTTCCAAAAATGGATGAGAGTTGTGCACGTGTGGCTGCAAAAACTGTTGTTCATAGTCTTCTTTACTTGGTTGTGAAAATGGTGAATGAAATCGAAAAAGTGAATCTTTTATTGTTGCTTCATCTGTTGTTGAATCTGTTGTTGGATCTTCTGCTGAATGTTCGGAATCTGCTGCTAAATGCGGCTGAAAATGTATAAGGCTTGGAAGGTATACAAAATATAGAAGTTACATTTCCCCCCCAGCCTTATTTATTGACTTGTCCTCAAGTGATGACAAACTGAAAAATAATGAAAGGAAATTGGCTTCATCTGCTACAAAATATGGGTCTTCAAGTCTTCAACGCTCGATGGCACAAATCTTACTATGTGATTAAATTTGTCGATGTCGAACTTAGCAAGAATTTATTGACTCAGTGGCCGTTAATGAATGCCCCTAGCCAACACAAGAGCTCCCACCATTGATTCCAATGGGAGTCAGGATGCCTAACACATCTTTGTAGGTACAAATAAATTTGTCGTGGTCGAGTCACCTACAAGATCCAACGAACAAGGGATATTAATGTACTCCCATTGTTCATTGGCAAGAGTACTTGCCATTAAGGCATGCAAGCCTCTAGGTGTTTTTACAAAGTTAATTGGACTCTAGGACTTTGACTCAATGATATCCATAGAAGCAGGGTTTTATTTGCGGAAATGAAGGGGAATGGTAATGACATGGAAAATGACAATAAGCTTGTAAGGAATGGATGTAAGGAAATGCATGGTGTATGAATAAGAACTCTTGCTGTGAAAAATGGATATGGAAAGGTCATGCTTTATGGTTTGACAATTGGTGGAATTCAAAATCTTTTGCAAAAAGGGAGTTGCAAAGGAGTGGTTGTAGAGTTGGATTTGTCTTTAGAATTTTTCATGAATTTAGTCTTTGGAAGACCAATTGTCGTCACAATGTAATCTCCTTATGATCACTTGATTATCCTGTAACCTATAAAAAACTTGGTACAAAGAAAACATAAGTGTGCTCTAGAAGAAATGGCCAGTTTCTTCATGATTCTTACGCAAAAATTTCATACCAAATAAAACAAATTAAGGACAGACAAAGTGTTAAAATTGACTTAATCATGATATTAATATCAATCCATTTTTTTAAAATAACCATGAAAAGTAATACTCCCTGTTTGTGTCAGATGAAATATGCCCGGCAAAAAGATTGGCATTAGAAAGATCTGTTGTGTTCTGCATATTAGTATGTCATATAAAAGCATTCAACAAGAATATGTTATGAGTTTAATGCCAACTTGATGCTATCAAAACAAGATAATCATCATCTATAGAATCCTCCAAATGTTTGATAAATCGATCCTGGAAATTGAAATTTGTTTCCAAGTGTTCCATTATTTATTTTCAAACCTGCGTGAATTTTGTGAAAAGTGTGTTTGTTTGTTTGTTTGTTTGTTTTTTAATTTTTGCTTTTGTACCAACTGTTGCAGTTTCATCCAGTTCTTGTAATTCTCATGATTCTCTCAATTTACATGCCCCCAAAGTTTTGTTTTATGCCAAAAACAATCACAAAATACTTAACATAATTTTTTATTATTTTTTAACAATCATAACATAACAATGATAACCTAATGTATTAAGACAATCATACAACATAATAACAAAATACATTACCAACATAACAAAAAAAATTATAACTATATTAATTAATGCAATTATAAAAGATATTAATATATTAATATAATTAATACAATTAATATATTAATATATTAACACAATTATTAAAGAACATAACTAACAAATATCTACAACAAATCCTAATTACAATTGTATTAACCTAACAACATAATAAATATACAAACAATAACAAACATAACATATTATAATTATATTAATATATTAATATAATTATAATAACAAGCATTAACACGGATTATAACGAAAAATAAATAACCAAATCGAAACAAAATAAATAAAAACAAAATAAATCTAAAAATACAAAACAAACCAAAAGAAATGCAAAACAAAACGGGATTGAAGGCATATGAAGATTTTTCGTTGATCATGAATAAAACGAACGCGTTGCGAAGGACCGGCCAGCAGTTTCGAGCTCGTAACACAAAAGGCGCAACGTGCATTTATATCGTCAATCAGGTTGTAACTTTTTGTCAACAGAAAGTGTTGTATAAACCATGGACGCATTCTCTTCTGAAGCATATTCCACTTGCAAATCGCAAGTAAAGTGCCAGTCTTAACTGTCGGAGAGGATCACTCTATTTTGTTGGCGACATTTTGCTTCGTTCAAAGTGTGTTCTGTTCTGTTATTGTAAAGTTGGGCACAATGGCCATGAAAGTATTACCTCCCTTCATCTTGTTTCTCCTTGGGTCGGTATAAGGGACCATGATGTTTTGCAGTTCCTGCACTTGCAATCACTGCAACAACCACCACAGCTAGAGGCAAGCCAACATGATTGAAGCGGAATGATGCCCATATGACGATAGGAAAAACCAAATAAGACAAGCGTTGAACAAATTCACTGTCAGAAACACCCATATTAAAAAATATAACCAGGGACAGAACAGTAAGGAGCACAAATAGTGCTATGCCCTCAGCAGCCCTCATCAGAAATGTTCTAACCAGAATTAAAAAGATCAGTAAAAGTTCAACATTTTTCTGGATTTAAGACCTCTGTGGTTTGTTATTTCTGAATTAGTCATCGGAGAATCCACAGTAAGAACGATTTTCTGCCAACGTTTCGAATCCCAACCGGGATCCATCATCAGTTCAACATTTTGTTGTGGAGCACTCTTTACTCTGGTATGTACCATCCTTTGCCATATTAACAACAGTGGCGCTACATTCAAGAGAAATACATTGAACATCTCCAACGGAAGAACTCCGTCTAGAACCAGGTGAAAGTTTATGCCGGTGCAGTGTCCAACACCATCCCTTTGCCAGATGATTCACTTCAGTACGACGAGATTTTGTTGATGACAAACGCAAAAATTCGTTTGGTTGTGTTTTTTTTATTTTTTTAATTGTTTTGTTTTTTTTGTTTAATTATTTTGTTTTGTGTTTAATGTTGTTTTTATTTAATGTTTTGCATTTTTTAAAAATATCTAAAAAAAATGGTTAGTTTTATTTATTTATTTATTTTTTAATAATAATGTATATATATGATATATATATTATTATTATTTTGTGGAAATTTTTATTTTTTAAATCTAAAATTAAAAAACTAAATTTCATCTAAAAATTTTAAGATGTTTTTTTTTCTCATTCACAAAATTCTTTATTGTCATATTGCAGATTAGTTCTCTAGCAAGAGTATTTTTATTTGAAATAAATCAATAGATTTTCTGATCTTCCCGATCGCACGAAGCGCAGGAAGAGAGCATACTAATCGTTTGATTTGTTTTTATTTATGCAGGGGGGTTTTAAAAAAACTGAATTTAAAACTAGCTAAATACTAAAACATCAGAAAACTCAAACTTGAACTCCTTTATGAAGATCCTGCTGTCACCAGGTTTCACAAGTTAGTTTTTCTAAAGAAAAATACTAGTACTGAATTAAATTCCTAATGCTTGATCCCTTAGCACCATCCCCGGCAACGGCGCCAAAATGTTGGGCAATTTAATTGCTTAAATTGCTTTCATTAAATTATCAACCAGGGAAACTCGTAAGCTTGTGATGATGCCAACAAAATATATGCAGGAGTAGGCAACTAACTCTATGTCTAACTAAATTATTTACAATTCAATATAATATGCAAGGGAAGAGGCTCCTAATTAAGGAGGTCCTGGTTGTCCTTCCCTACAGTATCATAGATTGAAAAGAAATCATTGATTACATAAAACCAGAAACTTGAAATAAAGACAAGAGAATGAACTTTAATTGTTGTTCAGATTCAAATAGAGAGAAAGACTAACTTAGTCCCTTGATTGTCCCCTCATATACTAATCCAAACTAAACTAAGATTCATCCATAAGCATAAGAAATGAAATACATAAAAGAAAAAGAATGAATTTCAATTATCATGCAAATCAAATGGAGAGAGAGCCTAACTTAGACCCTTGGTTATCCCTTCATATGTTGATAAGATTTTAATTTAAAACTCATTCATCAATTACAAACAAATCCTCAAACATCTAAGCAATTAAATGAAATAAGATCTATTATGAAATAAAATGTTTCTTTCATCCTTTTAGAGTGAGCTCAATTCTCTTAAGAACAAAGTGACAAATTATTCCATTTACTACACTAAGACAACTTATATCTAAAACTATATAATGGAAATTTATGTAAAATGAAGCTTTATTCTATTCCATCATAAGTTGGATACATGCTCCAAGAGTCCTCCCCTTTGGAATGGAGGAGGTACTCCTATTTATACAATGGGATGAAATAACAAACTCATAATGATGATCCACTAATCTCTCTTTAGTTCCATACATTTCTCAACCATCTAGACACATAACCCCCTTTTGTCCTTGATCTTCTCCATGAGATCATGATCTTTTCCATGAGGCTTATCTTATCAAATTCGAATTTGATCATTCAAGGCCACATAAAGATGCCCTGGAAGCTTCCTTTGTACCTACACATGTCAACAAACTCATTCTAATTGTTAGGTATAAGTATAAGCATATTATTTTCTAAAGTTTAACCATAAATCCACTTTAAAATGTTAAGAATTAATAAACTTTGGAAAAGCATAGTTATAACCCAATAATGAGGTAAATGTAATGATGTGGAGGTGTAATGGAGGTGACATGAAGGTAAAATGTGAAGGTATTGGTGAATAATGGACTGAGAATAAGGACAATTTTGAAGCCCAACATTCTTCTTGTAGAGTTTGATAAGTTTTATAAGGAGAATGCCATTGAAAGACATAAAGAATATATATATTCCCTCAACAAAACTACATATTCCCCTCAGCAAAATGGAGTTATAAGACAAAATAATACAATGTTGATGGAGAAGGATAGGAGTATGCTTAGTGGAGTGACTTAGAGGATCATTTTTGGGAAAAAATGGTTTCTATTACATGTTACTCGATTAATTATAGGTCTCCCACATGAGTTCCTATGGATAAAACCCCCTATAAAATCCCGGACAAGCAAGAAGTCCTCACTTTAGAATCTTTATGCTTTTGGTTGTGAGGCATATATTCATGTGCCTAAGGAGAAGCCGTAAAAGTGGATAGCAAGGTTGTTAAGTGTATATTCATTAGATATGGCATTGGTGTGAAAAGGTACAAGCTCTAGGATCCTATAGCTATAAATTTTTGTATAGTAGGAAGGCTAATTTTAGAGAAGTTTGGTCTTCTTCCCTAGTGGTGGAGCCAAAAGAGGATGAGAAGAAATCAATGTTTTACCTACCACCCATGATGAAGAAATATGAATTAGAAAATGAATAAGAAGTTCAAAATGGATCTCATAAGTCAGAAACTCCACCTCGATTTTTAAGGAGTCTCACTCAGCAAAAAATGAAACCAAACATGTATAAATATATTCAATTTATATTTATATGTATATTTTCTTTATTTTCTAACATCTATGAGCCTAGAACCATGAAAGAGCCAATGGAAATGGTAGATATGGAGTCTTAGAGATTGGTTGTCGGTGAGAAAAATGGAGACTTGCTCCCATTGCGTGATAGATGGAAACCCATTGGACACCAATGGTTTTTTTCAAAAAGAACATGTTTAGATGGCCATGTTGAAAATCATAAGGGAAGGTTGGTTGCAAAAGGATATTCTTAGTGAAATGGGATAGAAATTGATGAGAAATTTTCCCTAGTTGGTAAGTTAACATCTATTAGGTTCTTATTATTTGTGGTAACAACTTTTGACTTAGAAAAAATGGATGTGAGAACTGTTGGAAACACTGAGAGGGGGGTGAATCAATATTTTTTTCAATTGTTATTTTTACCAGTTAGATCACTTATATTTAGAACACAAAATGAACAATGAGAATAAATTATTTTATTAATTTCTTCTTTATAATAAATCAAGTATAATATATGTAGGGCTCCAACCCTAGATGAAGACACTGATCTTCAATATCCAAAGCTCCAACCTGTATTTTCCAGGCACTAACTTGGACTTCCAAGGTTCCAACCTTGTCAATTTTGAGGCACCAACCTCAAGGGCTTCAACCCTATATCTGGTTTGGGCTTCGACTTGGTTTCTTGAGGACTCCGATCCTCTAGGGCTCCAAACCATGGCTTCAATTCATCAAGATAAGTTTAATAGTTCTTCAAAGCTCCCAATATCTTCTGCAACCATCCCTAACAATAATCTTCACCTTCATCAATGCCCTTGATCTCCAAAGAACTTATCTCATTAATGACAACCTTGTCTTCTCATAAGGTGTCTCCACAACTCTTCATGTTACCATATAAAACTTCTTCAATGTCACCTCATGATGGCTTCAATGCATCATGGTATTCAATGATCTCCACAAATATTCAATATGCTTCTTCACAAAGTTCTCCAACTCTGCCCTATTTTTTTCTCAAGAGAAGACTTCAACAAGCTCTATTTTTCCAATCCCAATAAATCAACACTTCGACCACGACAGCTTCAACAATGGCAGCAGTGGCAGTGTCAACCACGTCAACTATGACAGATTTGACCACGACAGCTTCGACCATAACAATTACAACAACTTCGACCACGGGAACTACGGCAGCTTCGACTATGACAACTACTACAACTTTGACCATGATAGCTTCAACCAAGGCAACTACGGAAGCTGAGACAACTTCAACCACGACAACTATGACAACTTCAACCACGGTAGCTTCAACCACGACAACTATGACAACTTCAACTATGGCAACTACGACCACGACAACTACAGTAGCTTCAACCATGTCAACTACGACAGATTCAACCACGACAACTACAACAACTTCAACCACAGAAACTACGACAACTTCTCTGCTCCTAGATTGAACTTGTGGGAGAGTATTTAACCCAAGAATAATTCCAGAAACTTGTCTTCCTTGCTTTTCTAGGTTGCGATTGCTTCTCTACCTCTTGTCTTGTCTCCACCAAAAAATTTGAGCTTGAATGGACGAATTTAGGTTTATATTTATAGTGGTTTTTTCATATTTTGAAGGGACACACCTCTTTTCCAAGGGTTATGGGCCTACTCAAGTCGACTTGGACAGTTTGAAATTTTTTTACATATGCTAATTTCAAAAATTGATTTCTCTTCAATAGTAAGGAATTAGGAGGCAAGTGAGTACTCATTGGAAATCTTATGACCTCCTCTATAAGCTGATATAATATTCCCTTAAATATATGACCTATAATGATGGAACTTTAATTTTTCTTTCATCATATGCATATTTTTTCATAACAATCCTATTAAAGAATTTATTTTATGGAATTAGAGCATCAAATGGATTAGAAATTTTTCACTATTTTGACATGCTAGTGCATGTGATCTTCATGCATTAGGATTGCATACAAGGACTAGGGTTTCTTTGACATATTCATACATCTAGGGTTACTAGATTAGGGCTTCATCACATGGGAATTATGAGCATCATTCAACAAGGCTAGGGTGCCTTTTCAATATGTCTTCATGGGAATCTTCAACAAGGTAACTTCTTTCTTAGGGCATCTCCAACAAAGCTTGGGAAATGCATATAAGGGCAAGTTATTGACTTTCCATCATTAATGACCGACATGGATAGCTTCAACAATGCACATGCACTTTAATATACACATGGGCCTAGGGTCTAGTCAAGTAGTTAGGGTTTAGGTCTCCTAGGGTTTGCACAATATCTAGGGTTTGTTTCAAAAATTCAACTATGATGCCATCAATGAAAATTTCATTCAACAATCTCCCCTTTTCATTGATGGCAATACTCTTTCCCTTTCAACATTCTCTCCCCCTTTGACATCAATGGCAAATGGGGTGCCCAGGTACTCCCCCATATGGTTGCAGCTTGACATGTTGCTCCATCATATTTTCTTCATCAATGATAGTACTCCATGATAGATATGTTTCCCCCTGTCATGGTGCTCCTTCTTGTTATGTTTCTCTTTGCAACTCCCTTTGTCATTATGCCTTTCTTTAATGGACTTGCTCCCCCTAAGCCTTTGCATGCTTTCATGGAAATGGATGAGGTAGATGATGTTTGCATTTCTTCATGTGATCAACCAACTCCCCCTGCCTACATAAACTCCTTTAGCTCTTCTTTTTTCTCAAGACAAGAAAGATTGTTGCCTTGTGATCAAGTGGAAGACATCTTCAACAATGGATGTGTAGTGAAGACACAATATCATGATTTTATTCAATGGAATTACTCCCGAGAGATGATCTATCAAGAGATGATTATCCATGTGTGACTCATCAAGGGTTTCATAGGGCTCTTCACAGATAGCTTCTGTAGGAATAGTCAAGAATCACAAGCTCCCCCTATTAGTATCCTTTTTGGCAGAATTTTATCATCAAGACTTGGAATATCATATCTACCAAAGATGTACTCATTAGATCAACAACATGAGTTGATGTCTTGAGTGTTCAAGAGGCTTTCTGATCCAATTTTCTTTCTTTTCCAAACTTGTGTGACCTTCTTCTCTTGCTTGGTATTCATGTTTTTAGCTTGGTTAGGAACCCAAGTCAAGTTACAATCACGAGCCATATGACCAATATTATGACATTTGTAGCATTCAATTTTGTACATAAATGAGGAAGCATAATTTCCTCCTGCAAAGTTGCTTCTGGGAGACTGATGGGGACCATTATATTTGTCTTTGTGATATTCCCTACAATCTTTTTCCATGTGCCCAAAGTTTGTACAAGAATAGAAATAACCAAGAAATATACTTTGGTACCTAAGAGATGAAGATTTCCTTGATGTACATCTAAAACTTTTTACCTTGGGATTCTTTGATGATATTCATTGCCTTTTGTATTTTTGAAACCATATTCAAGTCTCCTTAAAGTAGGATTTCTTCTATTATTGTCTTGACTCTTCTCCTTGACCTTGCTGGAACTAGGAGCATCAAAATTTTTTCCAGGGTTCCTCACATTCTTGTTGTTTGAATCATTATGGTTTGCATCATTCTTGCTTGAGGATTCACCTACATAGCCAAGACCTAATTTATCAAGGGGAGACCTTTTATGACTTAGGATGTCATCTAGGGTTTGAGAACTTTTCAAGTTCTTATTCAAAAAGTCAACTTCCTTTCTAAGAAAGACAATTTCTTCCTTCATTTTCTTGCATTATTCATCCCTCTTTGATAGAATGGCCTCCATTTCCCATTTCATCTTGGTTGCTTCACATGATTGGGCCTTAAGAGAAGTAATTTATGATCTTAACTTGGTGATGTCATCATCCTTTTCTTCTAGTTGGCACGTCATGGTGTTTCTCTCCTTTTATGCTTCATCAACTTGTCCTTCTACGAATTTCAAAGCTTCCATCACCTTCTCAGCTCCTTGTGCTTGTTTCCTTGCTTCTTCTAGTTGAGATCTAAGGGAGGAGACCTCTTCCTTGTATTGACCAATCTCTACTTCAAGTTTGTTCAAGCTCTTGAGTCTTTGTTCAAGGTGGCTTGACAAAGTTTCTTCCCTTTTCTTTGCCTTATCCAATTGATTTGTCATGGATATGACTTCTTCCTTATGTTGTCTTTTGTTTTGGTTAAATTCCTCCTTAAGTTTGGCGAGCTCCTCATCTTTTTCTTGTACTTGAAGCTTGAAAAGGTCAACTTCCTTCCTTGTCTTGTCTTGGTCACCATATTGTGTTTTCTTCTTAAGTTCCTCATTTTCCTTTTTCAAACTGTCAATCTCTTCCATGGCACTTATAAGTTTATTTAGGAAATCTTCTATAAAGTCTTCTTTGATTTCTTCTTCTTCTAGGTCTTCTTTGGCCTTGATGTCATCATTCTTATTTTCAACTTCCTTGATGGGTTATGGATTTCCTTCTTGCTTTCCATCATCTTCTTGAATAGTGGTCATGGTCAATGCTCATTTTAAGTGAAGGTCATGAAGTTTGTCCCATATACCCTTTGTTGATGAACATTTGTCCAGATTGGCCTTTATAGAATCTGGTAGCCAATTCAAGATTTCCTTCTTTTCTTTTGCATTGTACTCGGATTCTCCATTCATCAAGTTATCAGTAATCATTGATTCCCATACTTCAACGCCTTGAGCCATTAAGAAATTTCTCATTCTTACCTTCCATACATCAAAATTTCCATTGAACAAAGGAACCTTCTCAATTTGATTGTCTTCAATTTTCACGATTGAGGAAGAGACAACTTTAGGAGGATTGGAGAATTTATTCCTTAGCTTTGCCATTTGTGTTCTAAGGATAAACCTTCAAGTTGTTAGGCTTTGAGTGAAGGTATTAGCTCTAATACCAATTGTTGGAAATACTGAGGGGGGGGTGAATCAATATTTCTTTTCAATTGTTATTTTTTATTGTTAGATCACTTATATTTAGAACACAAAATGAACAATGAGAGTAAATGATTTTATTAATTTCTTCTTTATAATAAATCAAGTATAATATATGTAGGGCTCCAACCCTAGATGAAAACACTGATCTTAAATCTCCCAGGCTCCAACCTATATTTTCCAAGCATCGACTTGGACTTCCAAGGCTCCAACCTTGTCAATTTTTAGGAACCAACCTCAAGGGCTCCAACCCTATATCTGGTTCAGGCTCTGACCTAGTTTCTTGAGGACTCTAATCCTCTAGGGCTCCAACCCACGGCCTTAATTCGTCAAGATAAGTTTAATAGTTCTTCAAGGCTCCCAATATCTTCTACAACTATCCCTGACAATAATCTTCACCTTCAACAATTCCCTTGATCTCCAAAGCACTTAGCTCATTAATGACAACCTTGTCATCTCAGAAGGTGTCTCCATAATTCTTCATGTCACCCAAACAAAACTTCTTCAAGGTCACCTCATGATGGCTTCAATGCATCATAGTCTTCAATGATCTCTACAAATATTCAATATGTTGCTTCACAAAGTTCTCCAACTCAACCCTATTCTGTTCTCAAGAGAAGACTTCAACAAGATCTATTTTTCTAATCCCAATAAATCAACACTTCGACCACAACAACTATGACAACTTCAACCACGAAAAATTCAACAACGACACCTATGACGACTTCAATCACGACAACTACGGAAACTTTGACCACGAAAATAATGACAACTTCGACCACGGAAACTACGGCAGCTTTGACCATCACAACTATGGAAACTTCGACCACGATAGCTTCAAACACGAAAACTGCGACAACTTTGACTAGGGAAACTATGACAACTTCGACCACGGTAGCTTCAACCACGAAAACTATGGAAGCTTCAACTATGGTAGCTATGACCACGACAACTACGACAACTTCAACCACGGAAACTACAGCAGCTTTGACCATGGAAACTACGACAACTTCAACCACAGAAACTACAACAACTTCTCTGCTCCTAGCTCGAATCTATGGGAGACTATTTAACCCAAGAATACTTCCACAAACTTGTCTTCCTTTCTTTTCTAGGTTGTGGTTTCTTCTCTACCTCTTGTCTTGTCTCAACCGAAAAGTTTGAGCTAGAATTGAAAAATTTAAGAGTATATTTATAGTGGATTTTCCATATTCTGAAAGGACACATCTCTTTGCCAAGGGTTATGATCCTACTCAAGTTGGCTTGGACACTTTGAAAATTTTGACATGTGCTAATTTCAAAAATTGATTTCTCTTCAACGGTAAGGAATTAGGAGGCAAGTGAGTACTCATTGGAAAGCTTATGACCTCCGCTATAAGCTGATATAATATTCCCTTCAAGATATGACCTCTAATGATGAATTTATTTTTTTTCATCATATGCATACTTTTTCATAACAACCCTATTAAAGAATTTCTTTTATGGAATTAGAGCATCAAGTGGATTAGAATTTTTTCACTATTTTGACATGCTAGTGCATGTGATCTTCATGCATTAGGATTGCATACAAGGACTAGGGTTTCTTTGACATATTCATACATCTAGGGTTACTAGATTAGGGCTTCATCACATGGGAATTATGAGCATCATTCAACAAGGCTAGGGTGTCTTTTAAATATGTCTTCATCGACATCTTCAACAAGGTAACTTATTTCTTAGAGCATCTCCAACAGCTTGGGCAATGCATATAAGGGAAATTTATTTCCTTTCCATCATTAATGACCGACATGGATAGCTTCAACAATGCACATGCACTTTACTATACACATGCAAGATGGAAGCAGCAAAATCTCCCCCTAAGTGAATAGCATTGTCTGATAATAAGAATCTATCCAGACGAGAAGCAACCTGTTGCAGCCCCGCTCTTTTGTTATTCCAGGTGAAAAGTCCATTGTTGAAAGGCATGTCAATAAGCCAATTGTTCTGAATGAAATCCTTTAGGTGATTCCCGTCCTTGTTCCCTCTGTTCCTGCCTCCCCTTTTTTCTTCCAGCCTAGTGATCATGTTGAAATCGCCCCCAGAAATCCACAGAGGGTGCAGTCTATCAGAGTTGATTACTGAGAGGGTATTCAGGATTTCTATCTTGTGCATGGTCTCCTGGGGGAAATACACATTGGTAAGATGCCCATATGTATTGGTCCCTATGATGTGAAATATTGCTTGGATGAAATTCTTGTTAGCATGAATGTTGTTGAGCATAATAGAACGAGCGTCCCATAAGACTGCTAGGCCTCCAGACGCTCCATCTGCATCCACTGCCACATTGAGACCTCCTGGCCATGCTTTTGCTGCAATTCTTTCTAAAGCACTTGAATTGCATTTTGTTTCTTGCAGGAATAGGATTTGTGGTTTTTCTTGCATTATCATGTTTTTGAGTAGTCTCCCTTTCCCTGGGCCATTGAGCCCTCTAATATTCCATGATATTAACTTCATTGGGAAGAGTTGTGGAGGGAGTTATAATACTTTGTTAGCTTGGAGTACCTGCCTGACTCCACTAACATTTCTCCTATTCTGATTGTTCGTTGAAGATCTATTTTTCTTCCACGTTTTTTGATATCTTTGGTGATGAATCTTCCATCCCAAGGGCTGCCAGTCTGAATACCTAGAGATTTTTGCCTTTGTGCCCGGGATAAGATCTCCTCCAGATTCTCTACTTGTTGATCTAGAATTTTGTCAAAGTTTTTTGTTTTACATGCCTGCTCTAGGCCCAGAATGTCTAGTTCCCCAATGTCTATGCTTTCTGGATCCTCCTCCATGTGCTGAGATTCGTTTAGTTCTACATTTATTTCTGTTGTTATTCTTGAGTCAGAATGTATGTTGTCTACCTCCATTCCTTGAATGTTCCATGCTGGGACCTTATGCTTGGCTGAGGAAAAGGTATCTTTGGGCATTGGATCTTCTGGGAGCGACTTGGAATCTGTGTGCACTGATTGTTTGTCCTTCTTTGCCTCCCACTCTGGGGGATCGGGATTTTCAGAGTTGAGATCAGTTTCTCGGGCTAGTGCTTCAAAGTTGTTGCTCATGGAAGGCTTGGAAGAGCTGGCTTGAGGCATCTTGGGATTTGAAGCCGCTTTCTTGTGGTTTTTCCTGCGGTTGGCTACTTTGGTAAAGCCATCAGATTCAGGCTTGTCAGAGGCACCTGGGGGTGAGGGTTTTTGAGTTAAAGGACAATCCCTGAATAAGTGGCCCAGGGCATGACATCTTCTACATCTAAACGGCACATGTTCATAGTCAATCAGCTGAACCCATTCAATATCGTCATGGAATAAACTTACCGCATCCGGAAGTGCCTTGTTGAGGTGCATGTAGACGCAGATTCTTGCGTAGGAGGTGTATCTTCGGATTTTTGTTTCCTCTGCTACTTTGATGAATTCGCCCAGAACATTACCAATTTCTTGTAGAGAGGCTTCATCCCAATACTCCATGGGAAGTGAATAAAGCCGAATCCAAACTGGAGCCGAACTGAGATCCTCTTTGTCAGGGTTGAATCACTCTACCCATCCTCTGAGATATAGGCCGGCAGCATTGAAGAAATACGGACCTCCATCCAAAACCCTGTTCTGGTCCTCTAAGCAGTTAAAAATGGCTGTGAAGAACCCTTTAGGCCCCAGCTACAGGGTGATATGTCCTTTTGGGTTCCATTTCACTGTTATCCAACCACGCAGTGCCTTCTCAGTCAGCCAGAGTCCTATGAACTTGCCTATTAGCGCATGATCCCTCATATATTGTATCTGAGCATTGATTCGATGACTGGGAAGTTCTACTTTCGGACGCTCTGTTGCCACTGGCTTGCATGTGGTCGAGCTGACTTTGGGTTGTTCTTTGCCATCCTTTTTTACCTGTTGCGGGTTCAGATCCATGCTGTTCGCATTCTGATCCTCTGGTTTGTCGCCTTCCTTGTTCTTTTGCCGCTCTTCATCATCCATTGGGGAGGCGCTGCGTCCTCCCCCTGAGGGGGATTCATAGATCCCTAAACTGCTTTGTTGGGTTTGAATAAATGCGATGTTGTCGTAGCTAGCAGGTCTACAAATCTCTGGGGAGGTCTGCCGTTGCAGAGGATGCAGAAACCCTAGAAAGTTGAACCGCCCTTCTTCCTACGCCTTTTCCTCCAATATTAAGTTTGATATATAATAAAAGACAATTACTTGAAAAGTAAAGATGAAATGTTCAACTTGATCCCTTTGATGGTTGTTGATGAATATGTATTAGCCCCCATTTTGGATGAACCTCTTCCAAATGAAATCCCTTCTTCAATAAAGGGAGATTGCCTCTTTTATGATGACAATGCCTTTTGATCTAGCTCCCTTTGGTGATGGTGATTGATGAGGATGTCTTGATGCTTTTGCAAATGATATTATTTAAGGGTAAGGAGGAGATCCTTGCTTCAATGAGAGGGAAATTGCCTTATATCCTTTTGAAGATGATTAAAATGCCTTTATCCTTCTTTGGATAACTAGCCTTCAAGATACCTCGACTTCTTTGGTGGTGACTAAGTGTAGATCCATAAATGCTTCTAGGGTTTTGACTTTCTCCAAGATGATGTGATCTTTTTTGAAGTGCTTCTCTTGGATGTATATACTTTGGGCTCCTCCCTTTATATATCTCTTCAACTTGATGAGGGTCTTTGTGGTCTTTTGATGATGACTAGAGGATCCAAAAATTTTGCTTGTGTAGACTTCTTCTTTGATGTAGATCTCGACTTCACTTTTATATCCTTCAACTTGCTTTGATGCCTTTCTTGAAACTCGATCCTTGAGTGTTTCTTTGATTAGATTCCCTTCCTTAACTGACACCTTAGCTCTGATACCATGTTGATAAATCTAGGGCATCATGAATTAGGTGATTTCTCCTTAATTAGTGACTGCTTGTGAGTGATTTTCATTTCTTTAGATTAGGATCTTCTTCTTACTTAGATTATTACAATTCTTCCTCATAAAACAACCACCAATGCATAAACAAGATAGGCAAGAGACACAGAATGTAGGCTATGATCCAGGGCCAAAATCTCTCACTCTTTGAGAGGAAAACCCTCACAAAATTCTTCTTATAGAGATTCCAATTGACGAATACCAAGACCAAGACCCTTGACCTATTTTCCACTCCAAGACCAAGACACAAGTTCTCTTGAAAATTAATCTTCTTCTTGACACCTCTTCCACTTCTACCTTCTTGGCATCGAGACATTGTCACCACTGAGATCTTATCACTGTCTTCACATCGAGATCTCCTTTACTGTGAGATCTCCTCGCTGTCATATTACCGAGACCTTAATTTTGTGATGGCATTGAATCCATTTTCTTTTGATAGCACTGATATATTTCCTTTAAGGTAGCACTGATACCTTTACTGATATTCCACCGAATCATTGTGATATAGTATCGAATCTGTGGTCTACATTACTAAACTGTCGCTTCTTCATATCACCGAAACTCTCTCACAGAAATCTGAACTTCTTGACTATAATGATATTTGAACTCTTTGACTGAAATTATTGACTATAACTATCCATCCAAATTCAGAGATCTGAACTTGTTGACTATAAACCTATTTGAACTGCAGAGCGATCTGAACTTCTCTTTGCAATTTTCCACCCGAAAATCTTAGAGATATGTCTGAAATTCTATCTTTGTGGAATAGGGAGAGGTCCCTATATATAGTAGTATGCCTGTCATAAATAAGCCAACATGAATTATGAATCGTTGTATCTTCATTTAGTTGAGCCGACATGAAGATGAGAACTTGTGCTTGTCTTTGGAGGGCTTCTAGACAATTCTATAGACTCATATACATTCGTAATTTGCCCAAGAAGGGTTCTTCATACATGGCATTGACTCTTTTTTACTTTAATGACAAATCCTAAAGGCCATCTAAAAATAAAATCCATTGCTCATGAAAACCATGTAGCAAGTCAATAATAATTTTATTTTCTTCTTTACATCATTTACAAAAATCACAATTACATGTCATTATGAAGACCGAACCTAGTTACACTTTTCAACACCCCTAAGTACTTTGCTATCAATAATTTCGGTTGTTAATTACTTTTCATTTTTTGCATAAGAGGAAGGTACTATATCAACAATGAGGCATATTAGACTTGCTAATATAAAAATAAATTTAACACCCTAATAATACAAAAAAAAAATCATCATTTCCATCAAATTTTGCAAATATTCCAAAATCTACCATCCCTCACCTCGCACAGAATAACAACCATACTTACCCAATTAACTGGCGAAGACTAAGCCATTATGCTTTGATAATTTGAAATTACTCGCTTCAATAGATTTAAGTATGAAAACATTTTTCAAACATATGAATTCTTTGCATTTTGATTTACTTTTTTTCCATCAAGATTGTTAACTAATCCTTTGGAATATTGTAACATTATTAGATTAGAATTGATATTTTAGGTAGTTTTTGTTTTACAGTTAGAAAAACCACCAGATAGTTGAGATCTGACAACTATTTTCTGATTGTATAAATACTTGATGATCTCACTTCATAAAAATAACAATTCATTTGTGGAGTTCAATGGGTCTGTAATAGTCGTATCAAAGCGATGAGGTTTAGAAGCATCGAAGTAATGATCCAATCTATGTAAAGTTGAACTCCATTGGCATTCATGTGTGACTGTGTGATGTGGATGGTGCAACGGAAGACGTGACAGAATTAATGTGTTGGTTGACCATACGTTGAGTGGTCTACGATGTCATCATTGGCGGTACTTGAAACCCACATGCATACCCCTGTAATCTGTTATAGTCATTGATCAAACAATTGGATGTTTGAATGAAACCATTCCCCAAGACCACTCGTCTCGTTAAAGTTCAGAAGTTTTGTGTCACTGTGTGTCATTGATTTATCAGAGCGATCCAGAGTGTTGATTGAACTAGCATGTGTCATCTTCTCGTTTGCGACCCAGCCAATTGCGACGTCCATTATATGTCGTAAAATTTTAACAACTGTTTCACTGTCAATTGATGTCTGGTAATTTGTTAACCACATTTTGATTTCATTAATTTTTTTCTCTATTGCAAAGGCCTTGGCACAGGATTGTCAATCGCATACCAAGGTACTTTCAGTTTTGTTTTACAGACAATGACATATTTTTTTGCAGTTCATCCAAATTATTAAAACCCTTTTTGATTTCATTTAAAGATGACATCCATAATCTCATTAGTTGGCATTGTCCTTTCTGGGAAAGAAAATTACCCAAAATGGATAACAAAACTCAAAGGTGCATTGATTTCTAATGATTTGTGGAAAGATGTTTTCTGAGGAAAAAAGGACAGAGATGATAAAGAAATTGCACCAGAACCTCCAAATGATGACAAACTACGTGCCATCTGGGAGGTCAATAACAATAAAACCTATGCTATGATTACAACATTAGTCTCAGAAGAGGTAAGCAGATACATTCATTCTTGTAAGACAACATATGCAGCATTAGAAATTTTAAAGGAACTCTATGATTCACATTTAGAATTAGAGATTATTCAATTGTTATTGAAGTTATTTAATTTGGAGATGAAGGACAATGATCCAATGAGACTGGCTTATGAAATAAAGGTTGTTTTCCATGATATAGAAGCCACAGGTGTTAAATTAGACTTACAATTAACTGCCTTCATCAAGGCCCTACACCCTGCATACTCTCACTACTTAGAATCTCTCCAAGCCAGTGGACAATTAAAGGACATTACTTTTGATAAATTAGTGAATAAAATTGCAGAAAGAGAAAAGGTTTTTGGGAAGAAAGAGTTTGTTTCTACTACAAATACAAAAATCCTGTGCCATCCACAAAAGGAACATAAATCACAAAATGAATCTGCGAGAGGTGGCAAGAATCCCAAAGGTCAAGGAAGAAGGAACTTTAGAAGTAGTGGGGGAATAATAACAACAATCAGGGTGATAGACAACATAATAACCATACACAAAAAATTTCAGTCTAATAAACCAAATATCAAATGTTACAGAGGTGGAAAAATTGGTCATAGTTCAGTTAATTGTAGGGTTCCTTGGGAGAATATTAATAATGAAAATAAAGAGCCAATTAATGACAAGACAAAGCAACCAGCTTCTGAAAAAAGTAAAACAAATGAATATGCTCATTATATAGTTTCTCGCTGCAATATCGATATTAATAATTTTTTTAATACTGCATTTTCTTCATGGGAGGACAGTTGGATTTTAGATTCAAGTGCTCCCTGTCATATGACATTCCAAAAATATCTTTTTGAAAGTTTCAGTGATAATGTTGATGGTGTTGTATATTTTGCTGATAAATTTGAATTTAAACCATTAGGAAATTGATCAATTAGATTAAAGATTCCACATTTATCATATTATATATTAAAGGATGTTATTTATATACCAAAATTTCAGAGGAACTTAATGTCCCTCATTCATATCAGAAAACAAGGACATTCAATCCATATTTTTTATGGAATTATTGAAATCCATAGAGAAAGTGATAAGTTAGTAATTATGAATGGTGTTGAAGAAGGTACATTGTTGAAATTAAATATTCATTCATCTATTACATAGTGTGCTACAAATTCATCTCTATTAGTGCAATAGAATAATATTTTTTCCTTCTAGTTTACTATGACATGCTAGATTTAGTCACATCAACTATAACATCATTAGAATTATGAAAGAGTGAGGCATTAAAGGTCTCCCCACTATTCCAAGAAATCTCACACCATGTGATGCTTTCATCTTGGGGAAACACAATAAACAACCATTTCATAGTTTTGTTTCTATATCTTCCAGAAAATTAGGTCTCATACATTCTGATTTATGTGGACCTATGCCTGTACCAACTGTAAATGGAAATAAATATATACTTACCTTTATTGATGACTATTCGAGGATGTGTTGGGTTTATCATTTGAAGGAAAATTGATATGTTTAAAACATTTCATGCTATGGTTAAAAATGAAATTCAACATAATCTTGGTACATTATGAACAAATAATGGAGGTGAATATACTTCTAAAGCTTTTGAACAATATTTAAGAGATAATAGCATCAAACACCAAACTATTATTCCATATAATCCACAACAAAACGGTGTTGCAGAAAGGATGAATAAGAATTTGCTTAACATGGTTAGATCAATGATGTTTTTCAAAAATTTCAAATTAATGTTTTGGGGAGAAGCAATACTTTATGAAACATACATTAAAAATAGATGTCCTTCTTCTGTCATCAACAAAAAATCACCATATGAACTTTGGTACAATAAGTTACCAGCAGTTCATCATTTTAAAGTTTTTGGATCTACTTGTTATGCACTTATTCCTAAGCATCAAAGAAACAAATTAAATGCCAAAAGTTGAAAGTGTATTTTTCTAGGATATTCTAGTACTTCAAAAGTCTACAAATCATATGATGAAGAAAACAAAAAAATTATTCTTTCGAGAGATGTCATTTTTTTAGAATATGCAAAATATTTCTCCACTATTGCTCGACAACTTGCTCATTTAGATAATTTTGCATCCAAGAAAATTTATTTTGAATCTGAAAATACAGTTCCACGTACTGAAGGGGGGATTCACATTCTGGACCTGTCTGTGGGCTTTCCATCTTTAATTCATGAAGACATTTATGTTGAGGAAAATTTGGAGGACAATGTTATTCCTGCATAATCAAAAAGTTTTCTTGAAGAACCTGTATTTCAGGATGAGCAACCCTCACAACCACCTCAACAATCTTTGATAAGATCCACTTGTATTAGCAAATTTCCAAGCAAATATGATGATTATTGGATAGGAAATTATTCTACAAGTAATGTTTCTCATGATTGTGAATATAATTATTCCACAATTAGTGAACCTATCTGTTTTGAAGAAGCTACTAATTGTGATGAATGGAAGGATGCAATGAAGAAATAATATGGTGCCCTTATTAAAAATGGCACATGGAGGTTGGTGGATCCTCTTACTGGCATCAAACCTATTGGTTGCAAATGGGTTTATAAAGTCAAGTATAAAGGAGATGGTTCAATTAAAAAATACAAGGCTAGACTTGTAGCTAAAGGCTATGCTTAGAAGGAATGTGTTGATTATACAGAGACTTTTTCTCCTACAGCAAAATGGGGCACAAACAGAACTATGTTTTCTCTTGCAGCACAAAAAGGATGGAAGATACATCATATGGATGTGAAAACAGCATTTTTGAATGGAGATTTGATAGAGGATGTCTACATGTTTCAGCTTGAGGGTTTTGTTGTCAAAGACAAAGAAAATAAGGTATGAAAATTGGTAAAAGAATTATATGGACTAAAACAAGCATCTCATGCTTGGTATGAAAAAATAACTGACCACCTCCTTACGCTGAATTACAAAAATTTTGACCTAGATGATGCAAATTTATTTGTCAAAAGGATCGAAAATTTTGTTGTATATCTAGTTGTCTATGTTGATGATTTTATGATTACAAGGAATAGTGATAATTTTATAGCATCTATTAAAAGGGAGATGCAGAAATTTTTTGACATGCCGGATTTGGGTTTATTGCATTATTATTTAAGAATTGAAATTGATCAACAACCCAAACATATTTTTATTTCTCAAAATAAGTATGTTGGACAAATATTAAATAGATTCAGAATGTAGGATTGTAACCCTATTTCTACTCCTATAGAGCAGAATTTGAAGCTTACTTCGACTGAAGGAAGTACATTTGATGATCCAACAAAGTACAGACAACTTGTTGGAAGCTTGACATTACTTTTGTTATAGGGATACTTTCCAAGTTCATGCATCAACCCTGTGAAGGTCATTGGAATGCAACAAAGAGAGTGTCGGAATACTTGAAGGGTACTCAAAATTTTGGCATAAAATACTCCAAAGTTGCAGATTTCCATCTCACTGCATATTCAGAATCTAACTTTGATGGTGATAAAGAGAATGGGGCATCTACTTCTGGTTATTTGATGAATCTTGGATCAAAAACCATTAGTTGGAGGTCACACAAGAAATTTGTACCTATTGATTCTACCACTGAAGTCAAATGTGTTGCCGCAGCTCAAGCCACAAAATTTCTTCAACTCCTTTATTTTTTGATAATTCTTCTGCAATTCAGTTGGCCAAGAATCCAAAGTTTCGTGATCGAAGCAAGAACATTAACACGAAGTATCACTTGATTCAACATTATGTAGAGGCCAAGGTTATTCATCTGACACATTGTCCTACTTCATAATAGATAGCAGACATATTCACCAAAGCACTAGGACGAGAAAAGTTTGAAAATTTCATAATGTTACTTGGCATGTCAGATGTCCCTTCGGATTAAAGGGTGAATGTTAACTAACCCTTTGATATATTGTAACATTATTAGATTAGAATTTATAGTTTAGACAGTTTTGGTGTTACAGTTAACAAAACCACCAGACAATTGAGATCTGGCAAATGTTCTCTGATTGTATAAATAATTTATGATTTCACTTAATAAAATAACAATTGATTTGTGGAGTTCAATGGCCCTGTAACAAAGATCTCCTCTGGATATGCAAATTAATGTCTTTGTTATTGATGATGACAGTAAATCTTCCTCTTAGACGAACATCCAATGGATCTATTTAAAGAACAAGAGAATAGGACCATCTTTATGACATATTTCCTGAATATTTCAAGATCTATGGATATGAGCTCAAATAATTGAATAGTTGAGAATAGTGGGTAATTTAGGGAAATAATTTAGTTTGGTTTGTTGGGTTGTTTTTTTCTAATTAGATTTTGGAATTTAATGGATATGTTTGATTTTGGAATATTTTGGAAATTTAATAGATATCATCAATATTAAATACTAATTGTAGATTTTGGAATATTCTAACTATAACAGAAGATAAGCGTTTTTGGAATATTCTAAATACAATGAGAAGAATCCAATAGATTCATGCATTTGGAGGGAGCAGGAGAACTTGCAGGAGCTCTCATCATCATTGAAATCTACAACCCATTGATCAACACTACTCCATGTTAAGGTTGCTTCTAATTTCTTGTATTATTATCCATCTCATTTGGTGATGTTGAACTGACTCAGTTGTTAAGGCTACAGCCACACTGGAACAACACCAACGCCAACAGTTGTCATGGCCACAATAGCATTGGAACAACACCAACAACCCAAATGTGAGAAATATTGATCCTCTCAATTTCAATATCATCACCACATATTAGAGCTCTATGGCCAAACTAACATGCATACAAAGTTATTATATTAGGATCACTTAATAAATATTAAATTTTCTTACAATCACAAGTATAAAGTTCATCATATATTTATTTATCAATATAAATCTATCTTAATTATGGATCTACAGGAATCTACCAAATATAGAAATTGATAAACTTCTTTTTAAATGAAAAACTTAAAGAAAGGTTCACATATAAAAATATTTTTCATCTCTAAAAATTTGATTTTTTTTTTTTGACATATTTTATAGTTCACATAACTTTTTCAAAGCCTAAATCCCCCTTTAAATTCAACCATGTGTGGCTACAAGATCTGGGATACATCAAGCTGGTCAATGACTACTGGAAAGCAAATCCCATATCGGGACATAGATCTCTGGCTGAGGGTTTCTGCCACAATCTTTCTCATCTCAAGTAACTATCTATCACCTACGCTAAAGACAAAGTACAGATGGATGATCATATCCTATCTCAGATTGAATCAGAACTGAGTGATTTAATGGATGATCGTAACAAGGGGTTTACAACTGTTAATGAAAAATCCCATCTTATTGAGCTTGAGAAACAGAAGGATAAGATATTGAAGGAGAGAGAGGAAACTTGGAGACTCAAGAGCAGGGCCATTTGGCTTCTTGCAGGAGATGATAACACAAAATTATTTCAGAACTATGCCAAGGGAAGAAAGGTGTCTAACACTATTTGGAATCTGCCCTTACCTGATGGAGGTGTGGCAGACACTTTCAATAAACTTTCTCTTCTAGGAACCTCTCATTTTCAAAATCTCTACAAAACCCCTCCTGGGTCCAATCTAGCAGAAATTATTCAAGTAGCTGGCCATTTTCCTCGATTTGTGGATGAAGATATGGCAGATGATCTCACCTCACCAGTGACGACTGTTGAACTTGAGGGGACCCTAAAATGGTTTTAAAAAGACAAAAGTCTAGGGCCAGATGGCTGGACTATTTAATTTTATCTGGACTTTTATGAACTCTTGGGACAAGACCTGCTCAAAGTAGTGGAGGAATGCAAGACCACTAGAAAATTATATGATGCCATTAACTCCACCTTCATTTCTCTTATACCCAAGTCTGATTCTCCATCATCTTTCAATCACTTTCGCCCCATCTCTCTCTGCAATTGTCTCTACAAAATCATTGCAAAGATTATTGCCAATAGGCTCAGGCCCATCCTCTCTCTCCATATATCACCCAAGCAATTTTCTTTTCTTGAGAATCGACAGATTCACGAAGCCATTGGCACTGCTCAAGAGGCCATACACTCGATCAGGACCAAAAAGCTAAAGGGCATCATCTTAAAGATTGACCTGGCAAAAGCTTTCAACCATGTTAGTTGGCTTTACATCAAAATGCTTCTCATTCATCTGGGATTCCCCCATGATTTCATCACCTGGATCATGTCTTGCATCACCTCAGCCTCCTTCAGTGTACTCATCAATGGATCTGCTTCACATTTCTTTCATGCTGAGAGGGGACTCAGACAAGGATGCCCCCTATCTCCCCTTCTTTTCCTTATTGTCATGGAAGGACTCAGTCAGCTCCTTGCACAGGCAAAGAGAAATGGTCGATTATTTGGACTAAAAGTGAATGACCTATGTTACCTCACTCATCTACTTTTTGTCGATGATGTTCTCATTTTTCTTGATGGTAGCATACAAGACTCTACCTCCTTTGCTAATGTACTCTCCCTTTTCTCTCGAGCTACGGGCATGATGGCCAACCATGGGAAATCCACTATAACCTTAGCCCACACTTCCATCCAGGAGTCTCGATATGCTCAGCAACACTTCCCATATAGCATCCTCCCACTTGATCAGGGTTTTAAATACCTGGGGTTCTAGATCAAACCCATGTGTCAAAAAATTGCTGATTGGATATTTTTGGTCATTAAGTTGGAGAAAAGGCTATCAAATTGGTGTCATCGATTCTTATCTAGAGCAGGAAGATTAGTTCTCATCAAATTTGTACAGGAGGCCACACCTATTTTTTGGATGGCTTTGGCATGGATTCCCAGAAGCATCCTTGCCCGCCTTCAACAAATATGCAGTAGATATATATGGAACGGTCATCAAGATAAGAAGATTTTTGCCTGGGTTAGCTGGAATAAGATTGCTCTGCCTAAAAAATGGGGAGGTTGGGGATTAAAAGATTTAAATCTCTTTGCTTGGGCTCTTGCTGCAAAAATGGGATGGAAACTACTCACTGGACAGAACCTCTGGACCACTGTCACTTATCACAAATACATTTGGCCTCTACAGCTCATGGACTAGGTGCGTTTACCAAGATGGTCTAGGATTGGCATATCTTTTGTTTGGAAAGCTCTGCTTCACTCCTTACCTATCATCCACAATAATTTGGCCTGGAGGATAAATGATGGTTCAAAAGCTCACATCGGTCTGGATCCCTGGACTGGTGGAGGCGATCGACACCATCTTCCGAGAGAGCTTATCCACCTTCTAAATCAGAGAGACATCAAAGTTATCGCTCACATTGCAGATCAGGATAATACCTCCATCTTTGCATAGGGATGGAAGTCTGCTCACTTACTTGATATCCCACCCCAATGGCACCAAACATGGCAAAATTATACTTCTGCACTGACTGAATCTCACATCAGAATTAAGGAGGGACCTGATGAACTTATTTGGTGCTTAGCTGATAATGGAGTATATACTCCAAAAGTTGGTTATCTCGGGCTGATTAATAGTAGACAGTCGGAGGTTACTCAAGATTGGTGGCAGACTATCTGGAAGCTTAAAACTCCACCGAGAACCAGGCTCTTTTTCTGGTGTGTGCTTAGTAATACCACTGGGTAATATTTAACCCATCGTGCCATATATGGACCGCACTGGTGTGTCCTTTGTAAGCAGGCCTCAGAAACGATTGAACACCTTTTTCTAAAATGTGTTTCTACTGTAAGCCTTTGGCAGTCCATCTCTACATCAATCCAATTTGTTGGCAAATGAGATGGGGAAAACTTAAATCATGCCTGGAGAAACTGGTATACCGCGCATCACGTATCAAAACTACTTTGCCTCCCTTTGCTTATATGTTGGTCTATCTCGCTGATCCGGATCAAAATTATCTTTGAGGATGATGTTGCTAGATGGCAACTTATTTCTACTAAGATAATCTCCACCTACCATGAACTGCCTGATTTCATAGTGTCTCTTCCTCGACGACCACTTGCACCTGATCCCATTGATAAATCTATTCCCTGGGCATACTTTGATGGTGTTGCACAGGAACATGGGTGTGGGGGAGGTTTCCTATTTTATCTATCTGATCATCATCATTTCAAGATCAAGCTGGGACTTGGAGGAGGGACAAACAATTATGCTGAATTAATCACCCTCCGACATTTACTGCATTTCTCACTAGGGCATGACTGCATCAATCTACAGATTTATGGAGACTCAAAAATCATTATAAACTGGTTCAATAACATCACTTCCTACCATGCACACACTCTTAGAATTTTTTTGGATGAAGTGGTCATATTCAAATCTCAGTTTAACTCCATCTCATGTCATCACATTTACAAGGAACATAACAAAAGCGCTAATAGGCTTTCCAAGGAGGCCACGCTACTACCCAGAGGCCAGTGGATGATTCAGGAGTAGAGGGGTATAGCCTAGTACCAATACTACCACAAGCCTTATATTGATCAGGCATATCATAGGGCAGATAGGCCCTAAATATTTTTGGGACATATCCAGACATAATATTATTCATTGTATATATCATAGTATGTTTTTATTTTCAGGGTATCTATTATGCTATCGCTCTGTGTGGTGAATCTATATTGTAGATATCTCAGTTATAGTTTTCTATTTCAGACACTATCATGCTATCGCCCTGCGTGGTGAATATGTTTATTACTCAGCACCATTTTTGAAATGGACATGGATGTATATATTTTTGACTTGTATGCACTGATATGGTTAAAGGTCAAATGCTACATATGCTACCAAGCATCTACTATATGTAATTTTTCAAAAATAATGAAAGATTGTGATTTTTTCTTTAGAAAAAATATATAAAATTGTAAATATTAAATTTGTATATACTTATTAGTTAAATTTAAATGCTAAATTTTAAAATATAGTCATTATAAATATTAATCATTATTTTAATTTGTGTAATCAAATTAACTGCTATTTATTTCGTATTTTTATATTTAAAAATATTTTAAATATTAATTATATAATTCAATTTAATAATTAAAATTTAATAATATTTATTTTTGAAATATCATATTATGAATATAAATAAAATTTATTTAAATTTATTTTAGTGTGGGATTGTTCCATCTCAACGTGATTTGATTTTCTTAACCATTAAACTCTATTAACCATTAGGCCATTATGCCCACTCACACTGTATATTATAATATTTTTGTTATAAAAAATTGTTTATAATTTTATGAATTAATATATATATATATATATAAAATTGTTGGCTTTATATGTAAAATATATATAGACACACACTGTGCAGAGACAGTGCTTCAGCTTTCAGTGGCCGTGTGTTGGGTCCCCACTGAGGAAGAAGAGTTGCAGAACCTCTGCCTTGTACGCGGATAACTGTCGTTGAATCGATGGCTCTTTATGACTTTTGAACAGACCTTTGTGATTGTTAATGGCTGACAAGGATCTTGTTGAGATCCACAAGTCACCATCCACTATTATTATGGTATTCACACAGAATTAAACTACAGAAAAGAAAACACTTATAGTGGATCTGATTGGGTAGCCCCTAGAGTCTTCGCTGGTTTTCTATTTCAGGTTGTTCAATTATTTGGTGGGAAATTAGGGATTTTCAGGTTTTCTATGTAAGCTTGCTCAATTGTTTGGTGGAAATTAGGGATTCTGCAGCGGGAGGGTTAAATTTCACAACAGTAGCAATCAAGCTTATAAAAGGGTCGAACAGTAAATTTGCTTAAAAAGCGCTTTCAATCTTTTTATCAAAATCTTACATTGTTATGAATATTTTCTTATTATTCTCTTAAGCGATATTCTAATGGCTATTTGTGGAGATTTGGTCTTAAAGTTAAGAAATCCATTCCCAAAAAGTGCCATGTAGTGACTTTTCGTGACTTTTCTTTAATTATTAAAAATAATTAACTGTGTTAATAATTTATTTATTTATCTATATATATACAAACTAACATTTATTATATTTTATAAAAAAAAAATCTTAAATAAAATAAATTTGATTAATAGTTAATATTATATATTTTTTGAGAAGAGTTGTTCGCGAAAATCACATCAAAATTCATTTGTCGAAGCGTTTGTGTGGTTCAGGACAAGATGACGATGAACCACACTTGTTGGTTCCAAACGGGTAGACAAATGAATTTTGATGTGATTTTCCCTGAAAACTCTTCTCAATGAACTTGATATAGATCACAGAAGCCTAAATTCAATATATAAAGAGTTTAAGTTATATATATATATATATATATATATAATAGGAATATATTATTTTACAAATATGGAAATTATATATACTAATTAATATTTAATTTAATGTAATTTTAAAATTAAATTATTAATATTAATATTACAGTTCATAAATTTAAGTTTTAAAATTTTGTGTTATATTATAAATATTTTTTATATTTTTATAATATTATTGTGTAGAATAATAGTTCAACCATATAAATTAAACGCCTAGTGAATTTCTATAAGAATAAATTCATAATCAGCATCAAAACACTTACTACATGATACATCTTACATGGTTAAATAAATAATTAAATTATTACTTTATTTTAAATTTTTATATTATTAAATAACAAAAAGAATTAATTTATAACTTAAATATATTGACATACATTTGAAAAAACATAGGGCTCTAAGAAGGAAGATCTCTTCCCTTCTAAGTCGGTCGTTAATCTTTTCTATGAGGAGTCTGGAGAGGGCTTTGTGGTTCTAAAGGCTGTCAAATTAGACTCATGTGGTGCAACATCCAAAGAAAGGAGAAGGAAAAAAGTGTTAAAAGCAAAGATTGATAAACCTTCTTTGACTTTGGGAGTGGATGTAAACATTGATAGGGTTGGCAGTCTGTCGTAGAGAGCCTTGGTTGGAAGGCTCTTTCATATCTATTTCACTAGGGAAAACATACTAAAATGGGTCGAAGTGGCTGGGAAACCACTCATAGGGTATTCTCCAAAGACCAGCCTTCTTATGAACAATTGGCTAGCATTCTATTTTCTTATGAACTCTCCATCAGTGCCAGTGACTACATATATACATATCACTATGTATGCACAATGTCAAAGTATACACTTAGCATCGATCAACGAGCTAATCAAGCCTTGTAGAAACAACTCAACTATTTTACCCTAAGAACCACAGAGAGATGAGATCATTATCAAGATTTCACACATAATAGTTTGCACAAACCTTACATCATTTTGTTACAGAGGTTGGACACCCTCAAATGCTCAAGGTCATTTAGCATAACAACTGTTTTTTTTTATATTCCTATTCAGAGGCATATCATTAAACACAGTAATGCATATGTGGAATCCATCACACTTTCATCAATAATCTAAGATCTAACAGATAATCAGAAAAATCCAGGTAAGAAATCATGCCTCATACATTCAAATGACATATCATCAGTTCAATAAGCATAATCATGGAATTCATTGCACATATAAATCATGAGATATACTTATCTCATATTATAAGCTGGGAAATTGAGTCTAGGACTGCAACTCTCCTCCCAACCTTATATTGGATGACATTGTGGCCTTTCTTGTAGCCGAACACCCCCAACCAAATTCCAAAGCTTGATGATGTTTTCTCAAGGGATAAAATCAATATTGCTAGCTGGGGCAAGAACACCAGAAGCCCAACCACCTCCACCCACCAACTAATCACTATAGTCAATTGTGCACAAGCAATCCAAAGGTCTACGACCTCCATCCTCTAGCTACTCAATGAAGTTAGTAGCTCTCCAAATCATTGGCTGAAATAGGGAATCTAGAGGCCTTCCATCCTCCATCCTCAATTGACACGAGAATCTAGAGGTTTGATTCCTCCACCCTCAATTGACACGAGAATCTAGAGGTTTGATTCCTCCACCCTCAATGATAGAAATACAATGGTTCCACCCAGTCATGGGAATCTAGAACCCACGGTAAAAAATAAGATAACGAGCAGAGGAGAGTTCAGAATTCTCCTTACCAGGAATCCAATGAAACAGACCTCCACCCTAGCCATCAAGGGAACCCAAAGAAATCCATCTCCACCCTCTAGTCGAATGGGGAATCAAGAGATCATTGTCCCTCACCTGAGAGAAATTCTTCCAAATCTCCACACAATCAACAGAAATTTTCTTGATTTATTTGTTCTATAGCAATGTTGAAGTTGATTCTTGTTTTCTCTAAGCTGATATGCTCATCTCCTTTCGAATCTCAGACATATTCTGGCCTTCTTTGTCTTTTTGTGTAATTTTTTAATTTTTAATTCCCACATTAAATATCCAGCGATGTCCCTCTTTCCTATTGTGCCTTTGTATGCCCCTCAATTTCACATATGATGAATTCCTTTTCTCACTATGCCTGTGAATGTTCTTTTTCAATTGCCCACATAGTGGTGCCTTCTATGTCGCTTATTGTCTATCCAGTCCTTCTTTCAATGCCCCCTTTTCATCTCAGTTGTATCCCATGCTGATATTTTCTCTCTCGAGCTCTTCAAATGTTTTCTACTTCACCACTTATTTTTCCTCCGTGGCCTCTATTCCTTTCTACTCCCTCCCCAACATATGCATTGCTTGTTCAAATTCCCATCTCTCTCCCTATGCTTGCATCATGCCTTCACAATTCATTTTGCTTGTCTAGCCAGAATCTCCCAAGCTAGTCAAAATCGCGCCTTGTCTCCTTATCTTCTTGATTTCCCTATCTGTTATTTCTTTTGGTACAGTGGTTGGCCAACTCACCCCTAGATGCTCTCAACCATGGATTGACTGTTCAATTGTGTTGCCATGTCTTTATTAATTTGCTATCTCTTCTTTCTTGCATGTTGTTGCAACAAGGTATGTTCTATGTCCTTCATTTCCCTACTAGAAGTTTATATAACTAGTCCCTTTGGTGCACATCTGTTAGCTTCCATGGTTGTCATAAACAAGTCGAATCCCAAGTAATTTACCCTCCTTTGCTCTGAAATCTATCCCAAGACTTCAGTCTATTTTGACAAGATAATTATAGTTAATCATAATAAGTAGAGGAGTAGTCAAGGGATGTCACATGTGTCCACAACAAACTTCCTAAGTTTTAATGAAAACTTGGGGCTCCACTATAATTTTTCACTGAGATGGATATGTTTCTTTCTATTTGTACATTGACTTTAATTCTTTATTTTAATGTTGAATTTGATATTAAGCTAAATAGGTGTTCAAGCTTCACTTACTTCATTTTGATTTACATTGACTAACCATTTAATCTTTATAAACGTATTTCTATCACATATCTTAGAGGATAAAATTCTTAATTGCACATGAATACACAATTTCCCATGTTCAACATCATGATAAAAAATAACATGTACCAAGTAAGCATTAAGAATTCAAGAACATACAAGATATCATTCTAGTCATTAGTATAACAATGATCCTTATAGCTCCTACATTCCTCATATTCATAAACACTCAAAAACTTGCACCATGAACAATATGAAAAGAATCATAGCATTATATAAGACCAAATACATTAATTATTTACACTTATCTGTGTGATTAAGGATGGTTAGAAACTGAAGGAGGGACTCCAACTCTCCACCCAACTTTAGGTTAGCCATGCTACAATCTTTCTTGTAGCTGGCTACCCCTAAACCAAATCCAAAGTATGAGAGATGTTTAATGAAGGAAGTTCACACCCAAGGCTTAGTCACATACCTCAGAGAAGGATTCCATTGACCAAGTGCTTTGACAACTACTCTCCAGAAGCAAGCACCACAATTAATCACTTACTCTCTAAGGTAAAACACAGGGCTCCACCAAGTTTAGATGGGCTATTTCGCAGTTCCTAAATATTGAATCAACTACTTTTGGTGGTTTAACAACTACCTTTTCATGGAAAGCACTATAGGGGTCCATAGCCCACTGTCCAGGTGGTTTCACAACCTCACGGAAAGCCCCATAGTGGCTCAAATTTCCCTTTCTTGGTGGTTTAACATTCAGGGAAGAAACACCAAGTGGTTACACAACTTCACATTAAGCACCACAATGATTCAATTCCTCTATCAAGCTCCTCGATGGTCCTTTAGGCTTAAACCATACCATCCAGTGGTCTCCATAGAAGAGATGCAGGGAATTAACGCCTAGCTTCTGATCATTGGCTCTTAGATAGTTCAATCCAACTTATTCATTTGACTTAGGGCAAAAAATTCCTCGCTTTTCTCAACAAGGTTGCTTATTCTAAGTTCTGCTCTATTTGACCACTTTTGTTCATCTCCTTGTGCATGTTCGCTAGTAACTTCCTTCACACTTCATTTCTTCCATCACACCCCAACTTTCATGTTGACCCTTAGTGTTTTTTTCCCACAAGTTTCATTCTCCTAGTCACATTCCACGAGGAAGGGGACATATATAGGTGTTGTCCTCTGCCCATGCCACCCTCTCCATATCTTTTAATGTATATCAACATAGATTGGTCCTCAGGTCAGGAGGCATTCAAGGCAATTAATTGAGGTTGGTATGGGCCTGCTCATGAAACACCACAAGCACACAACAAGTACTCCAACAAACACATAACAACCTTCCCTCAAAACTTTAGATCAATATATCTTTTCCTTTATGTAATCATAAATTCATTTTCACATAAATTTACATATGTCCAAAATGCACACACTTTTTTTCTTCTTTTTTTTTTGTGGTTCACGAACACCCTTGGTCACTAGGTGGCCGCTACGTCCATGGTAAGAGAATAGGCTGATCGGAGGGGATCAAACCTTTCGGCCATCACAGACCTAACCCCAAGAGTTTTCGGGAATTGACCCTATGACCTCCCATATGGCGAAGCCCCAACTTGACCAATTGAACCAACTCTTGAAACTACAAAATACACACACTTATATTTACATATGAAAAAAAAATTGATGCATAAATAATAATTTCCTTTACAAACACCAAAACATCAAATATACATTTTTTGAAAATGGCCGTTCCTAATATAACATAGTAATAAACCATACAACTCTAACTTCCTTTCTTCCTAGAGTATTTCTAATGCATATCAAAAAGTTTTAAATTTTTTATTCGTTTAAATCGATACAACATATTTTCACCATCTTTTAAGGAAAGGAAGAATGGGATTTACGTCATGCTTCTTCAGTTAGGGTAGATTTAGCTGTTAAGATGAGATGTTAATTTTCTCCAGTTTGATTATTATAAAATAATAGGTTAAGCTTGTTGTTATGAGGTTAGAGGAATAGGCTTTTCCATATAAATAATTTTAAAATTATATTATTGTAATCAAGATAATAAAATAAGTAAATATATTAATTTATCAAGTGCAGATTAATTGGTTTTTGTTGGGTTTAGCCTCTATCACGGTTGAAATTTCATGGAGAGGGTTTAAGGATGGGAACCATTTTTGGGGGAATTAAACTATTCCAATGGGTGACTAAGCTTTGCAAAATCCTGGTGATAGCATCCCATTGGTGGGCAAATCGTTCTTTCATCCAACACTGGGGCTAGCCATGGCCTAAGCTCAACCTAGTTCCAATCTTTTCGAGTTAGCCCAACCTAGTTTCAATCTTTTTGAGTTGCAAAGTGCAAAACTTGAAAAAATGTTTATATCTCGAGAAATTTGATCCCTCTAAGTGCTTAGTGCTTCATACATCTATGGTTAATATTGATCTATATAGGTTTATTTGATCCATCTCACTCTCACTGTCCATGTTAAGTAAAAAATTTCAATATCAATTATGTATATGTTATATATAGTTTTTAACAAATCTATGTATATATTAGATAAAATAATTGAAAAGAAAATTTTCTTATTGTTAAAACATTTCAAATAATATGTTAATTTAGATAATGAATACATATTTTTTTACTTGCTATTTGAGAATTGAAATATTTTATTATGGAGTTGTTTTTAGTACGACTTTTTAGACTTTTGGGTGCCAGAATCGGGCAGAAAAAATTGAGCTGAAATCTTGATGTGTGTTATTTAAACTGGTTTTTTCATTGTATATATGGATTCAACAACCTAAAAAACCCTTAGGGCACTTGGATTGTGCAGGGTTACGCATCAAATTTGTGATTTCATTAAATTCCTGCCAGATTTTAGAGAAAGTAAACCAGAAAAACCCACCGAAAAGACTTGCAAAAAATCACACTAAAAACAACGGAGTCTTCTAACGAGACTGAGGAATTGTCTAGACGGCCAAAAGTGGCCGGAATCCGGGTAAAAAAATTTCAAAAAATCTTGTAGAGATAGTGTTTGAATCGTGTTTTTGATGGTGAAAATGGATTCAGCACCATAAAAAACATGTAAGACACCTAAATTTTTAAAGTTGAACATCTATAAATTAGATTTACAAAAATCTTTCCCTGATTTTCTCAAAATATGATCGGAATTTCCATAACTTACTAGTCAAACTACCGCAAAAACAACTTGTTTTATTAAATACCTAGAAAAATGCAGAGTAGTCAGAACCAATGAACTAATATCCATCATGCATCCGCACGCACTTACCCCTGATGGCAGCGCCTAACGAGCCATTTATAGGGTATTCAATGCCCTTGAAGATGCACGGGACATAACCCGTTAACACACGAATTGCGAAATTCGCCACTAAATAAAAAAAGGCATTTCGTGTGTTAGCGGGCTATGTCCCGTGCATCTTCAAGGGCATTGAATACCCTATATATGGCTCGTTAGGCGCTGCCCTTACGCCTGATGGCAGCGCCTAACGAGCCATATATAGGGTATTCAATGCCCTTGAAGATGCACGGGACATAACCCGTTAACACACGAATTGCGAAATTTGCCACTAAATAAAAAAAGGCATTTCGTGTGTTAGCGGGCTATGTCCCGTGCATCTTCAAGGGCATTGAATACCCTATATATGGCTCGTTAGGCGCTGCCCAATACGGATTGCCAAATCCTCTACAATTTCAATTGTCATTCGAGACTGTGCAGGTTCCTTCTCCGCGATCGGTAAATTGCGATTCACGAGTGTCCAAGTTTCTCGACATTAATGAACGACCTGCCACTGACTCACGACTGTCCAGGTTCCTCGAAATTAATGAATGATCTCTACAGAATTTACAGAATCTGAAAAACATGGTCCACCGTAATATGATTAATCGATATATGATGAGTTTTCATGATTATTTGGAATGGTTTTTTTTTGTTTTTCTAATATTTAATGGTTATTTTAAACGATTTTTAAAATGATAAATTTGATTTATATAATTTATATTATTTAAGTGTTTAATTTTTTTTAAATATTGAATTTATTTCTATATTAAAACATTTTAAATAATAAAAATTTACAAGTCACACGAAATATTTTACCATTAAATTTTAATTAAAAATTAGAATAATGATTAGTTAAAAATAAATAAACGTATTCTTACACTAAGTGATTATTTGAAATGAATGAAGATTTATGTATTTATATTATTATAGTATGACATGTAGGATATGTAAAGTGGGGGTATGTAATGGTTTTTCATGGTATGGTAAAGTATATTAATAGATCTGTCTATTTTGTAATAGGGTTTTTAGAATTTTAATTTAATTATAATAATTAGGTGGATAGTATAGATTTAACTTTCATGGAATATTTTAAACTATTTTTAATAGTAATGAGAGAGAAAGATTTAAATTTACCTCAAAATTATATATACATTTTATACTCTTTACTCTTTAATTAGGGTGGATAGTAAAGATTTAACTTCCATGAAATACTTTAAACTATTCTTAATAATAATGAGAGATAAAGATTGAAATTTACTTTAAAATTATTTATACCCTTTCTACTTTTCAATTAAATTCGATTAATTTAGGGTGGACAGTAAAGATTTAATTTCTATGAAATATTTTAAACTATTCTTAATAATAATGAGAGATAAAGATCAAAATCTACCTTAAAATTATTTATACCCTTTCTACCTTCTAATTAAATCGATTAATTAAAAAAATGTTATTGCAACATGTGTAACAATAAACTAGTTATAACCATGGTATTCTAACAATGTCTATTTATAGATTACAAAATTTTAATCATTTGAAATTATTAGGAATGATTGTTACCTTATCCACCAAGATTCAAGGTTCAAATCACAGTTAGTGACATATTGAGCTAAATTGCTCACTTTTAAATGAGTATAACTATGTGATAAGGTGACCATTGTAGTCGGAGTTCCATAATAAGTGAGGAATGCCATTATCTAAGTCCCAACCCTAAATCTACTATGGCTATCTCATAATATTCTGGCAAGAAATTTGTAGTTATGGAGAAATTGTGGCTTCAGTAGAGAACTCCATGTTTCTTAGCTTTATCCAAATCATGATAGATCCACATTGCCTGCAACACACAGTTGAGTCATTGCCTGCAAGATACATTTGACTCAATGAAACAAAATTTTGATTGTGGTTGAAGCCCATTGACTAAATTCAGCGTAGGATTCGAGGAACTGCAGAGTAACATCAAGAAATGGCATGGTTTAACGAGGTCATAATTTTGTCGAGATGGTGAAATTCTTGTCGATATCTAGCGATAAATTTTTCAAAATATTCAATCCTAAGAGTGTTTGAATCATTGTTTTGATAGTAAAAATAGATTCAATACCATCAAAAACCCTCTTCATACTAAGACCAAATTTGTTGACAATATCATAATAATCCAGTGACCATGTTCCTGCACTTAGTAGCACAAATATGCAAATATATAGAATTCCCACATGATTGTCCAGGTTCCTTGGGAATCATGAATCGTTTCAACATATTTCACTGTAGAAATAATTCATCAATCCGAAGATCATGAATCACTCGCCCGCAAGTGCCTCTTGAAATAAATGGAGACAGATGTATTAATTACCATTCAGTGGAGGGCATGCAATGGCTCCTCAAGGTATGGCATAGTATATATTTTTTACTTTAAATAGTTACTAGGGAGAAGCATACCAAGTGTCATGTTGAATGCATAGGGCATGACATAGCATGGCATGTCGTGCAATGCATGGCTTCGATTGCTGAACACTGAAAATCGTTTATAAACTTGAAAGTAGGAGATTGAAAAAATCAACCCAAAAATCATCAACCATGGTGACAAGAAACTTTTGTATTCCCATCTGGTCCTCTAGATATTCTTTAATCACACAATATGAGTGAAATGTTAATTGAAACCCCAATTTACTCACTATCTATGTGATAAGAGAATAGTTTAAAGATTTTTTTATTCAATGTTATTAAAAAAATTATTTTATTATTATCATTATTATTGGAAAAGGTTGAAAAACTAATATATTATTTTCAAGTTTAAAAAGGTTGTGTGTGTGTTTTTTTCTTTCTTCTTCATTAAAAAAAAACTCATTTTATCTAATTTTCGCACATAATTGCATATACAACATCCAAATCCATGGAATAGCGACAATGAAAATTGACTCTCCCCAAAGAAGGTTACACCTTAATGACAAAGCCTCAAAGTCCGCACAAAAAACCCATGGAGCAAAGATACATATCAGTGTATTTTGATAACAAGCATAAAGTATTACAAAATAAGTTGGGCCAAAAGACCCAGCCCTAAACGCACATGCACACAAGCCCAAAGGCCAAGGCCCTGAACAACAAAGCAGAGGGTATCCAACAAAGGTGGAAAATCAACCCCATGATCGAAGCCAAGAACATCTCCACAACAGAGATCTACATATCCTGACCAAGATTAACTTGCAATAGGTCATGGCGGCAACAAGTTATCGCAACCCAAAGAGCACAGAAAGATGGAAAACCCAACAATGGAGCCTAAAAGCATAGGCAATGGCGAGAAATCCCATCAGAAAGAAGCTTAGAGGAAAACCTAGTGATGAAACCCAGAAATAGAGGCATTAGTGAGAAATCCCAAGCAACCCAGAGGAAAACCCAACAACGAAGCCCAAAAATAGAAGCAACATTGAGAAATCCCAACATAAAGAGACCCAAAAATCGCAATGAAACAACAACCCAAATGGGTAAAGGAGAAGCTCTCGCAAACAACAATGAGATTGGTTCCAAACACAAGTAGCAAGGGGCAAGCCAAACCACAGAAGAGGGTGAGTAGGGTTTTTCCAACTGCCTCCCATCCACTCAAGCAATCCACAAGAAGATTAAAAGTTACATGCTTGTAGTTTATGTGATGTATAATGTTTGTAATTGATATAAGATTAAATTATATATATGATCTATTTTATTAATATTTATTTATTTGAAAGGTGGAAAAACTTATCATTATTTATTTGTCAATGGTTGATGAATACTGTTATCATTATGTAAGTTGATAAGCTCTTAGTCCATAAAAAATAATGATAAATTTTACTTTAGGACCAAAAAGTCATTTCAACCTATATAGTATAAAAAAAAAAAATTAATTCTTTTATGTTTTAGTAATTAACTCTAAATAAAACTATATACTATCTCCAACTCTAATTTATTATTTTACCAAAAAAAATTATTAATATTAATTTTAAAATTAAATATATTTATTTAGATTTAAACCATAACATTTTTATAAATAAAAATTCTATATTGAAATTTTTTCAGGATTAGTTTTTGGCTACTTAAAAAATGCTTTTACTGTTCATTGATTAGTTTTTGGGCTACTTAAAAAATGCTTTTACCATTAATTTATTGCACAATAAAATTATTTTATGCAATTTATGAATATATTAATATTCACAACACCACTAAGAAAAGTAACCTACTTTAATATAAGAATATGACCAATCCAATTCTACCAAATAAGAAAACCTTTGATAATCAAATGCTGGATAACAAATGCAAAGTGTTAACAAGTTTCGCACGCATGCGTTTGCTGGATAACAAATGCAAAGTGTTAACAAGTTTCGCACGGATGCGTTGAACCTTAATGCAGCAATATCACAACCTTAATTTATTCAATTAGTTGCCCCCCAAAAAAATATTAAGTAAAGGTTAATTATCTCTTTCTTTTTCCTCTGTTCTAATTAAATGACATGACTATTAAAGATTCAAATAAAATATCTAATAAATAAAAATTATATCACATTAAGGATTTATATCACACCCTAATCCTTTTGTTTATCAAGAATAATAGACCAGGTGTATATTTATTTTCTCTATTCTGATTAAATTACATAACTATTACCACTTACAACTAAGGTGTCTAATATATAAAAATCCCAGCACACCTTAATCCTTGTGTGCCTGTCAAGAATAATAAGCAATATGGATACTTAGAATTCTAATTTAAAAGTTGTTAAATTCATCTTAGTAATAAAGTGGTTGTATTGGCTTCTTGATATTAATGGTTTAAAGCCCATGGGAGACACACTATCGTACTATATTATGGTACAATTTCAAGATGACATAATTTCCATAATTCCATGAAAATGATGAATATGCTTTTATAAGGATAGGTATGAATAAGTAAGAAAAATAATTATTTATTAAATTTATTTTAATAAAAAATAGCATTGTTTTTTAAGTGTGGTTCACTTGTGTTGAATGGCGTTATTATTGATGTCAATATCAATTTTTGAATACTTTTAATTTTTGTCTAAGGAAGTATTGATTGGAAGTTTTACTGGTTAAGAAACCATGGAAGGATGAGGAGCTACACCATGGTCATGATGCCCCACTTTCAATGAAGAATTTGGATAAGAATCTTTGTGTTTTTGCAAGAAATATCACCTTCGTTTGATGGTCCTCGTCATGCCAATTCTAATGGTCACGGTTGAGGAGATATGTTTATCCAAAGTTTATGCCCCCAAACATATGGTCAAAGTCCCCGAAATAAGATGATGTGGCGATTCAACAATTGGCTAAATATTTGAGGCCAAGAAAAACTCTTATTGAAGGACTAAATTAAATATTTTTTTGAGGTCAAACTCGGTTGCAAAACTGGATTCTATCAAGGGCATATCATCCAAATTTTAAAGATTAACTTAGGCCTATTGTCCATTGGGGTTTTGGCTCCAAATTTCATTGTTTAAATTTCAAATTTCAATTTGTCCCTCCAAGTGATCAAGTTTGCTTCCCTCCTTTTGATCAGGTCAACTCTAATAGAAGCCCCTCCTCCATAAATATAAAAATAGGCTTTATTCCTCCACAAAGGCATGCAATCAAACACTATTATCTGTGGTTATTCTCTCTGAAATCTGCAACCTTGAGTAGTATAGAAAATCTGAAGTAGAAGGTCAAAGTTGTGGAGAAGGTTTTGGGTTTTTCTCGCTGAATTTTTGGTGATTAGTTCGGATTCTTCTAAGGCCGACTCGACCCTTTTTTGGTAGACATTCATGGCAATTTCTGAGGCAAAGTGATCTGAAGTATTTCATCCCTTCTTGAAGGCTCGGATTTAAGGACAAACTCTATGATTTTAGGCTACCTTAGAGGCTGAATTTCGGCTCTCTCTAAGGCAACTTTGCACCACAAAGCCGTAGGTCCTAACACAAAAGAAATTCGGCCTTTGAGCAGGAAATTCGACCTTTTGTAGTTGATCTAAGTGTCAATGGATTGTGTTTCATCTTAGTTTTGTGGCATCTTCGCATAAATTGAGTATTGTTTCTTTGCAACATATGCAACATATGATTTGAGGGTTTTTCTATGGTTTCATATGCAGTATTATAATTCTTTCTAAGGCCTATATCCTTAATTCAATGGTTTAATATGAAGATTTTTGTGAAGGATTCAAGATGTTTTTTGACACATTCCTTGGTAAACCTATGATCTTGGTCAGATAGCTAATTCTGAGATCATGTACGAGACCAACCTTCTAAGGTTTATTGAAGTTAGTATTGAAGCTTAATCTAGAGATATGAAGGTGTGTAGTTCAGTTGAAGGCATCCCTAACATGTTCAAAGTATATATCAGTGACACAAAAATTATCTTCAAGGCTAGAATACCTGATGGATCAGTGGCACAAATCACATCATCAAACCCGAGGTATGTTGGTTAACTTGTATTTAAGTTATTATTGAAACTTTCCAGTATACAAGGACTAGTTCTGAAGGTTGGGACATCATTGTACACCTAGAACATACATTTGCTCACATACAATAGTGTGTGGCAGAGAGCTAGTGATTGATCTTTGAATTTGGATGCCAACATATGGATGTTGATTTGCTAGAACTTGAAGTACTAAGTGGTCCAAGGATCATATTTTCGATCTGATGTATTTGAGCAACTGAGCTCACAAAACTTCTAAAGTGAATCAACTAGAGTTTGTTGCCTACTGAGTTAGGGCTTATGTCAGTATACCAATGATTAAAGCCATTGCCTTGTTAAGTGATTACTGATGATGTATAAAAAAGTATAGATGTTTCTAGAGGACTGAGTGTAAGAGGATTTATGTTGCAGTGAGATTATTGATTTGTTTGTGAGCAAAGAGACAAAGTGAATCCACTGTTTGATAGTGTTGATAAGTTGGGAAAAGCTAGGGTTTGATTTCTTAAGCAAATACTTGTATTGAAGAGATGTATTTTGTCTGATGTTCTTGATATGCATAGATTTATTTTGATGTTGCTATGATTCAGCAAAGAGAGACACTTGGATCTAGTATGAAAATTGTGAAACATGGTCCACTATGGTGAATTGAAGGTTGGAGCTTTTGGGCAAGTAGTGGCTTGTTGAATTGGGTGGTAGGGTGGTGCAAGGCATAGATAGAAGACTCCTTTTGGTTGGAGCCTGAGAAAACTTCAGGGTGACAGGGTGGAGCTAGGGGAGGTTGGAGCTTGTGCAGGGTGTTGGAGTATCAGTTTTGCCAATTTAATTGTCTTAAATTGTTACATAAATTATCGACGGGAGTTGGTAAGCTTGTGAAGTGAAAGTGCACTATATATGTTAGAAGTCCTTTTTATTAAATCATATTATTAATGTACATGATTGAGTTATTGAAAATTGCTTCTAAGGATGTTTATCATTCCTATCTTACTCTTCAAAGAAAATGGATTTAACACATTAAATATTCCTAAAATTTCCTCACTCCTTTCTAATGAAATAAAAAATGTTCTTCATATTTGCAAAATGAAACTTAAAGCAAACTCACACTATTTCATTAAGAAAACTCTAATTGATATATTACAACACACATTTAATCTCTAAAAGAAAAATTATTCGTCTAACATTCTAACAATCCTTTGCATAAAAACCAAAATGAAATTGACTTCTATTCAAAATTAAAACCACACAATTACTCATTATTAATCACTCATGCTTTGAAATGAAAACCATAAAGAAATCACACATGCTTTGAAATGAGATACTATAAAATGAAACTATAAAGAAATCACTCAAGCTCTGAAATGAAATACTCTGAGATTATAAAAAAATCTATGGAAAGTGATTACACTACCATTAACATCATTATAAATCAACTTAAAAAAAGGAATGATTAGTGAAATGGTGTTATTGCTATCTAATTGAAATCAAGTCTGCAGAATGATTCTAAAACATGTAAATAACTGCAAAAAACGATAAAGAAAAGATATGAAATTGTAGAACCTTCACTGTTTGCAGGGGCCCTCCACAACAAGCAGTCACATAACTTTAATCGAAAAGTCAACTATGCATCAAAGCTTCATTCTTCATTAATAGATAAAACAGAGTTTGAAACAATACTATTGCATATAAAATTATCCTCTCGTTCATGTTTGTTGCATGATATTTATAAAAGCCCGTGTCAATAACTGTTCGAGGCTTTTACGCCTACCTTAGCTAACAGAGTTCTAAATTAAGCTTCTAACAAATATCAAGATATTGTTGCTCACAATTTTCTATTTGGCAAAGCAAATTGTGAAGCGTAGGAATTTCGGACTCTCGCTCGCCTGTTCAGCAACAAGTTGACTTTACCCTTTGACCACGCAATCAAACAATCCTTTGATGATCTGGTTCAGATGAATAGGAGGAAATCGTTAAAGGGATCAATCTCCACCTGTCCATATCTTTCTCCTCTTAGCTGGCACCTCTGATCCTGGTAAACCTTGGAATCAGCTACAGAAACATAGATTAGCTGCAGAATCGTGCGAATTTGGTAGCTAATACAAATATTAACTCAATAATAAGGAACATTATTAAATATGAAAGATAAGATAATTAAATACCTTACCATGTCAAAAACCTTGTATTTTGATGCCTATTGAGTTGATGATGATGGTCAAGGAAAGAAAAAATAGGTAAGGGAGACTGCCAAAATGAAGCAATCATGAAGCTCAACATTCCCCCACATGGAGGCCATTGCATGTCCTCATGCAAAAATTCAAAACTGTAAGTCTTTCTCTGTCACTGCTCACTCTCATAAAGTTGGGCCAAAACATCTAAGTTTGTCCTTCTTATCTTCTTTCTTGCAATTGTCATTCTGGGCTTCTTCATCAAAATCCTGCATTTTAGACTCATGACCTTCCTTTTTAGAAATTCATTTTTTTACTTTAACTTCTTGTTCTTTTCATACCATAAGCCCATATATAAAATAATGTAATCATTCTCATCCCTTCGTATCTCATTCTGCATTTTTATTGTTTCATGTTATTTCTTCAGATGTTTATTCAGTGTCTCCAACTCAAAGACTTCTTGTTTCATGGTTTTCACAAGTGGAGGCTCCTGTGAACTGTTAGATTGGATTTCTTTTTCATGGACTGTAGAACAATATGCCTTTTCTGCAGCTCTCCTTTCCAAAGACTTAATGTAGTCATATATTTCTTGTTGTACTAGATCTATTTCTGGTGTTTTTCAGCATGGGCTATGAATAGGTGAGATGGCAGGAGGTCATGGAATTTTATTTTTCTCTTCTTCCTCCAAATTAACAACATTTGTAGATTGTTGAGATTGTTTTTATTAAGCCTGACGCTTCTTCTTACATTTGATGGAAGAGGGTTTTTAGTTTTAACTCTTTTCTTCTCTATTTTAGCTTCCTCTGTACTCCTTGATGTGCTTTCTTCCTTTCTTTTGGCTTTCTTTCTTCTAATAGTCTGCCTTTTAATGCTTCCTAAAATTTCTGCAATAGGAGTCTCATCTTCTTATTGTTCTTGTAGTTGTTGTTGAGGTAAATTTTTAATAGGATTCTCATATATTATCTTCCTTCCTCTTTTTTCTTTGTTGTTGCTAGATGGCTCTTGATCCTCCTCCTTAGAATGATTTCTAACTAGGAAGCTATCCCATTTATCTCCTAGTCTTTCAAGATGAAATTCAATGAGTATTTTTATAAGGTAGTGGTGATAAATGGTGTTCTCTATGAATTGGATCCTTTTTGGAACATTCCCAGAAATTTTCCTTAAGTTATTTAATAGAAAATAAGGAAGTTTGAATTCATTCCCTTGGAGAAAATGCATCTTCAAACGAATTTCGTAAAAGAGCATACAACCAAATCTTCCTTCACAGGTGACAAATTTCTGAGTTACTAACTACAAATTTCTCCATTTACCCTTAAGTGCTATAGTGGGAATTCCTTTCTTAAACATATTGATATCCATGCCTGGGTTTTTCAAGAAAGTCTTCCATTATTCTCCTTTAATGCCCCTGTTCCTAAATCATTTCTCTCCGACTCTTGATAGTCTGGTAGCTTCAGCAATAAGAGATTCCGTCACTACAAACTTGAGGTCGCCAACTTCAACCTCTACACCATCAAAAGCTCTGGTAAATGATTTGGTTACTTCCTTGTTAAAACCACTAAACTTTTCCACGAACTCTAGCCACTGTTCTTTTTGCAGCATTTCCTTCACCTGCAGATATCCTTCCATGAATTTTCTTCCATTTGGTTCTGTTCTTACTATGACGCCCATGGTTGATAATTTTTACCTTAGAATTCGCTTCTTGACAGGGTATGAGTCAGGTTTCAGGATAATGGCTTTGGTGAGAGTATAAACAAGAGCGAGGGGAAAAACAAGTGAAGTGACCATTAGGGTATGAATGGATGTGAGTTGGGCAATTTCAACAATGAATTCAGAATTTGAGAAGAGTTTTGTGTAATGATGATGAATGAATGGGCGGTTTACGACTTTTATTTTGATATGACAATATATTTTCACCTCACTTTCGACAATGATGGTTTTTGAATTGGTGGTATAATGTCCATATAATTCATACACTAATGTTTTGACCCCTATTATTAAATTAAATATTTGCATACCTTTTGAATTGATGGTTCTAACATTTGATTGCTCCTTTTTGTATTGCCTTCAGGTGCTCATGAGGATGGATTTGATCATTTCTTCAATTTCTCCAATTAGTTATCCCTGTCAAACATCAGCTTCGGAATTATGTCAAAGCCGCAGATTCTTAGAAATTTTGTAGCTATTTTATTCTAGAAAGAAAAAGAGAGATAAAAAGAAAATGGGAATCGGAAAGAAAATTTAGGATGCCAAAATTACTTGGTTTTCACCCTACATTTTCTGTATAAACATGCCAACAGTGTTGATTTTCATGTTTATACAATTTTTTCTTTTTTAGAAAAGAAAAAGGCTTATGAGTTGTGTTGGTTTTCATGTTTATACAATTTTTTTTTTAGAAAACAAAAATACTTATGAGTCAACTTCGAGGAGAAGTAAAATCCTTCTTAACCAACTGGAAATCAATGTTGTCTTGCAAATGTTTGATAAACTCCTCCTTTGTCAATGGCTTATGATAGATTCTCAATCGATGACCATTCACAAGAGAGGTGACCTTTCTTCATCAATAGTTCTGATCCTAACTGCACCACTATCAAAGACTGTTTCAATCCCATAGGGCCCAAGCCAATGAGTTTTGAAATTTCTCTTGGAACTCTTTGAACTAATTTGAATAAAAAAGTAATGTCCAATCTCCTAGCTGGAACTTTCTTTCTTTTATGTATTTTTCATGCCATCTGGATCTTTGTTTTTTTATTAGATTAGTTATTTGGATTGCATCTTATCTTATCTCATCAAGTTCATTTAGCTGCTCCATTCTTTGTTTTTTTGCTTTTGAGAGATCAAGAACCAATTTAACTATTGTCTTGAAATTTTTTACTTGAAACTCAATAGGAAAAAGGACGTGCTTCCCATAAACAAGTTCATAGGGAGTATGCCTTGTAGTGTTTGTCCATGTGGTATGATATGCCCATAAAGCTTCTGGTAGATTTTCTGCCCAGTCTCTTCTATGCAGATGCATAGTTTTGGTGAGGATTGCTTCAATTACTTTATTGGTGGACTCCACTTGTCCATTTGCTTGTGGATGGTATGGAGTGGACTTCCAATGTTTGATTGTGTACTCCTCCATTATCTTTTGTACCAACATGGATGTGAATTGAGTACCTTGATCTGTTAAAATTTCCCTTGGGACACAAAAATGAGTAAATATATCCTCGAAAATAAATGAAACTACAACATTTTTAGTAGCAAAAGGAAGTGCTTTAGCTTATACTCATTTTGTAACACAATCAGTGAAAAAAAGAATGTACCTTTTCTGTCTCGATGGTGGATTGATTAGACCAACAAAATCTAGAGTCCATTTTTCAAAAGGCTCAATAAGTACCCGAGGCTGTAGAGGCATTTCATCAAAGGGAACAGGTTTCCCTGTCCTTTGACAACTATCACATCTCTTGACATACTCCTTGGCATCCTTAAAAAGAGAAGGCCAATAATATCCTAAGAGAAGAACTTTGTAGGAAGTTCTTTCGTCAGCGAAGTGTCCTCCACATGGCTCATCATGACAAGCTTTCAATATCTCTGGTACTTCATCTTCTCTAACACACTTCGAATGATCAGATATGGCCCTGTTTTATACAATTGTTCATTTATCCATGAATAAGATGCACTAATTTGATTTACCTTCCTTTTTTATCGAGAAGATAAATATGATGATAACTTCCATGTAGCCAAATAATTAGCAATATATACAAACCAAGGTGATTCAGTAGATACAACAAAAAGGTATTCATCAGGGAAATTGTCTTCTACAAGTACATCATTATTACCAGTTTGAATCCTCGACAAAAATTCAGCAACTGTATTTTGTTTCCCAGGTCGATCCAAAATAGTGATGTTAAAATCTTGCAACAACAACAACCATCTTGTAATTCTGCCATTAGTGACAGGTTTATTCATTATGTACCTAATTGTAGAATGATTTGTATGTACAAAATTTTCGTAGCTAGTGATGTAATGTATGAATTTATTGATGGCATGGAGAACAACGAAAAAATCCTTTTCTGTTACAGTGTAATTTAACTCTGCAGGAGTCAATTTTTTACTGGTGTAATAAATGTCATAAGGAGTTAAATCCTTTTGTCCTAGTACATCTCCTAAAGTTGTGTTTGAAGCATCAGTTGAAATGTGAAAGGTAGTTTCCAATTTGGTCCTCTAAGAATGGGTGCTTCAAATATTTTCTCCTTTAATGTTTCAAAGGCCTTTTGGCAATTAGAATTCCAATTGAATTCACAGTCTTTTGTGAGCAGTTTGAAAAGTGGGGATGGAATTTTTGTAAAGTTTTCTTTAAATCTTCTATAGTAACCAGTGAAACCAAGAAAACTTCTAACATCTCGTTGACAAGTTGGAATTGATAATTTAGAAATAACTTCTACTTTAGATGCGTCCACTCTAATTCCATTTCCTAAAATATGGTGTCCTAAAACGATTCCCTCAGTAAACATCATAAAAAAAATTCATGGCTTAATTAGAGATTTGCATCTTTACATCTAATGAGAACTTTTTCCAAATTTTTAAGATCCTCTTCAAAATAATTTCCATAAACTGTAAAATCTTCCATATACACTTCCACACAATCATGAATTAGATCAGAAAAAATGTGTAATACCGCTCTTTGGAATGTTGCATGTGCATTACATAATCCAAAAGGAAGTACTCGGTAGGCACAAGTTCCCCATGGGAAGGTAAAAGTAGTTTTATCTTGGTCTTCTTTGGCTACTTGGATTTGATTATACCCACTAAAACCATCTAAGAATGAAAATTATTTCTTTCTTGCCAATGTATCTAAAACCTGATCTATGAAAGGAAGTGGAAAGTGATATTTTAAAGTGGCTTTATTCAATTCCCTATAGTCAATGCATACTCTCCATTTTCCATTCTTTTTAGGAACAATTACTAAGGGTGAAACCCACTGACTGTCTGATATTGGATAGATGAAATTTACATTCAACAGTTTTTGTAGTTCCTCCTTAATAATTTCCCTTAGATTTGGATTCATTCTTCTTTGAGGTTGTCGAATTGGTTTGGAATTTTCTTCAATGTATATATGATGTGTACAAGTATCAGGATCAATTACCTTCATGTCAGCGTATTCCCATGCATAGACAGAGGAATGTTCTTGTAACATCTTTATTAATTCTTTATTTTGAAATTCTTCCACATTATTATTGATATTCAAAGTTTTTCTTTGAAAGATTTCAATTGTAGAATTGCCATATTTTTCCATAGAATGCAAGGATAGTTTACGAGATGATAAATATTCAATATTGCATTGTTCTTGAAAACTATGACTAGATTCAAAATATGATGAAGATTCATTGTTTTCCATTAAATTCAAAATTTTATCTTCCTCGTCTATTTGTGAAGTAGCAAAGATTAGTCTTATATCAATGTCATCATATAACCATTCTTCATTTTCAACTTCTATTGTTATTTTTGTAGGTGGATGCAGTGTGAATTTCTTTGTTGAGCTCCCATCAGAAATAAACATATCACCAAATCTACAACTTATAAAAGCATCTATTGTAGCTAACCATGGTCTTCCTAGAAGCAATGGATGTCATCATAAGTTATTCTTGGGTGTTAAAATCATAAAATCGACAGGCTATTCCCAAGAATCTAAGGATACATATATATCTTCTAATACACCATCAGGTTTGATTACAGATCTATCTGCCAATTGTAACAATGTAGGTGTATATTGAAGATTAGAAAGTTTTAATTGATTCATAATTTGTTTACTCATGATGTCTATAACTGCTTCTAGATCAATCAATGTATTTGTATCTCTACACCATTGATGTATATGTTCACAACGGGACTTCCTGGATCAAGACATTTATGAATTATTGTCTCACCCATCATGATATCTGCAATTTTTCCAACTAGTTGGATTATTTTGACTTCTTTTCTTTTTCTTCCTGGTCTTTTTATGCTCAATTCCCTAATTGTCTTTGCAAAATTGGTATTTCCTTAATGGCTTGTAGCGAATGGATTTTTATGCAAACATTATTTACTTCATCTAACATGTCATAATCAGGCAATAAAATATGTTTTTCTACCCCTTCATCAATTTTTAATTTCTCAGGAAAGGTGGTCTTGAAACATATATTGAAGGTTGTTCCATAATAAGAGTTGAGTTATCTGAATGTGTGGAGTAACTTGCTTTTGAGTTTTTTCTTTTTCATTAAGAGATTTCTCTTCTTCAAAGATATTTTCTTTTTCACTTTCCTGAATAACAATTGATGGGGACTTTTTCTCTAATATTCTACCAGATCTAAGTTGAACATTTTTTAGATCCAATGGAGTTATCATGTAAGTTTGGAAATTTTGTCCTTTCATATTGTAAACAGGTTGTGAATTTTATTATTATTTGGATTTGTAAGTGGTTGGGCACACAATTGGTTTCGTCTTTGAGGAAATGGTAATGAAAGTTGTGGATTCAAATTGTGGGGTTGAGTTTGTTGAACCGACTGAGGATAATATTGTGGAGGAAAAGTAGGATATGATTGTTAAAATTGTGGATATTCAGGATGTTGAGAGTACTTTCCATAAGGATTTTTCCATCCTTGTGACCAAGGTTGTGGCCAAGATTGCCAAGGAATTGGGGCAGTCCAATTACATTGTGATGGTTGTGCAAATGGTTGTGTTAAAACCTTAAGTTGTATTTGGTTGTGGATTCTGCCAAGGCATTTTAGCAATAAAACAAAGACGTTCTACCTGATTTGGTACTCCATCTTCTTGATAGATAGCTTTAAGACCTGGTATTGATGGAAATTCTTTTGTACCATGATTTTCCACAAATATAACACAAGTTTCTACACTCGTTCAATCAAGAGGACATTCCCTCTAGGCATGTTTCTTTCTGAACTTAGGGCAAAAAATAGACAATGCAACATTTTAAGCTTTTTGCTTGTTTTGTATTTTAAGGGTGTCAATTTTTTCACTAAGGCTCCCTAAAATATATGTTTTAAAACTATCAAGAAAATTACCTAATTCTACTCTACTTAGTGTTCCAGCTACAAATTTATTAATCCTTGATAATAGAGGATCTCTTGGATTTTTCCCAGTTCTTGCTTTGCCTTTAGAAATGTGTATGCATAACTCATAAATTTCTCCAAGTGACAACTGAGAAATGTCTCCCTTACCCATTAGATTGAGAATATCAATCCACTAATCTTTAATGGATTTCAATAAGAGAGCTGTCAAAGTTTCCTCATCTAGATTATTCATTTTTTCCCTTTTAACATTATAAGCAAATCTTTCAACGAAGTCTTCAAATTTTTCATCTTATTTTTGTACCATTTTAAAGACTTCATCCTTAACATTATGGGGCATACCATAGTCCTTATATTTCTCTAAGAATGTAGTTTTCATTTGTTCCCATTTTCTTATGGAATTTATTTCTAAACCCATAAACCAATTTAATGTTGCATCTTTAAGGGTTGCAGGGAATAATTTCAACTTTTGAGCATCATGCAGATAATCATATAATCTACAAAAGACTTCAAATTCAAAGAGAAATGTTTAAGGATCTTCACTCCTTAGTCCATGAAAGTTTGGAAGGATAGAGGGTGAGATATTTAACATTGTCATAATTGTATCTTCATCAAGGATAGGAAATCCGAAGGGGTCTGGATTTATATCTTCTCCTCTCCTTCTTCGTCTTCCTCCACCTCTTACACCTCCCATATTTCCTCCTCTTCCTCCTCCAAACCTAGGTTGTTCACCATTCACATTATGTACCTCTCCTTCCCCTTCTCCAACCATTGTAGATTCTTCAAAACTAATATAGGGTTTTGGTTCCAAAATTGGGTTTTCAGCTTCCTCTAGTTCCTTTGGTTCTTCTATCAATGGTTTGTTAAAATAGGTTTCTTCTTCCTCTTCTTCAGTAGGAACTTCCAGCTCTTGAGCTAGAAGTTGTTCTCCAGTTGAAGATAGGAAAATTACTCCTGTTGTTGGAGATATGGGATCTTCTTCTTCTATTATGGCTTTTGTTGATGAAGTTGGTGAATCTCTAGGTTGGATTTCGGATCTTAATACCTCAGGGAGTTTGTGTTTTCCTACTATGGATGGAATTCGAGTTTGTGTGGGTGGTGTGGCACTACGAGGTCGTGGTGGGGTGAGTGATGTTGTTGGAATTAAACTCTTACCTCTACCTACAAATCTACCCCTAGAGTCTCTTTCCCTATGCATATCATGTTTTTGTTTTTTTTATTTATCAAAATGAAAAAGACAAAGACTTATATTTACACTTCCCCGACAATGGCGCCAAAATGTTTATCAATTTAATTGTCTTAAATTTTTACATAAATTATCGACCGGAGTTGGTAAACTCATGAAGTTATATATGCTAGAAATATTTTTTATTAAATCAGATTATTAATGTACATGATTGATCTATTGAAAATTACTTCTAAGGATGTTTATCATTCCTATATTAATCTTCAAAGAAAATGGATTTAACACATTAAATATTCCTAAAATTTCCTCACTCTTGTCTAATGAAACAAAAAATGCTCTTCACACTTGCAAAAAGAAACTTAAAGCAAACTCACACTATCTCATTAAGAAAACTTTAACTGGTCTATTACAACACAAATTTAATCTCTAAAAGAAGAATTATTCATCTGACATTCTAACAATCCTTTGCATAAAAACCAAAATGAAATTGACTTGTATTCAATTTTAAAACCACACAATTACTCATTATTAATCACTCATGCTTTGAAATGAAAACCATAAAGAAATCACACATGCTTTGAAATGAAATACTGTCAAATGAAACTATAAAGAAATCACTTAAGCTCTAAAATGAAATACCCTGAGATTATAAAGAAATCCATGGAAAGTGATTACACTACCATTAAAATCATTATAAATCAACTTAAAAAAAGGAATGATTAGTGAAATCTTGCTATCGTTGTCTAATTGAAATCAAGACCGCAGAACGATTCTAAAACATGTAAATAAGTGCAACAAACTATAAAGAAAAGATATGAAAATGCAGAACCTTCACTGTTTGCAGGGGCCCTCCACAAACAGCTAGTCACAGAACTTCAATCGAACAGTCAGCTAAGCATCAAAGCTTCATTCTTCATTAATAGATAAAACAAAGTTTCAAACAATACTATTGCATATAAAATTAAGTTCATGTTTGCTTCACGGTAATTATAAATCTCGTGTCAATAACTACTCAAGGGTTTTACACCTACCTTAGCTAACAGAGTTATAAATTAAGCTTTTAATAAATATCAAGATATTATTGCTCACGATTTGCTATTTGGTAAAGAAAATCATGAAGCGCAGGAATTTCGGACTCTCGCTTGCTTGTTCAACAACAAGTTGACTTTACCCTTTGACCATGCAATCGAACAATCCTTTGATGATCTAGTTCAGATGAATAGGAAGAAATCATTAAAGGGATTTATCTCCACTTGTCCATATCTTTCTTCTCTTACCTAGCACCTCTGATCCTAGTAAACTTTGGAATTGGCTACAGAAACATAGATTAGTTGTAGAACCGTTCGAATTCGGTAGCTAATACAAATATTAACTCAATAATAAAGAACATTATTAAATATGAAATATAAGACAATTAAATACCTTACCATGTCAAAAACCTTGTAGTTTGATGCCTATTGAGTTGATGATGATGGTCAAGGAAAGGAAAAATAGGTAAGGAAGAGTGTCAAAATGAAACAATCATGAGGCTCAACAATATCCTTTTAGTCGGAGCTGATAAAACCAGGGCATTGGAGTGCCCTTCCAATTGGGGCTGGTAAGTCAAGGTGTTGGAACAACCTTTCAATTGGAGTTGATAAATCAAGGGGTTGGAACCTCCTTCTAATGGTTGTTGGAGAATGTTGGAAGTTGGAGATTCCTATTTACGTAATCTAAAAAAGACCTATATTAAAAGTGTTCAGTGGGTTTTATCCCTGAAGGGTTTCCATCTAAAAATATTTTGTGTATTGTCCTTGATGTTGTGCATTTTTTAATGGTGTTGTTGATTTATGTTTTAATCTAATGTTAATGATTATTAATGCTTTGTGAAGTTAAAATTAACTAATTGATGTGAAATATTGCTTCACCCCACTCTCAGTATTTCTAACAACGTACATTAGAGATCAGTGGCCACTACATCCACGAAAACTATCTAGGAAGATCCACCCGAAGAGATCACTTCCCACCAGCTCATTAGGAGAGCCTAACCCCGAGAACGTCAAGGAGAATTAACCCCGTGACCCTTCATTAGCAAGGTGCTGTTAACAATGGGAACTTGACAAATTGAGCTAACCCTCAAGGATATATTAGAATATAACCCAAAAAATAAGGATATATTAGAATTTTGTATTTAATAATTTTATCATTACAAATTGTAAATGAAAAATGAAAAGATCACAACCTTCTAAAATTTTTATGATATATTAAAATGTTTTGAAATATAATTTATTTAAATCTTTTCTTCAATGAATGGGATGTGAATTTCACGTGACTAAATAAAATTCTAAATTCAAAGCTAAGATTAATGTCAAATGTCCTCTGGGCTACAATGATCAAATTTGAATGGTTGGTCTTAATTTGAATTAGAAGGGCATACATTCATGCAACCCTTCCATAACGAAAAGATTAAAAAATTACATTTCAATTGAAAATAGTATATTATCTCTACATTTCATTTTCAATCAAATTTATTTCTATTAAATAAATTAAATTCCTAAGACTAGATGGTAGGTAGAAAATATCACATTATGCAACTTCAAATAGATAATATACTCAGATATGAAAATTCACATTCACATAATAACAAACTTTATAAATTGTATTAATTACGTTCAAAACAAAATAGTACATTTCGTCCACAAAACAAAGGTGTACTTGAGTATTTTTCACATCATGTTCTATGTATCTCCAACTATTTTCCTTAAACCATATATCCTAAATCTATATTATGTAATAAATGTGTCCCAAAAATTTAAATGATTACATCGCCAATAACCACCTCCATCTTAGCATATCTGCACAATATTTAGCAATGATTAAATTCAATATGTTTGAGAAAAACTTCACATACAAGCTTAGAAAAATATGGCTATGCTTTCATAAACAATGCCTACTATTTAACCTATAATCTAATCTTAAAAAAATATGATAAACAAAATAAATACTAATATTTATCTTAGAATATATGCATTCCACAAATTGTAGGTGATAACGTTGATCATGACCTGAAATTTTAAATTAACATGTAGTGGACTATGCATATGAACACAACAAAGATATTACCTTTCATATTTTGCTCATAAACTTGCCTATCATGCTTCATTAAGCTTTCAACTTGTAACATCTCCATTTAAAGGATCATCGGATTTGGATTAAAAAAAAATCAAGGAAGAAACAGTTCAAATGCATTTATGAGATCTTAAACAAAAATAATCAAAAGGTAAGTAAATTGACAAATTACAAAAAGATGGAACGTAGTAAAACATGAGAGATATTATAAAACAAAAAGTAAAATTAAAATGGTCTAAAAAAAAAAATTCACTTACCAAAATGGTTCTTTCAAGTGCTCGATAGAGTAAGACAATGATGATAATAAAGACTAAAACATACAAATTCACATTCTTCAAAATTACTAGATTTTAGATCATTAGAGATATGAATCTATTTTCCTAGTGGAAGAGGCTTTCAAGCTTTCATCTCTTTCCATTCATCATAAATAACATTCTAATCTACCTTATTTGGATCATGAGGTGCACTGAGAGAGAGAAACATTAACATATATGATGTTTCTACATAAAGTCTTGATCTATCATTAGTTTTTATCTGATTTAATTTTGAAAAATCTCTTTCACATATTGTCGTACTAGATGTAATAACAAGAATTGCTTTCCATAGTTGCATTAAACATGGAAATACTTCAAACCATTCAGGTTCACCTCCACATAGATCCCATGCTCCAAACATATGTTTTTTTGGGTAAAATTTATACATAATACAAATAAATTCATCCATTTCCCCAATAAAATTAACATTGTATACAATAGCCAAGTCTCCAACACTAAATTTCTCATATAAACATGTAAGTCATCTTGAGAGTTTATATCATCCATATCCTTGTAATAATCAAAAGGACTAAAAACTCAGCTGCATTAAAAATAGGTAAATCTATGAACCTTGCATTTAGAGAATCAATCACCTTCACTAGAAATTTTTTTCCCAACATAATGCAATCATCTAGTGTCCCTAATCTTTGTGACTTCGAAAAACTTTCAAACTGCAATGCATGTACATGCACCATACCTGTGCAATCTACAAACTCAAGAGTTCGTTGTGTTATACTTAAAAAATATGACGTGTAAATGGAAATGCCTCAAATGTGCATCTTAAAAATGGCTTATGAAGCAAACAAATAATGATATCCAAAGTTGTTCCAATAGATGTAATGTCAACATGATCCTCTTGAAACTTTTGATTCAGCTTATATAACTCAATAAGCACATTTACAAGTAAGTGGATGAAAAAGTTGAACTTGAAATATTGTGGCCATATCATACATCCTTTTCTCCACTGACTGCCAATCTCTTAACAAAGCAGGCATGAGCTTAACAAGTATTTCCATCACTTTGTCTCTCAAAAGCCATCTAATATGATGAATTGTAACATTTAGCCTTGTTATTTGAAATGTCTCCATTAGCTCTTTCAATTTTCCATGTCTTTTAGTAGATCTCCCTAACCATGAATAGACCTTGTTTGCAAACTTATCAATAGATATCAACTCTTCAAAATAAGATGACACGTCATTTGCTGCTAATGCTTCTTGATGAGGTATACAGTGGATATGTAATGAATGAAGGTCATGTCGATGAAGCTTAGTAGATAAACCTTCACAAATGCCCCTCATGGATGATACTCCATCATATCCAAATCCAACTAATTTTTTCATGGGTAGATTCATTTATGCTAAAAGATATGCCACAACATCACACATAGACTATGATGTTCAATCCCTAATTTGTAGCAAGTGTATGAATTTTTTAGTACATGGACCTCTTCCTTCATTTTTCCTTTATGTAATACAAACAATCAAATGTTACACCATAGTCAAGTTGAAAAGTGAGTAATATGGGATTTTGAAAAGTAACTAGCATAGATCATCCTCTTGTGTTACTTAGCCTCTTAGACACCATAGAGACTAGAACACTTGTCTGTTGCTACCAAAAACTAATACTCCCTTTTATCAAGGAAGGTGTTATCCACTACTCGCATCTTATCCCTGAAGCAGACAAACTTTTCCTTACCCAAGGCCATCTTGAGAATATACACAATTTGTTGATCTATGGGAACATACTATAACTAAACTAATCCATGTTGTATATAATCTCTGATGAAGTGGTATTTGATGTCGATATGATTCAACCTATCATGACATATTGGGTTCTCATAGATCTTGATAAAACTTTGATTATCACAATAGACACTAGTTGAATCCATCCGCTGACCAAACAATCCCACTAGCAGCTTCCGAAGCCAAATATCTTTGCATGTGGCCATGCTCATTGCCATGTATTCTACCTCTGTATAAATCAGCGCTATGGACTTATGCTTCCTGCTGCACCAAGAGACAACCCCTGGTCCAAAACTAAAGCAACACCCTGAGGTGATTTTTTAATCCACTAAACTTCCTGCCCAGTCTGCATTTGTATATCCCATCAAACTGACACCATCACCTCGAGCATATCTCAGACCAAATAGTATTGTACCACATCGATACCTCAATACATGTCTCGTTATTTTCCAATGCACTCTCTTTGGCTCCACCATGCACTGACTTAGAGTATTGATTGTTAAGCAAATGCCTAGAAATGTGTTGACTAGATACACGAAATATCAGATGAGTTTCTTATACAAGGTTGGGTCCACATTTGCGTCCTCTGATGCATCTATCTTCCTCCAGTTGGTAATCATATGTGTATACATGGGTCTACAATCCTACATACACCTTTCCAGGATCTCCATAGTATATCTCTCTTGACCAAGTAAGATCTCCCCATCCATCTCTCATACCTCCAGTCCTAGGAAGTAATGCATCAGTCTCAAGTCCTTCTTCTCGAACTTAGTTGCCAAGTCCCTCTTGTTGTCCTCTATGAGCCTTGATGACCCTGTCAAGAATAAATCATCCACATACAATACTAGGATGAGTGGCTCACCTCCTACCATCAAATAGTATATGTTGGAATCTTCCTGTCTCTTCACAAAGCCCATCCACTACAAGTAGTTGTCAATTCAACCATACCATGCCCTAGGGGATTTCTTGAGTCCATATAACACCCTCTTTAACCTGAATACATGTGTGTCTCTCTCGTGCATCTTAAATCCCTCTGGTTGTTCGATATACACCTCCTCTTCTATCACCTCATTCAAGAAAGTTATCTTGACATCCATCTAGTGAATATTCCATCCCATCTATGCTGCTAATGAGATTATTGCCCTGATAAAAGAGTATCTGGCCACTGGTGCAAAGGTATCCTCATAGTCTATGGCTTCCTTCTACGGATACCCCCTGGCCACGAACCTAGCCTTATGCTTCTCAACATTTCCATCCATAACATACTTGATCTTATAAATCCATCGAGGGCCTACCACTGACATGTCTTCTGGACTTCTGAATTCTCAACCTATATGACGTATGTATGAACATGGATATGTATATAACAACATGTAGGTTGTTCTCGGCTTGTAACCCAATTCAAGCCCATATTCGTATGTACAATCATTTAGGCCCTCTCCATTAGTGCCAACAACATATATTTATATATATATATGAACATATATATACGCCCAATATCAACCAATGATCTCATTACCCCTTATTGCAACAATACAACAATATTGTTATTTTAGTGTATTTAAACCTATAAGTTACATATATGCTTGTAGATTGCATCTAATCTTGTTGGTTTCCCATAGGTATTTGAACACAATTTTTTCCTAAGCATATGTTCCAACAACAACTAGGAACTCTCCATCGGTGCCAGTGATCACATATATACATATCAATATGTATGTAAAAATGTCAAAGTATACACTTAGCATCATTGTGCAGGCCAATCAAGCCTCGTAGAAGCAACTCAACAATTTTACCACGAGAACCACAGAGAGATGGGATCATTATCGGGATTTCACATATACTAGTTTTCACAGACCTTACTTCATTTTGTTATAGAGGTTGGACACCCTCAAATGCTCAAGGTCATTTAGCAGAACAACGATTTTTTATATATTCATATTCAAAGGCATATCATTAAACTCGGTAATGCATATGTGGAATCCATCAAACTTTCATCAATAACCTAAGATCTATCAAATAATTAGAAAAAAGCACATAAGAAATTATGCCTCATACATTCAAATGACATATCATCTGTTCAGTAAGCATAAACATGGAATTCATTGCACATATGAATCATGAGATATACTTATCTCATATTATAAGCTGGGAAACTGAGTCTAGGAATGCAACTCTCCTCCCAACCTTATATTGGATGACATTGTGGCCTTTCTTGTAGCCAATCATCCCCAAACCAGATTCCATAGCTTGAGGAGGTTTTCTCAAGGGATAAAACCAATGGGACTAGCTAAGACAAGGACACCAGAGGCCCAACCACCTCCACCCACCAACTAATCACTATAGTTAATTGTGCACAAGGAATCCAAAGGTATTCGACCTCCATCCTCTAGCTACTCAATGAAGTCAGTAGCTCTCCAAATCATTGGCTGAAATAGGGAATCTAGAGGCATGCCATCCTCCACCCTGAATTGACACAGGAATCCAGAGGTTTGATTCCTCCACCCTCAATGATAGAAATACAATGGTTCCACCTAGTCAGGGAATGTAGAACCCACTGTAAAAACCAAGAGAACGAGCAGATGAGACTTCATAATTTTCCTTTCCAGGAATCCAATGAAACATGCCTCCACCCCAACTGTCAATGGCACCCAGAGAAAACCATCTCCACCCTCCAGTCGAATGGGTAATTCAAAGATCATTGTACCCCACCTAAGATAAATTAATCAACATACGTTTTCTTGATTTCTTTTTCCTATAGCAATGTTGAACTTGATTCTTGTTTCCTCTGAGATACTATGCTCAAATCCTTTCAGGTCTCGAACATATTCTAGCCTTCTTTGGATTTCTATTTAATTTAATTTTTTTATTTTTAATGTCCACTTCCAACGATGTTCCTCTTTCCTATTGTGCCTATGTATGCCCCTCCATTTCACACATGATGAATTCCTTTTCTCACTATGCCTGTGAATGTTATTTTTCAATTTCCCACATAGTGGTTCCCTCTGTGTGGCTTATTGTCTGTCTAGTCCTTCTTTTGATGCCCCCTTTTCATCTGAGTTATATCCCACATTGATCTTTGCTCTCTCGAGCTCTTTGAATGCTTTCTACTTCACCCCCTCTTTTTCTTCCACGACCTCTATTCCTTTCTACTCCCTCCCAACATACACATTGCTTGTTTGAATTCCCCTCTCTCTCCCTCTGCTTGCATCGTGCCTTAACAATTCATTTTTCTTGTCTAGCCAAAATCTCCCAAGCCAACAAAAATGGTGCCACTTGTCTCCGTGTTTGCTTGATTTTCCTATCTATTATTTTTCTTGGTACATTGGTTGGCCAACTCACCCCTACATGCTCTCAGCCATGGATTGATTGTTCAATTGCGTGGCCATGTCTTTATTAAGTTATTATCCTTTCTTGCTTGCATGTTGTTGCAAAAAGGTATGTTCTATGTCCTTCATTTCCCTACTGGTAGTTTATATAACCAGTCCCTTTGGTGCACATCAAATCCCAAGTAATTGTAGAAATTTTGAATAATTTAACACATATTCAATGGAGATTATCCTGATCATGTACTATTGCGGAAAACATACACAATACATAAGCTCCTCTACATTGATCAACAATATAGCAGCATCAATAACAATAAAACATCAAGAGCATTCACACATTAACACAGTATGTATCCCGGGGAAAGCATCTCGCTAAAAACCCCAACTATCTGTATATTAATGATTGAGTCATGTAACATTACACAACATAATACTTCTCACAAGTATCTCCACCTCTGTTACACACAATACAGCTCAGATCTGATCTCCAAATCTCTTCCACTGCTTGCCTGCCTCCACTGCTCAATACCTGCTCAAGAACTGATGAGAATAGCTTCCCAAACTCGATTTTCACCTGCAAAATAGTCACTCACTCTTTGTGGACGTGAGAAAAAGCTAAAATGTGGGCCAAATACGTGAGCAAACTCATTGGCATACTCAATCCATTGATTGTGCAAGATCTGATGCACAACTATAGTCACAACTGATAGCAATCTGATTCTCTACCACCTGTCCCTGTTGAACTGAACATGCACTGACATGCAACTGAGTTAACTGATGTATTCATTAGTTGTATTATGAGTTAATAACTTGTGAATTAATTAATAACTAATTCACTCAACTCATCTCTAGTCTATTTTCCAGTTAGACTAAATACAACCAGTTTAACAAAGCTAAACTGAACACAACTCCATCAACTGTACCTCCAGTCCACTAAACTCAACTCACTTGAGTTCTAACTGAAGTCATGCATGCAACAACTCAACTGACTCATAAGAAAAGCGTATTTCCTTCTGACAGCTGCATGTGCCACTTCTGTAGCTCAAACTGAAGTGCTCCAAGAGAATAAGATTAAGTTTATAGTCCAAATATTATTGTGAGATAATAATATTTGACTTTTCTATTTTTGACAGCCAGTCTAAAAATAGACTTTGATCACTCACACTGTGATCACTCACACTTTCATCAAAAATAGAAGTCCATCTATTTTTCCCAACTTGATCAATCATCCATAAACATAGACATGATCCATATGTCTAAAAATAGACATAGTCTAAAAATAGACTTGCACCAAAAATAGCCTGCGGGCCCACTTAGTGAAGGCGACTCTTTTCACTAAGCTCCATCATCTTGTTGCAATCTCAACACTCCCTCTCGACAAGATATGGATTATCAACAACCCCTATCCTGCCTCAGTGGTACTCGAATTTGCTCCTAGTGAGAGCCTTCGTCAGAATATCAGCATCCTGATCCTCCGTTGGAATGTACGAAAGTAACATGATCCTCCGCTGCACACAATCTCTGATATGATGGTACCTGATGTGCTTGGACCCGAAAAAACCGACCAGGATCATCCTCATCCACACAGATCTCTGCTTCCTGCTGTACCAAGAAACTACTGTCGATCCGATACTGAAGACCCCTCCTGATGTGCTCTTTCTGTTCGTTGGGCTCCCTGCCCAATCTGCATCCGTGAAGCCACATAGCTTCACCTCATCCTCCTGTCTGTACCACAAATCATATCCCGATGTGCCTCTCAAGTAGCGCAATACATGCTTGCCCGCCTTCCAGAAGAGCTTGGTAGGCTTAACCATAACTTGTGAAAGCTGGTTAACTGCATAGCATATATCAGGTCGTGTATTGACCAAATACATCAGCGACCCCACCAACTGTCGATAAACAGTGGCATCCACTTCTTCTCCCGAAGTGGCATCCTCCTTCCTCCAACCTCCAGGAAGAGGAGTATCAACAGGCTTGCAGCCATGCATGTTGAACTTCTCCAGTATCTCCCGAGCATACTTGCCCTGAGAAACAAACAGTCCACCACTGCGCTGCCATATTTCCAATCCTAGGAAATAGTGAAGGAGGCCCAAATCCTTCATCTCAAACTCTGTAGCAAGATCCTTCTTGCATGACAGTATCAACAGCTCATCACCCGTTAGAATCAAATCATCAACATACAGTACAATGATAAGCAACTTACCCTCCACCACAATCTGGTATAGGTTCGGATCCGCCTCGCTCTTGGAGAATCCAAATCCTGTGAAATAGCTGTCTATCCGTGTGTACCAAGCACGTGGTGCTTGCTTCAACCCATACAGCGCTCTCTTGAGCCTGCACACATGCGACTCGCTGCTGAAGACTTCAAAGCCTTCGGGTTGCTCAATGTACACCTCCTCCTCAATGACTCCGTTGAGGAACACAGTCTTCACATCCATCTGATGAATGTGCCATCCCATCTGCGCTGAGAGAGCAAGAATCGTCCGTATGGAAGAATACCTTGCGACAGGTGCAAAGGTCTCCTCATAATCGATCCCCTCAATCTGTGAAAAGCCTCGGGCAACAAATCTTGCCTTGTACTTCTCTACACTCCCGTCAGCTGCCTGCTTAACTTTGTAGATCCATCTCGAACCTACCACTGATTTCCCTTCCGGTCTAGGAACAATCTCCCATGCACTGTTTCTGACAATAGAATCATACTCTTCCACCATGGCGTCTACCCATGCGGGATCCTCCACAGCTTCCTCGAAAGAGGATGGCTCAGTCACAACACACTTGCTCATAAGAGCCATGTATCCAGTGTACCGATCAGGTGACTGTCTCTGCCTGCGTTGGGCTGTAGGTGGTCCTACAACTTTCTCTGCATATTGAGCCAGTCGCTCAGCTTCTGTCAAGCGCTTTCGCCCTCTGATGGTTGGCGCTGCATGAGTGGTCTCTTCCACTCCATGAACCTCGTCCTGTGGCTGATCCACGTCCTGAAGCTCATCCTTAGGAACTAATAGCTCCTCATCTGCATGCAAGTGTAGCTCCCTCTCAAGCGAACACTTCATGGCTTTCTCCTCCTGAAATTTTATATCCCGTCGCACAACAGTTTTACCACTGTCTGGCAAATACACACGATAGTTGTGGGGCGTATCAGTGTACCCCACAAATATCCCAACCTCTGCAGTCGGCTCCAACTTCTTTCTGGCATCCTTCGTCACATGCATGTAAACGTTAGCACCAAAAATTCTCAAATGAGAAAGATCAGGCTTCTTACCAGAATAAGCCTCCTCGGGTGTACTCATGCCAAGTATCCTATGAGGACAACGGTTCTGCACATAAACTGTTGTATTGCATGCTTCCGCCCACAAGTGAAGGGGTAGGCCCTGATCATGCAACATTGCCCGTGCAGCACCCACAATCGTTCTGTTCTTCCGCTCAGCTACCCCGTTCTGCTGTGGGTTATGGGGAGCTATGAGCTCTCTACGAATCCCTTCTGCCTTGCAGAAATCCTTGAACTCGTCCGAGATGTATTCACCACCATTATCGCTCCTAAGAGCCTTCACCTTCTTCCCCGACTCCTTCTCGACCAGTGCTTTGAATTCACAGAACTTTGAATATGTCTCGCTTTTCTTCTGCATGAAGAAGATCCAACACTTACGAGAGAAATCATCAACAAAAATCACATAATACCTATGTTTTGCTGTCGAAGCAACTGAGAAAGGTCCACACACGTCTGTGTGAATTCTCTCAAGGATCGTCGTGGCGCGACTATCCTTCTCGTGAAAGGTGGCTTTCACAAACTTCCCCAAAGTACACCCCTTGCACTGATCTGACTGCGCAAGTGTGCCTTTAGGAAGCCCTGTAGTGATCTGCTGCAGTATCTTCAAGGCTCCATGGTGAAGGTGACTCAATCTCCTGTGCCACAACTCGCCATCATCCCGGCTCACCAATCCTTCTGCCTTGCCTGCCATTGCTGCGCATCCATCTACATGCAACTGATAAAGGTTCCTCACTCGAACCCCTATCTTCCGGGTCTCACCAGTTGTCTTGCTGCGCAGGAAGGCCTTTCCCTCGCTGAAAACAACATCATACCCCTTGTCTTCTAACATCGCCACTGAGATGAGATTCTTCTTCAATCCTGGAACATGCATGACTTCCTTCAATACAAAGGGTTTACCAGACTCCCTCTCAAAGGAAATGGTACCGATACCGGTCGCACTGTATCTACCATCATCGCCCATCTCGATGTGCACTCCAAGATCTTTGTCCTCCAGATCAGAGAACAAATCTCTATCTCCCGTCATGTGAAAAGACACACCACTGTCCAAGAACCACACTGATCCCATCACACTTGAAACCAAGCATGCGATCAATGAAAAATCAAGCTCAAACTGAGAAGCTAAGGCCTCTCCCCCTGCAGATCCAGCAGCTTGCTTGTTCTTCTTCTTCTGAGGACAATTTGTGGCATAGTGTCCATGCTGGTGACAGTGAAAACACTTCACCTTGGACATATCCTGCTTCTTGCCTTTCGCACCGGAATGAGAAGCTTTCTCGTTCTTCCCCTTCTTTGCTTTGGCAGCCAAAGCGCATTTCTCTTCATCAGATACCTTTGATGAAGATCCATTCTCACCTTTATTGTTACTGAGTTTATCCTTGAGCGCCAGGTCGCTCTTGCTTTGGAATAACATTTGCAATCCGTTGAAAGACATTTCAACAACACTGCTACAAATTCGATTTTCCACCAGCTCCAAATCAACTGCTTCCGATCTAGAATTCGTGAGAACAAAATATTTCTGGTACAGAGATTGACTGTATGGGCTTTTACCGGATATTTCACCTTCCAAAGGAAGGATGAATCCAGAGGCTACCTGGCCCAATTACAGGCTCTGCCTAGAGAAATAGAATGTAAACACTTCCTGAATAGTAGATCTGATGATCAATCCTCGCTTGATATCCTGTAAAAATCTCTTCTACAAATCAAGCTGCTCTGATACCATGTAGAAACTTTTTCTACAATTATCTAGCTCGCTCTGATACCATGTAGAAATTTTGAATAATTTAACACATATTCAATGGAGATTATCCTGATCATGTACTATTGCGGAAAACATACACAATACATAAGCTCCTCTACGTTGATCAACAATATAGCAGCATCAATAACAATAAAACATCAAGAGCATTCACACATTAACACAGTATGTATCCCGGGGAAAGCATCTCGCTAAAAACCCCAACTATCTGTATATTAATGATTGAGTCATGTAACATTACACAGCATAATACTTCTCACAAGTATCTCCACCTCTGTTACACACAATACAGCTCAGATCTGATCTCCAAATCTCTTCCACTGCTTGCTTGCCTCCACTGCTCAATACCTGCTCAAGAACTGATGAGAATAGCTTCCCAAACTCGATTTTCACCTGCAAAATAGTCACTCACTCTTTGTGGACGTGAGCAAAAGCTAAAATGTGGGCCAAATACGTGAGCAAACTCATTGGCATACTCAATCCATTGATTGTGCAAGATCTGATGCACAACTATAGTCACAACTGATAGCAATCTGATTCTCTACCACCTGTCCCTGTTGAACTGAACATGCACTGACATGCAACTGAGTTAATTGATGTATTCATTAGTTGTATTATGAGTTAATAACTTGTGAATTAATTAATAACTAATTCACTCAACTCATCTCTAGTCTATTTTCCAGTTAGACTAAATACAACCAGTTTAACAAAGCTAAACTGAACACAACTCCATCAACTGTACCTCCAGTCCACTAAACTCAACTCACTTGAGTTCTAACTGAAGTCATGCATGCAACAACTCAACTGACTCATAAGAAAAGCGTATTTCCTTCTGACAGCTGCATGTGCCACTTCTGTAGCTCAAACTGAAGTGCTCCAAGAGAATAAGATTAAGTTTATAGTCCAAATATTATTGTGAGATAATAATATTTGACTTTTCTATTTTTGACAGCCAGTCTAAAAATAGACTTTGATCACTCACACTGTGATCACTCACACTTTCATCAAAAATAGAAGTCCATCTATTTTTCCCAACTTGATCAATCATCCATAAACATAGACATGATCCATATGTCTAAAAATAGACATAGTCTAAAAATAGACTTGCGCCAAAAATAGCCTGCGGGCCCACTTAGTGAAGGCGACTCTTTTCACTAAGCTCCATCATCTTGTTGCAATCTCAACAGTAATTTACCCTCCTTTTCTCTATTATATATCCCAAGACCTTAGTCTATTTTGACAAAATAAACACAGTTAATCATAATAAGTAGAGGAGTAGTCAGGGGTTGTCACATGTGTCCACAATAAACTTCCTATGTTTTAATGAAAACTTGGGGCTCCACCATAATTTTTCACTTAGATGGATATGTTTCTTTCTATTTGTACATTGACTTTAATTCTTTATTTTAATGTTGCATTTGATATGAAGCTAAACAGGTGTTCAAGCTTCACTTACTTTGTTTTGTTTTACATTGACTAATCAATTAATCTTTATAAATATATTTCTATCACATATATTAGAGGATAAAATTCTTATTTACACATGAATACAATTTCCCTTGTTCAACATCATGATAAAAAATAACATTTTCCAGGTAAGCATTAAGAATTCATGAACATATAGGATATCAATCTAGTAATAAGTATAACAATGATACTTGTAGCTCCTACATTCCTCATATTCATAAACACTCAAAATCTTGCACCATACACAATATGACAAGAATCATAACATTTTATAAGACCAAATACATAAATTATTTACACTTATTTGTGTGATTAAGGATGGTTGGCAATTGAAGGAGGGACTTGAACTCTCCACCCAACTATAGGCTAGCCACAAAGCAATCTTTCTTGCATCTGACTACCCCTAAACCAAATCCAAAGTATGAGGGGATGCTTAATCAGGGAAGTTCACATCCAAGGCTCAATCACTTACCTAAGAGAAGGAGTCCACTGACTAGGTGGTTTGATAGCTACTCTCCAACAACAAGCACTACAATCAATCACTTACTCTCTAAGTTAAAACACAGGGCTCCACCCAAGGTTATATGGGCAATTTCATAGTTCCTAAATATTGAATCAACTACTTTTAGTGGTTTAACAACTACCTTTTCATGGCAAGCACTATAGGGGTCCATAGCCCACGGTCCAGGTGGTTTCACAACCTCGTGAAAATTCCCATAGTGGCTCAAATTTCCCTTTCTTGGTGGTTTAACATACAGGGGAAAACACCAAGTGGTTACACGACCTCAGAGTAAGCAACACAGTGATTCAATTCCTCTATCAGGCTCCCCGTTGATCCTTTAGCTTAAATCATACCATCTAGTGGCCTCCATACAAGAGATGTAAGGGATAACCTCTAGCATCTGATCATTGGCTCTCAAATAGTTCAATCCAACTTAGTCATTCAACTTAGGGCAGAAACTTCCTCGCTTTTCTTGGCAAGGTTGCTTCTTCTCACTTCTGCTTCATATGACCACTCTTGTTCATCTCCTCATGCATGTTCACCACTAGCTTCCTTCACACTTCATTTCTTCCATCACACCCCACCTTTCATGTTGACCCTTAGTTGTTTTTTCCCACAAGTTTCATTCTCCTAGTCACATTCCACGAGGAAGGGGACATATATATAAGGTTGTCCTCCACCCATACCACCATTTCCATATCTTTTAATGTCTATCAACACAGGTTGATCCTCGGGTCAAGGGTTATTCAAGGCAATTAATTGAAGTTGGTATGGGCCTACTCATTACACACCACAAAACACTAAACAAACATGCAACAAGTACTCCCACAAACACGTAACAACCTTCCCTCAAAGCTTTGAATCACTCTATTATTTCCTTTAACCAATTATCAATTCATTTTCTCATAAATTTACGTATATGAATAATTCACACAATTGTATTTCACATTTGTAAATACAATTGTATTTACATACATAGAGTAAAATGAAAAAAAATTGTTACATAAATGATAGTTTCCTTTACAAACATCGAATATACGAATTTTTTAAGATGACATTTCCTAATATAACATGGTAATAAACCGTACAACTCTAACTTCCTTTCTTCCTGAATATTTATATTCCATATCAAAAAGTTTTAAAACATGGTAATAAACCGTACAACTCTAACTTCGTTTCTTCCTGAATATTTATATTCCATATCAAAAAGTTTTAAAATATTTATTAGTTTACGATCTTTCATAAATAGAATTCATCCCTTCTTAAAAGGCCATTATTCACGAAATCCATTAGATTTAATGACAAGAATAAAAATACCGAAATCGATACAACATATTTTCACCATCCTTAAGAAAAGGAAGAACGGGATTTAGTTCATGCTCTCTAGGAAATAAGAGACACTATATCAAATCTACATTTAGTTGTTAAGTTAGGGTAGATCCAGTAGTTAAGATGAGATGTTAATTTTTTTTTGATTTGAGTTCGATTATTATAAAATAATATGTTAAGTTTGTTGTGATGATACTATATTCGAGTTTGATTACTATAAAATAATATGTTAAGTTAAGTTTGTTGGGATGATACTAGATTTGAGTTTCATTATTATAAAATAATATGTTAAGTTTGTTGTGATAACAAGTGAGGAATAGGTGTCTTAATATAAATAATTTCAAAATTATATTATTGTTATTAAGATAATAAAATAAATAAATATATTAACCTATGAAGTATAGATTAATTGGTTTTTGTTGGGTTTAGCCATTACCATAGTTTAAATCTCATGGAGAGGGGTTAAGGATGGGAGTCACTTTTGGGAGGATTAAACTATTCCAATGGGTGTCTAAACTTTGCACAATCCTGGTGATAGCATCCCATTGGTTGGCAGTTAGTTCTTCCATTTCCATATAGATTCTCTTGATAGATTTGATCCATGTCAATGCTTAATTCTCTTTCTATTTATATAAACAAACACCATGTGAAAGTTTTCATTATTTAAATTAGCATATCTAAAAATAGACTAAAATGTAAAATAATAATATTATTTGAAATATCTTAACTATAAGATTTTTTTTTTCAATTATTTTATCTAATATATATATATATAGATTTATTAAAAAAATATTTTTTATTTAACATGGACAGTAAGATATTTTATTTATAAATTATATTGTACACAAAATATTTTTTTTGATGATGATGATGATGGTTAATGTCCACTGAGACCAAAATTTGGTCTATCGGACCTAAAGAAACGAATTATTTAGTTTGATTTAATATTTTATTCTTATGCTCAAAAAGCTTGGAGAGAAGCCTTCCGAGCTCACTATAATTTTGACATCGTAAAAGGCTAGGAAGGTCAGTATTGCAATAGAGATTTTGAAACTGCGATCTAATGTGGCTATGTTGTGGCCACAACAACCACCCTATTAAAATTTGCCCTCGTAGCAATTTTGAATGGGTCCCCTAGAAGTTGATCTTGCACCCCTCCGAATGATCTGTTTTATCCCAGGGATTTTAACTCTTTGCCAAGTCAAATCTTTAATTTTTAAATGGTTAAGGCCCCCTTAATAAATCCTTGCTGCATGATTCATCTATAACCCTTTCTAAGCCCTTCATTCATATCCTCATCGGGACTTTTTCAACCCACAAAACCTTTTATCACATCATTATTCCCATCATAACTCTTTACAGCAGAAATACTTCGCAAAACATGCATAACTCATCCTTTTCGCTTATCGCAATTAACATTGACACACAACGCTTACCATAATACACTAGACCCGATGACTTTATTAACCAGAATACATATATTTCGGGTTCGGAGCCCTTCGTATATCGCAATCGGCGGGAGTCAAAGCCTATACATAAGGCCGATGCGATATAGCGGACCCGACAGGACTATAAAGTAAAATATATACGTTATCATGTTCGCTTCCCCATCACATATCGCAATTGCAGGGTCCGGGATTTATATATAAGGCATACCATGATATACGGACCCGCCGATAACTATCAATTCAGGTTCATAATTTTTCAAGTCTGGCCCTATGGTCGGCCGCGGGTTTTCCCGTGTGTTCCCTTGTATTTTCGATAAAACGTTCCGGTCCCGGTTTTCAAAGGAGAGCCTTATACAACGGACCCGAAAGGATTATTAACCGCGACTCATATGTATTTCGAGTCCGCCTCCCCAATCGCTTATTGCAATCGACAGAGTTCATTGTTTATACATAAAGCGATTTGCGATATGATGGACCCACCGATAATTATAGGCTCGGGTATATAAGATTTGAAGTCCGGCCTTACGACCCGGCTGCGGGTTTTCCCGTGTTTTCCTGTGTATTTGATAAAATGTTGTGGTCCCAATTTTTAAAGAAATCAGGTAAAGTGAATGGTCTGCCTATTGAAGCGTTGTCAATGGATTCTTGAATAATAATGAATATTATGGGCAATGGGAATAAAGGTTATAACAGGTTCAACGGCTTAATAATCATGATTGCTCTGCATTGTGAGATTAATAGAAATGGTGGTTGAATGCAAGGTTTGTTTAGAAGCGTGTTTGGCATATATCTCATAATCATAGCTAATATGAATTATCTATGCAGGCGAGGAGTAAAAGACGCATAAGAAGATCCAGAGAATTCATATATGCGGGTGTGTTCTGTTTAAAGAGCCGACCTTTGGTGTTCTCAGTTGGTTTCCACGCGTTGCCTGTATATTCCGAAAGAGAAGTTGTCCTGGGTTTCATCATGAAGAGATGACACACAGTTATCCTCTTTTAATCAACATCTGTTCATTCCCCCAAGAAACGAAGCGCTCCAGCAGATATGCCTGCTATGTGTCAGCGGTTACACCGATTGTTCTACGTCTGTATATTATGATTTGTGTATTGAAAAGAAGGGGGGAGATGAAAGGTTAGGAGAAGACCGAAAGTCATTCCCAGCTGCATAAGTATTACCTCCGGAGATGAGGGTAGGGCTTTTTGTTTGGAGGGAACAACTTTGATTTATTATGAATAAAGAAGACTGTTTGGTTCAATGAGGAGATTTTTGTTTTAGATTTAAGGTCCTTTGCTTTTATGTGTTTTGAAACAGGGGGTTGTTGTTGACATAAATACAAATGTGTTCTGTTTTTGTGCATATTGATAACAATAAAGATTATGATTAGCCTTGGTTGTTTGAATGTAATTCTTCATCATAGTTAATTCATAGGCAGTCCCTGATTTGAAACTGTGTTAGACATCAGTTGCAAGCTTTATTTGTATAAAAAGGAATGTGTATTCCTGTATGAGTGATTGGATTGCAATTAAGATTTGATGCAGCCTTGTTCTTATGTGAACCATTAATTGATTCGTTTGGACTTGGAATTTATATATGATGTTTAACCTCTTTTTGTTATGCTCCTGCAGGATAGATTAGGATAGTTAGGACTAGCTTAAGTAGTTTAGATAGGATTTGATACATATAGGTTAGCTGTTTTCTTTTGTTGATTTAATTGAAGTCTTCCTCCAAGAAGCAATATTTCAACACTTTTAATAGTTTACGGGATCCTTTAAAACCTGTTGGAACTAGTCACTCCAAACGAAAGTAGGTCTAATTGGGGCCTACGATCGGGTTAGTCCCCCTTGTTGGTATAGCAAAAATTCGCCATGTCAAGAGGTTGTACATGGGGCACTCTAAGAGGAAGTGATTTTCATCATCATTGTTCGTATTCTCACGGAGATGGCAAAACCTTTCCATCCATGGTGTTTTAGGAACTGCCCAACGACCGTTTCACTATGGAGCTCATGAGAGTTTATTCTAATCTTGGCTATGTTAATTTTCTTCTTTGAGCTAGTTAAAATAGAGAGATACTTTTGATCTTCTAGGCTTGATGACCTCCTTATAATATCTTAATTTTCTTTTCGCTGCTAAATCTTTCTCACACCACTTTTTTTCTTTGAACTTAGAAGTAACAATATTTTTAATGTTATTAATGTTTTGCAATACAACATTCTCATCGATCTCCCAATGGTTAACCAGGCCTTGGTGTCTTTATACCACCCTTGCTTGAACCTTAGGTGGTTTTCGCTGGAATTTAAAGCTAGTTTAGGAAGTCTATGGTCTCCTATGTTATTGAGTTTGTGTTTGTACCATAGAAGCTTAGTCATAGCTAGGCTCTCGATAGGGGAAAGACCCACTTCTATAAGGAGAATAGGATAAGGTGTGTTGCTTTTAATTTTGAGGTTATACATTATAAAACACTTCTGGATTTGCTCAATCTTTCTCCAGGGTTCTCTAGAGATGCTACAACCCCAAACCTCACATCCATATAAGATAACCGGAGTGACTAAAGTTTCAAAGAGGAACTTCTTTCTATCCCACATTACGCGGTTTGTCGTTTTACAATTATTTTCAAGACCAAAATAAGCTTTCCACCCCCCATTAAACCTTTTCTCAATGCTATAGTTCCAATTGAGCTTGTGATGAATAACAATTCCTAGGTACTTGTAGGAAGACACTTCCTCCAAGTTACTATTGCCATACATAAAATTAGCGTAAGTGTCCTTCTTGGATTTGATAATCATAACTTTTGTTTTGTCAGTATTAACAATCATACCCATGGTAGAGCAGAAATCCTTAAGAAGTCTAAGTTGCTTATCAAGATTAGATGGGAACCTTGCGAGAAGAATGATATCGTCAGCGTAGAGAAGAAGGATGATGACTATCCCAGCCAAGATCGTGCCAGCACATCTTGCTTCCTCTAAACAACCTTCTAGCTTGTCGATATAAATGCCAAATAGGGTAGGGGAGAGAGGGCAACCTTGTTTAACTCCGATATTACACTTAATATCTTTCGACCACCCCTCATTGCTCTTTAACTTGGCAATTACATTCTCGTATAACCTTATCGCGACAGCTCTCAACTCAAAAGGAACCTTTAGCTCTTCTAATCTATTCCATAGGTTGTCTCTAGGAACCATATCAAAAGCCTTTCTAAAGTCCACAAAGCAACAGAAGAGATTGGATTTATCATTGCGACATTCCTCCACAATGATCCTAAGCATAACGAGGTGGTCCGCTGTTGAGTGTTGCCTTCTAAAACCCGCTTGGCCTTTAGCCCTCTTACCTTCACTTTCAAGCCATATGCTCAATTTGTGCATACATATTATTATTAATTTTTTTTTTCAATAATTTTATTAATATTTGATTATAGAGATGGAAAAATGCAAAGTGGTCAGAACCAATGATCTACACATAGTCTAAAAAGGGCCTTTTGCATAATATCCATCATGCATCCGCATGCACTTACGCTGAATACTGGTTGCCAAAACATCTACTTCGAGAGTGTCCAGGTTCCTTCTCCGCGATCTGGAAATTGCCATTCAAGACTGTCCAAGTTTCTCGAGATTAATGAATGACCTGCCACTGACTCACGACTGTCCAGGTTCCTCGAAATTAATGGAGTAGCGTAATATGACTACTCTAATCGATCGATATATGATGGGTTTTCATTTATTTTATTTTATTATTATTATTTTCTTTAATTTAATTTATTTAATATTTGATTGTGATTTTTAAATATATTTTTTTAAATATTAAATTTATTTATATATTAAAATATTTTATATAATAAAAATTTACAAATTAGATGAAAAACTTTATTATTAAGTTTTAGTTAAAAATGGAATATTTATTAATTAAGAAAAATACATTTTACGCCTGTGCAAGTGTATATTTGAAATGAACTCAGATTTGTGTATTTATATTATCTATTCTACAATGTCATGTAATACTTTTTTATAGTATGATAGGATATACTAGTAGTAGATGATGTTTTTATTTTATAATAAGGTTTTTGGAATTTTAATTTAATTTCTAATAATTAGAGTGGATAATAGAGATTTAACTTCTATGGAATATTTTAAATTATTTTTAATAATAATGAGAGATAAAAATTTTAAATTTTCTCAAAATTATATATACACTTTATACCTTTTAATTAGGGTAGATAGTAGAGATTTAACCTCCGTGAAATATTTTTAACTATTCTTAATAATAATGAGAGATAAAGATTGAAATCTACTTGAAAACTATTGATAACCCTTCTACTTTTTAATTAAATCAATTAATTAAAAAAATGTTATATCAACATGTGTAACAATAAACTAATTACACCCATGGTATTCTAACAATGTCTATTTATAGATTACAAAATTTTACTCATTTGAAATTATTAGGAATGATTGTTACTTTATCCTCCAAGGTTCAAATCACAATTTCTGACATATTGAGCTTCCATGCTTTGAAGAAAATTGCTTACTTTTAAACGAGTATAACTATGTGATAAGGTGACCATTGTAGTCAGAGTTCTATAATAAGTGAGGGATGCCATTATCCTAAGTCCCGACCCTAAACCTCCCTAAACCTAGTATGGTTATCTTATAATATTCCGGCAAAAAATTTGCAGTTTGTTAGAAATTGGACCTCATTAGACAACTCCGTATTTCTCCTTTTTCTAGATCATGATATATACACATTGCCAACAACATACAATTGACTCAACGAAACAGAACTCTCATTGTGGTTGAAGCCCATTGACAAAATTCAGTGCAGGATTCAAGGAACTGCCCAGTGACATCAAGAAATGGTGTGGTCTAACGAGGCTAGGATTTTGCTTGGATGGTGAAATTATTGTCTAAATCTGACAATAATTTTTTCAAAAAATCCAATTCGAAGAGTGTTTGAATCATTGTTTTAATGGTAAAAATAGATTCGACACCATCAAAAACCCTCATTAGACTAAGACTCAAAAAAATAACAAAACTACTCAAACCAAATTTCTTGACAATATCATAATAATACAATGACCATGTTCATACACTTACTAGCACAGAATATGCAAATATATAGAATTCCCACATGACTATCTAGTTTCCTCGAGAATCATGAATTGTTTCTACAGATTTCACTGTAGAAATGATTCATCAATCTGAAGATCATGAATCACCCGCCCGCAAGTGCCTCTTGAAATGAATGGATACATCTGTATTAATTACCATGGCGTGACATTATAGTGGAGGGCATTCAATGACTCCTCAAGGTATGGCATAATATATATATTTTTATTTTAAATGGTTACTAGGGAGAAGCATACCACATGTCATGTTGAATGCATAGGGCACGACAAAGCATGGCATGTTGTGTAGTGCACGGCTTCGGTTGCTGAACACTAAAAATTGTTTATAAACATGAAAGTGGGAAATTGCAGAAATCAACCCAAAAATCATTAGGAATGGCAACAAGAAACTTTTGTATTCCCATCTAGTCCTCTAGATATTCTTTAATCACAAAATGAGTGAAATGTTAATTGAAATCCTAATGTACTCATAGTCCTAAGAGAATATAATTTAAAGATTTTTTTATTCAATGTTATTGAAAAAATATTTTATTATTATTATTGGAAAAGGTTGAAAAATTGATATATTATTTTCAAGATTAAAAGAATTACGAATGTATTTTTTTTCCTTTCTTTTTCATAAAGAGGAAAAAAAAAGCATCTTGTCTAATTTTCGCACATAATTGCATATACAATATCCACATCCATAGAATAACCACAATGAAAATTGACTTTCCCTAAAGAAGGTTACACCTTAACAACAAAACCCCAATGTCTGCACTAAAGACTCATGGAGCAAAGATATATATAAGTGTATTCTGATAACAAGCATAAAGTATTACAAAATAAGTTGGGCCAAAAGACCCAACCCTAAACACAAATGCGCACAAGCCCAAAGGCCAAGACCTTGAACAACAGAGCAGAGGGTATCCAACAAACGTGGCAAATAAACCCCATGATCGAAGCCAAGAACATCTCCACAATGGACATCTACATATCCTGACCAAAAGTAACTTGCAATAGGTCATGACAGCAACAAGCTATTACAAGCCAAAGCCCAGAGAAAGATGAAAAACCCAACAACAAAGCCTAAAATTAGGGGCATTGGTGAGAAATGCCATTAGAAAGAAACCCGGAGGAAAACCCAACGACGAAGCCCAAAAATAGAGGCATCAATGAGAAATCCCAACAAAAAGTAACCCAAAGGAGAACCCAACGACGAAGCCAAAAAATAGAGGCAACATCGAGAAATCCCAGCAGAAAAAGACCCAACAATCACAGCGAAACAACACCCTGAATGGGTTGATGAGAAGCTCTCACAAACAACAACGACATTGGTTTCAAATGCAAGCGACAAGGGGCAAGCCAAACCGCGAAAAAAGGTGACTACGTTTTTCCAACCGCCCCCTTCCACTCAAACAAGCCACGAGAATATTAAAAATTATACGCTTGTACCTTATGTAATGTGTAATGTATGCAATTGATATAAGATTAAATTATGTATATAATGTATTTTATTAATATTATTTATTTGGAAGGTGGAAAAACTTATCATAATTTATTTGTCAATGGTTAATGGATATTGTCATCATTATATAGGTTGATAAGTCTTTAGTCAATAAAAAATAATGATAAATCTTACTTGAGGACCAAAAAGTCATTTCAACCTATATAGCATCTACAAGATTTTTTATTTTTATTTTTTTCATATATTATAATAATTGACGAAGCTACATCTAACTAAATCATGTACTTTTTAATAATATTTAACCTTAACCCATACATAAAACTATATATTATCTCCAACTCTAATTTAATCTTTTACCCAAAAACTATTAATATTAATTTTAAAATTAAATATATTTATTTAGATTTAAAACATAACATTTTTTATAAATAAAAAATCTCTATTAAAATTTTTTCATGATTAGTTTCTGGCTACTTAAAAATGCTTTTACCGTTCATTGATTAGTTTTGGGCTACTTACAAATGCTTTTACCTTTAATTTATTCCACAATAAAATTATTTTATGCAATTTAGGAATATATTAATATTCACAATACCAATAAGAAATGTAACCTACTTTAATATAAGAATATGAACAATCCAATTCCACCAAATAAGAAAACCTTTGATAATCAAATGCTGGATAACAAATGCAAAGTGCTAACAAGTTTCGCTCGGATGCGTTGAACTTTAATGAAGCAATATCACAACCTTAATTTAATCAATTAGTTGAGTAAAGGTTAATTGTCTCTTTCTTTTTCCTCAGTTCTAATTAAATGACATGACTATGACACCCTAATCCTTTCGTGTTGATCAAGAATAATAGACCAGATGTATATTTATTTTCTCGATTCTGATTAAATTACATAACTATTACCACTTACAACTAAGGTGTCTAATATATAAAAATCCCAACACACCTTAATCCTTGTGTGCCTGTCAAGAATAATAAGCAATATGGTTACTTAGAATTCTAATTTAAAAGTTGTTAAATTCATCTTAGTAATAAAGTGGTTGTATTCACTTCTTGATTTTTATGGTTTAAAGCCCAGGGGAGACACACTGGTGTGTGAGTTAAATTATCTTATATCATTGAATATTTTAATAAATTTCAAGATGCTATAATTTCCGCAATTTTATGAAAATCATGAATATGCTCTTATAAGGATAGGTATGACTAAGTAAGTATAATAATTATTTATCAAATTTATTTTAAAAAATTAGTATTTTTGTTGTTGTTGTTTTTTTAAGTGTGGTTCACGTGTGTTGAATGGTGTTGTTATTGATGTCAATATTAATTTTTGTTTAAAGAAGTATTGATTGGAATAGTCAAGAAGCCATGAAATGATGAGGAGCTCCTGCAACATGGTCATGATGCCTCACTTTCAATGAAGAATTTGGATGAGAAGCTTTGTGTTTTTGCAAGAAATATCACCTTCATTTGATAGTCCTTGTCATGCCAATTCTAATGGTAGGTGTCACGCTTCATAACTCCTCATGGTTGAGGAGATATGTTTGTCCAAAGTTTATGCCCCAAACATATGGTCAAAGTCCCCAAAATAAGATGATGTGGCGATTGAACAATTGACTAAATATTTGAGGCCAAGAAGAACTCTTATTGAAGGGCTAAATTAAATATTTTCTTGAGATCAAACTTGGTTGCAAAAGTGGATTCTATCAAGGGCATATCATCTAAAATTTTAAAGATTAAGTTAGGCTTAATGTCCATTGGGTTTTTTGGCTCCAAATTTCATTGTTTTAATTTCAAATTTGACTTTTTCCCTCCAAGTGATTAATTTTTCTTCTATCCTTTTGATCAAGTCAACTCCAATAGAAGCCCCTCCTCCATCAATATAAAAATAGGCTTGATTCCTCCACAAAGGCATGCAATAAAACACTATTATTTGTGATTATTCTCTTTGAAATCTACAACCTTAAGTAGTCAAGCAAATCTGAAGTAGAAGATCGAAGTCGTGGAGAAGCTTTTGGGCTTTTCTCGCTGAATTTTTGGTGATTAGTTCAGATTCTTTTGAGGCCTACTCAGGCCTATTTTTGCAGAAAACCATGGCAATTTCTGAGGCAAAGTGACCTGAATAATTTCAGCCCTTCTTGAAGGCTTGAATTTGAGGACAATCTCTATTATTTTAGGCTACCTTAGAGGCTGAATTTCGGCCCTCTTTGAGGAAAATTTCCACCACAAAACTGCAAGTCTTGAGGCAAAATAAATTAGGCCTTTGAGCAGGAGATCATTCATGTTTTTTTGAGGTCATTCACTGATACATCTGTGGGAGAATTTTTGGTTTGGCTATGCATTTTGAGGTTTTCAAAAGTAATTTTTGATAGTTGGAAGATCTGTTCTCAGGGCTTATTACACACATGTGAAGGTTGTTTAAGTGCCACTGAATTTGGATCTTGTATAAATATTTTTCTAAATCTTTTTATTGGAATTCTTGGCACCATACACAGGAGGTTCCTTGAGGATGAAGTGGAGCATATCTCTAGATAATTTTACTGAAGTTGCTTGCGATAAGCTAGCAGACCTAATTCAATTCTTTCACTTTTTTGAAGGCGGATTTGTGCCCTAACCTGAGGAGTATTTTGGCACTTTTATAAGGCCCAAAATTTTAGCCCTAATGCAAGGAAAAATTCGTTGTTTCTAAGGCATTCCATTTTGTTCCTAAGGCCTCTTGTGAATTAGTTCAGGACCTATTGCAGATAATTTTGAGGTCAAATCGAAGCAAAGTTTTATGTCACTGTTGAGATTCCTTTGGCTCTATTCAAAGGTATGTTTGGCATCAACTCACAGTTGTCTGAGGTAAACATTAAAGTCCTAATCCTAGCTACCTAAAGCATATTTTAGTGAGGTCTAATCTCTGTTCAATATCACACTAAGGCCGAGTCATTGAAGAAGTTGAAACAAATCACTTTTGTGGTTGATCTAAGTGTCAATGGATTATGTTTCATATTAGTTTTGTGGCATCTTCACATAAATTGAGGATTGTATCTTTGCAACATATGCAAGGGTATCATCATCATGATATAATGGCTTTTCTGTGGTTGCACATGCATTATTATAATTCTTTCTAAGGCTTAGATCCTCAATTTGGTAGTTTAATATGAAGATTTTGATGAAGGATTCAAGATATTTTTTTGACACATTCCTTGGCATATCTATGCTCTTTATCGGATAGCCAATTCTTAGATCATGTACGAGACCAACCTCCTAAGGTTTATTGAAGTTAGTATTGAAGCTTAATCTAGAGATCTGAAGGTGTGTAGTTCAGTTGAAGGCATCTGTGACATTTTTAGAGTATATATTAGTGACATCTCAAAATCAGTGCACAAAAATTATCTTCAAGGCCAGAATACCTAATGGATCAGTGGCACACATCACATCATCAAACCAGAGGTATGATGGTTCAATTGTATTTAAGTTATTATTGAAACTTTCCAATATACAAGGACTAGTTCTGAAGGTTGGGACATCATTGTACACCTGGAAGATACATTTGCTCACATACAATAGTGTGTGGCAAAGAGTTAGTGATTGATCTTTGAGTTTGGATGCTAATTTGCTAGAAATTTAAGTATTGACTAGTTCAGGGATCATATTGTTGATCTGATGTATTTGAGAAACTGAGCTCACAATATTACTAAAATGTAGCAGCGAGAGTTTTTTGCTTGTTGAGTTAGGGCTTACGTTAGTATACCAATGATTAAAGCCATTGCCTTGCTAAGTGATCACTAATGATGTATAAATAAGTATAGATTTTGCTAGAGGACTACGTGTAATAGGATTTATGTTGCAATGATATTATTGATTTGTTTGTGAGAAGAGAGACAAAGTGAATCCATTGTTTGACAATGTTGATATGTTGGGAAAAGCTAAGGTTTGATTTGTTGAGAAAATGATTGTATTACAGAGACATGTTTTGTTTGATGTTGTTGATATGTAGAGAGGTATTTTGATGTTGTTATGCTTCAACATAGAGAGAGACTTGGATCTAGTCTGAAATCTGTGAAACATGGTCCACTATTGTGAATTGAAGGTTGTAGCCTTTAGGGTAGGTAGTGGCTTGTTGAGTTAGGTGGTAGGGTGGTGCAAGGCATAGATATAAGACTCCTTCAAGTTGGATCCTGAGAACACTTTAGGGTGGCAAGGTGGTGCTAGGGGATGGTGGAGTATCCTTTTAATCGGAGTTGATAAAACCAAGGCGTTGGAATGACCTTTCAATTGGAGTTGATAAATCAGGGGGTTGGAACCGCCTTCTAGTGGTTGTTGGATAACATTGTAAGTTGAAGCTTCCTATTGATGTAATCTTAAAAATACCTATTTTAAAAGTGTTTGGTGGGTTTTCTCCCTGGAGGGTTTCCACCTAAAAATATCTTATGTATTGTTCATGATGTTGTGCATTGTTGAATGGCGTTGTTGATTTATGTTTTAATCTAATGCTAGTGATTATTAATTCTTTGTGAAGTTAAAATTAACTAATTTATGTGAAATATTGATTCACCCCAATCTCAGTATTTCCAACAACATACATCATAGGTCGGTGGCCACTACACACACGAAAACTATCCAGGCAGATCCACCCGAAGGGATCACTTCTCGCCAACTCATTAGGAGAGCCTAACTCCAAGAGCGTTAAGGAGAATTGACCCCGTGACCCTCCATTAGCAAGGTTCTTTTTACAATGGGAACTCAAAAAGTTGAGATTACCCTCGAGGCTATTAAAAAATTAAGTTATTGTAGAATTTTGTATTTAATAATTTTATTATTACAAATTGTAAATGAAAAATGAAAAGATCACAACCTTTTTAAAATATTATGATATATTAAAATGTTTTGAAATATATCAAAGTAAATTTCTAGATGCAAAGCTAAGATTAATGTCAAATGTCCTCTGGGATACAATGATCAAATTTGAATGTTTGGCCTTAATTTGAATGAGAAGGGCATATATTCATGCAACCCTTCCGTAATGACAAGCTTTAAAAAATACATTTCAATTGACAACAGTATATTATCTCTACATTTGATTTTCAATCAAATTTAATTCTATTAAATAAATTAAATTCCTAAAACTAGATGACAGGTAGAAAATATCACATTATGACAAATTCAAATAGATAATATACTCAGATATGAAAATGCACATTCACATAATAACAAACTTTATAAATTTTTTTCACTTACTGGTTCACGGATACCCGGGTCAGTGGGTAGCCGCTACGTCCAGGGTTTTAAACACTGAGTGGACGCCACCCGAAGGGCATCAACACCCCTCGGCCTATTTATTGACCTAACCCCAAGAGCTTTCGGGATTCGACCCTGTGACCTCCCATTGGCGAGGCACTTGATTTGACCGATTGAGCTAACTCTTGGGGCTTAATAACAAACTTTATAAATTGTATTAATTATTTTCAAAATAAAATAGTACATTTTGTCCCTAAAATAAAGGTGTACTTGAATGTTTTTCCAATCATGTTCTATGTATCTCCAATTGTTGTCCTTAAACCATATATCCTAAATCTATATTATGTAATAAATGTTTCCCAAAAACTTAAATGGCCACAACGCCAGTAACCATCTCCAGCTTAGCATATCTTGCACAATATTTTGCAATGATTAAATTCAATATGTTTGAGAAAAATTTCAGATACAAGCTTGAAAAAATATGGCTATTCTTTCATAAACAATTTCTACTACTTAACCTATAATCTCATCTTCAAAAAAATATGATAAAAAAAATAAATACTAATATTTATCTTAGAATATATGCATTCCACAAATTGTAGGTGATAACATTAATCATGACCTGAAATTTTAAATTAGTATGCAATGGACTATGCATATGATCATAACAAAGATATTACCTTTCATATTTTGCTCATAGACTTGCCTATCATGCATCATTAAGGTTGCAACTTATAACATCTTCATTTAAATGATCATTGGATTTGGATTAAAAAAAAATGAGGAAGAAACAGTTTAAATGCATTTATGAGATTTTAAACAAAAATAATCAAAGGATAAATATATTGACAAATTACAAAATTCAGAAACTTTTGTAAAATAAGTTGATGATAGTACGTTGTAAAACTTGAGAGATATTATAAAACAAAAAACAAAATTCAAATGGTATAAAACTGAGAAATTTCACTTACCAAAATGGTTATTTTAAGTGCTCCACAGAGTAAGGCAATGATGATAATAAAGACTAAAACATACAAATTCACATTCTTCAAAATTACTAAATCTTAGATAATTAGAGATATGAATATATTTTCTTTTGATCTTTCATCTCTTTCCATTCATCATAAATGGAATTCCAGTCTACCTCATTTAGAGCATGAGGTGCACTAAGAGAGAGAAACATTAACATATCCAATGTTTCTATATGATCTATCGTCATTTTTTATCCGATTTAATTTTGAAAAACCTATTTCACATACTGTCGTACTAGATGGAATAACAAGAATTTCTCGCCATAGCTACATTAAACATGAAAATCCTTCAAACCATTCAGGTTCACCTCCACATAGATCCCATGCTCCAAGCATATGTTTTTTTGGGTAAGATTTACACATAGTAAAAATCAATTCATCCATTTCACCAATACATTCAACACTGTCCACAATAGCCAAGTCTCCAACACTAAATTTCTCGCATAAACATGTAAGTCATATTGTTTGAGAGTTTTTTTCATCCATGTCCTTGTAATGATCAAGAGGACTAAGAAAATTAACTGAATTAAAAATAGGTAAATATATGAACCTTGCATTTAGAGATTCAAACATATTCATTAGAAAACCTTTTTCCAAGATAATGTAATCATCTAGTGTCCTTGATCTTTGTAACTTCGGAAAACTCTCAAACCTCAATGAATGTACATGTACCATACTTGTGCAATCTGCAAACTCAAGAGTTCCTTGTGTTTTACTTTAAAAAGATGATGTGTAAATGGAGATGCCCCAAATGTGCATCTTAAAAATGGCTTCTGAAGCAAGCTAATAATGATATCCAAAGTTGTTTCAATAGATGTAATGTCAACATGATCCTCTTGAAACTTTTGATTCGGCTTATATAACTCAACAAACACATATACAAGTAAGTGGATGCAAAATTGAACTTGAAATATTGTAGCCATCGCATACATCTTTTTTTCCATTGATTCTCAATTTCTTAACAAATAAGACATGAACTTAACGAGTCTTTCCATCACTTTACCTCTCAAAACTCATCTAATATGATGAATTATAAAACTTAAAGCCTTGCTATTTGAAGTGACTCCATTAGCCCTTTAAATTCTCCATGTATTTAAGTAGATTTCTCTAACCACAAATAGACCTTGTTTGCAAACTTATCAATAGCTTTCAATTCTTTAAAATAAGATGACACATCATTTGCTGCTAATGATTCTCGATGAGGTATACAGTGGATATCTAATAAATGAGGGGCATGTCGATGAAGCTTAGTAGATAATCCTTCACAAATTTTCTCATGGATGATGCTCCATCATATCCAAATCCAACTAATTTTTTCATGGATAGATTCATTTATGTTAAAAAAATATGTCACAACATCACACATAGAATGTGATGTTCCATCCCTAATTTGTAAGTGTATGAATTTTGTAGCACATGGACCTCTTCCTTCATTTTTTCTATATGTAATATAAACAATAAAATGTTGTACTGGAATCCATTCAATGCCTTCATCAACTAAAACTAAGTAATATGGGTTTTTGAAAATCTCATCTTTTATTTTTTTCAATATGCTTAAGCAACTTGTAGAAATTATTTTCCAGATGTTGTATTTGTATATGTTGAGTATTCGTCTGTTAGTGGCATGTAAGAAGTTCTTTATATCTATTCAAGTCACAGATTGACTTATATATTCCAAAGGCAAATCATGTATGGCAACAACATACATGTTTTCAATAACTACTATAATTTTCTCTTTTTGAGCATCAGCCATTAGCTCTACATGCTTTGTAATTGGAAGAGTACTTTGTTTTCTTTCTCCCTACAAAAGTTGCAAAGAAAATTTATGAGTCTTTGACGTTGCATGGATATTTAAACCACTAACTTGAACAATTGTACTTCCATCTTTAGCGAATGGAATTTCCCTTTTAAATTTTACACACCATGAACATTTTATCCTTTCAACAGTGTCATTACAATATTTTACAGCATAAGCCCATGGAAATCTCATCTTCCATTTGAACTTGAATGTTATTTTGGACCTCTTGGATGTGGGTTCCTCTTCAAGAATTTATACACTATCTAATTCATGGTCCTCATCTAGATGATCATATGCTTCATTTTCTGAAATGTGTGGTTGATTAGAGCATTGAGAGATACCAAATGAATCAACAAGTGAAAGTTGTTTTCAATCATTTTTAGGACAACAAAGAGGTGACATTTCTCTATTATATATACCTATAAATTATAAACAATCGATAAAATAATAAATATGCAAATATAGATTAATATAAAAATGCATAAGATTTCTTTAAAAAATATAAAATACATTGCAATTGCAATTGTATGTAAATATATTTTCTCCATTGCCTTTTTCTTGCTATGAAACATCATTAACTATGTGTTTACAGGAGAGGAAGTATCACATGGAGTAGCATAACTTTCTCCTTTCCTAGCTATTTCATTATTTTCAAAGTTGTATATTCCATGCTTTCAAGTAAATCATTTTTAATTAAAATGTATTTTGATTAGATTTTAGAATAATTATAAAATTTAATGTTGACCTATGAATGGAATCATTTATAATAATTTATGGTTGGATTTGTGTTTATGGTTTGGAAGAGGTAAATGTCAGTGAAACAAAACAAGAACCTCTCACTAACTACTCTATATGCCATAAATATATATTTTAGATATATTTCTAGTTTAAGCCTCTTGAGAAGGCCATATAGGCTATTTGAACGGGTTACATTGAAGAAGAATCATAGGAAGATAGCTATAAAGGTAAGACCATGGGAGCTCCTATTTGTTCCATTGTACTATTTTCTTCTCAATGTACAAAACGTGTACATTCTACACTCCATTTATATCATTCCCCCTTATTTCGGCCTAAGGGAACTTTGTAAAATTTGTTGCAAAAGCACTAAAGTATACCAAGAGGGAAATACAAATGTTTTTTGGAAAGGGTGTAGTTTGAGCACGAAAGTAGAGGTCGAAAATAGGGCTATATTGTTGGGCAAGAGCAAGGAGTAAGCACTTCTAGCCATGGGTGTGTAACATTCTCTATTTTTATTTTCAAGGAACTTGTTGTGGTGATATTACTCATATTAATTCCTCTTATTTCACAAAATTATTTCAAAAATGGGGTTAGATTTCAAGCCATTATTAAAGCTATTGGTGTGGCTGTAGTTAAATAACTAATTACAATAATTGTTATAATTGCAGTAGGGAACCTACTGTTGCATCCTATCTATAAGAAAATTACAAATAATCAAAATGCAGTGATATTTTATAAATACCTTGCTTCTTGTTTTTAGGAAAGTGTTATCACCAAAAAATGATCACCTAGCCATTTCTAACTAGGTGGATCAAAATATACCATGTGGATTTAATTTTACCATAGTAAAATCACTTTCACTATGGAAAATAATTTAGTAAACCACTTTTATTAAATTATTTTCTGATTTAAATAAAAAACCCCATGAGAATAATTAGATAAATTATTATTTATTTAATTTCTCTAGGAATTATTATTAAATCATTATTTAATAATTATTCCTTGTCACATTTGACTAAATCCCTTAGGAATATTTAAATAAATCATTATTTATTTGAATTTCCTTATTTCTGTTATTAGAATAATTATTAAATCACTATTTAATAATTATTTTGATTTCACACCTTTCTTGTTTCTCACAAAATAGTTAATAAATCATTTTATTTGTTAATTATTTCTAAATAAAGGAATTTAACCATTTTAAATTCATTTTCCCTCTCCAATAAATATGATAAAGTATTCCAAGTAGTTAGATCTGAATTTGGTCAATAATATTTTATTATTCTCCATTTTCGAGATTAACTCCATACTTTGCGATATAAAAGAGGGTTTTTCATCCATTCTTCACCATGATCATTATCATCATCAACATTATCGTCATTTTCTTAAGCTCCCATTTGAGTTCTTCACTTTGCTTTTGGGTTTTTCACATGATTGAGAGAGGGAACTCTGTTTCTGAACCATCAAGGATATCAAAGGACCCATCCCACGAAGGGGGACTTACAGACCAATTTGTAGATCTCCTTCAACAGGTGTTATCAATAAAGGTTTATTCATTTAAAATTGTCTTTCCAATTGGGTTATTATTCTGGATACATTATTTTGCTGCTATTTCTTTTGGATCTTGTTTTCTTTTACTCCATATTTTCCATTTGTATCGCATATCTAGAATGACATTAGTCATCAAATTGTTGTTAGGGTCACTTATCACCTAGTGACTTAAGTGATGATTTTTGGTACACCTCCTAGGAATTTTCACACTAATAGAAAGGTGTTCTGAAAACTACGATTGACTTTTCTACAAAATTGGAATATTTTCTAGTTGGCTTGTGTCTAGAAAAAAATAAGTTTTATTTGCATGTGGAATCATACATTTCTCCATATTGGGGCCTTCTTCTAGGTCTCCTTTTCATGACACTCGATATTTAGTTGGTTGTTGGTATCTTGATTGGGCCATATGGTTTATCAATTATTCACCATGTACATCAGACAAAATAAATTGCTACGTTTAGAGGGATATTTTTGCTCTTTAATATTGGGTTTGAGCTTTTAGTAGAGAGATTGAGAAGTATGAAGAAATACGTATTTGGTTTAGGGTCTGCTCAGGTTTTAGCCACTAGTAGGCTTGGTTGCTCGTTTCATTTTGAAGGAACCTGGTCCTACCTCCATTGTTATAGGAAATGGAGTGGTGCTTTATTCAATTGCATTTGTTCTTCAGGTTCTACAAGAGCAAGGAATTCAATTATGATCTATTCATAGTCAGAGCTAGGAGTAGTGGAGTTAAGACCTCCAAATTCGTTGCTAATTTTGGTGTCGGGGTTGCAATTTGTGAGATTCCTTTTGCTACTATTTCCTCTGATAATTTTGAGGCATTAGTGGCACGTGCATACTTCATGGTTGCGTCCCAATTTTTTTTTACTTGTTTAAGCATCCAAGTTTTCTCATGACTTTGGAGAAAGTGGAGAGTTTCGCTGGTCTTATGAGTGCAAGTCCAAGCATGATTGGGCCATCCCGATATCTAATAACATTTCCATACTGATAAGATGGTTGATTTAGTCATGGAGAGGATCATAGTTTTTTTATCTTCATCTATGTGAGAATTCTCAAAATATATTCATCCTATCACTTTATATTAGATAAATGGGGATTGATACAAGTTATTGATTGTGAGGCTTCTAGGTTTTAAGCCTTATCAATCCAACAGGTACATGCAAGCTTGAAAAATAGCTAAACCTAGAGCCTCATGTTTGAACCAAAATCAAAGTTGTAGTTAGAATGAAAGATATGAGCGTGGATAACTTGTTTTCATATTCAAACCAACATCAGTTTGTGGTTATCTTCAAATCACCATTTGTGAGCATTCAAATCAGTGTAAGGAATAACTTCTAGCCAAATATGGATATTTTTTGGGAAATGTTGAGCCTTATAACCATTTTCCAACAATTTTTGGTCAAATTCAAACCAAAATTTCAACAGTGTGTTGTTACCTCTAAACCATCATCGTAGAAGACTTCTGCTTCTAACTAGATTTAGAATTGTTCCAAGAACTACTTTGAGCCTTGTTTGAAAGTTGGTGGTCATCCTTAAACCACCTGTCACACGGAATCTGTCAAGGGTGCGGACACGACTGACCTTCCTAGAAGTCTAAGACATTCTAATGACAAACAAGACAAAATGGAGTGATCTTTCTCTAAATACACCTTTTACAACATGAAAACTACAAGTGTTTAGGCTTACCTTATTCCAAAACGCTGTTGTTGAAGTCCGTTCTTGACGATCCGGATGAGCTCCTCCTTCAAGTCAATTCCTGCAACCACAAACAATCAAACAATTACCAAGCACTTGCATTTCATATAATAAAACATATATTCAACATGCAGACCAAGGAACACATGAAATAACTCATTAACACAAGCTATTGAGAAAAATAAACCAGTTTGTATTAATAACGAAACAAAGAAACTCTTACAACCTGGCCTTGGTGTTGTGCAAGTTCCTCCCAGGGTCCATCAAGGGTTTTCCTCTACTTTGACAAAGCTCACCCTCTCCCAAGTAGAATCAAGTGAAGACAATCTCTCCTCACAAAGGCTCTAATGGAAGACCTAAATCCTGCAGCATTTACCCAAAGAAAATGTATAGCTCCAACCTCTCCTCCTTCTGGCTCAATGCCTTTATTTATAGTGCTGTAAAGAGGTTATTCAGGTCCACTATCAATGGGATCATCCCCCTCTATGGGTGGGATAGCTCCCTTATTGATGGGATAAGTTCCCCCTTAATAGAGATACATGAACCAACTGGAGGCGCATCCATTTCATCAAACCGACCTCTAGAATGTTCTAGAAGTAACCACAAGTAACTTTTTCAAGATAAAACTCGCGCATTTTGCCTTTTACAGAGGGACGCACCTGTCCCTTAACATACAGAGCGTCCATGGACGCGCAGCTTTTGTGAACATGGTCAGCGTCCCCGCAGGTAAGGCTAGAGAGAACCTGCGACCCCAGAGATAAACATAGTTTTTACAAGACTTTCTCTCTTCTTTGAGTTTGAGATGGATAACAGAGGCATGAGACTTGCCTAAGAGGGTAGCATGACTGTTGATTTGAGCCATACTAACTGTAAGTAGTCAAGGTGACATTTTTTAGTGTAACAGATTGCCCCCTAAAGTGCGAAGCCTGGAATAGAATAGGGTTTTGTAATTCTAGGAAGGGTGAAGCGCTTTATCATTTCAAGGATTGCCTTGTGGATGGCCTGGTTGGAACCTGCAATTTTCAACACAAAATACATGGATAAGATTATATCATCACTGAGGTAGGCATTCCCATACTCAGATTCAAAACTTTAACTAATGGACTAACTATTCTGATACAGGAATGATCTTGCAGTACATCATTTTTATAGACTTTTGTAGACACAGTATGGACGCAGCCATCTGTTTATGATTAGTCTACATAGACAATGAATACAAAACTCCTCGCAGCCTGGATGGTAGAAACTAGATCCAGGGTCTTCACTTCTACTTCCCGAATTGGTACGATTCTAGCCATGTGATTAAATGATTCGATGTCGAACATGGTAGAAACCACTTGATTACCAGTCAATGATGTAAACTGTTAACAAGCGTGAGAGAAACCACCAGTAATGTCAATGGTCCTCAAAGTACCAAGCACAACCCGTGAAATGTGAATAGATGTTTTGATGTCGAACACTTCACGGAATCCTTTGATCGAAAGTCAATGATGTAAACTGACGTCAAAGGCGAGAAACCTGCCATTGATGCATGCAGACTTCAAGGTACTGTCGATTCCTAAGTCATCTTTCTAGATAATGTGTCGATGTCGATAGAAAGCGACCCGTTGCAGGCAAGCTCGCAACACGAAATCATTGTTCAAGTTGAAGAAATGTTGCTGTAAGGACTGACTCAGGGATGGTCAAATGGATGACAAGTATTTTGCAGATGAAAGTTTTGCTTGCAGACCTCTTGAACACATAACGACACAACAGATGGCTTGGTGACGAATAACTCAAAGTTAACCCCTGGAACCCGGTTAAAGACTTTCAAAGTGATTTGGTCAACTGTGAGGTAAAAGATTTCCCAACCCAGGTGAAATGAAAAAGTGTCGTGTTCAAGAGTGGTAATAAAGTTTCGTTTGAGACAAAAGGTGACAAATAGGTTCATTCTTCTCTCTTTTCCCCCACCATTTCTGGCAAGTACCTCTTTATTTTTAACAAGCTTGAGGAGGATAACATATGCTTGATTATAAGCTCATCCTTCGGACGAGTCCAACCTAGTTTAAATTCGAACCCTAGGAAGGAGTGGTTCGTTCCTGTTTGTAATTGAACAGGTCCTTTACTGTAAAAGTTTAACGAGCCCAGTATAGGAGAAACTCGGCGTTTTTCATTTTTAGAGAGTCTGAAAAACTTAAGAAACTCCACGTTGAACTTTTTCGTATATTTGTGTCCCTCAAGCCCGAAAAAGTATAAAATAATACCTGGGGGAACCGCTTGATCTTGCGACCAAGGAGTACTTTCATAATAGTGTCGTTAACCTGAAAAGTAAAAAGCGATCAAAGACACGTCGTTTTATTTCCTTATCGAGTTTGAAACGACAAAAACCCGGCAATCTTTTCCTGATTTTGCGGTCAGAAAAGAGCTAAAAGGGGACCGTCTTTTAATTCCGTTTTAACGAGTGAAAAAGAAACACTCGGCGATCTTTTCATGTTTTAGGAGTCAGAAAAGGGCTTAAAAGATGACTCTGAAATTTTGTTTGTGAAAAATTACAATTTCCCTCGAAATCCCTTGTCCTGCACAAAAGCGACACATTACTCATACCTGTTTAAAATAGGCAAAAATACATTTGAAAACATCTTTTCATGGTAAAAAATGAACTAATTCATCCAAAAAACCTATAAAAAGACCTTTTACCATGTCATTTTTACCGTTTCACTGTTGAGGTTGAAAAAGGAGCTTTTGACAAGAAACTTCCCGTGGTTGCTGCGGAAAATCTGACCGTCGGAATCGAACGCCGCTTCACCGAGGTATTTTACACATCCCACTCTTCATTTTTATCCGTTTAGTTTTTTGTTTTTGGTCTCTGTTTCATTTTTTGGGGGGGTTTTGGGTTCAAAATGCGCCCCTCGGCGGACGCAGGTGCCCTTCGGGTGACCCGCGTCCCCCGACTTTTTCTCACACGGGAAAAAGGTCGGGGGACGCAGTCCGCCTTCAGGCGAGCTGCGTCCGGACGCCCTGTGCGACAAAGCCGGGGTGCGTCTTCCGCAAAGGGCGCATTTCAAAACCCCAACTCTCTCAAAAAACCACCAAATTTGCTCAAATTAATTTCTAATTGATTCTTTTGATGTGCAGGACCTTAAACATGTTAGACTGGAGAGAGAGAGAGCACGTAGAGGACGATGAAGCTGCGATTAACCACCAACCCTCTCTGGATGCCTTAAGAACATGTGGATTGTACAAATATTGGACCATACCGGGCATGAGGGGCCAGGTAAGATTTTTGGAATGGCTGGTTGAGCGATGGAACGTTCAAGATCAATGTTTTTACATTGGAGGGCACCAGCTCGAGATAGAGCCCTCGGATGTATACTTTCTCACTGGCTTGCCAAACAGAGGTGAGCAACTCAACCTTGCGGGGACCAGGCCGGGTGGCCAATCCCTTGATGATCTCCGCGAGGAGTGGTGCAGACCAGGGACTCGCCATAAAAAAGGCGTGGAGATAAAGCACATCGCTCTGGCGGAACTTAGAGTTATTGCATTTACGGTCACCAGGATTTGTGGCGCGGCCGCCTTGCACATTGCCTCCGGATCCCAAATGCGGATGGCAGTTGACTGTTACCAAGGCACCATCTTCAACTGGTGCGAAGCTGTGTCGGCTCATATGAAGAGCCAACTGACCAAGGCAAAGAACGGACGACTAAAGACTTTTGGATATGGGCCTCTAGTCGTGAGCTTTGCCTTGGAGAGAGTTCCTATGCTGATCCCTCAGCAACTCACTGTTGATGACTTGGGTCCTCGGGAGCCAAAGCTTGTTCGATGGGTTGCGGTGATGGCCCGGCATCCTGACGAGGGTGCTGCAGTGGTTCGATTCTCAGACAGTTACTTCGACTGGCTAGAGGGCCAGCTTTTTGTGATACAAGACTTTCCATATGCCGGAATGGATTTCAGAGGTGATCCGGACATGGTTCTTCCACAGGGAGAACAATGGGATGACAGAGGTACTTTCATTTTCACAAGTTTTCTAATTATGTATTTTTTTATTTTTCATATATATCGTCTCAAAGTAACAGTAAAATTTTTAAAAATGCAGATGTTGGACCACAGCGTCCAGCCAATCTCCGGCCTTACGACAGACGACATCCAGCTGCACCGGCACCGGCTCCACAGGACGCGGCAGCAGAAGTACTAGCTGATTTGGAGCATGATCTAGAGCGTCTCACGGCAGATATACCTGAGACTACTATGGACGATATTCCTATGAGGCTTCAGCGCTTCGTAGTCGCGGTCCCTGGACCGTTTAGGAGATTTTTGCGTAAGGTAGCCCGCGCAGTGGTGTCGTACAGAGAGCACCACCAGTGATTGACTAGTCACTTTTGTAGTCACATGTGACATTTTTGACTTTTTGTACTATCATTTTGCCGATCATAAGGTGTGTTAAACCTATGATCGAAGACGATGTATATATTTTTGAACACACTTCTATCTATATCTATATATCACTATTACCGGCTTATCTTGTTTAACATGTATGATGAAATGTCTTTTAAATTTACTTGCATGATTATTATAAATGTCTGTCCAACACTCGAGAAGCAATTGCATCTGCTAATGTATTCAAAGACCTTGGAATATGTTGATATTCAATGTAATCAAATTCACGTTCCAAGAGACGCACTCTCAAAAACAACCTTAATAACACAGGATTTCTAATGGCATAAACTCTATTAAGCTGTAATACAACAAGTTCAGAATCTAACCTCACTATCAAACGTCGAATTCCAAATGAAATAGATTCGGATAATAATTCAACCACTGCACTGTATTCTGCAATGTTATTCGTTGTTTGACCGAGGCTTACCCCATGCATAGAAACTAACTCGTCAGAGGGTGAATAGATAACCCAAGCTGCGGAAGAGATATTCCGTGTACTACGACAAGCACCATCAGCAAATCCAATGTATGTTTGGAGAGGCGTCGACATCTACAATATCAAGAGTAAAACCAAGATGAGCCAAAATAATGACGAAAAACCACACTCGCTAAGCTAAGCACACTGACTAAACTAACACACTTGCTAGCTAGAAAGGAAATCTAACCTATCTAAAAATTTCTCCATCCATCATTTTAAGCATAATACCTCTTTAGGTAAAGTCCATTTCTGGGTTTGCCCAAAGAGTCCCCATCAAAATCAACTAACTCATAAGCCCCTTTTGCTAGCTTTCGCTTTACAATGTAGGGCCCATGCCACATGGGAACGAATTTTCCAGCACCTAGCTTATCGTTCGCTTGATCATATAATAGTACTAGGTCTCCTTCCGAAAAACTTCGAGGGGTTACATTTTTATCGTACTGAGCTTTCATTCGTTTCGCGTGAGTCTCGATAGCTAAAGTAGCGTCACGTCGAGTCTCATCTAATTTAGCCAAGTATAACAACCGTTTCTCCTCTTCGGAAGTAGCTGGAAGTAATTCGACAGCCATTTGAAGTGATGGGATTTCGCACTCAATAGGTAACACAGCTTCTAAGCCATAAACTAGCTGAAAAGGGGTGAAACCTGTTGAATTTTTCACTGAAGTTCGATATGCCCATAGCGCCGAAAATAACATGTTATGCCAATTCGTTCGATGGATACCAATGATCCGTCGAATCATGACGACTAGAACTTTGTTGATTGACTCAACCAAACCGTTGGCTTGCGGATAATAAGGTGTAGAGCTATCGTGGCGCAAACCAAGCTGGCTTGTAAGCTCAGTCATCATGACATTTCGAAAATGGCTTCCATGGTCCGTAATGATTGCTTGTGGGACACCAAACCTAGTTATGATATGATTGAATACGAAAAGTGCAGCTGTCTTGCCGCTTGCGTCGAATGTAGGCATCGCCTCGGCCCACTTAGTAAAATAATCAACCGCAAGGATGATATACGCATGCCCCCCGGCCGAGTGAGGGTTACAAGTAATAAAGTCAATGCCCCATTTGGCGAATGGACCAGCGGCAATTATAGGGTGGAGAGGAGCAGGTGGAGCGCGCATCTTGCGATCAAACACTTGACAGTTGTGGCATTTTCTGACGGCAAGGATACAATCTTTAAACATAGACGGCCAGAAATAGCCAGCGCGCAACACCTTCTGAGCTGTGGCATACCCAGACATATGACCGCCACATGCTCCAGAGTGACAATCATTCAAAACTCTCTCAGCCTCATCGTGAGTTAAACAACGTCGAAAAACTAAGTCTGCCCCCAGGCGATAAAGTGTATCTCCAATAATTCTGTATTGCTGGGATTGAAACCGAATTTTTCGACGGTTTTCCTTGGAAGCTTCAGGCCGAAAGGTTTGGGTTTGGAGATAGATGATTATATCCCCATACCACGGATCTACAGTGCTAATAAGAAACAAAGATTCGTCCGCAATGGACTCCTCTGCCACAGTCTCTGTGTCAGCACTCGGGAAATCACACATCAATTCCGCAAGAACTAAAGATTTCTTAGACTTGGACTTCTCAAACTCCAAGTCGAACTCTTGCAGGATGACGATCCATTTAGAGTACTTGCCCCCTAGCAGTTGTTTTGTCAAGATATAAATCATAGGGTTGCAATCCGAAATAACAGTAGTTTTGCGGAGAAGAATGTAGTGACGAAAACGCTGGACAGCTTGAACGGCTGCCAGGGCCAATTTCTCCACATGTGAATATTTTAACTCAGTTGGATTTAAGGTTCTGCTAAGGTAATATATCACATGCTCTGCCTTGAATTCATCTTCTTGAACTAACACCATTCCAATGGTGGAATGCGAAGCTGCGAGGTATAAGAAGTAGTCCTGGTTGTAGTTGGGAGGATGCAATAACGGTGCATGGGTCAACGCGTGTTTTAATGCATCAAAAGATTGTTGAGCAATCTCGTCCCAAAAGAATTGTACGTTCTGTTTCAACAACCGTGTAAAACCTTTAGTGACCTCGGCGTAGTTAGGGATGAATCGGCGTAAAAAGTTCGCTTTCCCTTGCAAACTTTGGAGTTGGCGCAAACTCGAAGGAGGAGGCAATTGGATGATAGCCTCGACTTTCGAGGGATCGACGCGAATGCCGGTTTTGGAAACAACAAATCCCAGCAATCGACCTGTTTCTATACAGAAAACACACTTGTGGGGATTCAACCGAATTCGATAATGCCTACACCTCATAAAGATTGCTCGTAAATGGACAAGGTGATCAGCTCGTGTAAAGAATGAGCAGGCAAATCATCGAGATAGGGTTGCACAATGTGCTTGATGTCATGAAATGCATAAGACATGGCCCGTTGAAAAGTAGCACCGGCATTCTTAAGGCCAAAAGGTAATTTGCAATAAGCAAATGTCCCCCATGGACAAATGAATGCCGTTTTTGGTTGATCGGCAGGTAGAATATTGATTTGATTATAACCTGAGAAACCATCCATGAAGGAAAACATCTCACTTCCGGCACAATCATCAATAATTTGATCGATATAAGGCGTAGGATAGTTGTCTTTTGGACAAGCTCGATTGATATCCCTATAATCGATACAGATTCTTATTGTTCCTTGTTTTTTATTGACGGGAACAATATTCGATACCCAATCCGTTAACGGGATCGGATAAATGAAACCTGCTTTCAACAGCTTTTCGACTTCGGCTTTGATTGCAGCTGCTTTTCGAGGGTGAATCTGACGCAACCGTTGCCGAATGGGTTTAGCATCCGGGTAGGTTTTGATTTCATGAACAACAATGGCAGGATCGATTCCTGGCATTTCTTCGTAGGACCAGGCAAACACGTCGCGGAATTCTTGGAATAGGGCCTTGTAAGTTTGGATTTCTTCTTCAGTACATGCGGCACCTATATGAATGTTCTCCTCGATTCCGGGCTTCACTGAAATATCAATGGGAATAGTACGAGAAATATTCCCTAAATTCAGCTCTGAATCAGAATGTTTCGTTGGATCCTGAGCGTCTTTGACATATTCAGCGGTAAAGATAGATGAAAAATCATTTTCAAATGCATCATCCTTAGGTAAAAACGAAGATCTGTGATGGAGATCTTCCCATGGTAGATCATCTACACTTAGGATTTCGCGAAGTTGTTCGTCAGATGACACTTCTTCGGGAAACGTTATCCGTTCTAAGGGTGAGGTGAAAAGTGACTCTTCACTGACCACATTCATTTGGTCGGTTGAATGAAAGTCGGTAAAAGACATAAGAGCTTCATAAGCAATCTCATACGGACTCAACGGCATAACATCACCGAGTGAGTCTAGCTCAGAGTCAGAGGGAACATACCAAGGATCATCATAAATAATGTTTTCTGACGTGATCATATGAATTGTTGCGACTGAAGGGTCTGCATTGAGTGGAGGGAGAGGAAAAGTTCCCAGTAAACCGGAATCCTTAACTAAACCTACACCAATGTCCCTATAAGGGATTGTCGTTTTACCAACATGCTGGATAGTTTCTAAAGAGGTTGGGTCGGATGAAAAGTATGTCAGCTGATCAATAGTCACGATCTTACCGTTATGTGGAAACTTAATGACTCTGAAGACCGATGAAACGACCGCTGTCATAGCATATGACCAACTTCGACCCAAAAGAAGGTTGTAGTCTAGAGGGGCATCAACCACTTCCACATCCAGACTAACGGTTTTACCTTCGACCCCTATAGGCAATTCTTGTAGAATACCAAACGGACGGAACCCACGGCCATCAAAGGCCTTAAGGATGGTGGGGGATTGGTTCAACGAAGGAGAACCAAGCGATCTCCAACATTGAATCGACATAATACACGTAGAAGCTCCCTCATCAATCACAGTCCGATGAATAGGCCTGTTTTTGACTATCACTGGAATTTGGAAAGCCATTTGATGGGGGAGACGCGGTGTACTACTTTCTAGATCAAAGATCATTAGGTTCGGGTCCTGAACATCGACAGCTCCAATAGCCGACAAAAGCAATTTTCGTTGCGCTGGACATGATTGCAGCACTTCGAGTGCCGACATTGCTGAAGGTGAAACAGCTAAGTCTTCAACAATGTTGTAATTCTGGGCTGCTCTCGCATGTGGATTGAAAGCAGACCTTCGAAGTACACCCTTGGCGGGCGGCTTAATCACTAAGTCTGGGTTAGGTTTTTCGATCTGTAGTGGATCGGAACCAGGAGTTGAGGTTGATGGGTTAGAGTGAGAAGATTCTGCTTCTTTACCATCAACAGGAGCCTTACTACCATAATCTTGCGATCGAGTCGCAATCCTGACATGAGACATCATCAAAATGGGTTCTTCACTGGCATTCGAAGAAGAACCTATCATCTTATTTTCCTGCTCGGGAAATGGATTCTTTAACACAGCAGGAGTCGGAGAACCTTTAACTATTTTCACTACCTCGGCCCGATGAGGGCAGTCTCTCGTAAAATGATCTTCTTCACAAATGAGACAAGGATAACGAGGTTTGCGTTTTTCGTCATTGGTTTCCGACTTTTCGGTTTTCTCCTTTGGAGCCTTGTCTGCTTTAGCCTTCTTCTTTCCTTTCTTCTTTCCACCGTTTTTGGATTTGGCCGTAGATGACTCTACAGCGTGAATGTCGGCGGTAAGTTCAGGAGGAGAAGACTCTCCTGTCGGAGAATCAGGCAAAGTGATAATTGGAGTATTGGAGGTCTTGGAAGACTTCTTCTTACTCTTCGTAGTCACGATACCGATCATACCATCAGCGGCATGAGATCCCGAAGGAGCAGCAGCGATTTGGTTTGACTTTGGAAGATCCGGAATTTTCTCGTGTAACGTACCCGACTGAGTGTAAACTAAGTCAAGGTATTGTGCCTGAGCAATGACTTGCTCCTCAGTAACTACTCCGGCCTTAGCTACATCTTCAGTAATTCTTGGTAATAATGATTTGACAAACCATTCAGCTAAGATTTGGTCCGGGATAAAAACTTTCACTAATCTTCTTCGACGTCTCCACTCATGGATGTGATCAGAAATGTACGTGGATGTCGATTGTTTTAGCGAAGTTAATAATTCTGTACCATTATCGTATCTGACTGGTAACTGAAAATGAGTTAAGAATGAAGTAGCTAACTGGCTAAAGTTGTAAAAAGAAGCCCGTGGTAACTCAATGTACCACTTGGCTGCGAGACCAATGAGTGTACGCTGGAAAAGACGTAAGCGGATAGAATCATCTGAGATGGAATTTGATGCACACCAGAGGTGGTAAGTCATCACGTGATTAGACGGATCCTCTCCAGACTTACCTTCGAACTTGGGTATATCGCTGGGCAACTTATTTGGCATTGGCGGCCAGAACGGAAGATATTGAATTGGATCGTTCGTTAGGCGCGTCAAGTCGGGTAAATCTAAAGTCGCAATAAACGGTAACTGCCGGTTAGGATCTCTAAAACTCTGAGTCACAATACCAGCCCCAGGAGGAGGATATCCAGGATAACTAGGAACAGGAGTCGCATTTGGGATATTATATCCTCCTGGAAAACCAGGATTAACCGGACCGTACTGGGGTTGTTGAGGTGGTTGATAATTGTACCCAGGATACGGTTGATACTGGTAAACCGGTTGTTGGGCAGCTTGCCCAGGTTGATACTGTCCCTGGTACGGAGGTTGAACAAATTGAGGTTGAGTAGTAACAACCGTACTTGTACCAGGTTGGCCTGCAGGCATCTGGACTGTGGTTTGAACCGTGGGTCCAGACAACGGTACAGATGTCTGAGGAGCGGTTACAGGGACAGTAGAAACCGGAGCTGCCGATACTCCAGAAGTAAGCATGGTAGATGAAGCGGTAGTTGCTGCAGCCGTGTGAGGTGGAGTACTAGGTGCAATTGGCGGCTGAGTAACTACAGAAGTTACAGGGGTCTGAACACTTGACTGGACAGGTTGCGGTTGCTGGGGTGGACCAGGAACTGCAGGTTGTCCTGCTTGAGGTACCGACTGTATACTTGGTTGCGACATCTGTTGACCCTGTGACGGATCCCATGTTAACATTCCAGGGTATTGACTCGTAACAGGTTGAGGATACTGAGATCCATAGCCGTATTGAGGATAGGGTTGATAACTGTAAGGTGTAGTCCCATATGATTGCCCTTGAGGTGGTTGATAACCTTGACCAGGGTATTGACCCGTAGGTTGATAACCTTGAGGTAAATACGAATACTGGGGTTGACCTTGACCTTGAGGTTGGTATCCTTGAGGTTGATACCCTTGGGGTTGATACCCTTGGGGTTGCCATCCTTGAGGTTGCCATCCTTGAGGTTGATACTGATACTGAGGTTGACTTTGGGGTACATATTGAGGCTGGGGTTGATACCCTTGGGGTTGATACCCTTGAGGTTGCCCCCCAGTCACAAATGAAGTACCTTGAGGTTGCCCCCCAGGCATTAACGAAGGTTGCCCCCCAGGCGGTAATTGGCCACCTTGAGGTTGGTTAATGGGAGTTGAACCTGACATCATATAAACTTCACCTATACTCAATGGTACATTACCACTGTTTCCAACTAATAACCCATGATCAACAGGTTGAGGAGATGCTCCCGCAAAGGTACCAGAAAGTGATTGATACCCAGTAGGAACAGAAGGACCGCCATGTAAAAATGATTCAGGACTTTGTGAAAACACAGATGACTGACCAGACATATTTACAGGAGAATGAATTCCTCTAGGTGGAACCGGAGTACGAGGTGTAGAAAAACCTACTGAGTTGTCTAAAAAATTGGTTAATGCAAGGTACCAAGATTCACTTCTAGGAGGACTGTAAAAGATGGATTCACGCTCCCTTAGATCAAGGGTAATTAGATCTTCAGAATCAGAAACGCCTATTTCTTCCTCTGGAACAAGTTCTTCTATAGCAATTAATCCAACAGGAAGATTTTCGGTGATAATTCTTTCTATTCTTGGTGAATCAGGAACACTAGGAGTTGGAGTAACAGGTTCTGAAATTTCAGGTTCTTCGCCTGTTTCACTGGCAGATGAAAAACTACCAGCAAGCTCGGAAACTGTAACAGCTTCGGGATTGTAACCTGTTTCTAATCTTTGGTAATCTGGATGGACTACCAAAGAAGATTCTCCTTCTTCAGGTGAACCTACTCTACTGCCACTAGGAGGAGTTACAAGGACCTTTAAACCCTCTAAATAACTGGGGTCGTCTCGAGGAGGTGAACCCCTAAGTTCACGGGATCTTCTCAACAATTCGGCCACAGATACAACTTCAGGAGACTGGCCCGCAATGCGACGGGACCTTCTCGGTAATTCCGCCACAATTAAAGATTTTAACTACAACACACGAAATCAAAGTAAAAAATTTCAAATCAAACCACCTAAAGTCTTCTAAAGAACCAATCAAATTTGAAGCACACGCCTAAATAATCTAGAGCGTCAAACCACACACAAACAGTAGTCTTCCGGACCAAAAACGCTAGTTGGTGATTAGGCCCAACCTCGCAGGATTCAGTACAGAAATAGTGGGTGGAACAGTTACCCCGGCAACCTGCTTAATGAATAGACTGGACCAAGTTCCTCCACTTTAACCGTCTCGAAGTGAAGCGAACCCCCCAGAAAATCCAAGTGAGTATAACCGACGTCTGCTCCAGGTACAGTGGGACCTTCCCTCCACCGTCACCTTGGGTAGAATCCTAGATATTATGGCCACTAAGGTTACCAATCACAACAATTACACCTGGGGGAACAGTCTAAACTCCGACAGCACGCAAGGGCAGAGTAGCAAGCTCCAATCCCCTTACCGGCTCCTTGACAACAATCCAAGGTTTACCGATAAGTGACCCCTGGCTCCTCGACAATGGTTAATCCGAGGTTTACCGTTTGTAATACGTACTGCCTGGCGTCGTTCCCAACGAGGGAGGAATGATCCCCTCACTGGTTCGGACACGAGCTCGTGTTTCTCCTTTAAGAGGAGCTTTCCCAGAATGTAACTGAAACAATTGGATTTGTTCTACTCAAGATAGACTATCTGTTTGGTTTTGTAGTCTTGGAGAGTTAAGTACTCACCTACTCCAAGACCCTAGCCTAAGCTATGTTGGTGCTTCAGAGCCCTAGAAAAATAAAGATTACTAGATTGATTTTAATTTAAGCGTTACTTTTAAGGTTGTTTCTTAAGTCAAAAGGTGATGGAAGTGAAACTAGTGGTGTGTTGACTCGACTCGAAACCACTACAAAATGCACCTAAAATGATTTATCCACTACTTTACTTTTTCGATGAATTGCTTAACTAAAAAGTTGAGAGAATGCAATCTTTATAAAAGCAACTTCTTAATTGAAGACAATCAAAGAAACAATTCGTTTTTCTTTTCCAAGCATAAAAACATAACTTCTCTTTACATGCACGAAAAAACTCTTTTCTTCTTTTGAAAACAAAAAGCTACTTGAAACAAGACTTTTTAAGAAGATGTTTTTGTATTTTTCTTTTAATAAAGCAAGTAAATCTAATGTAACCAAAAATCAATCTTAACAACTCTTAAAATCTATGAAAATGCACTCATAAGCAAACTAAAAGCAAATTTACTCTAAGCAATCTTAACGAGGCCAAAACTAACAATGATTATTTCTAAGGTGTTTTACTTGATCACAATCAAATCAAGGACTAGCTTATTGCAGAACCAAAAACTAGTCAAAACAAAATTCTAATCTTTTTGTCCTTTTTGAAAATGGAAATCAATACTTTAAAAACAAGCAAAGCGAAATTTGACCCAAAACAACTCAAATGATAAGTTGCTCACACAAGGAGACTTTACGACAGGCTCAACTTCTAAGAAGGTTGACTAACCAGAGATATCTAAGGCTGGACAACTTTCTAAGCTCAAAGTTACTACAGAACCTATTCAAAAATCAAACCCTAGGTCTAAACTTCGTTGAAAACCACTAAAACACTCAAAGCTCACAAAACTAGTTCAGGTGAGAATTCTTGACAGGGTACTAAAGGATCTGGGCAGAAAAACTAAGGAAAAAACAAAATCTAAAAGTAATTTAAAGCAAAAATGGAATTTTCTTAACTTTTACAGGAAGACGCAGGCCACCCGTTGTCACAGGTGCGGCCCCGCACTGTGCAGTCAACAACAGCGCGTCCTAGGACGCACTGTGCAGCACACAGAGACTGCGTCCTTCTGGAAAAAGGAAGAAAAACTAAAGCCAACTAAATCTATAGCTAAGCCACCCAAATACTAATTCTCACAGTCAAAAACCAGAAAATAAAAATGATTTTCTCAAAGCAAAGTTCATATAAAGGAAAAGACTCTCTCATTAATGGATTCCCCAGTGGAGTCGCCAATTTGTCACACGGAATCTGTCAAGGGTGCGGACACGACTGACCTTCCTAGAAGTCTAAGACATTCTAATGACAAACAAGACAAAATGGAGTGATCTTTCTCTAAATACACCTTTTACAACATGAAAACTACAAGTGTTTAGGCTTACCTTATTCCAAAACGCTGTTGTTGAAGTCCGTTCTTGACGATCCGGATGAGCTCTTCCTTCAAGTCAATTCCTGCAACCACAAACAATCAAACAATTACCAAGCACTTGCATTTCATATAATAAAACATATATTCAACATGCAGACCAAGGAACACATGAAATAACTCATTAACACAAGCTATTGAGAAAAATAAACCAGTTTGTATTAATAACGAAACAAAGAAACTCTTACAACCTGGCCTTGGTGTTGTGCAAGTTCCTCCCAGGGTCCATCAAGGGTTTTCCTCTACTTTGACAAAGCTCACCCTCTCCCAAGTAGAATCAAGTGAAGACAATCTCTCCTCACAAAGGCTCTAATGGAAGACCTAAATCCTGCAGCATTTACCCAAAGAAAATGTATAGCTCCAACCTCTCCTCCTTCTGGCTCAATGCCTTTATTTATAGTGCTGTAAAGAGGTTATTCAGGTCCACTATCAATGGGATCATCCCCCTCTATGGGTGGGATAGCTCCCTTATTGATGGGATAAGTTCCCCCTTAATAGAGATACATGAACCAACTGGAGGCGCATCCATTTCATCAAACCGACCTCTAGAATGTTCTAGAAGTAACCACAAGTAACTTTTTCAAGATAAAACTCGCGCATTTTGCCTTTTACAGAGGGACGCACCTGTCCCTTAACATACAGAGCGTCCATGGACGCAGCTTTTGTGAACATGGTCAGCGTCCCCGCAGGTAAGGCTAGAGAGAACCTGCGACCCCAGAGATAAACATAGTTTTTACAAGACTTTCTCTCTCCTTTGAGTTTGAGATGGATAACAGAGGCATGAGACTTGCCTAAGAGGGTAGCATGACTGTTGATTTGAGCCATACTAACTGTAAGTAGTCAAGGTGACATTTTTTAGTGTAACACCACCACTGGTAGACAATTCAGGTTCTTCTACCTCATTTGGTTTGTGGTCTTCCTTAAAACACCATTTCAGAGAGCACATCCAGCCATTGTTTGTTGTGCACTTTTGTATTTCAACTCTCTTCCTTGACTAATATACACCCTTTCATATTAAGGGGGGAATGTTGGACACCTAATCCTTTAGGGATGCTATGGAGGCATACAAACAATCATAGAATTCCAAGAGACCTCTTGGAAGATGAAAACCAAGGGTCATACGATGTATTAATATGTGTACCATTTGAGTAATAAAGCAAATCATGCTTATCTTTGATTCTAGTATGCACATTCCAACATCTATAATAGAGAGTAAGGTGCAATCTTTCTTGGGGAAGCAATCAATTAAGACATTCTATCTTGTGCAGGGAATTAAATAATTGATACAAATGATTAATGATGGGGAAGGGACATTTAACTACGTGTCTTTAAATTATGTGGCAATTTTGTAGTGTTGAAAATTGTAGAAGAGGATCATCATAGAAGGAATTAGGGAAATATGGATAAGGATATTGGGTGTGTCGATCTCTCTCTCTTTTTTTTTTTAACTATATTATGTTCCTTTTTATAAATAAAAAAATCATTGTACTTGTATTAGGCATGCTAGTTCAAGACTAGTAGAGTTAAGAATTGATCCAAAACAAATTTGAACCAATTAATGGGTGTAAGACTCCATATTACAAGTTAACTCATCAAGTAATAAAGGTTAGAAAATTACGTAAATCATTGCAATGTAAATGTTGAATAAGATGAAAAGGAAAGGATAAGGAAAAGGGGATTGATTGAAGAATTAATAAAATATAGAGAGAAGACTAAGGAAATGGAAATGAAGGGCCATGGCTATTGACCTTTCCCTTACCCATAACTCTCCCTATTTTGCTTGTGAATTTCACTCTCAATTGGTGTTTTAGCCATGAAGAGAAATAACTAAGAGAAAGAACAACATTGTAACTAAATTTTTACCTAAATGAAGTTTATTAATTCCCATTCAAAGCCAATTTTCCCATTTGGGTTTCCAAGATAAAATTAATGAGTTCATTGTGACTGATAGTTATGTTTGATGTTATTTTTCTTCATGTTAAATCAAATTACTTCATGGGTATGTAATGGTGTGAGAGATCATCCTCTATGTGCAACTGAAAAATTCCAATAACTCCAAAATTTACATCGTCCAAGTTCCCTTCAAATTTTAGATTGACGTCTAGTAAAATTACTCTAATGCAAATATGCAAGAACTTTTTAATATATGTGTTCATAGTTTTTAGTGCATTTCCCTCACTTAGAGGATGTTCTCTCTCCTAAACTCTATTTTCTCATTACTTAGGTGATTTTATCTTTGATTGGGTTGAGGTTACATCCCTTTAGGTGTTTTATTAATTACCTGGGTGAGTTCACATTCTCCTTGGTGTCTTACCTCATGCCTAAGTGAGTTTACATCTACCTAGGTATTTTACTTCATACCTGGGTGAGTTCACATCCCCTCTGGGCATATTATTTCATTCTTCGACAATTTTAGATTCCTTAGTTGATTGGGAAAATGGATTGGCAATTTATGGATGTTGAGGGATCTCTCTCTCTCTCTCTCAAAAAAAGAGTGAAAATTTGCACCATTTTTTAGTGGTTTTTAGCACATTGTTTTCACTTTTAGCAATTTTATGGTGCATGGTTATTTATCCCATGGTTTTGTAATTCAATTTAAGGAACTACAATTGTATTATAATATTGGGAAAATGAATTGGTGATTTATGGATGTTGTGGAATCTCTCTCTCTCTCTCTAAAAAAAAAGAAGGTGAATTTTCGCCATTTTTTAGTGGATTTTAGCACATTGTTTTCACTTTTTGCAATTTTATGGTGCATGGTTATTTATCCCATGGTTTTTTAATTCTATTTAAGGAACTACAATTATATTATAATATATGGAAAATGGATTGGCGATTTATGGATGTTGTGGGATCTCTCTCTCTCTCTCTCTCACTATCTATATATATATATATATATATATATATATTAGAACACATAAAGAGGATTTGTGCACTATATAAGCCCGCATGCCATAGGCCATTCTTCTTTGTACTTTCAAACATATTTCCATTCAGAGAAAGAGAGCACATCGACCTTACCTTCCAGCTGGGTTTTTCTCCTAAAAGGGTTTCCTATATATCTATATATATATATATATATATATATATATATATATATATATATATATATATATATATAGGAAACCCTTTTAGGAGAAAAACCCAGCTGGAAGGTAAGGTCGATGTGCTCTCTTTCTCTGAATGGAAATATGTTTGAAAGTACAAAGAAGAATGGCCTATGGCATGCGGGCTTATATAGTGCACAAATCCTCTTTATGTGTTCTATCTCCTATCCCTCTTGGCTATTTTTTCTTAGTTATTGAACAAATGCACTCGAAATAATGGAAACCATTCTCTTCCTAGTGGATCGATTATAACACAATGTGATATCCTACAGGTGGTTAGGTTTGACTGCCTCAACCCTTAACGAGAGTTACACTATAGAATATTTTAGAGTCTTATTCATTATAATAACATGAATAACCCATTTTTCATGAATAATGGGAGCTGACGTGGCATCCTCTCAAATTATGGTGGTGAAAATAGAAAAGTCAAGTTTTAAGTGGTATAACTTCCACACACAAACTCTAATTGACGTGATTCTCACGGCGTTGGAAATTTCATGTTGACGGTGTTGGACCCACCAACATTTAGGGGGTCTCCACGATATGAAGTCCCAACTATACCTTACACCGTTTGGTGTAGGAGCCCCATCCAGAATATGGTCTGGTTGCTGAAGCAGTGAGTTTTAATGATGTGCCTTGGCTGCAATAAAACATAGAGTGGTGTATTTGTGACTTTGGTGAACAAGTGTGTGACTTTGCGGAGGGTCAAGTGCAATCTATGAAAGGTTCTAGCATGTGATGGGAAAATGAGTGAGCCCCTTAGAATCTTGTAATAGTACGCGGCTTAGAAGGAACACACGAGCATAAAATACATCACAAGTTAGCTTGAAAAATAGTTCACAAGTTAAACATGATGGAAATATACAACATCACACATTCAACAAGATTCATACTAATGCAAACGAAATAGTTCATAAGCGTTAGCGTAAGTGAAATAACATATATTGCAAACATAACAAGAATAGTCCTATTATATTCACAACATATGCATGAAAACATGTCGCCTTTGAGCTTTATTAAAGTGAAAGTTCCAAGAATACATATAACATTAACAAACCACTAGTCCCAATAGTGGAACGTGAAGTCTACACCTGCTCCTCCAAAAAAATATACTCTATCTATGCTACAGAGAAGACAAGGCTCTTAACAAACTCCCAAGCTCCCGATTCTAAGCTAAAAGCCTAGCCAAAAGCTTGGCTCCCAAAATCCCTTTACATGAGTTATGAGAACATATTTATAACAAAAAGGGGTGACTATTCATCTCCCTTTTGTGACTCTTGGACTTCTCTCATGACTCTTCAACTTATTTACAAAATGACTCTTCACATTCCACAATTGACACTTGGAATTCCACTTACAAATTAATTACAAAAGAATATTACAATATACTTGTACCCATATAGGACAAAATTGGGTAGAGCCAACTAGACAACCTAATAAGACAAATAAGTTAAGCTTGAGTTTTGGGAAACTCCAGCTCAACAACTTCGACTTTTAGGTTCTTGGTCACATGACGGTGCCAATCTTTGTACTGTGTGATGAATTCCCCAAACTGTGCTATGGGATCTAGCAGAAAATGGACTCTAGCTTCCATGGAATCCAGGCACACTAATTTTCGATCGGTCTGAGTTTCCTTCTTTAGCAAGAGCATCATAATATACTCTGGACAAGGCCACCAATGTACTTTGACATGTTCTGCCTATTCACTTCAAGATCTTCCTCAGTAGCAATCTGTCTAGACCGGTCTAGGTATTCTTCAACCCCCTGCCTAACCTGATTCTTGCATTTGGCTTCAATGAGTGAACCAACTGATGGGATCTTGTGCAATTTCACCATGAAATCCACATTGGTGTACAATCATGCATATGAGGCCTAGATATTGGCAATGAATGAGGTGAGTTGTTTGTTGCTTTGAATGATCATCCACACTTGCACTTTCTCCAACTCTACTTGTTGCCTTATTTTCTTCTCCAAATTGGATGGTGCCCCTTTGTAATGAATTGACCACTCATACACGGTAGTGATGATAGTATGAATAGTATTGAGATATTTGGCATTATCTTACACTTTTGTTGCATGTCATGCAAGCAGAAAAATTCATTATGCACGGTGACAAGCTCTTCATACAAGCTCCGCATGGTTTCTCCCAATGTCGATACTTCACTAACTATGGATGCCTTAAGTTCTTCCAAATAAAATTGCACAGGAGCTGCGTTTTGGACCTCTGCTTAGAGTTTTTCAACCTCTTGCCTTGTAGCCTATAATTTCTTTTCCAATTGTTTATTCTCGGCCATGATATACTCCATGTTTGACTTTGTAGCACCTGCGAAGGACAAGTTGGTTGCGGCAATAACATTCAGATTCCTTCTGGTGTTTGTCACAATCACCCTTTCTCTCATGAATATAAGAGATGTGACATCGTCCAGAAAATGTTTCTTCCTTGCTTGTACAATTTTCTTTTGAATCTCGTCATAAGTCATATTGTACATGTTCATGACCGAACCCTCATCAAGAGGAACAATTTCCTCTTCCTCGCTTGCAACTTGCTCTACTGCCAGAGGAGTGGGAGACAGAATGGTGACCTGTTGAGTGCTTGACATCAGGTCAACGTCTTGATTCGATGGGCCCGGTTCGACCTCCATGTCTTGAATCACAATTAACTCCTAAATTTCTTGAGCGAGCTCCTTGTCTTGCAACTGTTCACTCTCCTCTTCTAGTAGTCGGTTCTACTCTTGTTCCTTGGCTTGTTTTTGCATTGCTTCTTCTTATTGCATTATATTCCTTTCTTCTTCTTCTTCATCTTGTCTTCAGCTTTCTTCTTCCAATCTCCTCTGCGCTTGTTCTTCCCTCAGCTTCATATCTTCCTCCTACTTCCTTTGTTTCCTCCTCTTCTTTGCTGCTATGGCCACTTTCAAGATGGTTGGATATACTTTCATCTTGTGGCTCTCCTCTTCCACTGGAATGTGCACAAATTTATTCTTGCCCCTCTCGCACACTGGGTTGCACATTTCTACTGCTATTTCCTTTAGAGTGACTTCTATATGCGGAGTAACTTGTGATGTTCCAACAAAGTTGACTGGTTCAAGCGACTTGGAGGCATTATAACATTTTTTCCATGCTTCCTCTTCGGGTCTGCTAAAGGTTGCGCTTGGCCATTGAAAATGAATCCTTGCACAATGGTCTTTACAAACATTCCTGGGATTGTACGAATTGAAGTCAAAATGAATGAATTAAAATTTTTGTATCTCATAGCCTTCGTTGTCTGCAACTTTCAGATTCTTAATTTTGTACAATTTGATTTGCATAGGAAGAGCGGGCCAAGGTGCTTTCTTCTTCCTGTGCATAAATTTTGATAACCCTATGGAAAGATTGTAAGAAACTTCTTGCATGACTAAGTTATCGGTGGCATACCTCGGTAGAAGATGCAACACCTTCTGTCAGCCAAACACTCTGAGGAAAGTGCCATTCAGTGAGGCAAATCGATATGTTATCTTTGACACTGGTTCCATTGCCCCACATGACATGAAAGGTGGATCTTTGTCCAAGATTAACTTGTATAACAAAATGAGGAAGTGATCAAACAAACTTTCCATCACTGATTTGTGGTTTCACTATGAAAGAAGCTCGCAGTAGATGTGCACGACAAACTCTCTTGGTGTCCAGGTCCAATTCATGCCAGGAAATGAATTGTGAGCACAAATTGCATCCAGCAGGTAGGAAAACTTGTAAAACATAGATTGCTTTCCCTTGGGAGGTTTCTTGGAATTAGCTACATGGATCATCAACTGTTGGACCAACAAGTCTGAACAGTTGAATGGCTTTCCTTCATTCACAATCTGGTTCAACAAGAATGCCCACCCTTTAGGGAAGGTTTCATTACTCTGCTAACCATAAATCTTGTAACATAAAACTATTAAGTATTGATAAGCTTTCCTAAGAGACTTTGTCTTGTAGGTGTTGGTGGGTGTTTGATAGAACTTTGATAACTCTTTCACCGAGCCTTTGAAAACCTCCTTTGTGCTCAAGTAGCTAGTAGTAGCATAGAAGTAAGAATCCATGAGGGATCCCGGCTCCGGAAAATGGTACATAAGATGGGAATCCGGTGCCAGAAAATAGAAAATCCTTTGTCCGCTGGCATTGTTAAGAGTCGTAGTCTTGGAATCTGGATGCAAAATTATCTAAATGATAACGTCTACACATGGGAAAGCTAGATGCTTGCATGCAACCTTATGTAATCCTTACTTTTGGACAATTATATACACCTGTCGGTCCTCAAGATCCACTTTGAATCTTCTTGCTAAGAAAGTTTCACTTACTTTGTGCCATGTGATATTTGACTCCTTTTCTATGAATAACTGAGCATCTGCAAAAATTGGAAAGTTCATTGGAGTACTCTCAATTGCCTCCCCAGTGCTTCTTTAAGTGGTATCCTTTGAAGCACATCTCTTTGGTACCATGATGATAGTAACTAATGAAGAGAAGTGCTCAACAACTGCAATACGTATAGGAGGAAAAACAATCATGGAAAATATGAATTAGCTTCAGCAAAAATACTCACACAAAAAGATCAAGGCGACAACCACAAGATTGAAGAGAAGAATTGTACAAATCCTGAGATAAGGGACAAGGTTGGCTCCAAGAACTGTGCATTGTGCAATCTTAGTGACAAGGGGAGCAACTTGAGGCTTGAGACTATGTAATGTGCAGTCTCAGTCGCGAAGGGTGAGGATTGAGACCTAGAACTACACAAAGTGTAGTTGGGCTAGCCTGGTACTATGCATTATGCAGTCTAAGAGGCAAAGCATGAAGCTTGAGCCTTGGACTTGAACAATGCCCAAATGAGCAAGGAAACTACTGGAAAGTGAAGGGAATATCTACCCAGAAAGAGGATTCGAGAGTGGTAGATCTTAGTGACGGTGAAAGTTGGAGTTTGGATCTGACTAAGGCAATATAAACTAGTGAAGATTAAGTGTAGAAGATCAACATGCAAAGGGGAAAAAACATGCATAGGGAGTTGCCAAAATGATGACCACTAATGGGAAAAAACAAGAAAGTTGATGTGACACTTGTAAAAGGGGAACGATGAACTGAACCAACACTTGTACAAGATAACATAAGTTAAAATGCCATCAATCATGAAAAGAAACAAGCAAAAAAACACTCACATAAGCGAAAGAATAAAAAGTGATAGAAAAAGCGACAAAAGACGACAAAAGTAAAACTCACTTGGAAAAGCACTGCAAACTCGCTTCGAAGGCTCCTTGATCTCCTTGGGAAGGCTAGAGATCCAAGATCAAATGTACAATTGAGATCTATGGTCATATATTATATAGATTTAGGATGATTAGGGTTTATGATTCACATTATTAAAATGAAGGAAAATGCGACACTTGGAGAAAATCCAAAAATAACAACTTGTGTCATCCTTCGGGAAACTAATTATCCACTTCCTATTTTCTAGGGATTGAATTTTTATTTTTTATTTTTTTTCTTTTTCGCTTTTTTGGGAAACTGGTCAGTCACACTGCCAAGAATGATTTCACAATTCCCAACCACTGGGAAACTTCGTGACTCAGTGAATTGTGCAGTTTTTGAGATCAAGGGAAGCTTTGCACTATTTAAGATTAAGTTCGGGCTGTCTCCTAGAATTGTGTAGTTTTTTAGCTCAAGGCTGGCCTGCTTGTCTGGATTGTGCAATTAAGATCCTCAAGGTTGGCCTGCCTTCCAAGATTGTGCAGTTTCTGGAGGGAACACTGGAAATGCTACAAAGTCAATTCAAGAGATAACTTTCACCTGAAAGGTATCAAACCGAGATCAACTCATCACAATCACATCATGAAAATATATGTCTTGCTCATAACATGAATACTTGATGATAGTGAAATATCGGCTCTTGTGGATAGTAGGGAAGCTCTAGAATCAAAACATGGGAACAATTTTGGAGGCTGGTTGTATCTGTTACAAAACTTGGCGATACACTGGTAAAACTCTAGCTCTTTGTATGGGTCTTGACTCATGTAAACCAGGTATAACTCTTCAAGAAGTATTTTTCATTTCATTGATCACCATAACTTCTTTACTTAGCTTAAGTTAAAGATATAGTCCCTACTATCCTCTTCATCAGTGACACGCTACAAATGAAAGTCAAACTAATTTGTTTCTATTGGGGACGAGAGTATATAGGTACACAAGGGAAGCAAGATTTTTAGAGTCTTAGTTTTCATCTTTGGTGTTGCTCCACTACCAACAGGCCTAGGCAATACCTCGACGGAGTCACTTCAGGGACACAAACATTGCTCCGCTACCTACGATCCTAGACAGTACCACAATGGAGTTGCTTGGTTCACCTCCCTGTGTAGGAAGCCTTTCTCTTATTTCGCCTTTTATTACTATTTTTCATTTTTGTTTAAAAAACTGTGTTTAGGCACTTATCGATTTAGTGAGGTGGAAGAGGGATCCCGACTTATTAAGAACAAAATAATTGATGAAAACTTGACGAAACTAAGAGGGGGGTGTGAATCAGTTTATCATATTTATGGAGATTAACCGTCTTTTATTTAACTCATTAATTGAAACATTACATGAGAAACTTAACAAATAATGACCAGCAGATTGAATATGTGAACAAGAAGTAATAATCAAACCAAAACATCACATGAATGCATAATAATAACACATATTGACACCAGATATATGTGGAAACCCATAAAGGGAGAAAACCATGATTTTATTAAATTTGTGATGCAAATGCAAGATCCTACTCCTTATTACATCTGATTTTCTGTAGGCTCCAAGCTACAGTAGGCTGCTACCTCAATTTTCTACAAGTTGCAACTGCAAGGAAGCTCCAACTCCCATATGTTTTCTATAGGCTACAACCCATAGGAGGCTCCTAACTCAACAGGCTTCCAACTGATGTTTATCAAGCCACTACTTGAAAGGAGACTACCATCTCCCGATGTAAACAAGAAATAATAATGTGTTGGTTTACTTGGTCATAAATGATGCATATTTCTGTCTTCATTTATGCATCTTCTTCCTTTCAAATCTGCTTCACATTAGCTTCATATGTGCTAGGTAACTAATGCATAATAGCTCAATCATCTCTCTCTCATTCTCCCATTCTCTAACCTCTCAATGCCTTCCAAAATCACATATTTTATAAAGATAATTTGTTGGATGTTTGTGTTACACATAGGAATATGAAGTGAATAGGCTTGATTCTTTTCCTTCCACTCACTCATTTCCAAACTCTTCATATCTTGAATATTAGAACCTAATGTCAACATCAAATAACACTATTTATCATTAAAGCATCACAACAATCTTTGCAACATCTTTGCCTTTGCCTTGGAGTCTTGCCTTTGCATCACAACAATTCATCTTAACAACAAATTAGTGTCACCACAAATTCTTCATTAAACAATCCCTACAACATTATCCAAGTATCAAGCCATCAACATGCCATCAAAATGAGCATCAAGTCATCAACATTCCAACATCAATGTTCTATCAAATCATCAATGTATATGTTGCTCCTTTGTCCTCGCTCCTACATAACTTGACTTATTTTGTTGCTTGTTGCTCCTTTCCTTGCTACATCTTCGTTGCTCCTTTTCCATCACATATTTGCTTCTTTGATACCTCTTCACTGCACTTTTTCCTTCTTTTCCTTGCTACTACTCATGCATACCTTTATGCTCCTTTGCTTGTTATATCTTGTGCCTCTCCTTTGCTTTCCACTCCTTTTCCATCAATGACAATATTGCCAACAATCTCCCCCTTTGCAATTGATGGAAACACATTTGTCCTCCCCCTTTCATTCTGAGAAGTGTCTTCCTTCCTCTGATTACCTCCCCCTTTGACATCAATGGAAAGGGGGTTACAAATGTCTTGTAGTCCTTAAAAGAGTCCTCAGTGTAGCTGTCATCATTGCATTAATGCTCTATAACCTACAATGTCTTGTTATGTATAAACAATTTTAACACTATCATTGAATGAATGCCACTCCAGATGGCTTATTAGGGCTTTTTCTATTGTTGGGATGGGGTCCCTAGGGGTAGAATTGAATTAATTTAGTCATTTTTTTGTAAAGAATTTGGTAAAAGATGTAAAGTCCCCATGGAATGTGGATGTAGAGCGCGCAGATAGATAGGAGTCAAAGGGGTCTTATCCCCTTGTTTTTGGTCAGTTTTGAAGACTCACCCATGATCCGGGGGCCATGGTATTGTATTAGAAAGACTATAAATAATTGAGTCATAGAAAGTTTTAGAATAAATTTCGATAGATAAGAAGAGAGAGATGAATGAATGAATGATGTTATAAGGGTTTGATTGATAGGAAGGTTTGTTCCTGTCAGTAGCGAAGGAAAGGCTCTGCAACTGAGTGCACGGAGGCCTGGAAGAGTCCATAGCTAAGTGCATGGACCCCTGAAGCTGAGTGTGTAGGGTAGTTGAAGTCTATACTGGAAAGATTATGATTAATAAAGATTGATTTTGGGTTGGAAATACTTGCATCTATCTGTTTAATGGTTATGTTACTTTCATTGTTGTTTTTGTAATTCAATGTGTTTTCTCTACATGAATCGGGTTAATTGAACATGTTTATGCATAACAAAATGATTGAATGATATTCGTAAATATATAAATCTATTTAGGGTTAGTTTCAAATAAAGAAGATAGGTCTGCGCGACGACATATATAGATCTCAGAAGCCCTAGAAAACTGGTTGAGTTGCGTGAAAGTAGTAGACCTATCCTATCAGGACCTGATTAACACAATTGGCTGGTTCTGCAAAGAATTAAAGGTAGTTAGGGCCGAATTAGTAGTCTTAACCCTATTAGAAGGATAAATCTATGCAGAAGCAGATCTAAGGCATTGAAAGTCATCACACTAGTCTCGAGATGCGGAAACTTGGTTCTTGCATCCCCCAATAGTGCTTCGGGTGAGACTGTGACCTGCGCTACGCAGGTTGCTACTGAAAAGGCCAATAGTGTAGGTTTTTTTGGTTGGCACAACTAACTACAAACTTGGGTCAGGACCCCCTGAGCCAACAAATGGTTCTTTTGCTAGGATCAGGATCTGCTTAAGAGATGTGTGATGTCGCATCATTGGAATCCGATTAAGAAAGAGTTCGAAAAGTGGTTAGATTGGAAGATTCATGAGTTTGTGGCTCAAGAAAAAAGGAATCCACGCCTGTCGAAGGAGGATTGGTTGAATAGATATCTGTATACAGAGCTACACAAAATTTTCTTTTCCACTTTTCCATGCGAATTATATGAGTGGTTAGCTAAGTTGTCAGATGTTCAAGGGAGGTGAAATCTCGATAGTCCTATAATGTGGACACCAAAATTGGTATGATGACTAGAGGCATCTGAAAACAAGTTCGCGCAGGTTGTTGACCATTGGTTTGATCAAATTCTGGGAGGATTTGTTACTGAATTTTCAGTTGACACATCAGTTACCTATAGCGAAGCAGAGCAAAGATTCTTCAAAGGACCACGAGGTAAGAACTTGAGGTCATTAAATACTTGGATTAAAATGCTATTATGTGAAAAGAGGGTAATTCCATTACCTTAATGTTCAAAGCTATGCGAAGTGGTAGATTCTTTAGAAGTAACAGACCAGGTCTAGAGTATAGTCCATTGATTGAACCTCCTTCAAGTGGCGATGAAGGGGCGGTGATGACTACACTGTGAAGAAATATTCAGTTAATAACTCAGGGTATTCCAAGGATATCTCATCCATCCACTCCACCTCCACCTCCACCGCATACAACTTCACCTACACCTTCGCCTCCAACTCCACCATTTATCATGGCAAATGCAATGAAGATGTCGATCTTCAAAGGAATTGGAAGTGAAGATCCGGAGTAATTATGGTTTGTTGCGAATGCTATATTGACATTGCAACAAATCACTAATGATAATATAAATAAGGCGCAGTTCGTTACCGCCTTTTAGGATCATGCACTAACATGGTACATTATGTATTGCTCTGATAATCCTCAGGCATCGTTAGGAGAGACTCAGAAGGCTTTAAACAAAGAATTTAGTAAGCCTAAATCTGAGGCGCAGTCGGTAATTGAATTTAAGGAGATCCAAATGAGATTTGATGAGACACCTTGGGACTTTGACCAGAGGTTGAAGTTCCAGATTAGGCATGCTAACATGCAAATCTCAGATACTCAACTTCACAACTAGTTTATAACATCGCTTTTCCTGCACTTAAGAATACCTCTATCACAACATAAAATAGCAATGCAAGTAGAAGCCTTGGAGATCGTGATGAGGCTAGATGCATCACCTATTCAGGATACAAACCTGGTGTTACAAAAGATCCACTCGCAGTTAGAGAGCCCGCACCTAGAATTACAGAGTCTAAAGAAAGAGAAGGAGACTAATCCAGACGTCCGCGCAGAGGTCTAGTGCTTGAAGTGAAAGGGCCACGGGGACGATAAAGATCATTGCCCAACATACGTGAATTATCTTATGGGGGGACCCAGTCTCCTTGAAGCCAGAAGCCCCAACTGGACTGAGCACGGGAGCTGTATTGTGGTGCGCTATTTTTCAAGTCACAAGACCACATGTTACAGAAAACTTCGACCTACTGTAGAAGTTTGTACAGGCCCCTTAGCAGTTATTCTGCAATTTCTGTAAATCTGTGGGCCATGATGAGAACCATTGTCGAAGTTATTAGCTAATGATGGAAAGAACCCCTACTTACCATATGCAAGCAGAAACTCGGCCCCTAGATCAAGGTGCAAGAGGAGCGCGTGGGGGTTTTCAAGGCTGAGGAGGAGGAGGAGGAGGATGACCTGGGAGAGGTCATGGTCAGGTTATCTGCTACAAATGTGGAAAGTCAAGGCACTTCGGGCGCAATTTCCCGACTCCTACACACCCTTTGTGTCAATACTGTAGACATTTCGACCATGCCATAGAATTCTGTCCAATGATAATAGCTAAAACTAAAGAGAAGAAAATGCAGCCTCACAAGACTACGTAGAATTTACAAATGATGAGGGTTGAGCCCCACGAGGAGGATCAGAGCATTAATATTGTACTAAGAAGTGGTATGACGACTGACGCAGATAAAGGTAAGTAGCCCGAGGAAGACGGATGGGTCCGCAAAGCTCCTGAGAAAGAAACATCCTTTGACCTTAATCATGCTAAGAAAGAATTCATGGAAGCAAAGAAGAGCTTCACTAAATCCTCCACCTCAGGAAGCTAGGAAATGACACTAGAGGTTGATCCTTCCATACTCACTACTTTTTTGGAGACTTGCATGAAGTTACTATGCAACAGAAAGGATGTGGAAGGACTGCAAGAATTAATAAATAAATGCACCAATAAAAAATGACCCCTCATGAACAACGTGTGATAAGAAATATTGGTAAGCATAAGGCACGAAAAGGACGTGAGATGTGGCTAACAACACAGACAGGCGATTACGAAATGGACTAGGTAATTTTGGATCTGGGGTCCAATGTGAATGTTCTGTCGAAACAGACGTGGGAAAGGATGGGGAGACCTGTGCTACAATGGTCTTCGATTCATCTTCGAATGACGAATTAGCAAAAAATAATCCTCATGGGATGATTGTATGGAGTAATGGTTGATATTGAAGGTGTGAGTGAATTAGCGACTTTGAAGTTATAGAAATTGTCGATGACAGTAATCCCTACCTCGCGCTCCTGGGAATTGACTAGGCTATTGATATGAACATGGTCATTAATTTGAAGAAGAGGAAAATGGCCTTTGAAAAGAAGTCACTTAGGGTCGTAGTGCCACTCGATCCTGCGAAAGGAGCGTGTTATACGAACCTGTCTGCGATTATGTAGAAAGTGACGACGAGCTGGATCAAATATAGAAGATAACAACATAAGATCAGGATTGGATCAATCCAACGGCGGATGGATGTATCGCATGGGACAAGGAGAGTTCATGCACTTCTGACTCAGATGAGGAATTAAAGCATTGGTAGAACTGCTTTCATGAAGTATCTACATTGTGATGCAATATGATGATGAAGTCACTGCGCTGTGTTTCATCGGAGGTAAGAAAGCTACCTTATTATGATGGCCTGACTGACGTAGATCTGTTTTTAGATGAATTTGAGCGTGAAGTCCTTGAAGACCACCGTCAAGCATTGGAATTAGCTCTGTGTGTTACACCTGCCCATTGGTGGGGTACGCATAAAGAAAGTTTTGCTGGATGGAGGGATTACAGGCGAATGATGAAGTTACAATTTGCGCATGCTAATACCGGGATGACTGAGAAGTATACTGGGAAGGATGATCCACATGATCACCTAGCAAAGTGAACTAAGGTGTGGGGGACAAAATCGTAGCCAGAATGGGTACTTATATTTTGTCATATCTTGGATACAATCCCCATGAACTAGTACCTCGAGACAGAGCTCTGCCATGACACTGCGGAATGGGATGTATTGAGAGAAAGTTTCTTATGGACTTTCAGCTTCAAGGACAAGTTTGAAAGCATTGACAAAGCACTTGAAGAGATTAAAGCGGTTATCTTCAAGACATCGAAGGAACCTATGGAATGGACCCAACCTGATTGGAGCACCCATCTACGCCACACATTGGACTACTATAATGTGACTGCTGAAGAGGAGGAAGAAGACCCGAGGAATATCAATATTCCTAAAACAGAAGGGCATCGCATAATAGAAGGACCACAAGTAGAGGACCCAGACATCTCTGCACCTTTGAAAACAAGACAGGTAAACATTAGCATTGAGGAAGAACAGAAGTTCGAAAAGATTAGAGATTATTGGGACGATGCTACAATGGAAGAATTTGTTGAATTACTTCATGAGTACTAGGATCTCTTCCCCTCTAAGTTTGCAGATTTAAAGGGCATACTTGGCGATTTGGGTGTTATGTGGATCACATTAAGGCTGGATGTGAACCTATCAAACAAAGGCCTTATCGCCTTAATCCTAAGTATAAGGAGAAGGTTCATCAACAGTTGGATAAAATGTTAGATGCTAGCATTATAGAGCCTATTGAAGAGTCTGATTGGGTGAGCTTGATGGTAGTCCAAGAGAAGAAACAAAAGGGTGAAATAAGGATCTGTGTAGAGCTGCGAAAGCTGAATGATGCATGTGTTCATGATCCATTTCCCACGCCATTTATAGATGAAGTGTTAGACAATGTTGGAGGGTAGGAGGCCTATTCGTTTACTGATGGGTTTTTTGGCTATCACCAAATTAAGATTGAACCAAAGGATCGAAGCAAGACCACCTTAACGACAGAGTGGGGTTGCTTTCAGTACACTGTTATGCCTATGGGATTAAAGAAAGCGCCTACAATATTTTCTCGCACAGTCATAGTAACAGTCAAATAATTCATTCATAAGTTTCTGGAAGTATACTTCGATGACTGGACCGTGTTTGGATTGGTAAAATTCCATGTAGCAAGTTTGTGCCTTATGTTGGATACATGTCGAAGATACCTGACTGCATTGAATTTGAAAAAATGTATATTATGTGTTCCTGTTGGGATCTTTCTGGGTCATGTCGCGTGTAAGCAAGGATTGATGGTGGACCCTGCAAAGATCGTGGTGATTATGAACTTGGAGTCCCCTAGGAATGTTAAGCAGTTGTGCGCAACTTTGGGACTCATTGGATACTATAGCAAATTCATTAAAGCCTATGCTCAAATTACCGCACCTATGGATAAACTGTTAAAGAAGGATGTGACATTTTGTTGGGATGAGGAATTCCAGCGCAACTTAGATGTGTTAAAAGAAAATATGGTGACTGTGCCAATCCTGGTATTTCCCGATTGGAAGAAGGAGTTTCATGTATGTGTGGATGCTTCTTGCATTGCGCTGGGTGCAATACTAACATAGGCAGGCAAAGGCGAACTGGACCATACTATAGTCTTCGTAAGTAGGAAGTTATCAAAGGTTCAAAAAATTATTCAACGACAGAGTGTGAGGGGTTGGCTTGGTCTACGCGCTGTAGAAATTCATGCATTGTCTTTTAGGGGGAAATTTCAAGATCTATACAGATCATTCTGCCTTAAAGTACCTGGTCAAGAAGCCTGTGTTGGGGGGGAATATTTTCAGGAATATGATTTTTAAGTTATTGTGAAACCTGGTCATTGAACGCCGATCCAGACCGCTTATGAAGGATTGAAATAGGAAAAGAAGCTTGTTGGCTTGTTGGGGCTTGAACAAGGTTCGAAGTTAATTAGCCAAACAAATCCCTGTAGTACTGACCCTTTCAGCAACAATCTGCGGAGTGCAGACTAAGGTCTCACCCGAAGCTGTATGGGTGGATGTTGGAACTAAGTTTTCGCACCCTTGAGATATTTGAGGTGTTGATTTAGTCCAACTGGGAATACCTTCGCACAGGTTACTTCGTGTACTTCCTTGACCTGCAAGGCCTTCGTGCCCTGTTATATTCGCCTTCACGCAGTCCTAACTAGGGGCTATGGGGCTTTCGCACTGCTGGAGCAGCGATCTGCGCTCTCTCCCCAAGTCACGCCACAGATCTTACCTATCTTCTTATAACAATTAATTATCTTCGCGTAAAGAGATACCTTATATTATATTTACTTATTCGGCACATTTATATAAGTTCACGCAATAAATAAACAGTAGACTTGTAATTCATACCCAATATATTTCGATGCATGAAACAGGAAAAGATACACAGAAATATGGTAAAACTCCTCTTTATTAATGCTTCCAACTGTTACAGACTCAACCTACCCTGCACACTCAGCTACAGGGGTCCACGCACTCAGCTATAGGGGTCCGTGCACTTAGTTGCAGAGCCTTCTCCTACTCTACGACCCAACGACACAACTCTATACTTCGATTCACTGCTTCATGGATTCATTTCCTTCTATTCTTAGATGATGTTTTGCACTTAGAGTCTCACTCTATGGTCTGTGGACCATGGGTAGATCTCTCAAACTGACACTACATTTACAAAAGTAAGGGCAAAAAACCCTATAACTCTATTACAACTTCGCGCTCCGCACCCACAAATCGCAGAGTCTTTACAATGGAATTAGTCAAAACTTGGGCTTTAAGCCCCAAAACTTTCCTTGGGAGGATCCCACACCCAACAAGCCCCCAACACAAACATCGCGACTCACCCTCGAGTCACTCTGTCAGTGAGGAGATCTTCGCGTAGAGACCTCCCAACTCTACTTGGACGGCTGCAAGGTTGACAACACACTCAGTGACTGCCTGCTAAATCTCCTGTACTCGTAGTTCTGAGATCGCAGTGTCAGAACTGCTCCCCTATATCTATTCCTGTGTCCCCTGCATCTGTTTATAGTCTCGTACCTTCTTTGAGCTACCTGGAGTGCGAAGACTGTGTGTCTGTCGGCTAGTCAGATAATCAGGCCACCCGTGTATGGCTTCAATCGACTGCCATTCACTTTGCCTGCAAAAGGTTCTCCATTTAGCTTTACTAGCTGCACCACGCATCCTTAACAACATACGGTCCCGGCCAATGCATTCTGAACTTTCCCAGGAATTTATCAAACTTACTATCATATAGTAACACCAGATCGTTTACCTTGAAGGTGCGCAACTTAATATGTCAATCGTGCCAGGCCTTTTTGTGCTGCTTTTGTACCTACTGATGGAATCCAACCAAAAACCATTCCTCTTCGAGTTCCTCCAACTACGTGAGCCTCTCTTCCAGGGCTTTGCGGTCCGTCATACCTGTGAGCGCTACTATGCATAGACTAGGCACAATATACTCCATTGGCATTACGGCTTCCACTCCATAGACCAACTGGAAAGGTGTCTGTCCCGTTAGTTTCTTGCAGGTTGTCCTATAAGCCCATAATACTGTAGGTATGCGCAGGTCCCAATCACTTCGCTGCGCATTGCATACTTTAGTCAGCGCAATCTCTAGTATATTGTTAAGTACTTCTACTGCCCCATTGGCTTGTGGGTGATACAGTGTGCTTTTCTGATGATACACTTGAAACTCTTCTGTTAGCGCGTTGGTTGTTTCATTCAGGAAATGTGTATCACAATCGCTCATCAAGATCTTTAGACATCCAAATCGTGTCAATACGTGTTCAAACAGAAACTTCGCGACCGTGTAATCTTTTACCGACTGCGCCTCTACCCAAGGAGTTAGGTACTCTGTCGCAGTGATGATGTATCTCGCACCCGTCTTTCTCTGAGGTTTGATGGGTCCGACAAAGTCGATTTCCCACTTTTCAAAGGGCTGGAGTGTCATTTGTGGATTCAAAGGCATTCTATCCCTCTACGATTGTTTACCTATTCTTTGACATACATCACATAGCTTGCAATGTGCTTTTGAATCCTGATGAAGGATTGGCCACCACAATCCTGTGTGAAGAATGTTTTGTGCAGTTGCTCACCCTGCATAAGTCCCTCCCTCAGTGCCCCCATGTGTGTCTGCGAGGATATGAATTCATTCAAATTTAGGTACATACCTTCGCAGTATCTCATCATTGCCCATATTATATAGGTTCCTCGCAATGACAGAAAAATCTGTCGCGCGCACCACTAGTTCCTTCTTCTGCTGGACGGAGTACCCTTTTGACACAGTTCCAATTGGGAGAAAGTGGATTATATATTCAAAGTTTCCATCTGCTATGCGCACAACAAAGAGCTATGCGTCTGGTAATCCTTCCTCCAAACTAGTAGGTTCCGCTCCTGTCTAAATGCGCGATAGGTGATCCGGTCCCGCGTTCAGGCACCCAAGTTTCATGACGACCTCAAAATCATATTCTTGGAACAATAAAAACCACCTACATATGCGCCCCCCCAACACAGGCTTATTGACCAAGTATTTTAGCGTGGAATGATTTGTATACATCTTGAAGTGTCCACCTAGCAAATAGTGCCAATATTTTTGGAGCGCGTACACCATAGCCAATCCCTCGCATTTAGTTGTGGAATAGTTATTTTTTGCTTTAGACAACCCGCAGCTCACGAACGCGATAGGATAATCCAAGCCCTCTCCAACCTCCTGTGTTAGTACCACTCCCAACGCTGTACACGACACGTCAACATGGACATGAAACTCCTCGTCCCATTTCGAGAAGACCAGGATCGGCACAGAGGCCATTTTTTCTTTTAGTACATCCAGGCTTTTCTTGCAGTCATCGTTCTAGCAGAACGTGACATATTTTTTCAACAGCTTCTCCATCGGCGCGGTGATCTGGGCATAGCTTTTGATGAACTTCCTGTAGTACCCCGTATGTCCCAGGGTAGCGCGCAACTATTTGACACTTCGCAATGCTTCCAAATTCAGAATCACCGCAATTTTCGCGGGGTCTACCATCAATCCCTATTTGCAAACCACATGTCCCAACAGGTTTCCAAAGGGAACAAGGAACACACACTTCTTGAGGTTCAATGCGATTTGGTGTCTTCGAAAGGTATCTAGCATCAAACATAAGCTCGATACATGGTACGTAACCAATCCAAATATAGTCTAATCATCCAGATAAACCTTTAAGAACTTGTGGATATATTCCTTGAATGTTGCAACAACTATGCGCGAAAATATGGTCGGCATATTCTTCAATCCAGATGGCATAAAATTGTATTGAAAGCAGCCCCACTCAGTCACGAAGGTTGTCTTACTCCTATCTTCTGACGTGATTTTGATATGGTGGTACCCTGAAAATCCATCAGTGAAAGAATATGCCTCTTGCCCACCGACATTTTCCAATACTTCATCTGTGAATAGAGTTGGGAATGGATCATGCACACATGCATCATTCAATTTTCTGAGGTCCACTCATATTCTTATCTCGCTCTTCTGCTTCTTTTCCTGTACTACCATAGGGCTTACCCAATCAGATTCTTCCACTGGCTCAATGATTCCTGCTACGATCATTTTGTCTAGTTCTACACGGACCTTCTCCTTATATTTCGGATTCAAGCGGTAAGGCCTCTGCTTAACTAGATTTTCGTCAGCTTTAATGTGATGTGCATCATTCCTAAATCTCCGATGATTCCTTTTAAGTCTGTGATCTTGGTCGGGAATAAGTCCTGGTACTCGCAGAGTAACTCAGCGACCTTATCCACCGTCGTGTCATCCCAGTAGTCATCAAGCATTGCATACTTAGGTTCGACTTCCATACCAATGTTCACCTGCTTTGTCTTTACCGGCGTGGTTATGTCAGGGTCTTCAATCAGGGGTCCTTGAACCTTGCGATAGCCTTCAGTTTCTAGAATGTTAACTTTTCGTGGATCCTCGTTGTCTTCTTCAGTATTTACATTATAACACTTCAGTGCGTAGCTTAGTTGAGTAGCCCATTTAGGCTAAATCAACTCTATTGGCTCTTGGGGTATCTTAAAGATAACTAGTTTTACTGCTTGTAGCGTGTCATCAATAGTGTCCCACCAACGATCCTCAAACATGAAGGTTAATAGGAACCCTTCGTGCAAGATATCCCATTCACTCATCCCATGGTAGAGCTCCGTCTCTATATACCAGTTCATGGGTATAACATCTAGGGTATGACAGAACAGGTGCACCCACTCAGGTTGTGGCTCTTCCCCATAAACCCTTGTCCACTTGGTGAGGTGCGTGCGCGGATCATCCCGTCTGTCATACTTGTCTGTTAGACACATTTGAGGCTTCTCAAAACATATGCGCATCATTCTCCTGCATTCGCGCCAGTCCTCAAAGCTTCCTTGGTGTGTACCCCACTACCTCATGGGTGTAGCACGTAGTACCCATTTCAAAGCCTCGAAACGTTGTTGTTCCGACACCTCGTTTTCAAAACTATTCAGGAAGGCATCTATGTCGCTTAACCCATCATACGTAGGAAGATCTCTCACTTCCATTGATATGCAACACAACGATCTTGTCATCATGTTGAAGTTCAGCATGGTTACCTTGTGTAACCAGTTTTTCCATCTTTCTATCTCTTCATCAGAATCCTATGTGGAGTAGCTTTCACGGTCCCATGAGATTCGTCCATCCACGGTAGGATTTAACCAGTCTTGCTCTCATGCATTTATCTTGTATATGTAGTCTAATTCATCGTAACTTTCATAGTTTCATAGTGGCTCCGTGTAGTGCAATCCTTCTGCAAGGTCCAAAGGTATGACTACGCGCAGAGATTTTTTCTCAAAAATCATCTTGCGCTTCTTCAGATTTATCACCCCGTTCATGTCAATGGCCCAATCTATTCCCAATAGTGCGGGGTAGGGATTGCTGCCATCAACTATCTCTATCACTTAAAATTATGCTAGCGCGCTTGCTCTTTCAATATCCACGGTGATCCCCTGAAATCTCCCCATAAGTATGATCTTTTGCTGATTCACCATTTGCAGCTGAATATGAGACCATTGCAGCGTAGGCCTTCCCATGCGCTCCCATGTCTGCTTCGACAGAACGTTCGCATCTAATCCTAGGTCCAGAATCACTTGGTCCATCTGATATTCTCCAATCTGTGCGGTCAATCTCATTTCTCTTCCTGTCCTCATTGCATGATTTCCAATCTTCCGGACTACACAAGGTTCTCCTGGCGCGGTCCTAGCACATCTATTTATGAGATCATACAATCCCTTTATAGCCTTGCTATCACGCAGTAGCTTCATGCATGTTTCTAGGAATGTCATGAGCATTGATTGGTCCATTTCTAGCTCTGTTATGTCTTTGCTTCCTGAAGTGGAGGCATCAACAAAGCTCTTCCTAGCTTCCATGAAGGTTTCCTTAGCACGCTCCAAATAAAACTCTAGTTCTTTCGTCGGAGCCTTGCGAACCCAAGAACTATCTTCAGGCTGCTTGCCTTTATCATCCCCTATTGTAATTTCACTTTGGAGCACAATGTTCACGTTAGGGTCTTCCTCGCGCGGCTCATGTCTCATCATTTTCAGGTTCTAAGTCGGGGGAGGTTGGAGCGCTCCATTATCGCGCAACCTTGCTATCAGTGTGGGACAATCCTCCATCTCATGATCAAAAAATGCAAAATACAAGTATGATGGGTGCGTTAGATTCATACAATCACGGGCATAATGTCCTGGCCCCACACAATTGTAACATATCAGCTGTCCACGACCTCTTCCAGGTCCTCCACCTCGGCCTTGTCCGCACCCCTGAAATCCAGTTCGCGCCACTCTTGCGTTCTGGTCAAGGGGTGGCGTTTCGGCCTGAACTCTGTAGGTGGGAGTCCTATCCAACATCATCTCATAGCTTCTATATGTGCGCTCATCATGCCCTACTGATTTACAAAAATTACAAGAAAAATTGTTGCGAATTCTGCGTGTACTTTTGCAAGAAATGGTAGTTGTCCATAGCATGCTTTCCTCCTATTTGACAAATCACACACCACAAAGCAGGCATCGTGCTAGGTACTGCTTGTGCCTACAGTATTAATGGCATTGGTCCTCCTCCCACGAGGTAATTTTTTAACACTGGGTAGTGGTCCTTGTCATGACCCTGACCCTTACATTTAACACACCATACCTTGTCGCGCACTTCCAGGCGAGTTGTTCTGTCCTGTTTCAGACTCTGCATCTCAAGGCACAAGGTTTTCAACTGCACATGGATCTACTGAAATCCAAGGTTAGGATCCTGTATCGGGGTCTCATGTGGCCTCATCGCGATCTCCAAGGCCTCTGCCTGAGTTGTTAACCTTTGTTGTGACAACGCATTCCTTAAATGTGGTGTTAGCAATGCAATAAACCATTCATGATGTTGTCCATCCGTCAAAGTCATATTAGCTTCGTGAATCGTGAACTTCAGTCTCTGATGTAATTCCCAGGGGATCTCGCCTGGTAGCATTGTGATCTCTTTGAACCCAATGATCAACTGTGTCTCTGACTTTGGCCTGCTAAATTCTCTGTTCAGCGCAATTCGGATATTTGCGATCCTCGCATTCGGATTGTCATTAGAATGCTTAATATACTGGGTCAGCACGCGATCCTGTAGAGCGCTGACCAAAGTCGCTTTCTTTATATTGTCATCTATAACTCCTTGCAATTCCCATACAACTTTTATCACAAACCAAAACTGGTATGGATCTTGGTTTCCTACTCCTTTGAACACCGACAACTTTATCGCGCTTGCCATATTGACTCGCGGTGGTGGCGGAGGTGGTACGGGCGAAGATGGGGGTGAAGGCAGTGAAACTGGTGGTGGCATGGGTGGGGTGGTATGCGCGGGATCCTCTGCCTTATTAAATTGATCGCATTCCTTGGTGAGACCTTCGTGAGCTCTTCCTCGTCCCGTCGTGGAGGTGAAATCAAGGGGCTAGTTTCTAGTTCTGCACTACCTTTGTTTATGTAAATTCTCCCACTTCACGTAGCCCCGAACACCAATGTATTTACATAATCCACTTTTCACATAGTAGCATTTTAATCCAAGTGTTTAGAGACTTAACATACTTACCTCGCGGTCCTTTGAGGAAGCGTCGCTCTGCCTAGATATAACTGACTAAGGTATCTACCGTGAACTCAGTAATGAATCCTCCTATAATTTGATCAAGCCAATAATCAACAGCACATGCGATCTTATCCTCCGATGCTTCTAATATGCACACCAACTCTGGGGTCCACACCATAGGACTGTCGAGCTTGCACCTTCCTTGGCTATCTACTAACTTCATGATCCACTCGTACAACTCAGTAGGGAAATATGCAAAGAAAATTTTGTGGATCTCTGTGTACAGGTAGTAGTCTAACCTCTCTTCTTTTAATAGTCGTGGATTTCTGTTCTCCTGTGCCGCGAACTCGTGAATTCTCCTGTCCAACCAACCTTCAATTTTGTTCTTAGTTGGATTCTAATGATACAACATCAGACATCTCTACGCAGATTCTGGTCTCAGCGATGGAACCATTTGTTAGCTTGTTGGGGCCTGACCCAGGTTCAGAGTTAATTAGCCAAACAAATCCTTGTACTACTGGCCCTTTCAAAAACAGTCCTTAGAGCGCAGACTGAGGTCTCACCTGAAGTAGTATGGGGGGATGCTGGAACCAGGTTTCCGCACCCTTGAGATGTCTAAGGGGATGATTTAGTCCAATTGGGAATACCTTCACGTAGGTTACTTCGTGTAATTGCCTGACCTACGGGGCCTTCGTGTCCTATTATATTCACCTTCGCGTAGTCCTAACCAGGGGCTGTGGGGCTTTCACGCTGCTGGAGCAGCGATCTACGCTATCTCCCCAAGTCACGCCACAGATCTTACCTATCTTCTTATAACAATTAGTTATCTTCGTGTAAATAGATACCTTATATTATAATTACTTATTCAACACATTTATATAAGTTGGCGTAGTAAATAAACAATAAACTTGAAATTCATACCCAATATACTTCGATGCATGAAACAGGAAAAGATACACAGAAATATGGTAAAACTTCTCTTTATTAATGCTTCCAATGGTTACAGACTCAACCTACCCTACGCACTCAGTTGTAGGGGTCTGCGCACTCAACTGCGGATTACTAGGCCTCTGCGCACTCAACTGTAGAGCCTTCTTCTACTCTACGAACCAACGACACAACTCTATACTTCGACTCACTGCTTCATGGATTTATTTCCTTCTATTCTTAGATGATGTTTTTCACTTAGAGCCTGCTCTATTTATACAATCCCATGGTCCGTGGACCATGGGTAGATCTCTCAAACTGACACTACATTTACAAAAGTAAGGGTAGACAACCCTATGACTCTATTACAACTTCGTGCTCTGCGCCCACAAATCATAGAGTATTTACAATGGAATTAGTCAAAACTTGGGCTTTAAGCCCCAAAACTTGCCTTGGGGGGATCCCACGCCCAACAAACCTAGTAATTTGGAGGAAGGGATGCCGCACGTGCAAATTTTTATGGTACATGTAGCAGATGACCATTTTGTTGACATTATTTAATTCTTAACTACAAGGATGGTGCTTGAAGGCTATACAACTCAATAGAAGAGAGAACTAGTAGTTCGCACACAAATTTTTTGGTCATTGAGGGACATTTGTACAAAATGGGGGTAGACAAAATATTGCAGAGATATGTGCCAGAATTCGGGCATGATAGTATTCTCACTGAAGCGGGAGATGTGGGAGGCCATTATGTAGGATAAGCAATTGCGTAGAAGATTTTTCATGTAGGATTATGGTGGCCAACGTTGCACAAGGATTACAAAGCATACTGTAAGGCTTACGATACATGTCAATGAACTGGAAGACTGTCATAGAGTGATGAACTACCGCTACATCCTCAGGTATATTTGTAGGCATTTGAGAAGTGGACAGTCGATTTCATTGGGCCAATTTAGCCACCTGGAAAGTAAACAGGTGTATGCTACATTATCACTTCCACGGAATATTTAACCAGATGGGTGAAAGCACAGGCGGTGAAGGATTGTACAGTGGACATTGCAGAAAAGTTCTTATTTGAATATGTCTTAACATGGTTTGGATGCCCGAAAGTATTAATGAGTGATAGGCGAACACACTTTCTAAATGAAGCAATTGGCGCGATGACAAACAAATTTCAGGTCTACCATCAGAAGAGCACACCATGTCACCCGCAAGCAAATGGGACAGTTGAAGCTTTTAACAAAATTTTGGAGAATGCATTGAAAAAGGTATGTAACGCATAATGAAATTACTAGGATGTGCACGTACCTGCAGTACTATGGCCTATAAAACAACTTGTAAGAAGCTAACAAGGAAAACACCATTTAGATTGGTCTATTGCATCGAAGCGGTGATGCCTATGGAATAAATTGTACCTAGTCTATGCATAACAGCTTTGAAAGATATGGTGGATCGCGAGGCCTTGGAGGAATGGCTCATGTAGCTAATGGAGTTAGAGGAGGACTGATTTTTGGCAGGATTCCACCAACAAGTGCAGAAGGAACGTGAAAAAGCATGTCATGATTTCCATATCAAGCTTCACACTTTCAAGCTAAATGATCTTGTGTTATTATACGATAGCAATTTCACCAAATTTTTGGGTAAATTCCAAATTCATTGGTTAGGACCGTATGATTGTCAAGGATATTATAGAGGGTGGTGCAGCTCAACTTGCGAAGCTGAATGGTGAACCTTTTCTTGGAAAAGAAAATGGGAGCCAGATGAAGCTATATACGGGGGATACTGCCCTTGTGCAATGACTATATGAATGTAGGACAATATCACTGCTCCAAGAAGTTGCAAGGGAGTGCAGGACTATAAACTACACTACCCGATGAGGAGGACATGGTAGCAAATAGGCTGCGCAAATATTGGCCAGGGTGCACCAGATGAAGTTGTGCTCAGGACGCTGCACCATGGAGGAGGGTGTCGTGCAACCCAACCCAAAAATAGCCATTGGAGTCATTGTAGTTGATTGGACTGAGAAAATCTTGTTAGGAGGAGTGGGTAGGCAGCAATTAAGGCGAAAATATTTGAAAATCTACCGCCAAAGGTGCATTTATGACAAAATTATGGAGGGAATGGTCAGATTTGAATCCAAAAATCGCTATAAGTATGTCCTGTTGGTTTGCAAAGAAACAATTTGTTTTCTATGAATTTTTTGCATGCACCGAGAAGATTGGGAGGTTTTATTCAAGCACCCAGGGCTCACTCATTATTCTGATACATTGCGTTGAGTTTCTTTGGAGAGGATAGCTGAGCCTATGAGTTTTGAGGTCATGGTGTCTAAGGCCCCAACTTCGGAAGCTATAGGCATAGAAGATACACCAGCAATACCTACAGTGCCACGGTTTCCTAGGCCAAAGTAGTATGATTCTAAGCCAAAGAAAAATAAGCCAATCGTAGAACCAGTGCACCACTTGCCCAGAAAGCATCTGCAGGAGGTGCAGTAGAAGGGAAAAATGGACAAGAAAAAGAAGCCTTTTGTTCCCTTAGATCTAGATGAAGAGGAACTCTACTATGGGATTAAGGATTTGGATGCTGAACCAATTAATATGCTTCTAGAATATGTGTCTCCATGAAGAGGACAGAAGAAGGTGACCAAAGACCCCGATTCCAACAAATTTTCAATTGCTACATCACCACTCCCAGTTGATGTTCCATTTGAGGGTACACTCTTAGCACACATACCAATGTCAAATATGGAAGACTAGGACCTCGCTGATCAAGTGAAATTCCCACATTTAGCGAAAAATCAGTATATGTCCCACATATACTATGAAGATACATGGGTCATGAATTTGGAACCGATGAAATGGGTCAGAGGAGTTCAACTGGAGGGACTATTACACATGCTATTCATACCCCATTTTCACCTCTCCAACATCAATACGACATGTGTACGACATTTGCGGACATTAGTGCATGATGGGTGTTTATGGCTAGGTGAGCCTATCTGCATCACAGATATGTTAATCCATCGAATTACTAAGCTACCCTATAAAGGAGCGGACCCTGCAAAGGAGTTTGTGGGAAAAACCAAGGCAACACAACTTGCATAACGCATGAAGACCGAGTTTGGGCTTGTAATGGGAAAGTGAGGATATTTTATCTTCTCCATAACAAACTAGGAAGTATAGTTTGCAGCTCAGATCCTAGAAGTAAAGATAATGAAAAAGTGTCGTGGAGAGGAAGTGCCCGCGCTGATCATTTCATTAGTTGTGTAGTGTGCAAATGGGGTCTAGTATAACTGGGCCTAGTATCTCTATAGAGAACCTTTTGCAAACTGTTGCGAGGCACAAGAAGAGAGCAAGCCATTCTACTATTCTTGGCTCTCATTGCTAATCGTCTTGGTGGCATGGAGGGTCCCGGAGGACAGTCAGTTCCCTCCACTAAATGAGACCCTCCCAGAGGTAGCGAAGTTCACTTCACTGTGGCAAACAAAAGATGCGTAACGGAGTACAAAATCCAAGGTTTTTTGGGTATTCATGGAGATGGACATCCGAATGGATGTAAAACAGAGGTCAATGTTATCTCCCACCTTGTTCGAGCAGCTGAGAGCCTTCACATAATTTAAGGAAGACTTTCATAATGTCTGGATTAGCGCGAGGAGAGACCCTCAAGGGGTATGGAACAAACTGCCTCACTTAGTGGCTGGCACAGATGTATAGGAGGTTGTGGGTGGATAGCCAACAGAGTGATGCAAGGCTACCTAGTTGGATGTTAGGACAAGCAAAGCAGACAAAAGCTCCTCCATGCAGATCTCTGCTACAAAAAAGAAGAAAGAAAAAGAACAGGTAGTCGTGCAGGAGAAGGCTGTGTAGCAGAAGAAAAAAATAATCTGCTGCTAAGGCAGTTGCGGAGGAGGAGCAGGTTATGAAGGAGTGCGATGCTAAAGAGTAGTCTGAGAAGGAAAAACAAGATACCGAAGCAAGCAAAAATCAGCTTCGCAGCACACCGATGAGCAGGATCTATCTACGTAGGGAGGCGATGGAAGTGAGGAGGTGTCCAACCCCTTTAAATTCTAGAAGTGCACAAAAGAGACAGCAAAAAACCCCTGAAAGAAGAAAAAATCAGATAAACAATCACAAGTGGACCCCCTTGTGCTAAAAGAGGGAAATTTAGATGACATCAGCGACAAGATTCATGATACCACATTTGAGCTATGGTTGCATTTTGAGAAGCAGTAATGTTGACACTAGGGAGTGTCCAGAAGGATCTGCGTGAGTTGTAGATCTAGGTCAGTAGGATCCAGGCGAGCGTTTGAGCAAGTGAGCACAATGCAAGCGAGCCTGTCTCAAGCGAGTGTGAGTGTTCCAAAAGTGGAATGAACAATGGACCTAAGGATCATTCCTTTACCAGAAGGACCCTTGTGAGTAGATAACCAAGTAGACCACAACACACTAGAAAAGATCAATGATATTGGGATCAATGTGGCTGCGTTGCCGCTCAAGGACCTCCATGGATTGCATCAGGGGGTCTCAGATGAGTTGCAGATCAAGGAGCAGCGCACCCTTGGGGTCCTCAGTGAATGTAAAGTCAATAATTCACAGATGTACAAGGACAAGACATAGGTGCTAAAGGAGAAAGAGGAAATGCAAGCGTGAAGCACAAACCTAGAGCCAGTCATTGAGCAAGCCTATTAAATAGTTCTAGAATTGCATATCCCATATGATGCATAGGCCGAGATGAAATTCAGGAAGTTATCTACTGCGGTGCATGACACAAAAGATGAGGTTGGGTGAGTCACTTTTGAGTTCTAGATGAAGATATCCGAACTCTAGCTCAATTTTCAACCAACAACACCGCCAGAAGTTCGGGAACAAAGAGGTGCAACTATAAAATAATCAATGGGTCAACTTGATGTCGTAGTTCATGGTTGTGACCAAATATTCAATCAGGAAATGGGCCTATGGGATACATTGTAGGAGGACGCTGTTATCACCTGGATTGAACCTCAGGTTGAAGGAAGGCAATGCCAGGGTAACCACAAACCACATTTAGCCAAGTAGCTAGCCCTACTAGGCCGGGAGAGGGCTCTCTCCATAAGGATCTCAACCAAGATGACTAGATTAGGAAAAGTATTTTAGGCTAGGTATAGTAGCACGAAGTTTTGATTGGATTTTGAAGGGGTTTTTCCAGATTAGGACTAGGGAATTAGGTCAGAATTGCAGGGTGTTCAATGGGGCAAGGTAGGCATAAGGTTTAGCACTCTAGGGCATGATGGGGTGAGAAGATTAAGACTGGTGAGAAGCTAAGAAGAGCATGTGAAAACCATGGATCCTTCCTAGACTGTATAAAACATGAAATGGTGAATGTTTTCCCAAAGCAGAGCACTGATATAATGAATTCTGCCTATCAACTTGAAAGCATTCACTTAGAAAGAAATGAAATGATTAACGGAGTATAAAAAACACATTAACATATGATCACAAAAGAAGAAACTGTACTAAAACTCTATAACACATGGATCCCATAAAAATAGCTGCAATTCTTATTAATTTCCTACTAAACTGCTACAAAATGATGTACAATCAAGGTCTGAGCATCCAGCTGAGTCTAACCCTTTACAATGAGAAAGAAGAAGAAGACATAGGCATTGTTTCAACCTCCTTCCATCCTCAGGGGTCGAATCCCTAAGATGAGGAGATAATCTAACCAACACTGAACAAGAAATGGGAATGTAGGCATCTTAACAACTTGCCACTAAAAGTGAAAAACTGATTCATTTGAGCTCAAATTGACTTCTAATGTAGTGAATCTACCCTCTACTACTAGTTATTCATCATATTTACATGACAAGTCATCATTTACAATGATAAAGCATCCTACATGAGAGAGAATCCATGAACACAATCAAAAAATGGAAAAATAGGCATCTTGTGCAAAAACTGCCCTACGCGCAGCACCACTGGCCCAACGCGCAATGCCAATTTCAGGTCCCTTTTGGAGGCCTTCCTAGCATCCAAAGTGAGCTCATGATAGCTCATTGGAAAGGTCTTCAAGTGTACTTTCCAAAACACTTAGAATTTCAACATTGGAAGCTCATTTGTCCCCTCAAAACGTGATTCTCCCAAGACTGCTTCTGTGTGTCAAAAAAGTGGCAAAAAGGTCATTTTTAGGGTGTTTTTTGACCTTTTGGCGGACCAGTTCTGCCCCCAAAACTTAGAAAATCCATAGGGTGCATGTCCTCATCACTCTAAATCCAAAAATGCAAACCATTTGTGCATTGGATACCGGCGCTGCGCGTTTAGGCAGATTTTCTGTGTCTAAACTTTCAAAATTTGCAAATGACAAAAATTCTTCCAAACTTGCCCAAAATTGGTGAGAAGCACCATCATCAAGTATAATTATGAGCCAAGGAATCTTCAACAAGCAACGTAAGCCTATCCTCCTACTTTTTTCCTTTTATAGCTCGCCTTGGCCTAGCTTTCATCTTCTTGACCCTCATATTGCAAATTTTGTTTCAGGTCCTGTAATGGTAGGCCATGTGCCTGATCATCTGATTGTCTCTATTAGCCTTTTGTAACAACTTCTCAAGGTGAAAATTGACTCTCTCAAGCCAAATATCTCTATCATCTTCAATTTGCTTCTCAATAGGAGTCAAAGTGACCTGTGCCTCTTTGTCACTTTGTCGTTTCACCTACAGTAGTTCCACCTCCATGAGGACTTGTTTGTCACTCAACTACTTGTTTTCTTGTTCCAAATATGTGATGACATACTTGGCCCTCTCCAAATTTTCCATCAGTGCTTGGACTTGAGCCTCTTCCTGTATGATGATGTCCTTTATTATTTCTTTGTCCTAAGCCTCTAAGTCAATTATTTCCACACCTTGATGAGTATGACCCTGCTCCGGCTCATCATGCTCTGTCAGATCAAAGTCCCTCTCTTTCTCCTCATCATCAAAACTCTCCTCTGGCATCTTTTCCTTCCCTTTTTGCAGCAGCTGCACCTGTACCTGCTATGTTGATGAAGAAGGCAAAGCCCCTTCCACATCCTGTGGAGCAAGCATTTGCTTATGGGGCTAATGAAGAAGGCAAGGTCCCTTCCACATTCCGTGGAGCAAATACTTGCCTATCAACTGCAAAAAATCTCCTTGTGCCCCTCTGATATGTCATGTAAGTCCCGGGGACCTCAGTAGTTCTAGTCTCTTTGGCCTCCTCATATGTTTTCACCTGAGCACTGCTAGAAGGCTCCCCTACTTCTTGAGACACTGGTGGAGGAATTTGAGGATCCTTGAAGATGTCATGAGCAACAAATTTCTCCCAAGAGATGTTGAGGAGGTTAAGATGATGAAGCACAATCATCTTGATCAGGGAATAATGAGCCATCTTCTCAATATTCCTAAACAAGAAATAAGGGAGGTTTAACATCCTCACCCTGGTAAAATGCATGAGGAGCCTGATGTGATAGGTGTACAGCCTGAAAAATTTGCCCTCATAAGTGAAATATTTCATGATGATTTTCATTATGGGGACATACTTGTCTTCAAGAAATCTGAAAGGAAAAAGTCTTTTCATCCAGGTCCTGGGCCTTGTACCACTTCTCCCCTACATTTGGAATCCTGGTTGCATCTGTAATGATGGAGGGTGAGACTGTGAACGTTACCCCAACAAGAGTCACCTTGTTGTCCTGGAGATGGGCTACAAAAAGTCTGGTGAGCTCAGGGTGATGTTGAACTCTTTCTACCTGCTTACATAACTCATAGCAGCTAAGATATCTGAAACAAGTGATAGCCAACTTAGAGGCATGCAATTCTCTGATGTTTGATGGCTCTACTCTGATAATTTTGCCTCCCTTGTGTGGTTTTCTTTGATTCCTAGCTCTATCAGCTAAGGTGTCACTGCCCATGTTTTCCTCCTCCTCATAGTCTCGGTCCTCTCTGTCCATGTTTGCAAGGCTTGAGGTTGTATGAAGGGAATGAGTGAGAGTGATTTAGGAATGAGGGGATGGGAGATGACCTTATGGGCTAGAAAATGAATGAGGGAGTAAGAATCATAAAAATGGGAGGGAGGGCTTGGTTTGTTTGAGATTTTTCTTTTTGGGAAGAGGGATAAAGGGATGTGGATGTTATGGAATAGGGATAAAGGGATAAAGGGATAGGGAAAGAGTTTAGAGTTGTAGTGATAGGTGATAGGAGGAACAATGGGGGTTTAGGGTTTAGGCATAACCAAGGGATAATTTTAGGGTTTCACACTTGCCATGGGGAATGATGTTTAAAAGTTTGAAATGCAAAACAAAACTGTAGTATGGGAGGTCAACTTACTTGCATTGAAGGGAAGAGGGGGCAATCTTGAAGTTTCTTGAAGTTTTGAGGCCTTTTTGGCCCTTCTGCTCAACGAGCAACGCCACCACATAGAGGCGCATTACCGCCACACAGAGGCGCATCGCCACCGCACAGAGGTGCATCACCACCTCTAGAAGCGCAGCGTAATGTAAAATTACATTGTGAAAATCTGTAGACGCGCAGCGCCGGGCCTAGACGCGCAGTGCTAGTATCTCAACGTGCAACACCGAACCTCCTACCTGAAATGCGCAGCGCCAATCTACCTACGCGCAACGCCACTCCACCATGCTCCAAACACGCAGTGCCACTTTATAGCAGCGCAACGCCACTCCTCCTTTGCCAGAAACTCACTCAACCTTTCCTCTTCTTCTCACTTTTTGACTCCTTGCTTACCAAATGAGAATGATGAACTTGAAAATGAAATGTGAGGCCTTAAATAGGAGTAAATTTTGATTTTTTACTTGAAAAACCCACTTTCTAATGTTTCTTGACCTTCTTCAAAACTCTGTTTTTAATGCATTTTCTTGTTTGTTTCTTTTCAGGTGGATAATGCTCAACTTGAACTGATTTTTGTAGTGTTTCTTTGCCTTGTAGCAAGGAGAGATGCTTTGGTGCAACTCGGATCATTTATTACATAAAGTGACTTAAAATTATATAAGAAATACAAATTAACTCAAAATGCTCTGTTTTCACCTCAAAAACATGTTTTTGAGGTGAAAATTACATTAGTTTAAAAGATAATGATATAGTGACTATGACCTAAAATCCATCATGCTTGAATCATTTATCATCCTCATACCCTTGCTGCCCTTTATTTACACTTTTAAATCATGCTCTTGACCTTGGAAATGAAACCCTAAGACCTAATGAAAATATGCCCTATGACCTAATGAAATCATGATTGCAAATTGACCATGAAGCCATAACTAAAGACAACCTGAAGAAGGGTAAGCAAGTATACTCTATGAGGGAGAAATTAGATTTTCTGAAGAGATGACAACCATCAGTGGATCAGTTTGACATGACCTAATGAAATGATGTAAAAATTTCAGTATGGGACCCCTAAAATGAAAATGTAAAGAGAAAATTTGATCCCTGATGGAAGTATGCATATACTGACACTAACGTTGGCCTTATTTTGGATGGAATCTCCTTGGAGGTGTCAAGAACACTGTAGACCAAGTGCCTCATCCATTGAGCAATATGGTCAAACAAACAAAAAAGTGAAAAATGACTCAATACAATCTAAAAACTGACTCACAACTGACTCTAAACTTGAGTATAGACCAAATCAACCAAACTTGACACAAATCATTCAAACTTTATAGCCTTCACTTCGGGCCCTAAGCTCAGATGATAGTGTACTTGAAACCTTGCAAGGAAAAGCAAACTGGTATATACAATGAAGGTGAAGCAACTTCAGGGAACAACCTAAAAAGTAGTAGTGCTTCAGGAGCCTACCATTCAGTGGCCCTCCTGAACATTCCTGACCATCCATTTCCTTTAACAAAAATACATTCTATCCTTGATAGGCTGATATTTTATACGATCCTTTCCATAAATTTTCAAACTTGCCATGCTTTCCCTTTTCCTCATTCCGTGCATCCCACCGCAACACTACATCTTCCAGCTGAATCTTTTCTGCTTTGGTTTTGCTGTCATAAATTTTCTTTATCTTCTCTTGCAACCGGAAATGTTTTGATAAACCTCTTCCCTTGTTTGCTGAAGGTGGATCATTTGATTAATTATGCACTGAATATCATCCTCTTCGCTGCAAGCTTCCTGTAACAATCTCATGATTGGGGCTGCAAGTGATGTAGAAAATACTGTATCAGTACCATAAACCAACTCAAAAGGTGACATACCTGTTGATTTCTTGTTTCTCACTATGTCTGCCCACAAGGCATTAACAAGCTTTCGATGCCAATTCTTCTTATTTGCCTCCAACATTTTCTTGATAATGTTCACCAAGGATTTATTTGATGACTCAGCCAATCCATTGCCATGCGGGTAGTATGTCGTGGAATGACCCAATGTAATGTTGTACTTGTTGCAAAACTCCACCATATTTTGGGACTTAAATGATGTTGCATTATCTATTATAATCTTGTGAGGGCAACCAAAACGAGACAAGATATTAGATTCTAAAAGTTGAATAATTACCATGTTCGTGGCTTGCCTTGTCGAAATGGCCTCAATCCACTTGGCGAAGAAATCGGTAGCTGTAAAAATCCATCTACATTGTGCTGATTATGTGGGATGGATTTCTCCTACGAAATCAAGTCCCCACTGCTGGAAAGGTGCATTTACTTCAACTGGCTTCAAAGGAAGAGGAAGAAACCTCCTTTTTTCCTTGAAAAACTTGGCATTCATGGCAGCCCATAACTGTCTTATATAAATTTGAAAACAAAGTTGGACAATAAGATCCTGCTCTCAACAATTTGTTAGTTGTTGTTTTCCAAAACAAATGACTGCCACAATCACCTCTATGAAAATCATACATGCTGAGCTTCATCTTCAACCAAACAATTAAGAATAATTCCTCCCGGACCTTTCCAATAGAGAGCAATATTTAAAATGTATATTTTTGCAGACGTTAGTTTTAGTGACATACCTTTACTTCTTGACATTCCAGGAGGTGGCAAAAGATGCTGAAGAACATAAACTATATCAGAATACCAAGGTGATTTGAGAAACATTTCTGATACTTGAATGAGAGAGCCACCATCTTCATCCTCTGACATTGCTACAATGAGATTTATGTCTAGAGCATGCAAATTTGATTCAGCCATCAGTTTTTCCAAGCCTTGTCCTTTGATCAGTTTGGTAGGTTTAATCTCAAGATCATACTCCAACATTTCTTCTATCCACTTACCTCTTCTCCTCTCCGAATCAGTTTGCATGAGAACATCCTTGAATGTTGCATTAGGAACATATGCTATAGTATGTGAATGCAAATTTTATACTCCAAAATCCTTCAATTCTTTTATAAGAGCCAGTACTTGTTTTTCAATGATATTGTAATGCAAGGTAGCATCTCGAATAGTCCTACTGAAAAAGGCAATGGGTTGCTCCACTTGATCCCTCTTTTGCATTAATATCGCATCCATAGTTTGCTCAGATGCAAATGAAAATATAATAAAATCGTGAGTATAATCAAGACTAATCAATACTGGGGCTGTGGTCAAAGCAAACTTTACCAAATTGAATGATTTCATGGCATCCTTAGTCCATTTCATAGTGCTGTCCTTTTTCAACATATTAGTTATTTCACGTAAATGCTTAGCCAAATTTGGTATAAATCTGCGTAATAAATTCATCTTACCATTGAAAGCTTGAACCTCCTTTTTGTTGCGTGGAAAGTATATATGATGGATTGCCTCCACCCTTGAAGGATCGATGTGAATACCTTCTTTAGAAATTATATGACTAAGGAGCTTACCCTCGTCCATGGCAAAAAGAATCTTTTTCAGGTTTAGAGAAATCGCAAACTTCCTACATTTCTGAAAGACAATCCTTAAGTGGTGCAAATGCTCATCATCAGAACCAGAAAATACCGTCAAGTCATCTAAATAAACTACCAAGAAAACATCCTTCTCATTAGCAAAATCTATGTCCATCGCCCGCTGAAAAGTGGCTCCGACATTCTTCAATCCAAATGGCATTTTGGCATACTGAAAAGTTCCCCATGGTGTTGTGAAGGTAGTTTTATCTTGGTATTTTTCATGCACCAAGATCTGATTATAGCTTGAATAAACATCTAGTAGTGACATCCGTGATGCTCCAACTACTCTTTGCAAAATATGGTCCATCTTAGGAAGAGGGTAATTATCCTTTAAGGACACTTTGTTGAGGTTCCGGAAATCTATGCACAACCTTATTTCTCTGGTCTTCTTTCGTACTGGGACCAAATTTGAAATCCAATCAGAAAATCTAATTGGAACAATGATTCCAGCTTTAAACAATCTATTTACCTCTTTCTCGATGGATGGCAGTAGCTTTGGATTGATTCTTCTCAACTTCTATCTAAAAGGTTTTTGATCTGGCTTGATAGGAATAGTATGCTGAATGATATCCTTGTCATACACTTTCAAATCTGAATAATCCCAAGTAGAAACATCATAAAATTTAGAAAGTAGTCTAAGATACTTAGCCTTTACTTCAGGAGACAATGCTTTTGACAACTTTACAAGCTTGGGATGGTCAGCTGTTCCAAGATTTACATCTTCAACTCCTTTGTGTGTAGGAACCAAGCTCGGTTTTATTGCCATCCTGATCAAAAAGCTCCTCTAAAGGTATGAGACCTCTAGGAATGATATTATCCTTCAGCTGTAAAACCTCCATCTAATTTACCTCAATATATTGTTCATCGGAATCACAAACATCATCAATGGAAGCATTCTTAAATTTTCCTTCATTATGTAAAAAGGCATTAATTTCATTATCATCCCAAAAAACTTGCCAATACCTCAAATTATCAGGAACAATAGGCCTATGTTTAACATGAATTTCAAATTTGTTGCTAGAATTCATTGGGATCTTCAAATTGCTGGCTGCAGTGGTGAGTGAATTTGCAATGATGTTTTGAGTCCAGGGTATGACTGTCAAGGTATATTTAGGAAACATCCTCAAAATATCCAGAATTATATTTCTATAGGCTCTCATCTGCAGATGTTTTGCTTGATATTCTCCTTTTACTTGTTTAATCACCATCTCCGAATCAACATAAACAGAAATCCCTTTTGCATCCAGTTTCTTCAAAATTTTAAGACCTATAATTAAGGCCTCATACTCCACTTCATTATTAGAGCAATCAAAAGCTAACTTGTAGGAACATACTCTAACATTAATTGGGACTTTGGCAGGCTGGAAAGCAGGGCTTCGAATCCAAATTCCAGTACTAGCACTGTCCTTACCCACAGCGCCATCGAAGTCCATGCTCCAAAGGCCGGCTTCATCTTCTAGATGGTAAAATTCTACTTCCTTCTCTACCTTACCTTTGCTGATTACTAAGTTTTTCTACTCTTCACTAACCTTTTGTTGCTGTGTAGGCTGCTCAGAAGAAATTGCTATTTTTTCTTTTTCTTGATTAAGAACTGCTATAAAATTCTTGAAGATTTCTGGTACATCATCTACTTCTACAAGCTAAATATCTACATCATTCAATCCACTATCAAAGTAAAAAACAAAGGAATCTAAATTAGTATGTACAACATTTATAGGATGATTCACAGGCTTCTCTTTACTAGTGATCATATACTTCATTTTCTTTTCCTAGTACAACTTCCTCAATTGACCAAAAATAGGGATGGTAGCATAAGAAAATTCAAGTTCTAAAGTGCCTTTGAGTTTAGCACCCCACGATCTAGATAAGAGCATACCAAATCGAGAAGGTATATCAACAACTACCACATTCATCAAGACATTTCTGGCTAGGAATTGATCTAAAGAAACCACCAAATCTTTGATGAGACCAATGCAATGAACTCTACCGGAGTTAAAGGAGTAAAAATCATGATATTTCCAGGTGATATCCAGGCCCAAATTTTCCATAATGGATTTAGGCATTAGATTGTGGGAAGCTCCGAAATCTAACATAACATTATGGAGAATATACTCATGCAGTCTAAGACTCAGATAAAAGGGAGGGTCTTCACCATCTTCAGGCTTACCTTCTATGGCTGGACCAAAAATGAACTCAGGATGATCGTCCTCGACATTCACCATGTCTGACAAAGGATCTCTTTGCAATATTCTAGATACATGGTGTTTATAATTTCTATTCTTAACAAGCTCAGTTAAAGAAATGGACACTTTTAATTTAACAATTTCACTTTCTAAATTAAAGGATGAAACATTTTCTACGTCTTTGACACCATTGTCCTTCTTATCTGCTTGCTCTTTCACCGCGCTATCTTTTTGTTGATTGTTCTTCTCATTTGCAGTGATACTTGTTGATGGTACCTTGCTGGGATTCAAATCAGCAAGCTCTTTCCCTTTCTTCTGTGTGTTTGAGGAATCATTCTTTGATTGCAAATGTTTTATTTTCTGAATGGGATTGAACGGTACATCTCTGCTCCTTAAAGAGTACTGCCTCTACTGTGCAGTCAAAGCATTCATATAACCACGATGATAATCATTAGATTCAGCCTCCAAAACCACATCATTTGCTAAGATGTAATCCTCATCCCTTTGAATGTCTGGAACTTCTGCGTATTCTTCATCTTCGGTCAGAAATATAGGCATACCATCAACAATGAAAAAGTGATTTGTTTCAATTACCGGATCTTCCTCATCTTCTTCTTCCATTCCTTGAACATAATTCTGTTGTAAGGGAGTTCTGATCTGCTGTTGTTGCGCTGGTTGCTCTGGTGCCTTTTGTTTTGTCTACTTGATTTAGAATTGAGGCTGTTTCTGTCCTCTAAAATTTGCATTTTGGATTGGTGGTTCAAGTCTATCTATGATGGTTAACCAGTTAACCATCGTCTCCACTGTTCGAATCAATGTATCCATATTTACATCTGAAGTAGATGCTTCTTCTTTTATGGTCACTCTTTTCTCAGATCTCATTCTTGCTCTTTTGGTTAGCAAGTTTTCTTCTACACTTACAACATTCTTTTGCATGTCTTCTAGTGTGGTAGGATCTCGTTCCCGCAGCTGATATGCCATATCAGCATCGAAACCGTCTGGAAATTTGAGCAAAGCCAATCCCTTCGGTGGTTTAATGTTGGCAGGAATAGCATTGTATACTGCATTAAACCTCACACAATAGTCTTGCACACTCTCACCAACATTTCTTTTGATATTCTCATACTCGGACAAAATCTGAAGTGGATTCTTCTTCACCTCCACCAATATAGGAATTGCCTATGAAGGATTGGTAAAGTGGTGATAGAAGCTGTTGGTAAAGCTCTGAACCATTTTCGAACTTCACCTCCAAAGCTTTGTACAAACAATCTCATTGTCACATCTTCAATCTCTACTTCATGGAGGTCAAAGAAATCATTCATTTTATCAACATGTTACTGAGCTGTAATGGTTTGAGTGGCATCAAAGAAAGGTATTTTGGTTTGATAATCAGCGGGCATGGCACCAAGATTCTGAGGTAAAACAAGGGGTGCATATCGGGTAGCCATAACTCGAGGTGGAGGAGGTGGATTTAAAGCAAGGATTGGGCTACTAGGAATTGATGCAGTAGTTGATGGAGAACTGGGAGTAATAGGTGATTGATGGGGAATGATAGGTTGATAGGGAAGTGAAGGTATAAATGGAGGCAGGGAATGAACTTCAGAGGTTGAAGGGAATAATGTTGAACTAAGGGTAGTGGAAACTGGTTCAGAAAGCTTAGGGATCTTAACAATAGTAAGGGATGATTGAGGGGAATCTAGAATATACTCATCAATTGACTGATTTTCCTTTTGGAATTCGAGATCTTCAATAAACTCTAGATCTAGAAATATGTCGTCAATTGCACTTTTAGACCTGGTTCTAAATAGGGAAAGGTCAAACGACAGATTAAATGGGAGGTATTCTAAAAACAACCGCTCATTAGGGCAGGAATCTACTTTGATTGAAGGTGTGGGATTGACTGAACTTTCTTGTCTTTTGAGTCTTCTTGAAATCAGGTTAGGATTATCCACTACTGGGGCAGGGTTTTGATCTAGATTAGCCCTAGTGTACTTTCTTGAAGCCAGTGTGCTCAAATTTCGAAGTTTTGTATATTGCTTTACAACTTTCCAATTTAGCCTAGTAAATTCTAAAACTCATCATCCATAAGCTTAAGAATTCAAATGAAAGATACTACGGGGTGATTAGTATTTCGTTCCCCAGTATGGTCGCCACTATGTTATCACTTGGATTGAACCTTAGGCAGAAGGAAGGCAATGCCAGGGTAACCAAAAACCACGCTTAGCCAAGTAGCTAGCCCTACTAGGCCGGGAGAGGGCTCTTTCCATAAGGATCTCAGCCAAGATGACTAGATCAAGAAAAGGATTTTAGGCTAGGTATAGTAGCACGAATTTTTGATTGGATTTTGAAGGGGTTTTGACAGATTAGGAGGAGATGGACAGTTTAGGGCTAGGAATTAGGTCAGAATTGCAGGGTGTTCAATGGGGCAAGGTAGGCATAAGGTTTAGCACTCTAGGGCTTGATGGGGTGAGATGTTTAAGGCTGGTGAGAAGCTAAGAAGAGCATGTGAAAACCATGGATCCTTCCTAGACTGTAGAAAATATGAAATGGTGAATGTTTTCCCAAAGCAGAGCATTGATATAATGAATTTTGCCTATCAACTTGAAAGCATTCACTTAGAAAGCAATGAAATGATTAATGAAGTATACAAAACACATTAACATATGATCACAAAAGAAGAAACTGTACTAAAACTCCATACCACATGGATCCCTTAAAAATAGTTGCAATTCTTATTAATCTCTTGCTAAACTGCTACAAAATGATGTACAATCAAGGTTTGAGCATCCAACTGAGTCCAACCCTTTACAATGAGAAAGAAGAAGAAGATATAGGCATTGTTTCAACCTCCTCCCATCCTGAGGGGTCGAATCCCTAAGATGAGGAGCTAATCTAACCAACACTGAACAAGATTCATTTGAGATCAAATTGACTTATAATGTAATGAATGTACCCTCTACTACTATTTATTCATCATATTTACATGCCAAGTCATCATTTACAATGGTAAAACATCCTCCATGAGAGAGAATCCATGAACACAGTCAAAAAATGGAAAAATAGGCATCCTGTGCAAAATCTGCCCTATGCGCAACACCACTGGCCCAACGCGCAGCGCCACTTTCAGGTCCCTTTTGGAGGCCTTCCCGGCATCGAAATTGAGCTCATGATAGCTCATTGGAAAGGTATTCAAGTCTATTTTCCAAAACACCTGGAATTTTTGCATTTAAATCTCATTTAAGACCTCAAAAAATGATTCTCCCAAGACTTCTTTTGTGTGTCCAAAAAGTGGCAGAAATGTCATTTTAGGGTGTTTTTTTACTTTTGGTGGACCAGTTCTGCCCCAAAAACTTAGCAAATCCATAGGGTGCATGTCCTCATCGCTCTAAATCCAAAAATGCAAACCTTTTGTGCATTGGGTGCCCCTAGGAAAAGTGCAGCTGCGTAGATTTTCTGTGTATAAACTTTCAAAATTTGCAAATGATAAAAATTCTTCCAAACTTGCCCAAAATTGGTGAGAAGCACCATCATCAAGTATATTGATGAGCCAAGGAAGCTTCAACAAGCAACCTAAGCCTATCCTCCTCCTTTTTTCCTTTTAGAGCCCGCCCTAGCCTACCTTTCATCTTCTTGACCTTCATATTGCAAATTTTGTTTCGGGTCCTATAATGGTAGGCCATGTGCTTGATCAACTGATTGTCTCTATTTGCCTTCTGTAATAGCTTCTCAAGGTGCAAATTGACTCTCTCAAGCCAAATCTCTCTATCATCTTCAATTTCCTTCTCAATAGGAGTCAAAGTGACTTGTGCCTCTTTGTCACTTTGTCGTTTCACCTTGAGCGGTTCCAGCTCCATGAGGACTTGTTTGTCACTCAATTGCTTGTTTTCTTGTTCCAAATATGTGAGTCCAAGTGACCTATGCCTCTTTGTCACTTTGTCGTTTCACCTTGAGCGGTTCCAGCTCCATGAGGACTTGTTTGTCACTCAACTGCTTGTTTTCTTGTTGCAAATATGTGATGACATACTTGGCCCTCTCCAAATTGTCTATCAGTGCTTGGACTTGAATCTCCTTTTCCTGTATGAGGATGTCCTTTATTTTTTCTTCGTCCTGAGCCTCTAAGTCAATTATTAACAATGTAAACTTTGAAACGGGAACTATAAACTCAAAACGGGAATTCTGGCAAAAAACCCCGTAAAAACATAAAAAAGTGCTAAAAACGAAAAGTGTTGATGCTGGAACAACACCTTTTTTTATTTTTTTTTAAGGGTAAATTTTCAACATGTTTTAAAAATGGCTGTGAAAACCAATTTTTTGTGCAAAAAATGTCCAAAAAACACCCTCAAAACGAAAAGTGTTGACGCTGGGATAACATTTTTTTTTTTCAAGGGTAAAATTGCAACATTTCAAAATAATGGTGTAAAATATTTTATCATAACCCCGAAAAACATTAAAATTTAAAAAAAATAATGAAAATATAAAATAAAATTAAAAAATTAAAACAATGAAAAAACACAAAACAAAAAAAAATTAAAAAAAATAACAAAACATAAATTAAAATATATACTTAAAAAAAATCAAATATATAAAAAAAGACAAAAAAAATTCATACATTAAAAAAAATCAATCATAAAAATGTAAAAAAAAACCAAAATTAAAGATATGAATTAAAAAACTAAAAAATAAAATAAAAATTATAAACAAATAAATAATAAAAAAAAAACATATTTAAAAAAAATGGAAAAAAAAAGACTTATAAACCATTAAAAAAAATTGGGAAAAGGAAAAAAAAAATATGGAAAAGAAAATAAAACATTAAAAAAAAAAACTATAAAATTAAGTAGGTAAAAATAGAAAAATTTAAAAAATATTAACAAAAAAAATAAAAAAATAAAAAACAAGCTAGATTTTAAAAAAATAGAAAATTAACAAAAAAAAACTACTAAAATTAAGATTAAAATGTTGATTACTTAAAAAAACAAATATAAAAATGATGATGATGATGATGTTGGTTAACGTCCACTGAGACCAAACATTGTTCTATCGGACCTAAAGAAACAAATTATTTATTTTGATTTAAGATTTTATTCCTATGCTCAAAAAGCTTGGAGAGAAGCCTCTCGATCTCACTATAATTTTGACATTGTAAAAGGCTAGGAAGGTCAGTATTGTAACACAGATTGTGAAACTGAGATCTAATGTGGTTGTACGCGGGGCACTTTAAGAGGAAGTGGTTTTCATCCTCGATGTTCCTATTCTCACATATATGGCAGATCCTTTCTATCCATGGCGTTTTAGGAACTGCCCAACAACCTGTTTCACTATGGAGCTCATGAGAATTCGTTCTAATCTTTGCTATATTAATTTTCTTCTTTGAGCTAGTTAAATTAGAGAGATACTTTTGATCTTCTAGGGTGAGGTTGATGACCTTTTTATAATAACTTAATTTTCTTTTAGCCGCTAAATCTTTCTCACACCACATTTTCTCTTTGAACTTAGAAGTAACAATATCTTTAATGTTATTTATGTTTTGCAATGCATCATCCTCATTGATCTCCCAATAGTTTAAACAAGCCATTGTGTCTTTATGCCACCTCCAATTGAGCCGTAGGTGGTTTTGGCTGGAATTATATATAAATAAGACAAAAAGAAATAAAAAATGTAAAAAATTTTTTTCTCATAAATCATAAAAAATTATTAAAAATTTTAAATTTTTTTTATAAACAAATTTTTTTATTAAAAAAACAATAATTTTTTTTTAAACAATTTTTTTATTTTATTTTTATTTTTATTTTTTAAATTTAAAAAATTATTTAAAAAAAATATTAAAAAAATCTGATTTTTTAAATAATTTTTTTTAATTTTAAATGTTTTAATTTTTAATTAAAAAATGGTTTTTTTTATATATATATATATATATTAAAAAAAAATGTTTAAAAAAATATGATTAATTTTTTATTTTATTTTATATATATATATATTAAAAAAATCTGATTTTTTTAATAATATTTTTAATTTTAAATGTTTTAATGTTTAATTAAAAAAATTCAAATATATATATGTATATAAAAATTAAAAAAAAATTGTTTAAAAAAATATGATTAATTTTTTATTTTATATATATATATATATATATTTTAAATAAAAAAATTTGTTTATTTTTTTAATATTTCTTTTTAAATAAAAAAAAGTTTAATATTTTTTTATTTTTAATATTTTTGTTTTTAAATAAAATATGTAATGTTTTTGTTTTTAAATAAACAAATGCTTAATAATTTTTTTTTTTAAAATTAAAAATACATATTACTTTAAAACTTTAAATGTTTTGTTTTTTTATTAATTTGAAAAGAAATATATATTTTTAAAATTTTATTTTTTTTTTTTTTTGTTTTTTTTTAAATGTTTTTATTATTAATTTTACTAGTTTTTTATATTTTTTTGGCTAATATATATATATATATAATCTAGCTTGTTTCTAAATGTTTTGTTTTTTGTTTTTTTCCAAATTCTTTTATGGTTTATGAGATAATTTATTTATTTTTAACATTATTTATTTTGTTTTTTTTTCCTTTTATATATATATATATATTTTTATAATTATTTTTTAAGTAATCAACATTAAAAAAAAACAACATGAAAAGTCGTTAAGTAATCATAATTTAAAAAAAAAATGGACATAATAAATTTTAAAGTGTGAAAAATAAGTCCTCTAAAAAAAGGTATGCTGCATCATCACGTTGCATCAACACGTTTCAAAATCAGCATGAAAATCACTAAGATTAAAAAATAAATATTCATATTTGATACATAAGAAAATTTAAAGTATCAAAAATATGCTAAAGAAAAAGAGAATTGTATTCTGCATTGCCACTTTTCAAAATCGGGTCACGTTTTTACTACCCTTACGAAACAAGAAATCGTATCGATTATTTAAAGTGCGAAAAACTATGCTCTAAAAAAATATGTGTGTTCTGCATCGCCCCTTTTCAAAATCAGGTCAATTTTTTGCTATCTCTATGAAACGGGTAACAGTATCAGTTTTCGTTTCAAAGTTTACGTTGTTTATTTCCATGCCATGATGAGTATAACGTTGCTCCGGCTCATCATGCTCTATTAGATCAAAGTCCCTCTCTTTCTCCTCATCATCAAAAATCTCCTCCGACATCTTTTCCTTCCCTTTGTGCAGTAGCTGCACCTGTACCTACTATGTCGATGAAGAAGGCAAAGCCCCTTCCACATCCTGTGGAGCAAGCATTTGCCTATGGGCTGATGAAGAAGGCAAGGTTCCTTCCACATTCCATGGAGCAAACACTTGCCTATCAACTGCAAACAATCTCCTTGTACCCCTTTGATATGTCATGTAAGTCCCAGGCACCTTAGTAGTTCTAGTCTCTTTGGCCTCCTCATCTGTTTTCACTTGAGCACTGCTAGAAGGCCCCCCTACTTCTTGAGACACTGGTGGAGGAATTTGAGGACCCTTGAAGATGTCATGAGCAATAAATGTCTCCCAAGAGATGTTGAGGAGGCTAAGATGATGAAGCACAATCATCTTGATCAGGGAATAATGATAGAGATTGCTTATCTATTGAGGATGTGGCTTTTTCTACACAAAATGGGCCATCTTCTCAATATTCCTAAACTAGAAATAAGGGAGTTTTAACATCCTCACCCTGGTAAAATGCACGAGGAGCCTGATGTGATAGGTGTATAGCCTGGAAAATCTGCCTTCACAAGTGAAATATTTCATGATGATTTTCATCATGGGGACATACTTGTCTTCAAGAAATCTGAAAGGAAAAGGTCTTTTCACCTCATTTCTGTACCGGGGTTTGATATAAGGCTCATAATAATGTTCATCCAGGTCCCGGGCCTTGTACCACTTCCCTACATTTGGAATCCTGGTTGCATCTGCAATGATGGAGGGTGAGACTGTGAATGTTACCCCAGCAAGAGTCACCTTGTTGTCCTGGATATGGGCTACAAAAATTCTATTGAGCTTAGGGTGATGTTGAACTCTTTCTACCTGCCCACAGAACTAATAGAAGCCAAGATATCTGAAACAAGTGACAGCCAACTGAGAGGCCTGCAATTCTCTGAGGTTTGATGGCTCCTCTCTGATAATTCTGCCTCCCTTGTGTGGTTTTCTCTGATGCCTAGCTCTATCTGCTGAGGTGTCACTGCCTGTGTTTTCCTCCTCCTCATAGTATCGGTCCTCTCTATCCATGTTTGCAAGGATTGAGGTTGTCTGAAGGGAATGAGTGAGAGTGATTTAGGAATGAGAGGATTGGAGATGACCTTATGGGCTAGAAAATGAATAAGGGAGTACGAATCATAAAAATGAGAGGGAGGGCTTGGTTTGTTTGAGATTTTTCTTTTTGGGAAGAGGGATAAAGGGATGTGGATGTTATGGAATAGGGATAAAGGGATATAGGGATAGGGAAGGAGTTTAGATTTGTAGTGATAGGTGATAGGAGGAACAATAGGGGTTTAGGGTTTAGGCATAACCAAGGGAGAATTTTAGGGTTTCACACTTGCCATGGGGAATGATGTTTAAAAGTTTGAAATGTAAACCAAAACTGTAGTATGGGAGGTCAACTTACTTACATTGAAGTTTTGAGGCCTTTCTGGCCCTTCTTCTCGGCGCGCAGTGCCACCACACAGACACGCAACGCCACCTCTAGAAGCGCAGCGCAATGTAAAATTACACTATGAAAATCGCCAGACACGTAGCGCCAGTCTCTCAACATGCAGCGCTGATCCTCCTACATGAAACATGCAACACCAATCTGCCTACACGCAGCGCCACTCCACCACTGCTCCGAATGTGCAGCACCACTCTCCAGAAGCACATCGCCACTCCTCCTTCGCCCAAAACTCACTCAACCTTTCCTCTTCTTCTGACTTTTTGACTCCTTGCTTACCAAATGAGAATGATGAACTTGAAAATGAAATGTGAGGCCTTATATAGGAGCAAATTTTGATTTTTTACTTGAAAAACCCACTTTCTAATGTTTCTTGACCTTCTTCAAAACTCTGTTTTTAATGCCTTTTCTTCTTTGTTTCTTTTCAGGTGGATAATGCTCAACTTGAACTGATTTTTGTAGTGTTTCTTTGTCTTGCAGCAAGGAGAGATGCTTTAGTGTAGCTGGGATCATTTATTACATAAAGTGACTTAAAATTACCTAAGAAATATAAATTAACTCAAAATGCTCTGTTTTCACCTCAAAAACATGTTTTTGAGGTGAAAATTACATCAGTTTAAAAGATAATGATATGGTGACTATGACCTACAAGCCATCATGCTTGACTCATTTATCATCCTCATACCCTTGCTTCCCTTTATTTAAAAATTTAAATCATGCTCTTGACCTTGGAAATGAAACCCTAAGGCCTAATGAAAACATGCCCTATGACCTAATGAAAGCATGATTGCAAATTGACCATGAAACCATAACTAAAGACAACCTGAAGAAGGGTCAGCAAGTATACTCTATGAGGGAGAAATTAGATTTTCTAAAGAGAAGACAACCATCAGTGGATCAGGTTGACATGACCTAATGAAATGATGTAAAAGTTTCAGTATGGGACCCCTAAAATGAAAATGCAAAGAGAAAATTTGATCCCTGATAGAAGTATGCAGATACTAACACTAACAGACCCTAAGCTACAATAGCTAAACACAAAGATCAGGGAAGTGTGGCAAAAATATGATGAAATTAGTACGATTGTGCAGATGTTGGTGCCAGTCTAGCGCTTCACGTGCTTGCAGGAAGGAAAGGTGCTTCAGATGCAGATCCAAGAGTTGTAGAAAAAACAGTCCCTGCTAAGAGATCGGCTTCAGCCTTGGACAGGGGAGTCCAGCCAACTTTCACAGAATAATCATGAAAATCTGAAGGCCATGCAGCAGGCCCACTGGTCTACGCAAATCACAGTGGAGGGGCTAACCACAGAGAAATTGGTCCAAGAGGTAAAACAAGCATCATAACAGAGTACCGCAGAGCTTCAAACATTGACCAAGGCATTAAGAAAACTCCGCCAGAAAGTGGAACAACTAGCTGAGTGACTCGAGGGAGAGTCCTGATCTTTGTGTTGGGGGCCTGTTGGGATGGGGTCCCTAGGGGTAGAATTGAATTAATTTAGTCATTTTTTGTAAAGAATTTTGTAAAAGATGTAAATTCTCCACGAAATGTGGATGCAGAGCATGCAGATAGATAGGAGTCAAAGGGGTCTTAACCCCTTTTTGTCAGTATTGAAGACTCACCCATGAGCGGGGGGCCATGGTATTGTATTAGAAAGACTATAAATAGTTGAGTCATAGCAAGTCTTAGAATAACTTTCGATAGATAAGAAGAAAGATATGAATGAATGAATGATGTTATAAGGGTTTGATAGACAGGAAGGTCTGTTCTGTCAGTAGCGAAGAAAAGGCTCCATAGCTGAGTGGGCGGAGGCTTGGAAGAGACCACAATTGAGTGCGTGGAACCCTGTAGCTGAGTGTGCAGGGTAGTTGAAGTCTGTACTCGAAAGATTTTGATTAATAAATATTTATTTTGGGTTGGAAATACTTTCATCTATCTATTTAATGGTTATGCACTTTCATTGCTATTTATGTAATTCAATGTGTTTTCTGTGCGAATCGGGTTAATTGAACATGTTTATGCTTAACAAGATGATTGAATGATATTCACGAAGATCTAAATCTATTTAGGGTTAGTTTCAGATAAAGAATATAGGTCTGCACGATGACAGATCTAGATCTCAGAAGCCCTAGAAAACCGCTTGAGTTGCACGAAAGTAGTAGAACTATCATGTTAGGACTTGATTAACACAATTGGTTGGTTCTGCGAAGAATTGAAGGAAATTAGGGTTGAATTAGCAGTCTTAACCCTATCAAAAGGTTAGATCTACGCGGAAGCAGATATAAGGCACTGAAATACATCACACTAGTCTTTGGATGCAGAAACTTGGTTCTTGCATCCCCCAATACTGCTTCGGGAGAGACTGTGACCTGCGCTATGCAGGTTGCTTCTGAAAGGGCTAGCAATGTAGGGTTTCGTTGGTTGGCACAACTAACTCCGAACCTGGGTCAAGACCCCCTAAGCCAACATCTGTATTGAATGATTGGTGCTCCAAAATGAACGCTGCTCCATATGACATATAAACATTGCTCCAAATCTGCTACAAAGTGTTTTAACATTCTAAGATCAATGCAAAATATTATTGTGACAACACTCTGAAAGCAAGGATACTGTTGAGAGAACAATTTTTAAGGAAAGCATGGTATGCATGAGAAATTCATTATATTGAGCACTGAAATGAACATATGTATGTTAAAGGTACTCCTATCATGTGTAATCCACACCAAGATACATCTGGTGTGTTTACCATGAATGTTTGGAAGTTCGACCATAATGAATGCAGTGGATTTTCAAAATCAGATAATTATTGCTGGGAAATTTATTTGTAATGTTCTACCTAAATGGAAACAAGATCTCTTCATAGAATAAGTTTATGTTGTCCATCATTCTAACATGTGCTTTCCTTGAAACAAAAACAACACGTACTTTGAATATTTCCTTAAGTGTCGAATTATCATACACCCAAAAACTATTGCAGGCTTCAAGGACAATTTTGATTTCTTTAACGAATGCCCACCTTCTGCATCTACACCCTCTGTGTGGATTGACAACCCCATTTCCGTAGACTGAGATCAACAGGAATTTATTACATATATACTATACAACTCATTCAGTGTAGCAGCAACACAAAATATGCATAAATGGCCCCAAGCACATCAATCAATGATTTCGTCTAAATAAGGAACCAAGCTAACTTATAAGTTGTTCCTTTAGTGAATCAGGAAATTTCTGAATAAAATAATCATTAACATCATGTATTAACAACTTCCTTGAGTTAATATTATTGCTTGATAAACACATATTCTCTAAATGAATTATCTTTCTCTCTTGCATGGTCTATCGTATGTCATCACACCAACCACATGATTGTAAATATTAATGTGATTCCTAAAAAAACATTTGTTTCAACTTATCAAATCAGAGAGTTTGTCTTCACCATTGGCTTTAGTATTCCTTCTAGATTCAACATTGTGCTCTAATGCACCATTTTTATGATCAATATGGATAATCCCCGTGTGTGAATTTTCATACTCATCTCGATGTCTCTTGAAGTACACCTTTTCTTCTAAAGAGTGTTCATTTCCATTAGACAGAGACCAATGATTATCATTTTGTGTGTTGCATTTAATATTGAAGCTATTAGCTTCATCTTGACTATATAAAGATGTATGATTTGCAATCTTTACCAATCTGTTGTAGGACGATAGTCATTGCTTCGAGACTTCTTCTAAACAACAAGACGATCTCTAGCAAGTAACAAAAATTTCAGCATCTATTTTCCCAATATGGAAATCAAAATGATTGTTTAATGAATACAAATTAGAAACCAAAGATGGTGATCTTCCACTTGCCATCTATATATTATGAGCTACTGTAACTGTAGAAACATGTTGTTTTCTTTTATCTATCTCATTGATCTTTACAGGACCTTGAGCCACTACAGAATGTTGATAAACTAGCTTATGTAAAGGCAGAAATATTTCTGATAAAGGATCTTTCGGTCCATGCAATAATGACGTCGATCTCCTTCTAAATATTCATTATGTGCAGTGATGCCTTCTAGAATCCACCTAAACACATTGCATGTCAATAATACCAATGACATATACACCATTGTAATATAACATTTTTGTTGGCACCATGAGATACGTTGGATGATATCTTGAGATTCTTAGCTCGTGGCGAGGTGGAGTTCGATGTTGAAATAGACTTAGAAATTGGGTTATGAACCTTAAACCCTGGACCAATACAACCGTGAAATAAAATGATATAAGTATATGTATTCACCATTCATCATTCATGCATATAGGAATGTTAAACAAATATCTCTCAGGCGACAACATACAACTTAGTACATGACAAGAAAATAAATTCACCACCATGTAGTATATTTCTGCTGTAGAACACTGCAATACTACAATATAATGATACCATCATGCTTGTAATATCATTTCTCCACTGTATTGGTGACTTATTTCCATTGGAATAAGTATCATGCATCAAATTTATTATAGAATCATATATGCCAATGTATATCACAACACCAATGTATAGCTCCATAGATATGAATGAAACTTCATAAAAGAAAATGGAGCTATAATTTCGTTCTATTCTTTCTATTTTGGTTGGTTGTATGATATATTTCGTCTACGACCATGTTCCACTGAACCGAAGACTAAATAAAGATGGAGCAACACTCAAGTGAATATGGATAACACCTTTATCTCAGTTGGAGCTTTCTTTCTCCTCGGTTAGAGGATGCTCATTTGCAGAGCTACAACCTATGGAAGATAGATACATCCCGCGGATCACGAATGGAGTCTCAAATTGGCAAGTGGCGGATCGCGAATGGAGTCTCAACTTAGAAAGTGGTTATATCTCGCTTGATCTATGATCTAAGAACCAATAAGTACTTTAGTAATATTATGTATTTTCGATGTCACGAAATGGAACATTATGCAAGACAATGTCCATTGAACAATAAGGAGAATAAACATGTTGCAACTAGGATTGTAGCAGGATTGAACAAGAAAGGGTTGAAGCTGAGCGAACTAAGAAAGAGATTAACATATTGAAGTTGAGTGAGCAATCAATGTGAAAAAATAAAGAGAGGACTGATCGAAACTAACCTTAGTGAGTGATTTAGGTAGGGGAGGTGAACGGATAGTGATTTGAGAATATCACTATATACACAGATCCATATATCAAAGTGAATGTTGCTTTAATGTATAGGCTGCAAAATGTTGAACAAGGTGTGTATGTATATGCATGGAGGAAAACACATGGATAGAACGTTGCTACATTGAACAATGTATAATATTCAACACTTGAAGCATCGATACACAAAATCCTTGTTCCAGAGCTGCTTGAACACTCACCATGCACTCTCCATGAACTATGGATCGAGTGTCTTATTTTCACTCTTGAAATCGATTGACCAATCGACCTTGGTAATAATTGTCTCCCATTCCTTATGGAATTGTATCATACTTCGACATTCTTCATTATAATTTTCAATGCCCATGGCTAGGACATCATCTTTCCTCTGCATCACCCAAAGAATACATAGATAGGTAGAATGCCAACCAAACGTAAAATTTGTTCAAAGTAATGAATGCAAAGTAATAAATGTCGCTGCAGGAGATATGATGCATTGTATTAACATTAGGCATTGTCATGATGATTTTTGTGTACCACATTCTACCTATTTTTCCTCTAGTCATAATGCATCTATCTATTTTATTTATACAATAGTTGTTTAATCTTTCTGTCGTTGCTAAAGATTTAGGACTGGCATAATATATCTCACACCCATGCGTTACTTGTCACTGTCACCTGTAATTCTTATTGCTGATTTTGTCATCCCTGCTGTTACACAACAATTTGTCACTGTTTGTCACCGTCCCTGTTACCCCTCTCCCGCACATTGGAGGACTCATTCCGGGACCTGTGAGAAGTGACATGACCTGAAACACTTGCATCATATTCCTCTAAGTATGAGCTTCATATGCCCTGAAGACATCTCCTGCAAAATACCCATGAAAACAACTCTTTTTGCATTAGCGCGGGTCCATAGTGTACTACCCGCGCCAATGGGGGAAATCCTCTAAAGAGGGCGTGCCATTGGCACTTTGTCTCAGAGTCGCACTCGCGCCAACCGAATTGAGTAAAGTTTTTAACAAACAAGCTTCCGAAGGTTCTCCTTAACCCATTCACCAACTGAATCTATGTTGAGCTAGGATGGTTTGGCTTCGAATCTCCATAGAAGGGAAGTGGTTTGCCACCTTTCATGAAAGTTTCCAAGTGATAAAGCCAATCCCATGAATAATGTGGTTGATCCTATCTCTTTCCTCTCTATCTATAAAAGCTTGTCTCTATGCCTTGAGCAAGCTAGTTCCAGCATAGTGATAAAGAATTCCAGGAGTTCAAGAGTTTGAAGCTGCAAGAGCCTTCTTTGCACCCATAAGGCCAAATCTAAGTGAGGAGATTCTTGTCACCCAAGAGAGAGAGGCTTGTTCCCATCCTAACAAGCTTTGCAAGACTTGTGTAGCTGACTACCCAACCAAAGGAGGATTTGACGTCAGAACTATGGTTGTATTCTTCTTTGTTATTTATCAATAATAGATGACTATCATTATGGTTCCACTCTCATTGTCCTATGATTGATGTTGATTTATATCTTTTCTGACTAATATATACTTGCATCTAATGGATTTTATACTTGTATTTGTGTTGTTCTTTGCATGTGCAGGTGTCCAATCACGGAGATCGTGACCGGTCGAGGCAAAGGAACGAGAGCGACGTCTCTTCTACGAATATTAGCGTTGGAATCCAAGTAGGTTCTCATCATCCACTTTTAATTTGCAATTAGGAACTTGCGTGATAGCATTGTTTGATTGTTGCTAGACCCGGTCTGGGCTAGTAGGGATCATCTCTGTCTGCAAAGAGGATTTACCTCCATAACACCTGCTTTTCCTGTCCACCATAATTGTAATCACATAATGATAACATAACGTTCTTTATTCAGGAACTGTTGCAACGTTCACTTTTCCTGTGCATCTGTAGCTAGTGTAAATGTGTTCCTTACTAATGCCAATTTGTTCTAGCACCTAGATCTTGATTTACAACAACTTTCCATTCTCCTTGTGAAGCTTCCTTTTTTGGATTTCATTTACTCATTGTCTATTACTATGACTATGTATGGTTATGCGCACGGCTCCCCGTGTGTTGATGGCAGATTTTCATATAGATTTTCAGTGTATTCATTTTCCCTTGTGCTGAAGTTTTGTTAATTAGGTTAAGTGATATCTGTCAGATAATGATTTTGACTACTTAAATATAATGCATTAAAATTTTGCAGGCTTCATCTAGGCATTTACAAGCTCAAATTACAGCCTACATCTTTACCTTTTTATTTTTGTTTCGCTATCTCTAAAACTTGTAGCATTGTCATCAGGAATGTATGGATTTATTAAAGTGCGCCATGCTAAAGAAGAAACAACTTATTACTATTTTCCTCCCTCCTAATCATGGACAAGATCCTTTACAACCTCATAAGATATCTTGGGATATATGTGTGGTCTTACATAGTTAATATATGAGATTGGGGTTGATAAAAATAATGTGTCCACTCTTAGTTCCTTACTATAATTCAATCATATGTCTTGCAAGGCATTGATCAGTCTTTGATCAGTCTGCTCATTTTAAGTAAATTAAATGTATCATACTTGGAGAATTATCTTGTCAAACTCATCTATATAGAAAATTCCTCTATCATACTTCATGAGTTTAGTCTCCTCATATTTGTTATTACCACCAATGTATTCTTTAGTCTGCTCTCCCCCTGAAATAATGCTACTCTAAGTTAGAACATGTTCGTCATTTCTTCCATGAGAAACTCCCCCTTAGACCATGATACCTTCATTATGTCATTGAATTAACAAGTTGTTTCTTTCTCTTCCTCTTCCATACTTGTGTAGGTCATTTTCTCTTGTTTGCATTTCTTTCATAGTTTTCTCTTCTTGAAGTTACTTCCATCTTCTGTAGTGCTCTTTAGAATATATGGAAAATTACAATCCTTGGCTTTGTGGCCAAGATTATTACAAACAAAACATCTTGTGTGGCCAAGAAATAGAGAAAATGATGTGTTTCATTTTACGTTCAAGTTTTTCTTCATATACACTTTGGATTCAAATGCTTTATGTCCAAATTCATGACACATATAAAAATATCCATAGAAAGAGTTTATGTACCTGGTTACTGATGTTCTCCTTTGTTTGCCTGTTGGATGGTACCTTCTTGTTTATTGCATGTTGATGAGCCCCAAATTTGGTAACATTTTTGGCTCATTTGGCCTAATTATCCTTGTTCAATCCTTCATTTTTCATAACTTATGCATTATTTTTCAGTATGTTTATGTCATTTGTACAAATAAGGGTAGTCACTCTTCCTAGGTGGCTAACACGTGCTCATTTCAGGTTTTTTAACATATGTTGGAGCAAAACCGAGCAGTCATGGGCTAGAAGACAGCCAAGCTTGGGTTGAGGATTCGTAGGGGGGTTGTCTATGGCATTAAATAGCCTCCCTCGGGATCTTGACCCCCAACTCCGAGCTCCAAAGGCCACCAAAACCGGATCTAGAAGGCAGCCAAGCAGATTCTGGAAGGAGCTATTCACTCACAGTTTGGGCAGCCAAGTCTCATAGATTTAGGAGGCTAGCTAGGGCCTCGTGGTGTATAAATGTTAAGGCCTCAGCCTTTGTGAGGGACTTTTTGGAAACTCTTGCATACTTTGCACTATAGTGCTGCTAGCTTCATTTTGTTCTCTTGTAGCCATTTTTGGCATAACTCTTGACTTATGATCATGTTTTGATAATGAGGAGCAGTCCGATTTTATACCAACTCTGAGTTTTCTATAGGAGCCATAGCTCTCGGGGTTGGGCCCAACCTGAGAGCCTAGGGCCTCCTTCTTTGTACTGTTACCTTTCCTTTATGCATCGTTGTTTCCCTGTTATGCATTTGAACGTATTTCTGTTGGGCAGATTTAGTTGTGTTGGTTAAATAGGTCACTGGTTATGAATAGAATTGCTTCAGATGTTTAAAATAGATTGGTAGGATAATAATAGAAAGAAGCTCCAAGAAAAGGGTCAACAACACTCTCAGTTTCACCTCGTCCTTATTGGATCAGGGGCTGGAATTGAAGAAACAGTGCTGCCCCAGCAAAAACACTAGTTTGCTTGGCCATGCAATCCTTGGTGTAATGTTTTCATTTGTAGAAGTTAGTTATGCGTTCAGACCTCTGAAATGTTTCTTTTCTTGAGTGATGTACATGGTTCTTTTTACAAATAAAGCTGCTGTTCATTTGTTTCATTGACAGTTAGAGTAGATTAGCTAAGACTTTGATTGTGTGCAGGACTTTGTTGATTCAGTTAAATGTACACCGTGCAGGGCATCTCCACCACTCTCTCATCTACCTAAGCTTCGTCCAGGCCAGCTGCTCCATCTCCTAGTTAGGTTCCTCATCTCACAACTGTTCTTTTGCCCACGTAACCCTACCTTCTTGCTCCTCCATTGTCTTAGCCTTCTTTAAGCCAAGACAGCCTTCTACACCCTCTCACCACTCCATCCACCAGTCCCTGGGTCACTCCAGGCCCCTATCCTACCTCCCTATCCATCCATGCATCTTCCTTCACTCACCCATCCTCCAAAATCCAATTCTTAAACATCCTGTAGAAATTTCTGAACATCCTGTAGAAATTCCTGAAACATCCTGTAGAACCCCTGCAGACTTCCTGTAGAAGCTCACGAATGAGGTTTCTTGATAGCCAAACTCTGTGAGACTCCATGGAAGGGTGTTAGGGACTCCTTAGACCCTCTCTGAACCTTCCCAACCTTTCCCAAGCATTTCTCCTCCTTGATCCACCCCTACACAGTAAAAAGCCAGTTAAAAGCACATGCATGATAATTCTAATAACTTATTCAAAAATACAAAAAGATGTTTTCTTCAGATAGAGGTAGTCTAGACACATGTATTTTACCTTCATAGAATTAATGGCTTCTCTTCCAATAGTTTGCATTCCCTCCTTTGGATCAGTAGGACTAGCTGGTAGAATTAGGGTTTGCGTTACTTTTTGGCCTTCAGTTTCTTTCCGCAAGTAGATTAGCCTCCTTTGAGTTAGCTTTCATCCATCAGTTAAAAAGATTCTTCTAAGAGCTCATAGAAGTTGGCTTAAGCCCCTAGCGGACTTGTGCTAGCTGACCAAGTGACAGCTGCGGCAAGAGCTAGTACTTGTGCATACAGCACCGTCGCTTCCAAGTTTGTTATGAACTACCAGGTTGATAAAAGTAAAGAAGGGAGTCCTAGGAGTTGTAGCATTATTGCTGCAGTACTGGAGCCCACCATATTTTTGGCGCCATTGCCGGGGAAGCGTCAGAGTATTGGTGATTGTTGCTTTTCTTCTATTTTCTCCCACAACCTTCTGCTAAGTAGTTTATTTCATTTCATTTCCGCAAAAGTAGAGTAGATATTTCTTGCTTTCATAGATTAGCATTTCAATTCTGCAATTTCAATTCCACAATTTAGAATTAGCATTTCAATTCCGCAATTTCAATTCTGCAAGCGTAGACTAGCATTTCATTCCTGCAATTTCATTTGAGCAAAATAGATTAGTCCTTTTATGCTTTCATTTCAATTTCGCATTTCCATTTCAGCAAGATAGATTAGTTGCAGTTCAATCTATTTTAGTTTTGTAGGTACCAGAAGGAAAAAACAAAAGAAATCAAAAGCCTTTCCATTTCATGCCTCGTAGGAACAAAGATAAAACCGGCGAATTCTTACCCAACACCCCCACCACTTCACTGAGTCACCCTTCTCTCTTCTTTGGTGACAGTGATCCAGAAGAACCTATAGGTGAGCCTCCTGAGATATACGAAGATCCTATAACAGAAGAAGAGTTAGAGAACACTCCATCTGAAGCCATGGCTGAAAACCGAAACGGTAGAAGAGAAGATGAGAGAATAGAAGGTGCCTTTGCCATCTGAGAGACCAATGGAGACATGAAAATGAAAAACATAAGCCCCTCCGCTTTACCTCACTTCCATGGATTGGCTACTGAAGACCCTGCTACCTTCCTGTTTGAGTTCGCTCTCCTTTGTCGAACCTATGATTATACAGAAGATGAGCAAAAATTGAAACTATTTCCCTCTACCCTCAAGGATGCAACATTACGCTGGTTCATGGGGTTACCTGGAAATAGTATCACCACTTGGGCTCAGATGCAGCAAGCTTTCAGTACCAAATACCAAGACTACTGTAGGTCCAAGGAAGCCAAGGGAGAAATCTTTTGGATGACCATGGGAAACGATGAGTCTTTAGAAGATTACGAGGAAAGGTTCCAACTTAGCTATAAACGGGCCAGGTGCACACTTGACCCCGAATATCTCAAGTTGGTCCTGCTCTGAGGAGTCCATGAAGACCTTCTAGATACCCTTCACATGCTAGCCGGAGGAGATATTTACCAACTAGCTTATGAGGATATAAAGACTGTGTTTAGAAACCACTCTAGGGCAGCCCGTAAAAGAGGAAGGGGAAACCCACTTTCAGCTAGTACTACTTTCTCCAAGCATGAGTTTGCTAATCAGCTGGAGGACATCAAAAGTGAGGTGAGGCAGACCATTGCCATGCAAATTGATACATTCCAAATCCAGCAAAAGAAAGAGGAAGCTAAGAGGGCTTGGGCCATCTTCTGTCCCAGGTGTACGAGGACGCACCCTAAGAACGAGTGTCCATTACACTCAGTAGAGGTATGTTTCGTTTGTGAGGAGGACCACCCCACAAACCAATGCCCAACCTTACCTGGATTTAAAGCCATATACCAAGGGACTGAGGCACCCACTGAACCTCTCTACTTCCTCAACCAAAGGAGGCCGCATGGACCTAGACCTTACCAGCAGGGGATGCAAGGGACATCCCAAGCTTATTATAGCCCCAACCAATCTGCTCCTATGCCTTCTTGGGGTCCCCCTGCTCATCCTTCCTGGTCTGCACTTCCTCCTTGGTCTTACCCACCTCAATACCATACTCAACCCACTACTCATTCGTTTCACTCCCATGTCCAACCACAGCCTCAGTGGAATGCACCTCAACTGGGGTGGAGGCCCTAGTACAACACTCCTCTCGCCATTTTGCCTCCACCACCAGATCAACCACAACCATTACCTCCTGCTCCTGCAAGACAACCCCAAATGTCTACTCAACCGAACTCGAACCCCAACAACCGAGAGGCACAGCAGGTATATACTAGGGAAACAACATGCCCTACCTATGCTGTGGAGATCCAGGAGATCAACCTGCGATCCGGGAAGACTCTTCCAGATCGCCAAACTCCTCCCCCAGAGGACGAGGAAGACAAACAGGAAAGTGAACCAAAAGCCATTCCACCCTTTCCTGAGAGACTAGCAGTCACCACACAACCCAACCCAGAAGAGAATGAGCTTCTGGGAGAACTCAAACAGTTGTGTGTGAGAATACCACTTCTCCAGGCCATCAAAGATGTACCGATATACAACAAATTGGTTAAGAAAAAGTGTTTCAGGCACCCAGGCATGCAAAAAAGGGATGCCTCAACTATCAATGTCATAGGACAACTGTCTGATCTTATGTTGGGGCAAGTAATCTGTCCAAAGTATTTGGATCCTGGGAGTCTTGTAGTTGATGTCCAAATCAATGGCACCATCAAACCCACCACCATTAACGTGATGACCAGGGACACCATGCTCAAACTCAACCTTCAGGGTTCCTTAAGGAAGACCTCGACAGTCCTGCAGTTGGCAGATCGCTCCACTGTGACTCCCGAAGGGATTGTGGAGGATGTCTTGGTCTCTGTTGACTCTTGGGAGTATCTTGCGGACTTCTTGGTTCTTCAACCAAAGGCAGAGCTTACTGGATACCCCCTTATTTTGGGAAGGCCTTGGTTAGCCACTGCGAATGCTTACATAAGCTGTCGAGCAGGAAACATGACCATAAAAAATGGTCCTATGTCCAAGCAGCTAGTCCTATACCCTCCTGCCCAACCTCTATTAGAGCATGACTTACCACTTTGGTTGGAAGAAGGAGAAGAGGATGAGGTGTACTCTGCACCCTTGTGCACCTTAGAAACCACCAGGGGAGGTCCTCAAACCGAGGATGATTTGATTGAGACCTTGATTCAGAATCCGCCTCCCAGTGCATTGTCCTTAGAGGAATTGGTGGAGGATACTCAAGCTAGTACCTTAGTGGACCTCTGTGTGACTGATCCAACCTCTCCCAGAGTTAAGAATGTGGATTTTGGCCCCGAGAGAACTTTAAAGATCAGCTCCTCCCTATCTCCTTCCCAGGAAAAGGAGCTGTGTAGCTTGCTGGCCAGTCATCTAGATGCTTTTGCTTGGAGCTATAAGGAGATGAAAGGAGTCCATCCTTCGGTCTGTACCCTTCACATCTACATTAAAGAAGATTGTGAACCAGTCAGGCAACCTTATAGGAGAATGAATCCAGCCCTTAAGGACATTGTCAAAGAAGAATTGCAAAAACTGTTGGATGCAAGATTCATCTACCCCATCTCGGACAGTGAATGGGTTTCCCCTCTGGTGTTGGTTCCCAAGAAAAATGGGAAGTGGAGAATCTGTGTGGACTACAGAGAACTGAACAAAGCCACCAAGAAAGACCACTTCCCTCTGCCCTTCATAGATCAAGTGTTGGATGGACTGGCAGGAAAGAAGTTTTTCTCTTTCCTAGATGGGTTTAGCGGGTATAATCAGATCCAAATCAGCCCGGAAGACCAAGATAAGACCACCTTCACTTGTCCTTGGGGTACCTTTGCTTACCGAGTCCTTCCCTTTGGGCTATGCAACGCTCCTGCCACTTTCCAGAGAGCAGTATTGAGCATCTTTTCTGAGCTGGTCCATGATTCGGTGGAAATCTATATGGATGACTTCACTCCTTATGGGTCCAACTTCTAGGAAGCATTGTCCAATCTGGGAAAAGTTCTAACCAAGTGCATTGAGATGAACTTGTCCCTCAGTCCTGAAAAATGTGAATTCCTGATGACTGAAGGGACCGTGCTAGGGCATACCATTTCTCGCCAAGGATTACAGGTGGATCCTAACAAAATTGCTCTCATTAAAAAGGTTCCACCTCCTCAGAAGGTAAGAGATGTTCGAAGTTTCCTAGGCTTAGCAGGATATTATAGAAGATTCATTAAAGACTTCAGTAAGCTAGCCTCACCATTGTTTGGCCTCTTAGCAAAATATGTTGAGTTCAAATGGACAGACGACTGTTAGAGGGCTCTGAATGAATTAAAGGATAAGTTGGTGTCGCCTCGATCTTGAGAGGTCCAATATGGGCCCTACCTTTCCACATCCACACTGATGCCTCGAACAAAGCCATAGGGGCAGCCTTAGGACAAGTTGAAAAAAAACTTCCGTATGCCATATACTTTATCAGCAAAAACTTATCCAAGGCAGAAATGAATTATACTGTAACTGAGAAAGAATTCTTGGCCGTGGTCCATTCTCTGAACAAGTTCCGACACTACATCACTAGCTATCAAACATTTGTACATACTGATCATGCTGCAATTAGATATTTAATGAATAAACCTGATGTGAATGCTCGTATTATTAGATGGTTACTTTTGTTGCAGCAGTTTGATTTGACTATCGTTGATAAACCAGGTAAAGAAAATGTTGTTACTGACTTCTTGTCTAGATTGGATCTACCTGCAGGTGAAGAAGGAACAGTGGATGACCAGATGCCAGATAAACATCTGTTCGCTATCTCAGTACTCTCTCCTTGGTTTGCTGACATAGCAAACTACCTGGTCTCAGCACAGTTCCCTCCGCATCTATCCTCAAAGGAGAAGAGCAGAATCATGAGGAAAAGTGCCTCATTCACTTGGATCGGGGGCAACCTGTTCAAACTTGGCCCCGATCAGATCTTAAGGTGTTGTGTAAGGGAGGAGGAAGTCTTTGACATCCTCCTAACCTGTCACGATGGGCCTTGTGGAGGACATTTTGCAACCAAGAGGACTGCCTTCAAAATTCTACAGGCAAGCTACTATTGGTCCACGCTTCATCAAGATGTCAGAAGATATATCAGCCAATGTGACCGATGCAAAAGGATGGGGAAACCGACTCCAAGGGACGAAATGCCTCTCCAACCTCAAGTGACTCTTGAGCCATTTGAGAAGTGGGGTATGGATTTTGTGGGTCCTATCAACCCTCCTTCAAGGCAAAGGTCTTACATCATTGTGTGCACAGACTATCTGACAAAGTGGGCGGAAACCAAGGAAATCAAAGCAGCGATAGAAGAAAAGGTGGTTGAGTTTTTAAGAGAAAACATCTTCTACAAATTTGGCTACCCAAGAGAGTTAGTCACCGATCAAGGAAGCCAGTTCACCTCCAACTTAATTGAAGACTTGCTCGCTCATCACAAGATCAAGCATAGGACTTCCACCCCCTATCATCCTCAAAGCAAATGGGCAGGTGGAAGTCACCAATAGAGCATTAGAAGGGATTTTGACTAAGGTGGTGAGCAGTAGCAGAAAGGATTGGGCAGATCGACTGGTTGAGGCCACTTGGGCTTACAACACCACTTGGAAGACCACAACCGGCTTCACACCTTATGAGCTGGCTTATGGGAAGAGAGCTTTGCTGTCAATTGAGTTTGAGTACAACACATTGAGGATGGCAGCTCAGCTGGACCTAGATCTCAACCATGCTCAACAAGAAAGGTTATTGTAGCTGAATGGGTTAGATGAACATCGAATGCAGGCCCTTCTCCACTCAGAAGTGGTTCAACTTCAGAGGAAGATATGGCATGACCGACACCTTAATGACAAACAGTTCCAGCCGGGAGATTGGGCGCTGCTGTATGATTCCAGACATAAGGATTTCAAGGGGAAGCTGGGAACAAGATGGCTAGGACCATATGCAGTGGAGAAGTGTAATGACAATGGTTCTGTCCTTATCCGGACCATTGATGAAGAAGCCATCCCCATGCTCGTCAATGGGCATTGGCTAAAGATCTACAAGAAACCTCTTTCGAGGCAAGAGTTCATCAAAACTGTGGAAAAATCAGTGCTGGTCATAGAGAAGGGTTCTGCCTCTGTTTTGAGCATACCCTGAGCATCATAAAAAAAAAAAAAAATGCAAATAAAAAAGATCCTTGGGCGAAAACCTTTCTGAGGCACCCAAGGCAGATGGTAGGGGTGAAAACCTCATTGAGGTGCCCCTACTGTCTCTCTGAAAAGAAGTGGAATAAAAAGATCCTTGGGTGAAAACCTTTCTGAGGCACCCAAGGCAGATGGTAGGGGTGAAAATCTCATTGAGGTGCCCCTGCTGTCTCTCTGAAAAGAAGTGGAATAAAAAGATCCTTGGGTGAAAACCTCTCTGAGGCACCCAAGGAAGATAGTAGGGGTGAAAACCTCATTGAGGTGCCCATGCTGTCTCTTAAAAAAAAAAGAAAAAAAAGAGAAAAAAAAAAGAAAAAAGAAAGAGAGAGAGAAAAAGAAAAAAGAAAAAGAGAAAGAGGCAGAAACAGAAAAAACAGGCTTAATCTTTGGAAATTGTTGCAGGTTGCAGGGATTCAATGCAAAAGGAGGCCTCTCAACTCAAGGACAAGGGTCCTTACCAAGCTACCAGGAAACCTCACAAACACTCCCTCCATGAACACTCATTTCTTCCAAGGTTTGGACACAATCTAGTCATGGTTTAGCCTTCTACAGGAAGCTACAGGACTTTCTACAGGAAGTTCTGTGTTTCTACAGGAAACATCCTGTAGAGCCTTTGAGCGGGCCAGGACCGATTATGAAGAAGAATTTGAAGCTCGAAGTCCATTGAGGAGGCATGCAACCACTCTTTTTTTCCATCCTCCACTTGTGTCACCTCCTTTCACCACCATTGCTGCCATATGATCGAAATACCTGCACAGTCATACCAGAACTTTGGTTTCTCAGAAAAAATATTTTTTAAGTGGGAAATAAAGCATGCAGAGGCTCAACGCTTTACCTGTCAAGGCAATCTCAGGACCCTGCACCTGTGAACGTGACTCAATTATTTCGACATGCACCCCAGGAGGAGAAATGACTACAGGATGTCCTATAGGAATCCTGTAGCAGCTGATCCAGCTTGAGCACATCCCATGGAGACACCAGCAGCTCATGAAGCCGGTGCATGCAACATTCACCACCAGGAAATTAGGTCTCAAGGTCTCGTAGCCACCAGCAGCCAAGGAAGAGGAGCTCCAGCACCAGTGCACGAAGCAGCAGCAAGCAGATCCAGCATTCCTCGTCCTGAAGCCTGAGAAAACCACGTCCACGGCTGCACAGGTAAGTGCCTAACCTTATTTCATCAAATTACATAAGCATTACTCTAAATGTGCATGAATATGAGAATGAATAGATTGAACAAGTTGGGTAGCCACTCAACTGGCCACCACAACCAGTCCGACGGCCTCGTTGGATCCGAATGGCTTTGGTTATGTCGAAAAGATGGGAATTGGACACGTGGGAAGCGTCCAGTCGGAGAGAAGCAGCAGTCTAACAGGAATGGAGGCGGTAAATGCAAAGGGAAGGATTCGACGGTCAGGAATACATGCAGCGGAATGATAGCGGTGACGTCGGCCAACGGGTTGATGGGGACAACTCACCCCCGCGCCATGAATTCCGCAGCAATTCAAATCGGCCGGCTAAATCACTTATGATGCACTGCAGTCATTTATTCACAACCATTTTGCAGCCGAGTACGCGTCCTCAATTCTCTGAAGGCTGTTAGCCCGAGTTCTTGGCCTGTTCCAACATCCTGTTGCTGCACAGAAAGTCCAGAACCACTGAAGCGTTCCCTAGAATCTGTGCACGACTCCTACATGAAGTTGTGGTACAGGAAGCCCGACATTACAAAGAAGTTTGGACTGTTCACGTCGAAGGTGGCAATTCTGGAATAAGGTAAGCCTGAACATAATTCTCCCATGCAATTGATTCAAAAGGTGGTGAAGTCGACGTGTTGAAGGGGTAGGAAAATGTGAATAAAAGTCTGTTCATGAATTTACAAGCCGTTTTCTTATCGCTGCATGAGAATTTTCGTCGTAGTATGTATGCGGGATTTTCTCCGGGGTTTTGAGTTAAAATTGAGCCACTGTCAGGGGTCACCGGTGGGAAATTGTGAATTTTATATGACTGTGTGCATCACAGAGACATAGCTCTACGCTCTGTGTAGAAAAACCCCGAAGTTCTCCTTCTGTACACGAGCAGGCAAGCTCAGAACAACCAAAAACAGTTTTTTACCATGCCGGGAGGGTTCATTAGAAAAGAGCCTTCGGACTCCAAGAAATTACGGGAAACCCCTGAGGTGGTGGACTTGTTTTCCCGTGCACAATGGATGTCATTTTGTGACAAGCTGCAAGGTCACGATGACGAAATTACAGAAGAATTCCTGAGGTATTTAAAGATGAAGTCACAAACATTGGCCATTGTCAACTTCAGAGGATTGACCCTCAGACTCACCCCACAGCTCATTAGCAGAGTAACTGATCTACCGATGGGGGTACCCTAGGATAAGGAGGAGAGAAAATTGGGTTAGAAAGCTAAAAAAGAGTTCTTCTTGCCAGAGGAACAATTTTCAGAGGACAAGAATGGAGTTCGAAGAACTAGCCTATAGCTGCTCTGGAGTGAAGTTAGCCTCCAGATTATGAAGTATATTATGTGTGAGGGGCGATTTAGCATCGTGTATGGTTATCATTTCCGGTTGCTCACAGAACTCAGGCACCAAATGGACCTACCCTTAGAGCAAAAGTTGAGCATTCCTTACTTCCTCCTGCAATCCATGATTGAGTGTGCCACCAAACTGAGAGAGGGGACGCTAGACCAGCTAGCCCATCATGGGCTTATCAAGCTCCTCGTGGAAGATGCACTCCACACTTACACCGTCCCTCTCTCCTGGGAAACTTTTCAGAATCTGACTAAGGATGATGACATTCGAATTTTGGCTGAGGAGCTCACTTCCTCTAGCAGCGAGGAAAAGGAGCACACTCAAGCAGAGAAGAAAGGTAAAGGACAAGAAACCCCGGGCAAAACACCAAAGAAAGAACTGAAGGGCACACAAGGAAAAAGCCAAGCTACCAAAACAGGGGGTGATAAAACCACACCAACACCCAGGAAGAAAAGACTACAGAGCAGGGTAGAAAGGACTGAGAAAGTCCAAGCTAGTGAGGGCACCTCTAAGGCAGCCTCAGCCAAGCTAAAAGGAAAAACACCCTCAGCCAAGCAGGCTAAAATGGTGCCATCTGTTTCTACAAGAAGTTTAAAAACGGCTTCTACAGGAAGCTAGAAATCAGCCACTACAGGACTTTCTACAGGAAGTCCTAAAAAAGGGAAGCAGAAGGAGAAGTCGGCTGAAATTCTAGCTAGGGAGGCAGCAGCTGTGCTGGCCACCCTAGGTACCTCTCCCAAGCCAAAGGAAAAATGAAGGAGGGAGACTCCTTTGTATTTAAAAGCGAGAAGAAGTGTAAGAATTAAAACCGGCAGACCCCAACCTCCATCCAAAGACTCAATTACCATTGAAGACACCCCTACCTCGCCAAAGGAGAAGTCCCCCTCCAAAGTATCAGTCACTTATGAGCGGGGGAGCTCGAAGACATATACCTGGAGGGAGAGAATGGAAAGATTGGGTTCACAAGCCTCTCTACAGGATGCTGAAGCCGTTCTACAGGAAACATTAGCCAGGCTTAAGGAGACCGAAAGAATGGAAGGGGAGGCAGCAAAATCACCATAAAAGGAAGAAGAGGTAGAGCACATCATGGAACCTAGCCCCCAGCCCAACTTGGGATCTTATTATAACTTCTTGGAGGCCGGAAAAATCATTCCACAGAAATTCACAGTGCCGCTTTTCTTTGCACTAGAGGAAGAAAGAGTAAGGACCCACACATGGATGAGAATAGCCAAGTCTAAAGGAGTAGCAGATATATGCCCCTTGGAGGAACAACTCAAGGAGGCAAGAAGAGAATTGGCTATGGCAAAACATGTGGGAAACTGCCAGCGAGTATTTCTACAGGAAGAAAATGAGAAGCTCAAATGACAGCTATAGCTACAAGGACAAAGGAAAGAAGAGGAGACAACTGCAGGGGACCCCACAGCATTGATATCAACTCACCAGCACCTAGCAACCAACTCTCAGGCTTTATTAGAATACATGGATCGGCAGGCTCAAGCCATAGCACACTTCGAGGATATGGAGCGATTATTAGGGGACAATTGTGTTCATGCTTGCACCCATAGGTGGAACACATTGTCCCACAGCCTCAAAATCAGGGAATATCACACTCCAACTAGAATGAGGGAGGCCTTGGCACGGGTGCCTCTCTACAAGAAGTCTATGCAGAACCTCCAGGCAAGCTGGATCGGCCTCAAGCTAAGTCCACCTTTGCTTTTTGGGTTGTTAGAAGGAATCATAGAAAAAGAAGAGCATGAGCAGTGGGAAGAGGTGGAAAGGAAGGCCGGATTCCATGACAGTGAGGAGGATACTACTTCAGAAGCCTGGGATGTGAGGGTGGCGATTAAAGCAATGAAAGACGAGGAGCTGGACTAGGTGCTCAGGGATGAGCAATCATTTTAGCAGGGGGGTGATGATGAGCCCCAAATTTGGTAACATTTTGGGCTCATTTGGCCTAATTATCCTTGTTCAATCCTTAATTTTTCATAACTTATGAATTATTTTTCAGTATGTTTATGTCATTTGTACGAATAAGGGTAGTCACTCTTCCTAGGTGGCTAACACGTGCTCATTTCAGGTTTTTTGACATATGTTGGAGCAAAACCGAGTAGTCATGGGCTAGAAGACAACCAAGCTTGGGTTGAGGATTCGTAGGGGGGTTGTCTATGAAATTAAATAGCCTCCCTTGGGATCTTCACCCCCAACTCCGAGCTCCAAAGGCCACCAAAACCGAATCTAGAAGGCAGCAAAGCAGATTCTGGAAGGAGCTGTTCACTCACAATTTGGGCAGCCAAATCCCATAGATTTAGGAGGCCAGCTAGGGCCTCGTGGTGTATAAATGTTAAGGCCTCAGCCTTCATGAGGCACTTTTTGGAAACTCTTGCATACTTTGCACTGTAGTGCTGCTAGCTTCATTTTGTTCTCTTGTAGCCATTTTTGGCATAACTCTTGACTTATGATCATGTTTTGATAATGAGGAGCAGTCCGATTTTATACCAACTTTGAGTTTTCTATAGGAGCCATAGCTCTCGAGGTTGGGCCCAACCTAAGAACCTAGAGCCTCCTTCTTTGTACTGTTACCTTTCCTTTATGCATCATTGTTTCCCTGTTATGCATTTGAACGTATTTCTGTTGGGCAGATTTAGTTGTGTTGGTTAAATAGGTCACTGGTTATGAATAGAATTGCTTCAGATGTTTAAAATAGATTGGTAGGATAATAACAAAAAGAAGCTCCAAGAAAAGGGTCAACAACACCCTCAGTTTCACCTCATCCTTATTGGATCAGGGGCTGGAATTGAAGAAACAGTGCTGCCCCAACAAAAACACTAGTTTGCTTGGCCATGCAATCCTTGGTGTAATGTTTTCATTTGTAGAAGTTAGTTATGTATTCAGACCTCTGAAATGTTTCTTTTCTTGAGTGATGTACATGGTTCTCTTTACAAATAAAGCTGTTGTTCATTTTTTCATTGACAGTTAGAGTATATTAGCTAAGACTTTGATTGTGTGCAGGACTTTGTTGATTCGGTTAAATGTATACTGTGCAGGGCATCTCCACCACTCTCTCATCCGCCTAACCTTCGTCCAGGCTAGCTGATCCATCTCCTAGTTAGGTTCCTCGTCTCACAACTGTTATTTTGCCCACATAACCCTACCTTCTTGCTCCTCCATGGTCTTAGCCTTCTTTAAGCCAAGACAGCCTTCTACACCCTCTCACCACTCTATCCACCAGTCCCTGGGTCACACCAGGCCCCTATCCTACCTCCCTATCCATCCATGCATCTTCCTTCACTCACCCATCCTCCAAAATCCAATTCTTAAACATCCTGTAGAAATTTCTGAACATCCTGTAGAAATTCCTGAAACATCCTGTAGAACCCCTGCAGACTTCCTGTAGAAGCTCACGAATGAGGTTTCTTGATAGCCAAACTATGTGAGACTCCCTGGAAGGGTGTTAGGGGCTCCTTATACCCTCTCTGAACCTTCCCAACCTTTCCCAAGCATTTCTCCTCCTTGATCCACCCCTGCACAGTAAAAAGCCAGTTAAAAGCACATGCATGATAATTCTAATAACTTATTCAAAAATACAAAAATTTGTTTTCTTCAGATAGAGGTAGTCACATGTATTTTACCTTCATAGAAGTAATGGCATCTCTTCCAATAGTTTGCATTCCCTTTTTTGCATTAGTAGGACTAGCTGGTAGAATTAGGGTTTGCGTTACTTTTTGGCTTTCAGTTTCTTTCCGCAAGTAGATTAGCCTCCTTTGAGTTAGCTTTCATCCATCACTTAAAAAGCTTCTTCTAAGAGCTCATAGAAGTTGGCTTAAGCCCCTAGCGGACTTGTGCCAGCTAACCAAGTGATAGCTACAGCAAGAGCTAGTACTTGTGCATACAGCACCGTCGCTTCCAAGTTAGTTACGAACTACCGGGTTGATAAAAGTAAAGAAGGGAGTCCCAGGAGTTGCAACATTATTGCTGCAATACTGGAGCCCACCACATGTTTTGCTGAATAGTCTTGATCTTCTTGTTCTTACAATCTATTGCCACATGTCCATGTTTATGGCAAGAAAAAGATGTGATGTTTTTCTCAGGGGAAAAGAATCTCCTTTGAGATCTTTCGAACTTGTTCAACTCATTTTTAAGAGAGAATGATCTTGTTGTAGTGAACCTTTTTTTCTTCTCATTCATTGGCTTTTGATATGATCTTGTTGCAATGAACTTTTTTTTCTTCTCATTCATTGGCTTTTGATATTGTTTCTTGTTTTTGTTTTCTTTACAAAACATGTTGTTAGACTCTTCTTCTATAGGTCCTTTTAGAGATGATTCATTATCATCTTTAATGGTTTCCTTTGCTGATTTCTTCATGGAGGAAAGGTCTTCTTCTAGCTTCTTACACAACCTATTCTTTTCTTCTAACTTACTTCTAGCTAAATCAACCTCAGCTTCTAATATTTTACACTATAGGTCTCTCTCCTTGAATTTACTGCTCATCACCTTCTCTAGTCTCCTTGATTCTTCAAGTTGTGTCTTCAAGCTAAAAATTTCATCCTTGTACTCATGTTCTTTCTCATCACATATATGAACCAGTTTCTTCAAATCTTTGTTTTCATTCTTAAATCTTTCTATACTATCCAATGATAAGTCAAGACTAGATTGATTTTTGTTTGATTTTTCTTCATGAGAGTTAGGAACATTCACACAGGTATAGGTTTCATTTAGCTGAACACTTTCCTTTTGACAGGGTTTTTTTTTCCTTCCTCTTTCTCTTGTTGTTCTCTACATTGTTATTTCTAAAGTTAAATCCATTATTGTATCAAGATCCTTATTATGAAGATTGTTATACATGACACATTTTTCTTTAGCATTCCAATGTTGTTATTTAAAAGAGGGAGAATCTTTGTAGTAACCATCAGATACAAGTTTGCATACACCAGACCCATAAGCTACTAGTTCAGATCTTACATTATCTCTCCATTCATGAAACTTTGTTGTTCTCAACACAGGTACACTTTGGTAGTCCATGACTCAACCAGATCTACCTTCAAGATGTTAGACTTGTATAAAAGGAAATTGGCTCTGATATAAATTGATGAAAACTTGACTAAACTAAGAGGGGGAGGGAGGGTGAGTCAATTTAGCATATTTATGGATATTAACCTTCTTTTATTAAACTCATTAACTAAAACATTACATGAGAAACTTAACAAATAATGACCATAAGATTGAATATGTGAACAACAAGTAATAAGAAAGCCAAAACATCACATGAACACATAATAATAGCACATGCTGACACCAGATATATGTGGAAACCCATAAAGGGAGAAAACCATGATTTTATTATTGTTGTGATGCAAAGGCAAGCTCCTACTCATTATGACATCTGATTTTTAGTAGGCTCCAACCTATAGGAGGCTGCTACCTCAATTTTATGCAATATGCAACTGCAATGAATCTCCAACTCCCATATGTTTTCTATATGCTACAACCCACAGTAGGCTCCTACCTCAACAGGATCCAACCTGATGTTTATCAATCCACTACTTGAAAGGAGACTGCCATCTCCTGATGCAAACAAGAAATAATAATGTGTTGGTTTACCTAGTCATAAAATTTTCATATCTCCGTCTTCATTTATGCATCTTCTTCCCTTCAAATCTTCTTCACATCAACGTCATATGTTACAGGTAACTAATACATAATAGCTCAATCATCTCTCTCACATTATCCCATTCTCTAACCTTTCAATGCCTTCCAAAATCACATATTTATAAATATAGTTTGTCAATTGTTTGTATCCCACATAGGAATATGAAGTTAATAGGCTTGAATCGTTGCCTTCTACTCATTTGTTTCCAAACTCTTCATATCTTGAATATTATAACACGAAAATAAATAATCCATCCAATATTAATTGCAGCCACATGTTGTTGGGATGGGGTCCCTGGGGGCAATTTTGTTGATTTTTGAGTCATTTAGGTAAAGTCTCTGCGAAATGTGGAAAGCGGAGTGTGAAGCTAAGTAGAGTCAAATGGATTTTAGTCCCTTAGGTGGGTAGGTGATAAAGTTGTTTTGAGACCCACCCATGGTCTACAGACCATGGTATTGTAAAGAAAATGCTATAAGTAGTCAAGTTATAGCAAGTTTAGAAGATAACTTTAAGTGAAGAATCATTGTAAGGGAAAGGTGCTAAGGCAGGAAAGGTTTATTTCCTGTACTTAGGAAAAAGGGGAAGGTTCTTGTCGCTGAGTGAATGGGCCCCTGCAACTGAGTGCATAGTGTTAAAGAGTTTGTATTTGAATGCTTCTACTTAATAAAGACTATTTCGGGCCGAAATTGATGCATGTGTGTTATTTTATTTACTTTTGTAAAGTTTATGTATCTTCGCTCTGTAATATGTTTAATGTGAATTAATGCTTATTTATTGTGCAGAACTGGTAGATATGTAATCTTTATGCATGATAAGTATAATTAACCACCTTCGCAAAACTCTGAAAGACATTTAGATAAAGTTGTAGTATATGTCTGTCGAAAGGAGTATATCTATGCGAAGGAAAATCTAAGCCGCATGGGCATCAGGAAAATCACCACACATGCCTCTGGATGCAGAAACCTGGTTTTAACATCCCCTAATACTGCTTCAGGTGAGACTGCAACCTGCGCTACGTGGGTGGTTTCTGAAAGGGCCAAAAGTGTAGGGTTTTGTTGGTTGGCGTAGTTAAAGATGAACCCGGGTCAGGCCCATCAAGCCAACAAATGGTTCTGTTCCGAGACCAGGATCTATCTGAGGAATGTGTGATGTCGAATAAGTGGTTCCCTAATATTAAAGAAGTTGAGAAGTGGCTCAACCAGAAGGAACATGCATTTGCAGCTCAGAGAATAGAAATCTGTGGTTATCCAAAGAACATTGGTTGAATAGATAACTATACTCAGATGAAACTGAAGCCTTTTTTTGTTTCTTCTCCTATGAATTTCATTAGTGGTTGTTAGATTAGTAGACAATCAGGGTACATGGAGACTTGATGGCCCTATTGTGTGGACTCTAGAGCTAGTGAGGTGCTTGGAAGCTTCAAAAAATAACATCGTGTGGGAAGTTGATCACCGGATTGATCGTATCATAGGAGGATTCATCACTAAGCTCGCAATTGATATGTCCTTCAACTAGAGTGAAGCAGAGCGCATGCTCTTTAAGGGAATGCGAGGTAAGCACTTAAAATCTCAGAAAACTTGGATTAAGATGTTGTTGTGTGAAAAATGGGTTATGTCGTTACCTTGATGTTTGGGACTGCGCGAAGTGGAAAACCCTTCAGAAGGAACAGAGAATCGGACTCTAAATATAGTCTGCTATTGGGATCCTCTTCAAGTGACGATGAAGGAACTATTTCGAATACACTGCGAAGTGTGTTGTAGTTGGTAATTCAGGGTATCCCATAGATACCTCAACCACCCACTCCACCTCCACCTCCACCTCCATCGAATACACCTACACCTTCACCTCCACCTCCACTTCCACTGCATACACCTACACCTTCATCTCCACCTCCACCATTCAACATGGAAAATGCAATGAAGATGCCGATCTTTAAAGGGGTAGGGAGCAAAGACCCCGAGAAATTCTGGTTTGTTGCAGATGCTATGTGGATAGAGCAGCAGATCACTTATAATAATCTAAAGAAAGTTCAGCTGGTCACAGCTCTGCAGGATAGGGAGCTGACTTGGTATATCAAGTACTATCAAGACAAACCTGGCGCTACGTTGGCAGAATCTCGGCAAGTGTTGTACAGTGAGTTTAAGAAGCCCAAGTTTCAGGGGAAGTCTATCATAGAATTTAAGGAGATACAGAAAACAGTAGATGAATCCTCGTGGGATTTTGATCAGAGGCTAAAATGCATGATCCAAAAAGCTAATATGAACATCACGGATGAACAACACAAATATTGGTACATTGCTTCGTTGTTTCCTCACCTAAGATTACCATTATCACAATAGAAGATAACAATGCAAGTAGAAGTTGTGGATATCGTGATGAGGTTGGCACCCCAATACAAGATATGAACATTGGAGTACAACAGATTCACTTGCAGCTGGAAAGTCTGCACCTGGAGTTGTAGAGCCTGAAGAAGGGAAAGGAAGCCCAACCTGAAGTTCACGTAGAAGTTTGGTGCTTGAAATGCAAGGGCCACGGTCACGATAAGGACCATTATCTAGTTTATCATAATTATCTTATTGGTGGGGGGAGGGGGGGTTGTCCCCTTGAAGCCAAAAAATACCACTGGGCTGAGCACAGGAGCAACATTGTTGTTCTCTATTTGTCAGGTTATAGGACAACTTCAATAGACCCCCCCAGAAGTTGTTTTTCAATTTCTGCAAATTTGTCGGTGATGATGAGAACCATTGTTGAAGTTATGAATTAATGATGGATAGGACCCCTACCTATCAAATGCAGGGAAAAATCGGCCTCAGGATTAGGGTGCAGGTGTAGCACATGGAGGATTTCAAGGTCGTGGAAGAGGAAGAGGATGAGGGGCTAGCAGAGTTCGTGGAAAATTTATTTGTTATAACTGTGGAAAAGCTAGACATTTTGCGTGCAACTCAGAACCCAACACATCCATCTTGTCAATATTGTAGATAGTTCAATCATGTGATAAAATATTGCCCAGTACTTATAGCAAAGATGAAAGAAAAGAATATACAAACCCAATAACCTACGTAGAATATCTAGATGATGAGGATCGAGCCTCCTGAAGGGGATCATAGCATCAATATCGTAACAACAGTGGTATGGCTACAGGAGAAGATAAAGGAAAGTAGTCAGAAATTGAATGATGGGTGCGTAAGGCCACTAAAAAGGAAGTTGGTTTTGACCTCAACTAATATAAATAAACTTTCATGGAAGCTAAGAAGAACTTTGTTGAGGTTTCTATGTTAGGGAATCAGGAAAAACTGGTTGGAAATAGTGAAGTGAAAGATGTGGATCCTTTGTTGTTAGCTACTTTTCTGAAACCTTGTATGAAGCTATTGAGAGATCAGAAGGCAATAGCAGGGTTTCAAGGGATGATCAAAAACTGCACAGGAAAAATTAAGATTCCTTCATAATAGTGCGCTGTGAGGAAACTAGGTAAACACAAGAAGCAAACTCGGTGTGAGATGAGGCTAATTGCGCAGATAGGGGAGTATGAAATGGACAAGTCATCCTGGATTTGGGTTCTGATGTGAACATACTACCGAAGCAGACGTGGGAAAGGATGGGGAGACCTACACTACAATGGTCTCCTATACAAATTTTCATGCTTAATCAGTAAAATATCATTCCTATGGGGCGCCTGTATGGGGTAACAGTGGACATTGAAGGAGCGAGTGCATTGGCTGAATTTCAGGTAATTTAAATAGTGGATGACAATAATCCTTACCCTGCGTTACTAGGAATTTATTGGGACTTTGACATGAATGCAGTGATCGATATGAAGAAGCGAAGGATGACATTCAAGAAGAAGGTGCTCAGGGTTATTATGCCACTCGGCCCTGCTAAAGGAGCACACTACACTGAATCGTTCCGCGACCATGAGGAGGAAGATGATTTGGATCAAATCTACAAGATAACTGCATGCGACAAAGATTGGATTAATCCCACTGTAGATGGGCAGATCACGTGGGATAGACACAACTCCTATACCTCAGACTTAGATGAAGAGCTCGAACACTGTCAGAATCAATTGCATGAAGTCTCTACACTATGCTGCAATATGATGACCAAATCGCTGCGGTGCTTATCTACAGAGGTAAAAAATCTTCTGCATTATTATGGCTTAAATGATGTTAATCTCTTTTTGGATGAGTTTGACAGGGAGGTGCCTAAGGAACATCAATTCCAGGCACTTGAATTGGCATTTCACGCTATGACTGCCCATTGGTTGGGTACACATAAGGAAAGCTTCACTGACTGGAAGGAATACAATCGAATAATGAAGTTGCGGTTTGGATATGCTAACTCGGATGACTGAGAAATATAGTGGAAAGGATGATCCACGTGAACACTTGGCATGGTGGAATAAAGCATGGGGTGAAGAGCCACAACAGGAATGGGTGCACATCTTCTATCACACCTTAGATACTATTCCCATGAATTGGTACTTGGAAACAGAGCTACGCCACGGGACAACTAAATGGGATATCTTGAGGGAAATATTCTTATTAACTTTCAGCTTTGAGGATGGGTTTGAGTGCATTGATGAAGTGCTCCAAGAAATTAAGGTTGCTAACTTTAGAACACTTGAAGAACTGATAGAATGGGTTCAACCGAACTGGAGTACACAGTTGTGCCATGCGCTAGAATGCTACAATGTGACTGCAGAAGAAGAAGAAGATGATCCATGAAAAATCAATATTCTGGAGACTCAAGGACAACATGAGGTTGAAGGACCTAAATAAGAGAACCCTGATATATATTGAACCTTTGAAGATGAGGTATGTAAACATTGGGCTCGACACGCAGCCTAAGTTTGCAAAGATAATAGATTATTGGGATGAAGATACAGTTGACAAAGTTGCAGAGCTATTGCACGAATACCAGGACTATTTTCCTACCAAGTTCTCAGACTTGAAGGGAATAGTGGGGGATCTGGGAGTGATGAAGATCACTTTAAAGCTCGATGTGAAGCCCATAAAATAGAGACCCTACTGGCTAAATCCAAAGTATAAGGAGAAGGTGCGCAAAGAGCTAGACAAAATGTTGGAAGCAAGAATTATTGAGGCAGTAGAAGAATCTAATTGGGTGAGCCCTATGGTGATTCAAGAGATGAAGCAGTAGGGTGAAATCAGAATATGCGTAGACCTACGAAAGCTCAATGATGCATGTGTTAATGACCCATTTCCTACACCGTTTACAAATGAAGTATTGGAGAATGTTGGAGGACGAGAAGCTTATTTGTTCACTGATGAGTTCTCAGGGTACCATTAGATTAAGATCGCACCAGAGGATCACAGCAAGACGACCTTCGAGACATAGTGGGGATGCTTCCAATACACAATGATGTCAATTGGGTTGAAGAATGCACCCGTGATATTTTCAAGAGTTGTAATTGCAGCTTTCAAATAATTCATCCATAAATCCTTAGAAGTGTATTTTGATGACTAGATTGTGTTTGGGTTGGTAAAATGCCATGTTTCAAGTGTGCACCTCATGTTGGATACTTGTCGGAGATACCAAATGTCTATAAATTTGAAGAAGTGTATCTTTTGCGTGCCTTATGGGATACTGCTAGGTCATGTGATCTACAAGCAAGGATTAATGGCAAAACCTGTGAAGATAGCAATGATTTTCAATTTAGAATCTCCAAATAATGTAAAGTAGTTACGCACAATATTTGGGCACTCTGGTTACTACAAAAAGTTCATCAAAGCTTATGCATAGATAACTGCGCTGATGGAGAAATTATTGAAGAAAGATGCGACCTTCTGCTGGGATGAAAACTGTCAACAAAATTTGTATGTGTTAAAGGAAAAGATGGTGACTACACCTATTTTGGTGTTTCCCAACTAGAAGAAGGAATTCCATGTGCATGTGGATGCCTCTTGTATTGCGCTGGGTGTGGTATTGACACAGCCAGGTGAAGGTGTGATAGATCACCCTATAGCCTTTGTGAGCAAGAAATTATCAAAGGATGAGAAGAACTATTTAACTACCGGGCGCGAAGGATTGGCAATGGTCTACGTGCTACAAAATTTTCGACATTATTTTTTGGGCGCACATTTCAAAATGTATACAGATCACTATGATCTCAAGTACATGGTCGAAAAACCTATGTTGGGGGGAAGATCAGTAGGTGGTTATTACTATTTCAAGAGTATGACTTTGAGGTGATTGTGAAGCCTAGGCGGTTGAATGCGGGACTAGATCATCTATCCCGAATTGAGACAGGAGAAGAACCAACTAGTTTGAAAGAAGGGTTTCCAGATGCTCAACTGTTTGCTGTACGGGTCAAAAATGATCACTTTGATGATATAATTCAGTTTCTAACTACTGGAACAACCGAGAAGTATATTCTACTCAGTAGAAGAAGGAATTGGTGGTTCACGCTACTGAATTTTCTGTTATTGTGGGACACTTGTATAAGATGGGTATAGATGAAATATTGCGTCGATACATCCCAGAATTTGAATGATCTAGTATCCTTGCCGAAGCACATGGAGGAGTGGTGGGAGGACACTATGCATGTAGAGCGACCGTGCAGAAGATTCTGTGCGCAGGATTATGGTGGCCAACACTACATAAGGATTCTAAGGCATATTGCAAGTCATGTGATGCGTGTCAGAGGACAGGAAATCCATTGCGAATGGATGAATTACCTTCAAATCCTCAGATTTCATTGTAGGTGTTTGAAAAATGGGATATTAACTTTGTGGGTCCAATATAGCCCCCGGAGGAAAAGACGACCGTGCGATACATTATTACTGCAATAGAGTATTTGACAAGATGGGTAAAAACACAACCAGTGTAGGAATGTACCACCGTTATAGCTATGAAGTTCCTATTTGAGTATGCCTTGACAAGGTTTGGGTGTCCTAAGATACTGATGAGTGATAGGGGTATGCACTTTCTGAATGAAACTATTGCCGCGATGCTCGAAGAATTTTAGGTTTATCATCAAAAGAGTACGCCCTATCATCCTCAAGCAAATGGTACGGTTGAAGCATTCAATAAAATCTTGGAAAACACATTGAGGAAGGTCTACAACGTGCAAAGAAATTATTGGGATGTGCGCATACCAGCGGTCTTATGGCCATATAGGATGACGTGTAAGAAGTTGACTGGACAAACCCCGTTCAGACTGGTTTATGGGATAGTGGTTGTGATGCCCATGGAGTATATTATGTCGAGTTTGTGAATTGTAGCATTGATTGATATGGTGGACTGCAAAACTATGGAGGAGCACCTCGTGCAATTGTTAGAGTTAGAAGCAGACAGGTTCTTAGTAGGATTTCACCAATAGGTGTAAAAGGGGCGCAGAAAGGCATGGCATGATCGACATATAAAGTTGCACACATCTAAGGTGAATGATTTGGTCTTACTTTATGATAGCAAGTTCAGGAAGTTCCTTGGGAAGTTTCAAATGCATTGGTTGGGGCCCTATGTAGTCAAAGAAATTACAGATGGTGGCACAGTTTAGCTCGCGAAGCTGAATGGAGAAATATTTCCGGGAAGAGTAAATGGGAGTAAACTGAAGTTATATCAAGGGGATCCTACCCCTACGCAATGACTATATGATGGCAAGACAGTCTTAGTACTCCAGGAAGCTGCGAGGGAGTATGGGATTATAAAATACATTGTCCGAAAACTGAGAAAATGAAGTGGGGGGGCTGCATGAGGAAATACAGAAGTGCACTAGAAGGAGCTACGCCATGAAGGTTGGTGTCGCGCAGATGGGTCCAAAAATAGGTGTTGGGTGCACTTTAGTTGATTGGATGACAAAAATCCCATTAGGAGGAGTGGGTAGGATGCATTTATGGTGCAAATATTTGGCAATTTGCCACCAAAGACGCATTTATGAGCAGAAGTTGGAGGGAACGGTCGGATTTGAATTTGAAATTACCTATAAATCTAGAATGTTGGCTTGCACTTGAACACTTTTCCTTATATTTGCAAACTCTGTTGTTTGAAACCTATGAACCGAGAGGATTGGGAGGTACTTCTGTCACAACCAGTGTTCGCAAAATTTCCTGAGTGGAACTGGGAGCTCATCTTTGAGAAAATGATTGCAACTAATCCTACCGAAGTCGCTATCTTTGAAGCTGCTCCCTTTGAAGTCGTTCACTTTGACGCTGCAGCCCTTGAAATTGCATCAGCAATGGAAGCTACACCGTATGTGCCTATGATGCCGAGGTCACCTAGGCCTAAACCGTCTACTGCTAAGGAGAAACAAAAGAAACCATAGGCTGTACCGGTGCGGCAGTCACCGAGGAAGAACCCTGCAAAGGTTTGACAGAAGGTAAATATGGATAAGGAAAAACAGCCATACGAACCCCTAGATCTTGATGAAGAGGAGCTTTGCAACAGGGCTTAAGAGTTGGATGCTGAGGAGGTCGAGCCTATCACTAGGCTCCCGGAGTATATCCCTCTGCGGAAGGGAAAAGAAAAGGTACCCAAGGATCCAGATTTTGGAAAGTTTATGGTCTCTACCCCGCTATTACTAGAGAAAGCTCCATTTGAAGGCACGCAGTTAGGATGTATCTCTGCACTGAAAATGGAGGATTGGGATCTCGACGATCACGAGAAATTATCTCATTTGGCCACAAACAAATATTTGGAAAATATATTTTATGAGGAGACCAGAGCCACGCGACTAGAGAATATGAAGTGGGTCGCAGGGGTTGAAAAATCTAGGTTTTTGAATATGTTGTGGGTACCACACTTTAGTTGAACCACTATCAAAGTGTGTGTACGCCAATTTCTTACGCTGGTGCATGATGGGTACCTTTGGCTGGGAGAGCCCATCCCCAAAATAGATATGTTGATCCACCATATCGAATGGTTTCCCTACCAAGGGTTGGATCCTGCCAAGGAGTTTGGACGCAAGAGTCAAGAGTTAAGAGAAACAGATTGCAGGCAAAATGAAGTGTGAGTATGGCTTAGTGAAGAAGTCGCGCGGATACTCTATTTGTTCCATCACTGACAGGGTGGTAAAGTTTTCCACCCAGATATTGGCTTGCAAAATTATGAGAAAGTGCCGCCCAGATGAGGTGCCAGCGCCAATCATTTCCTTGGCTACACAATGCATGAAGGGGGTCCAGTACAACTAGGTGTAGTACCTAAGCAAAGAGTTCCTGCTGAATTGCTGCAAAGCACAAGACGATGACAAGGCATTCCATTATCCCTGGTTACTATTGATGATTTCCCTCGTCGCGTGGAGGCTCCTAGAGGATAGTCAATTCCCTCCATAGGATGATGATTTACTGGAGGCCGCGAATTTTGCTTCGTTATGGGCAACGAAGGACCCTGAGAGGGTCATGGAGACGAAAGTATTTTAGGTGCTATTCGATATGGACCTTCACACCATGATCAGCCAGAGGCCAAGGCTGTCACCAACACTGTTTGGAAAATTAGAGGCCTACGCAAAGTTTAAAGAAGATTTTCATAACACGTTCTCCGTGTGAGGCGATATCCTAAGAATGTATGGTACAAGTTACCATACCTAGTAATGGATGCAGATGTACAAGAAGTTGTAGGAAAGTGGCCAGCTGAATGGATGTAACCATATGATCTCGGTGCAGGAACAAGCACAGATGGGGAAAGTTCCTTCATGCAGGACACAATAGCGTAGAAAAAAAAGGAAGTTGCACAGGTTGCCGCTAGCGAGAAGGCAACGCAAAAAGAGAAAGAGGCTGAGCAGGAAACAACCCAAGAAAAAGAAGATTAGGAAAGGATGGAAGTTGCTACTAAGGTAGCCGCCAAAAAGGAGCGTGCCGCGAAGGAGGCCACACAAGAAGTTGAGGAATATGCTTCTCAACATACTGCGGAAAAAGAAGGGTCTGAGAAGGAAAGAGGCGGTGGTGGGGAGCGGAGAAATCCCTTTAAATTATAGAAGCAGACCAAGGAGATGACTTTTGGACCTAGGAAGAAGTAGAAGTCTGATAAGAATGCACATGCAGATCCAATGGTCCTCATGAAGGGGGACATAGATGATATCAGTGACAAGGTCCCTGACACAACGATGGAGCTATGGACCTAGGCAGTACATGCAAACGCTGGGGAGTGTGTAGAAGGATCTACGTGAGTTGCAGATTCAAACAGGTCAAATTCAGGCAAGCGTGGGATAAGTGAGCCTGCATCAAGCCAGCGTGTCAGTGCTAGACACAGAAAGGACTCTAGACCTCAGATTCATTCCACTACTAGAGGGATCAGTGAGTGCAGACATAAATGAGGCAAATGCCCAGCTCGGAAAGATTAAGGACATGGGTATCAACTTAGCGGCGCTACCCATTCAGAGCCTCCACACACTTCATAAGGGATCTCAAATGATCTCAAGATCATGGATCAACATGCACTATTAGTCATTAGTAGGTCAAGATGAACAATGACAAGATCTTCGCAGAAAAGGCTCAGGTGCTAAAAGAAAAGGAAGAACGGCCATGTGAAGCCAACACTTGGAGGTAGCAATTGCACAGGCATGTAAGACACTGCTAGAACTTCACATCCCACAGGATGCAGAAGTAGCAGCGAAGATTCAGAAGTTGTCTTCTGCAATCAGATAATCAAAGGATGAGATCAACCAAGTGACTCAAGGGCGATTCACCATATTTGTGTTAGGGGCCTGTTGGGATGAGGTCCCTAGGGTCAATTTTGTTTTTGTAATATATTTTTGTAGAGAAGGTAAAGTCTCCAGAAAATGTGGAAAGTGGAGTGCGAAGCTAAGTAGAGTCAAAGGGGCTTTAGTCCCTTATGTGGGTAGGTGATAGAGTTGTTTTAGGACCCGACCATGGTCCGCAGGCCATGGTATTGTAAAGAAAATTCTATAAGTAGTCGAGTCATAGCAAGTCTAGAAGATAACTTTAAGTGAAGAATCCTTGTAAGGGCAAGGTGCTAAGGAAGGAAAGGTATGTTTCCTGTACTTAGGCAAAAGGGGAAGGCTCCTGCAGCTGAGTGCGCAAGCCCTTGTAGCTGAGTGCGTAGGGTTAAAGAGTTTGTATCTGAATTCTTCTACTTAATAAAGACTATTTTAGGCCGAAATTGATGCATCCATGTTATTTTATTTACTTATGAAAAGTTTATGTATCTTCGCTCTGTAATTTGTTTAATTCTAATCTATTTAATGTGAATTAATGCTTATTTATTGCGCAGAAATGGTAGATCTATAATCTTTATGCATGATAAGTATAATTAATCGCCTTCACGAATCCTTGAAATTCATTTAGATAAAGTTGCAGTAATTGTCTGTCGAAAGGATTAGATTTGTGCGAAGGTAGATCTAAGCCACAAGGGTATTAGGAAAACCATCACACAGGTCTCTGGATGTAGAAACCTGGTTCGATCATCCCCCAATATTGCTTCAGGTGATACTAAAAACTGCGCTACGCAGGTTGTTGCTGAAAGGGACAACAATTTGGGGTTTTTCCGGTTGGCGTAGTTAAAGCTGAACATGGATCAGGCCCCATCAAGCCAACACATGTAATGGTTAAATGCATCAAACTAATGTCAACATAAAATAACAATATTTATCATTAATGCATCAAAAAATATTTGCCTTTACCTTGGAGTCTTGCCTTTGCATCACAAAAAATCAACTTAACAACAAATTAGTGTCACCACAAATTATTCATTAAACAATCTTTGCAACATTATCCAAGCATTAAGTCATCAACATGCCATTAACATGAGAATCAAACCATCAACATGCAACATAAATGTTCTATCAAACTTTCAATGTATATGTTGCTCCTTTGTCCTTTCTCCTACATACTCTAGGTTTTAACCCTGTACATAAATTACCTGCAAACGAATTCTAAAAGACAGAAAATAAACAATGCAAGAGCATAACACATAAAACACATATACATAGAGAATTTCCCCTGGATCCCAAAACTGGGACTACCAGCTTGATTTTTCATTATATTCCTTTCAATGTTACAATACATATTTATACATGTCGAAGCATCCAATACCATGGACCGAAAACCATCGCATCCAAAAACATGTGCGAAAATCATGCACAAAACCATAGGTGGGTCTGCCCAACCTAACATAGGGTCCAAAACCAAAATTTTCCAGGGCGCTGCTCCAGAACCCATAAAGTGGGGTTACGGGTGCCCCTCAAACCCCTTTGACCTCCCCCCTCTAACCCCCAGTTAACTACATGGGCTAGTCGTGGAAAGAATATAACACAACCCAACACATACCTTGCCTTCTTTTGCTACTTGTTGCTCCTTGCCTTGCTACATCTACGCTACTCCTTTTCCATCACATGTTTTCTTCTTTGTTGCCTCTTCACTGCACTTTTTCCTTCTTTTCCTTATTGTTTCTCCTGCATACCTTGCTACTCCTTTGCTTGTTGTTTCTTGTGCTGCTCCTTTGCCATCAATGATAATATTTCCAACATTTGTCCCTTCAGAGAAGGATATTTATACACCTTCGAAATATAGTTCACTTGTTAAAGTTTCCTCCCCTCCTTACTCTACTCAACTTAGTTAACAAGACAAAAACCGAACAATCATAAAACTGATTAAAGTAGCTGGTACTAGTTATAGATTAATCATCATGATTCCACTATGTTTTTCTTGAAAATAACGTATTTTCCATCAGGGCATTGTTGACCCTCATAATTGCTTCATTTTTACACCCTTTTTCCACCTATTTTACTACTTTTTGATCATCATAATCACTCCATGGGCAACAAATCACAGAATCTATGGCATGGCAAGTATATGAAAGTATTGTATTTTATAAGTTAATAATGTTCTTTATTATTAGTCTGATATTTGTTTTAGCTACCGGATTGGGATGATTCTGCAGCTAATGTCTAATTTTACAGCTAATTCCATTGTTTCATAGGTTCTAAGGTGCCAGTTGGAGCGAGAAATATATGGGAAGATAGAAATCAATACACTCCATGATTCCTTCCTACCTTCATGAACCAGATTGATCAAGGAAGATTCTAGTTATGTGGTCAAAGGAAAAAGTCAACTTTGACAACTGTACAGGCGAGCGAGGAACGATATATATGCATAACGATTTGCTTTGTTAATAGAAAATCGTTAGTGAATTTCATTACGATATCTTTCATAGTTAATTTTAGTATTTTGTTAAGCAAATCTAGGCATGAATCTCTGAACATTTAATGATACAAGCTTTATAAAAAGACTTTGCAAGCAATAAAAAACACGGTGATTTTATTATGCAACAGTGAGAATTAAAACTCTATTTTCAATTTAGTTATAAATAATCCTTCTTATTTCGATGTGTGGTTGATTGTTAAATTGGATTTCGTTACCATCTACATGTGGAGGGCCCCCTCAAGTAGTAAGGTTCTTTTATGTTTTTAAGTGAATTTCCTTATATCATTTCGTAAGTTTATTTTCCGGATGCATCTTGTAGAATTTCCTTATCGTTTTCCTTTGTTGATTTTTGAGTTAAATAGCAGCAGTGTGATTTTCTTGTTAACTAATTTTCTTTATTGATTCAATAGCATATGAATTGAGTTTCATGAGTAGTGATAACAACAATGACTGTTTAGATTTATATTAAAATTGTAATTATTAAAAACAGAGGATTTGATTACAGGATTTATTTCAAGAAAGAGTGATTTATGATTTTGAGAAAGTGAGAATATATTTTCAATTCATTTTGGATTTTCATGCAAGAGTGTGTTAGTATGATAGATGATTTGATTCCTTTAGAGAATTGAGTTTCTTTCAAAGCATAATTCAAACATATAGCAGAGAGAGAGAGTGTGTGTTTTTCTGAGTTAAATTTCATTTTACAAGTGTGAGATTGATTTATAATTATGATATTTTCATAAGTTGTGTGGATTTCATAATTAGATATAACCTTTATAAGGGTGCAATTAATTTTCATAGGTACGGGATTGGTTTACTTTTATGCAAAGTTGTGAATTTTTCTTTTGAAGCTGTTGATAAAAGAGTGTGATCATTTTATTTTCTAGATAAATTACTCTACTCATGTGCATTCCAATTATTTAATTTAGAATCTATATTTCGATAACTCAGTTTAATTTAGTGGTGTGAATAATCAAGAACTTCATGCGCATACAATGCACTTACACTTCATCATCTTACTAGCTCTGGTCGATAATTTATGCAAGTAATTTAAAGTTAATTAAATTACTAAAGAGGCATCATTGACTAAAAGGTGTAAGATCCACGCAAAGAGAGGGAATAAATAGATAACAAAACATTGACAATAGCATATTTTCCTCTCTAACTTCACCATGATTGCTTCGGAAACCAAACCCGGTCTCATGCAAAATTTGTCCTATGATGAAAGGAAAGAAAATATCAGGGCGGAAAGTAAATCAAAATAGAACAAAATAAAGAAACAAAAAAACTACTTCTACTCCTAAAATAACCGACAATAGGTCAGACTTGCGTAAAGTGAAACTTCCAATGCAACCACTGATGCATATGCTGACCTATATAGGCAAGGGAATCCATATCAAGAAATATATTTGAGAATAATAGTGGATAAGAAAGATAAATCTATGCATGTCTTGACATTTGAAGAGTAAAAGTGAATGCTGAAAAATATGGCAAAAAATCACATGCAAAGCATTTTGGGGATGCATTGTGGTGTTCATACACATCACAACATGGTAGCATGCAAGAACATCCTTTCGAACCCCTGAATTCGGAAAAAATAAAGAAAGTGAAAAACTTATGTTTGGCCAACAAGCTTGCCAGGTATGATTCCTCCAATGATTGAGCGATAGCATCGTGCATTGGAACTAGCCTCAAGACTACGAGAACCTGACATAACCATCAACACGGGTTGAAGTGCCTCAATATCTTGTGGTAGTTCCAAGACATCAGAAGGTAGATCATAAAAAAACAGTGGCTTAGACAAATCAATAGTAGAAAAATTAGAGTTGTGACCCGATGAATGAATGAAAATATCATGACAGCCATGATGAGAAAGTTCAACATCAAAAATATAGGCATCCTCTTGATTTGATGAATTGTAGAGAGGGGAAGTGTTGTATCGGCTACAACCACCCTCCAAAATTTTTCCTCAGCTTCATTTTGGAGCCTCCCTACCAACCATCCTTAGCAGCATGTCTTGCACTATCAAGTACATAGGCTTCAATTGAGTTTCAATTGCTTGCCCACATGTGCATGTCAACTTGCTTGTCTCCCACCATAGGCTACCATTCTGGAGTTAGGTAATTTTATGGCTGAGATGTTCACTTAGAAAATTGCACAATTCTAGAGGAAAACCAACCTTCCCTCCAAAAATTGCACAATCCTTGTTGGGCTGCCTGTTGAGCTCCAGAATTACGCAACCCAACCAGGTAGCCCTCCCTTAGGAAATTATGCAATCTAGCCCAACACTGGGTTTCATCTCAGAAATTGCACAATTCTGGGAGGCAGTGACCTTCTGACCCCAAAAATTGCATAATTCCTGAGGGACAACCAACCCTGCTTAGCCCAGAAACTGCACAAATCCCTTTCCTAGATTTGCAGACTGTTGCATGTGCCTTCAGGTTGACTGGTTCACTCTAGGACTGAGCAATCTTGATTTGCATGCATGGCCTACTTTTTCTTGAAATAGCAAAAAGCATCATGCAAAATGCATCCCTAAATTTTAGGGATTTATTTTTAGCAGCAGGGGATTACATGCAAAGATCATTTTAGAAATTCCCTCCAAGTGTCGTTTTTTCCTAGATTTATGGCATGCATGTCATAACCTCGATCTTATCAAAACTCATTTTCCGGATGCTGCAGAGCTCATTCCTCACATCAATCTTGTAGTTCTGACATCCCACATCACATCTAGGAGTCTTCGGCACATTCAGCTCAGCTTTTCAGGGTAAGTCTGCTTTTCATGTCTTGTGTTGCATTTCTGTTGCTTTTATATTTTGCTTTGTGTAAGTTTTGTCTGCTTGATTTCAATGAACTCTTGTTGTCCTTTTAATGCATGTTAGCTTGTAGAAGCATTGTTTTATTTTTTCACTGCATCTCACTGTTGTTGCATGCATGACATTTTTTCTGCATTGACGGTTGCCGTTGCAGCGACTCGCTTCATTAGAAGAATTTTGAGGTCTAAAATGGGCCTCTTAAGGAAATTATAAAATAATAGTGGAAATAATAAAATAAGATTAGATTACATCATCAAATTTTAGAGGGGAAAAAAAAACTATTTTTTAAACTCGTATTTTCAACTTATATCCCTATGGGTTTACTCAAATTTTGAGTGGAAACACTTGTTGGATGCATAATTTGATTCCTCATCCAAGGAGTACCCATGTTGCATATTTTTTATGGATCCTACTACATGAAAAATGAGAAATACATGAAAAAAGTGATTGCAATCGCGTTTTTCATCTATTTCTGATTTTTCATGTAGTAGGGTCCATCAAAAGTATGTAACATGGGTACTCCTTGGATGAGGAATTAAATTTTTCATCCAACGAGTACTCCCGCTCAAAATTTGAGTAAAAACTTAGGGAGATAAGTTCAAAATTAGAGTTGAAAAAATAGTTTTATTATTTTATTATTTTTACTTTTTAACTCTAAAAATGGTGAATCATCCCCCATGGTTGACATCACCAACTTTAATACTATTGGTTCCTATAAAGTTTATTTTGGCAGTACATTTTTCTTCGGAGGCCCATTTTAGACCTCAAAATTCCCCTAATGCACACAAATGCTTGTTTTCCCATTTTCTGAATCCTGCACTCAATGTTTGCATGCATGATCATTCACTCTTGTTTACAGTCAGTTTCTCGATTCATTCAGAATTCTCATGTTTTTAGTCACCCGTAGGCAGGTTTGGGCTACCTTGGCCTAGACCCTGCCTTGCCTGGCTAGGAAATGCACATTTTTGGAAGTGAAGGATCTACCTTCCCTCCAAAAATATGCACAAATCTGGCCCAATACTGGCCTCTAGGCTTGCATTGCACAATTCCAAGAGGTAGTGCTTTGTTGGCCCTCAGTAGGTTAGGATAGACTGTGCATTGCATAGTTCCAGTAGTTAGTCAACCTCTTGACAGCTCGGACTGTGCTTTGTGCAGTTTTGGCAGTCAATCTCCCAGCCTCCCGATGGAAATTGTGCAATATTCACAATCAATCATACAAGTATGTGGCAAGTCATTCCTCAAGTGTGTTTTGGCTTTCAATTGACGAATTTCTTGCCATGAGTGTTTCTATGTATCCAAGTATCACAGGTGTTCGTCTGCCCCTGAGTAGCACAGGTACAATGGCTTCCTAGGTAGCAGGGTCAAAGGACACCATTGGGAGCGCAACTGGACATGCAACAGAGGGTAGCAGACATGCGTGCGACAAAGGCAAGAGGAAGGTTGTTGACAATGCAGAGGGGGGGAAAAGCTGAAATTTCAAAGAAGATCCACTTGTGATGAAATCAGCTTTGGAGATTGAGGCTAAGAGGTGATAGCATGACAAGAGGATCGAGCAAAGACAAATAGACAAACAAAGGATGGAGGAAAAAGAGAAGGAGTTGCAGGGGTTGAAACGACAACTCAGGGAATAACAAGAGCTGCACAAAGCAAAGAAGGAAGCGCAACAGGAATAGGTACGGAAGGAGGCACAACATGAACAGACTGATGAAATTGCGCCCATACAGGATATAGACCCATCCCAGCAGTGGGCATAGAGCAGATAGGGTGAATAGTGCTTTCAATTGTATGCACGGATATTCAGGAGCATGGATGTCATTGTTCACACGCATGTGATCCCATCCATTGGCACACTCACTAAGGTGAAGACAAAGAACCAGGTTTGACTGGAGCTGGACATGTATTTCAACGAATTGATGCACATAACCACCAACACACACTTGGAGATTAGCGAAGACACTATGCATCAGTATGTTTTTGGCTAGGCCACACTCAAGACTATGATGCACATGTTATAAGACAAGTTGGACAGAGGATCCAAATCAGTGTATCCGGATGCAACGGAGGCAAGAGTTTGTTTTTAGGAGGATGTCACCATTGGGCATGCAGACACCATCATGAACTACCAATCTTGGCATCATTTCGCCACCGTCAATCATCACGAGGATGTCAAAGAGTTGGTATTTCCATAGTTGACTGAGTCTTAGTGATAGATTGCATGGATTGCTAAAGCCTATTTTGTCTCACATGGGTACATGTGCATATTGTAATGTAACATCTTGTAAAAGTGAAAGATCAAGTGTCTATAGTCGAATGTAATAGTCATGTAGTAGTTGAAGAGTCAAGAACCACAAAGGGGAATGTCAAGGGTCACCCCGCCCTTTCCTATTTATAAAGCCTCATAACTCATCATACAGGCTTTTGGTGGCCAAGTTTCCTATAGGTGTATCTTAGAGAAAGCTTGGAGTGTACTGTAACGAACCTTGGCTTTCCACAGTGCAGAGCTAGTACATCTCTTTGGAGGAGAAGGCAGTAGTGACTGTAATGTTCCACTGTTGGAACTAGTGGTTTGTCATGGTTGTATCATATGATTGGATCTTTCACTCTTAATATAACAGATCCAACATGTTTCATGCATATGTTGTTATTGTATTTCAGTTGTCTTGGTTACTCTAATGATATATGTAGTTGTTTTCTTATGCATGTATGTATGGACTCTTTCTATATATGTATGTATGAATCTTATTGAGATGTGTTGTTGGTTTAACCATTACTTTGGATTGTTGGTTCACCTCTCTTCCAGCTTGTGATGTATCTTTTCTCGTGTGTTCCCTTCCAAGCTACGTGTCTCCACAGTTTTCCAAGGGGCACACTCATTCCACCTTCCGTGTGTTATAACCCTTCATAAAACTTCCTTGGCTTGCTGTGCTGGTCACATCCTTGCTACCCAAAAGGACATCCTTCTTACCTCTGTGCACAATCGCGGTCAAGGCGATACCGTATGACCCACTGCTAGGACTCCTACACCAAATGGTTTGAGGTCTAGTTGGGACTTCTTATTGGGGAGATCCCCTGACATGTTGGCGGGTCTAGCGCCGTCAACATTTTTGGCGCTGGAAGGAGGGAAAGATGAAAAGACGTGTCCTCTCATCGTGTTCTGAATCTCCGCATATTCGTCATGGATACTGTTAGACTCATCCCTCCTTGATTTTTCTCTTATGCCAAACATATCGACATCACGAGGGATTTTTTTGATCTCTTGTTGGAATTCACATATGATGGTGAAGGCAAAGTGGCATGGCTTGAGTACTTACAAGACTTCTATGCATTTATTGATGATGCAGATGACTTCTCAGACAAAGAGGCCATCTTGTTGCTTTCACGCACACTTCACGAATCCCCACAACGATGGTGATGCAGATGAATTCTCAGATGAAGAGGCTAGCTTGTTGCTTTCACGCACACTTCACGAATCCCCACAACGATGGTGCAACAGCCTGCCACCAGGCAGTGTGCACTCACTTGACTAGTTCTATGCTCTCATTGAATCTACTTTCCATCATTTTGATCCAGAACCTCTTGACCAAAAACTGTTAAAACAATGGAGGAATCTGCAATAATCACCTATGGATTTTTGGTAGCACCTCCATGTATTGCAATTTAAAGCTCTGAAAATTCAGATGAAGTTTCAATATCTTTGGGACAGATTCAAATAATGTCTTAAAAAATCAGTCAATCCCAAGATGAAGTTGAAGTTCAAACCCCACTCAGCATACTTCGGTGATGGAGTTTCACAATCACCAATGAACAAAATCGCTATCACAAGTGACTATAGAACAACCTGTAAGAAGCTGACAGGGCAAACGCCGTTCATATTGGTCTATGGCGTCGAAGCGGTGATGCCTATGGAATACATTATATCTAGTCTGCGCATAGCAGCTTTGAAAGATATGGCAGGTCAAGAGGCCTTGGAGGAATGGATCACGCAGCTAATGAAGTTAGAGGAGGACTGATTTTTGGACGGATTCCATCAACAAGTGCAGAAGGAATGTGGAAAAGCATGGCATGATCACCATATCAAGCTTCGCACTTTCAAGATAAATGATCTTGTTTATAAAATAGCAAGTTCAGCAAATTTATGGGTAAATTCTAGATGCATTAGTTAGGACCGTATGATTGTCAAGGATATTACATAGGGTGGCGCAGTTCAGCTCGCGAAGCTAAATGGTGAACCTTTTCCAGGAAAAGTGAATGGGAGCCGACTGGAGCTATATACGGGGGATCCTGCCCCTATGCAATGACTATATGAATGTGTTAGGTCCCTATAATACCAGTGATTACCCCATTAATATTGTATTTATATCCCTTATTAATATTGTTGTGCCCCTATTGTCCCCATATTGTTATTACTGTGCCCCATAGAATCCCTCTATTGTTATTTTTGTGCCTTTATATTATTATTGTTAGGTCGGCTGGGTTATATTATGACTCCTTAGACTCTTATATATAGAAAGGAGGTTTTGTCATTTGAATCATCAAAGAATCATTCATTTGTGTAATGTAAAGGAGGTTTCCCCCTCGAAGAGGCTAAATTCTAAGGCGTTGATCTATCTTTTCTATCTTTTTGTGAGTTGGTTTCATAACATTTGGTATCAGAGCTTTGGATTCTAGGGTTTCACTGCTCCAAATAGGTCATTGTGGCATTTTCACTATAAAAATTTTTTCTGCAACGTTTCAGAAGCGAAAAAAAAAAAAAAAAAAAAAAAAAAAAAACCATTTGAGACAAAATCGCATTGAACCTTGGATCCAAATTTCAGAGCTTTTCGCGCTATATTTGCAGAGATATGATCTGAGGAAGTTGGTCTTTTTGCAGACTCCTGAATTACATTCCAAATAGGTGACCTGGGAAAAATCGTCATAACTTTCTCTCTGAGCATCGGATTGAAGTTTTGTAAGAAGGTACAAAAAGAGGACGGAATATAGTTTCTTATATATATTTTTTAGAGCCAGAGGTCGAAACAGGGACACGTGGCATGTCGTACAAGTTCGCTCTACTGAACTGGTCTATAATCAGGTCACTGTGGGAGATTTGGCATAACTCTTCCTTGGAGAATCCAATTTGGATCAGACTGGTGGAATTGGAAAGAGGACACAGAGGGCTACTAAAGATCACAATTTTAGAACTGGATGATCCAAAATTACAGAGATACATCAGAGGCAATATCGAGCTCCCAAAAAGTGAAAAAAGGTGTAGATTTTTTAAATTTTTGCTTAAGCTTGGTTTGAAAAATTATTTTGAAGGAATTCAAAGGGAATAGTAGAGAATTATTATTGGTAACTGATGCCCCGAGGAAAGAAAATGCAAACACCTAGTAAGCAACTTGAAAGCTCTAGCATGACTCATGAAGAAGAGGAAGAAATGCTACATGATATATCAAAATTACAAGACCAAGTGCAACAAATCTCACTCTCACAAAAGCTAACAGAAGCTAAGATAAATGGCGTGGAATCTAAGATAAAGGGCGTGGAAGCTAAGATGGATGATTTGAAGATAGATTTGAAGACAGATTTGAAGAGAGACATGGCAGATTTGAAGACAGACATGGCAGATTTGAAGACAGATTTGACAAATTTTCTACGAGAAATACTTACAAATGGTGAAAGGGTAGTAAAGGAAACTCATGATGTGAACAAAAGAAATGTTAATCATGATTTCATAGACTCTAATGTTGGATCGAACACCCACCATATTCCAAAAATTGATATGAGGAAGTTTGATGGCAAGGATCCCGCAACATGGATATTGCAGATGGAGCAACTTTTCGATCTCAATAATGTGCAAAACACACAAAAGGTATGTATTGCAACTTTATATTTGGAACCAAATCAATTTGTATGGCATCAATGGCTTTTCTCTCGTAAACAAATTATCACTTGGGCAATTTTTACAGAAGAATTGACAACACATTATGAGGATACAAAAAGCAACACTTTTTTTAGCCAATTGATAAGTCTTAAACAAAAGGGTTCAATAATGGAGCACATTGAAGAATTCCAAAAATTGAACATAAGGGTAGAAAATATTCCAGAGGATCATAGGATTGATGTGTTCATAGGGACTTTAAAGGATAATATCCAACATGATGTTCGCCTTTGGGAACCTAATTCATTAGAGAAGGCATTTAGGTTAGCAAGAAAAATGGAAAGCAAAATTATGGCAACTAGGAAGCATACCACTCACAATTATAAAGATAGAAGTGTTGTTGCCCCTTGTCTTCCACAAACTATAAGGTTGACACCATAAAAATTGGAAGAAAAAAGAGCAAAAGGGCTTTGTTACAGTTGTGATAGCAAATACACTAAAGGTCATAAGTGTCCTGAGAAGAAATTATTCTACATAGATTTTGAAGAGGAAGAAGAAAAGGAGCAAGAAAGGTCAAAAGAAGAGGATATACTCCAGGAACAAAGCCTAGATAAAGAAGAAATGAATCCGACCATATCTTGTAATGCATTGGTGGGAATTACCACTCCTCAAAACATCAAGATAGAAGGACAAATCAAGAAGAAAAAGGTAATAGTGTTGATTGATTCGGGAAGTACCCACAATTTTATTCATGGTAAGGTAGCAAAAGAATTGAAATGCTTCCTATATCTAGCACCAGAGTGTCAAGTGATGGTTGCAAATGGAGGAACAATAAATTTCTCTAGAAAGTGCCATAATATCAAGCTATCCATGGGAGAATATGTATTGACTAGCCCAATGCTTTCCATTCCAATGGGAGGCGCTAATGTTGTACTAGGAGTCCAATGGCTACAATCCTTGGGTACAATAGCTTTTAATTTTCAAAAAAATTTCATGAAATTTTCTGCAGAAGGAAAGGAAGTTGAATTAAGGGGTATGGCAGGGAAACCGGGAAAGATAATCAACTCTAACAGTATGACAAAGCTTCTAAAAAAGGGACAAAGAGGTGTAATTACACAATTATGTTCGCTAGATGTTTCCACATCGAAATCATCTATTTCTCCAGATCTCCAAAAAGTCTTGGACAATCATTCTAAGGTATTTGAGGCTCCCCAAGGCCTCCCACCTATTCGTGATCATGATCATGCTATTCATCTGATTCCTAGAAGTGTTCCTCCAAACATCAGGCCGTACAGATATCTCTATGCCCAAAAGAGTGAAATTGAACGTATGGTTGCAGAAATGCTAGAGGCTAGTATAATTCAACCTAGTCAAAGTTCTTCTCTGCTTCAGTAGTATTGGTGCACAAGAAGGATGGATCATGGCGCATGTGTCCGGATTATAGGGAGCTCAACAAGCTCACTATTAAAGATAAGTTTCCCATTCCTGTCATTGATGAATTATTGGATGAATTGCATGGATCGATTTACTTCAGCAAGTTGGATCTTCATTCAGGATATCATCAAATCAGAATGAAGACTGAAGATATTTTGAAAATAGCATTTAGAACTCATGGGGCTCATTATTTTTGGTCATGCCTTTTGGCCTTACAAATGCACCTTCTACATTTCAAGGTTTGATGAATTCCATTTTCAAACCCACCCTTAGAAAATTTGTGTTAGTATTTTTTGATAATATACTAATCTACAACAAGTCTTGGAAGGATCATGTTGAACATGTTGACAAGGTGCTACAACTATTGGAGGAGAAACAATTATATGCAAAAAGATCCAAATGTTTCTTTGGAGTACAAGAGGTGGAATATCTGGGTCATATTGTATCTCATGAAGGAGTTAAGGTAGACCCTAGCAAAATTAAAGTCATTAAGGAATGGAAAATCCCCACATCCATAAAGCATCTGCGAGGATTTCTTGGGTTGACAGAGTATTATCACAAGTTTGTTAAGAATTATGGGAGAATAGCAGCACCTCTAACAACATTATTGAAGAAAGATGCATTTTCATGGACTCCAGAAGCAAGAAAGGCCTTCGAACATCTTAAAAAGGAAATGTGCCAAGCATCGGTCTTAGCTACACCGGACTTCACAAAAACCTTTATTATGGAATGTGATGCTTTAGGAAATGGAATTGGTGCTGTTTTAATGCAAGATGAAAGACCCATTGCTTTTGAAAGTCGTCCAATCAAGGGAAAGTTTTTACACAAAGCTATTTATGAGAAGGAAATGTTGGCAATACTACATGCACTTAAGAAATGGTGACCCTACCTAATGGGAAGACACTTCAAGGTAAAAACGGATCATGATAGCCTTAAATACTTCTTAAAACAAAGATTATCCTCTAAAGAGCAACAAAAGTCGGTCACAAAGATGTTGGGTTATGACTTTGAAATCATCTACAAAAAAGGGAAGCAAAATGTGGTGGCAGATGCACTCTCAAGAAAGGATGAGGATGTGGAAGCATTGTTTTGTGCAATATATATTATCCAACCAGATTGGATAAACGAAGCAAGGGAGGAATGGAAGAATGATGAAGAAGTGTGGGCACTTATTCGAAAGTTATAACAAGATTCCAGTACATCTGATACATTTAGCTAGAAAAATGATTCGTTATGGTACAAAGATCACTTATAACTCTGTAAGAATTCCCAACTCAAACAAAATATTCTTATGGAATTGCACACTTCTCCCTTAGGAGGGCACTCAGGATTTTTAAAAATTTACCACAGGGTTAAGAAGGAATTTTTTTGGCATGGCCTTAAATCGGATATTCAAAAGTTTGTGGTAGAATGTTTTGTTTGCCAACAAAATAACGTTGAAACAATTAAGACCCCGGGTCTATTACAACCTTTATCCATTCCAAGCCAACGTTGGGAGGAAGTTTCAATGGATTTTATCACATGTTTACCCAAGTCTTAGGGCAAGAGTGTCATCATGGTGGTAGTTGACAGACTTACCAAGTATGCACACTTTTGTGCATTATCACATCCATTTAAAGCCAGTACAATTTCTACTGCATTTATGGAAACAATTCAAAAGCTACATGGAAACCCAAAGATTATTGCAAGTGACAGAGATCCCATTTTCAGTGGAAATTTTTGGACGGAATTATTTTCTTGTCTCGGTACTCAGTTAGCTCATAGCTCATCTTATCATCCTCAATCTAATGGGAAAACTGAGATAGTAAACAAATGTTTGGAAGGATATCTTCGTTGCTTTGTATTTGATAAATAGACAAAATGGGTCAAATGGTTGCCTCTGGCTGAATGGTGGTATAACACTTCCTTCCATACAACAACAAAAATGACCCCATTTATGGAACTTTATGCATATAAACCACCATCCATCACGTCATATTTAAGAGAAAATTTTAAGGTTCAAGCAGTGGAACATCACATCGAGCATCAACAACAAGTCCTTCAACTTGTAAAGGACAACCTTGTCTTGGTATAGAATAGAATGAAACAACAAGCAGATCAACATCATGGCGAAAGAAGTTTTGATGTAGGTGATTGGGTATTCCTACGGCTACAACCATATAAACAAATGTCCCTCAAGCAAGCTAAGAAGGATAAAAAATTATCACCAAAGTATTATGGTCCATACAAGGTGTTGCAAAAGATTGGTACTATGGCATACAAATTGGAGCTTCCTGCAGCTTCTCAAGTGAACCCAGTTTTCCATGTTTCATGTTTAAAGAAGGTTATAGGCTCCTAGTTCAAACAATATTGCCAGAACTTGACAAGGAAGGAAAATTATATTGGAACTGGAAGCAGTCATAGAAACAAGAACTCGACAACTACGAAATCAATCAATTTCGGAGTATCTCATCAAGTGGAAGAACTTATCCACTGAAGATTCCACATGGGAGGATGAGAATTTTATACAAAAGCATCCAGAACTACTCAAGCATTGAGGACAACACTTTTTTGAAGGAGAGGGGCATGTTAGGTCCCTATAATACTAGTGATTACCCCATTACTATTGTAGTTATATCCCTTATTAATATTTTTGTGCGCCTATTGTCCCCATATTGTTATTATTGTGCCCCATAGAATCCCTCTATTGTTATTTTTGTGCCTTTATATTATTATTGTTAGGTCGGCTGGGTTATATTGTGACTCTTTAGACTCCTATATATAGAAATGAGGTTTTGTCATTTGAATCATCAAAGAATCATTCATTTGTGTAATTTAAAGGAGGTTTCCACCTCGAAGAGGCTGAATTCTAAGGCGTTGATCTATCTTTTCTATCTTTTTGTGAGCTGGTTTCATAACATTTGGTATCAGAGCTTTGGATTCTAGGGTTTCGCTGCTCCAAATAGGTCATCATGGAATTTTCGCTATAACTTTTTTTTCTGCGACGTTTCAAAAGAGAAAAAAAAAAACCCAATTGAGATGAAATCGCATTGAACCTTGGGTCCAAATTTCAGAGCTTTTCGTGCTATATTTGTGGAGATATGATATGAGGAAGTTGGTCTTTTTGCAGACTCCTAAATTACATTCCAAATAGGTGACCTGGGAAAAATCATCATAACTTTCTCTCTGAACATTGGATTGAAGTTTCATAAGAAGGTACAGAAAGAGGATGGACTGTAGTTTCTTTTATATATGTTTTAGAGCTAAAGGTTGAAACAGGGACACGTGGCATGCCGTACAAGTTCACTCTACTGAACTAGTCTATAATCAGGTCACTGTGGGAGATTTGGCATAAATCTTCCTTGGAGAATCCAATTTGGATCAGACTGGTGACATTGGAAAGAGGACATATAGGGCTACTGCAGATCGCAATTTCAGAACTAGATGATCTGAAATTACAGAGATACATCAGGGGCAATATCGAGCTCCTACAAAGTGAAAAAAGGTGTGTAGATTTTTTAAATTTTTTCTTAAGCTTGGTTTGAAAAATTATTTTGAAGGAATTCAAAGGGAATAGTAGAGCATTATTATCGGTAACTGATGCCCTGAGGAAAGAAAATGCTAACATCTAGCAAGAAACCTGAAAGTTCTAGCATGACTCATGAAGAAGAGGAAGAAATGCTACATGATATATCAAAATTACAAGACCAAGTGCAACAAATGTCACTCTCACAAAAGCTAACAGAAGCTAAGATAAATGGCGTGGAATCTAAGATAAAGGGTGTGGAAGCTAAGATGGATGATTTAAAGATAGATTTGAAGAAAAATTTGAAGAGAGACATGGTAGATTTGAAGACAGACATGGCATATTTGAAGACAAATTTGATAAATTTTCTACAAGAAATACTTACAAATGGTGAAAGGGTAGTAAAGGAAACTCATGATGCAAACAAAAGAAATGTTAATCATGATTTCATAGACTCTAATTTTGGATCGAAGACCCACCATATTCCAAAAATCGATATGAGGAAGTTTGATGGCAAGGATCCTGTAACATGGATATTACAGATGGAGCAATTTTTCGATCTCAATAATGTGCAAAACACACAAAAGATACGTATTGCAACTTTATATTTGGAACCAAATCAGTTTGTATGGTATCACAAGTGACTATGGAACAACCTGTAAGAAGTTGACAAGGAAGACGCCATTCATATTGGTCTATGGCATCAAAGCGGTGATGCCTATGGAATACATTATATCTAGTCTGCGCATAACAGCTTTGAAACATATGGCAGGTCGCAAGGCCTTGGAGGAACGGATCACGCAGCTAATGGAGTTATAGGAGGACTGATTTCTAGCCAGATTCCACCAACAAGTGCAGAAGGAATGTGGAAAAGCATGGCATGATCACCATATCAAGCTTCGCACCTTCAAGATAAATGATCTTGTGTTGTTATACAATAACTAGTTCACCAAATTTATGGGTAAATTCCAGATGCATTAGTTAGGAAAGTATGATTGTCAAGGATATTATAGAGGGTGGCGCAGTTCAACTCGTGAAGCTAAATGGTGAACCTTTTCCGGGAAAAGTGAATGGGAGCCGACCAAAGCTATATACGGGGGATCCTACCCCTATGCAATGACTATATGAATGTAGGACAATCTTAGTGCTCCAGGAATTTGCAAGGGAGCGTGGGACTATAAAATACACTACCTGATGGGGGGGACATGGTAGCAAAAAGGCTGCGCGAATATTGACAAGGGTGCACTAGATGAAGCTACACTCAGGACGCTGCACCATGGAGGAGGGTGCCACGCAGCCCAACCCAAAAATAACTGTTGGAGTCATTGTATCTGATTGGACTGAGAAAATCTCATTAGGAGGAGTAGGTAAGCGGCAATTAAGGAAAAAATATTTGAAAATCTGCCGCCAAAGGTGCATTTATGACAAAGTTATGGAGGGAACGATTGGATTTGAATCCGAAAATTGCTATAAGTATGTCCTGTTGGTTTGCAAAGAAACACTTTGTTGTGTACGAATTTATTACATGCACTGAGAAGATTGGGAGGTTTTGTTCAAGCACCCACGACTCACTCATTATTCTGATACATTACGTCGAGTTTCTTTGGAGAGGATAGCTGAGCCTATGAGTTCTAAGGCCGCGGTGTTTGAGGCCCCAGCTTTGGATGCTACAGGCATAAAATATGCACCAGTAGTACCTACGACGCCAAGGTTGTCAAGGCCAAAGTAGTATGCTTATAAGCCAAAGAAAAAGAAGTCAATCGTAGAACCAGTGTGCCACTCGAGCAGAAAGCACCTGCAGGAGGTACAGTAAAAGGGAAAAATGGACAAGCAAAAGAAGCGTTTTGTTCCCTTAGATCTAGATGAAGCAGAACTCCGCCGGGGGAATAAGGATTTGGATGCCGAGGATGCTGAACCAATCAATATGCTTCTGGAATATGTGCCTCCATGAAGAGGACAGAAGAAGGTGACGAGAGACCCTGATTCCAACAAATTTTCAATTGCTACGCCACTACTCCTAGCTGATGTTCCATTTGAGGGTACACCCTTAGCATGCATACTAGTGTTAAAGATGAAAGACTGGGACCTCACCGATCAGGAAAAATTTCCTCATTTAGCAAAAAATCATTACATGTCCCGCATATACTATGAAGATACATGGGTCATGAAGTTGGAACCGATGAAATGGGTCAGAGGAGTTCAGCTGGCAGGACTATTACACATGCTATTTGTACCCCATTTTCATCGCTCCAACATCAATACAACCTATGTGCGCCAGTTGTTGAAATTAGTGCATGATGGGTGTTTATGGCTAGGTGAGCCTATCCCCATCATGGATATGTTAATCCATCGGATTACTATGCTACCCTATAAAGAAGCGGACCCTGCAAAGGAGTCTGTAGGAAAAACCAAGGAAAAACATCTTGCAGAACGCATGAAGACCGAGTTCGAGCTTGTAAAGGGAAAGCATGGATATTCTATCCACTCCATAACAGATCAGGAAGTATAGTTTGCAGCCCATATCCTAGAAGGAAAGATAATGCGAAAGTGTCGCGTGGATGAAGTGCCTGCGCCGGTCATTTCATTAGTTGCATAGTGTGCAAATGTGGTCCAGTATAACTGGGCCCAGTATCTCTGTAGAGAATTTTTGGAAAACTGTCGCGAGGTACAAGAAGAGAGCAAGTCATTCCACTATTCTTGGCTCTTATTGCTAATCATCTTGGTGGCATGGAGGCTTCTGAAGGATAGTCAGTTCCCTCCGCTAAATGAGACCCTCCCAGAGGCAGGGAAGTTCACTTCATTGTCGCAGACAAAAGATGCGGAACGGAGTACAAAATCCAAGGTTTTTTGGGTATTCATGGAGATGAACATCCGAATGGATGTAAACTAGAGGTCAAGGTTATCTCCCACCTTGTTTGAGCAGCTAAGAGCCTTCACAAAATTTAAGGTAGACTTTCAAAATCTCTGGATCCGCGTGAGGAGAGACCCTCAAGGGGTATGTCACAAATTTCCTTACTTAGTGGCTGACATAGATGTACAGGAGGTTGTGGGTCGATGGCCAATAGAGGGGCATGAGCCTACTTAGTTAGATGTCGGGACAATCAAAGTAGGCAAAAGCTCCTCCATGCAGACCTCTGCTACAAAAAAGAAGAAAGAAAAATAATAGGTAGTCACGCAGGAGAAGGTTGCCTAGCAGAAGAAAAAAGAATCTGCTGCTAAGGTAGCTATAGAGGAAGAGTGGGTTGCGAAGGAGCACATTGCTAAACATCAGTTTGAGAAGGAAAAACGAGATACCGAAGCAAGCAACAAATCAGCTTCGCAACGCATTGATGAGAAGGATCTATCTATGGATGGAGGCGATGGGGGTGAGGAGGTGTCCAACCCCTTTAAATTCTAGAAGCGTACCAAAGAGAGAGCAACAAGCCCATGAAAGAAGCGGAAGTTAGATAAACAATCACAAGTGGACCCTCCTATGCTAAAAGAGGGAAATTTAGATGAAATCAGCAACAAGGTTTGCGATACCACATCCGAGCTATGGTCACATTTCGAGAAGCAGTATAGGTAGACACTAGGGAGTGTCCAGAAGGATCTATGCAAGCTGTAGATCCAAGCCGATAGGATCCAGGCGAGCTTTGGGCAAGTGAGCGCAGTGCAAGTGAGCTTGACTCAAGCGAGCGTGAGTGTTCCAAAAGTGGAACGGACAATGGAGCTAAGGATCATTCCTTTACCAGAAGGACCCTTGTGAGTAGATAACCAGGAGGACCGCAACACACTAGAAAAGATCAAGGATATTGGGATCAATGTGGCCGTGCTTCCACTCAAGGCCATCCATGCATTGCATCAGGGGTCTCATATGAGTTGTAGATCAGGGAGCAACACACCCTTGCAGTCCTTAGTGAATGTAAAGTTAATAATTCACAAATGTATGAGGAGAAGGCACACGTGCTAAAGGAGAAAGAGGAAATGCAAGTGTGAAGCACAAACCTAGAGTCAATCATTGCGCAAGCTTGTTAAACAGTTCTAGAATTGCATATCCCATACGATGCACAAGCCGAGATGAAAGTTAAGAAGTTAGCTGCTGTAGTGCGCGATGCTAAAGATGAGGTTGGGTGAGTCATTTTTGAGTTCCAAATGAAGATATCCGAAATCCAGCTCAATATTCAACTAATGACATCGCCAGAAGTTCGGGAACAAAGAGGTACAACTATAAAATAATCAATGGTTCAACTGGATGTCGTAGTTCACGGTTGCGACCAACTATTCAATCAGGCAATGGGCCTATGGGATACATTGCAGGAGGACCCTAAGCTTCAACAGTTGAACACAAAGATCAGGGAAGTGCAACAAAAATATGATGAAATTAGCATGACTGTGCAGACGTTGGTGCCAGCCCAGCGCTTCACGCGCTTGCAGGAAGGCAAGGTGATTCAGATGCAGATCCAGGAGTTGCAGAAAAAACAGTCCCTGCTAAGAGACTGACTTCAACCTTGTATAGAGGAGGTTATCATATTTTCACAGAATATTCATGAAAAGATGAAGGCCATGCAATAGGCCCAATGAACTACACAACTTGCAGTGGAAGGGCCAACCATAGAGAAATTGGTCTAGGAGGTAAAGCAAGTAGCATAACAGAGTGTCTTGGAGCTTCAAAAATTTACCAAGGCATTAAGAAAACTCCGCCAGAAAGTGGCACAACCAGCTGAGTGACTTTAGGGCAAGTCACGACCTTTTTGTTGGGGGCATATTAGGATGGGGTCCCCAGGGGTAGAATTGAATTAATTTAGTCATTTTTTGTAAAGAATTTTGTAAAAGATATAAACTCTCCACAAAACATGGATGCAGAGTGCACAGATAGATAGGAGTCAAAGGGGTCTTAGCCCCTTATTTTTATTGGTTTTGAAGACTCACCCATGAGCCGGGGTCCATGGTATTGTATTAGAAAGACTATAAATAGTTGAGTCATAACAAGTCTTAGAATAACTTTCAATAGATAAGAAGAGAGATATGAATGAATGAATGATGTTATAAGGGTTTGATAGATAGGAAATTATGTTCCTGTCAGTAGCAAAGGAAAGGCTTTGCAGCTGAGTGCATGGAGGCCTAGAAGAGACCATAGTTGAGTGCATGGAACCCTACACCTGAGTGCGTAGGGTAGTTGAAGTCTATAGTGGAAAGGTTATGATTAATAAAGTTTGATTTTGGGTTGGAAATACTTGCATCTATCTATTTAATGGGTATGCACTTTCATTGTTGTTTATGTAATTCAATGTGTTTTCTGTGTGAATCCAGTTTATTGAACATGTTTATGCTTAACAAGATGATTGAATGATATTCACGAAGATCTAAAGCTATTTAGGGTTAGTTTCAGATAAAGAAGGTAGGTTTGCGCGATGATAGATCTAGATCTCAGAAGCCCTAGAAAACTGGTTGAGTTGTGCGAAAGTAGCAAACCTATCATGTTAGGTCCCGATTAACACAATTGGTTGGTTCCATGAAGAATTGAAGGAAATTAGGACCAAATTAGCAGTCTTAACCCTATCGAAAGTTTAGATCTATGTGGAAGCAGATCTAAGGCACTGAAATACATCAAACTAATCTCTGGATGTAGAAACTTGGTTCTTGCATCCCCCAATACTACTTCGAGTGAGACGTGACCTGCACTACGCAGGTTGCTGCCGAAAGGGCCAACAGTGTAGGGTTTTGTTGGTTGGTACAATTAGCTCTGAACTTGGGTTAGGACCCCCTAAGCCAACATTTGTATTGAATGAATGTTGCTCCAAAATGAATGTTGCTCCATATGACATATAAACATTGCTCCAAATCTGCTACAAAGTGTTTTAACATTGTAAGATCAATGCAAAATATTATTGTGACAACACTCTAAAAGCAAGGATACTGTTGAGAGAACACTTTTTAAGGAAAGCATGGTATGCATGAGAAATGAATTATATTGAGCATTGAAATGAACATATGTATGCTAAAGGTACCCCTATCATGTGTAATCCACACCAAGATGCATATGGTTTGTTTACCATGAATGTTTGGAAGTTCGACCATAATGAATGTAGTGGATTTTCAAAATTAGATAATTATTGTTGGGAAATTTATTGTAATGTTCTACCTAAATGGAAAAAAGATCTATTCACAGAATAAGTTTATGTTCTCCATCATTCTGAACATGTTCTTTCTTTGAAACAAAAACAACACGTACTTTGAAAATTTCCTTAAGTGTTGAATTATCATACACCCAAAGACTATTGCAGCCTTCAAGGACAATTTTGGTTTCTTTACCGAATGCCCACCTTCTGCATCTACACCCTCTGTGTGGACTAACAACCCCATTTCCTTAGACTGAGATCAACAGGAATTTATTACATATATACTATACAACTCATTTGGCGTAGCAGCAAAAAAACATATGCATAAATGGCCCCAACTAACTTATAATTTGTTCCTTTAGCTACTTAGGAAATTTCCGAATAAAATAATCCTTGACATCATGTATTAACAACTTCCTTGAGTTAATATCATTGCTTGATAAACACATATTATCTAAATGAATTATCTTTCTCTCTCACACGGTTTGTCGTACGTCATCACACCGACCACATGATTGTAAATATTGACGTGCTTCCTAAAAGAACATTTGTTTCAACTGATCAAATCAGAGAGTTTGTCTTCACCATTGGCTTCAGTATTCCTTATGGATTCAACATTGTGCTCCAATGCACCATTTTCATGATCAATATGGCTAATCCCTGTGTGTGAATTTTCATATTCATCTCAACGTCTCTTGAAGTACACCTTTTCTTCTGAAGAGTGTTGAATTCCATTAGACAGAGACCAATGATTATATTTTTGTGTGTTTCATTTAATATTGAAGCTATTAGCTTCATCGTGACTATAGAAAGATGTATGATTTGCAGCCTTTACGAATCTGTTTGTAGGACGATAGTCATTGCTTCCAAACTTCTTCTCAACAACAAGACGATCTCTAGCCAGTAACACAAATTTCAACATCTATTTTCCCAATATGGAGATCAAAATGACTGTTGAAAGAATACAACTTAGAAACCAAAGAGTGTGATCTTCCACTTTCCATCCATATATTATGAGCTACTATAATTGTAGAAACATGTTGTTTTCTTTTATCTATCTCATTGATCTTCACAGGACCTTGAGCCACTACAACATGTTGATAAAATAACTTATGTAAAGGCGAAAATATTTTTGATAAAGGATCTTTCAGTCCATGCAATAATGACGTAGATCTCCTTCTAAATATTCATTATGTGCAGTGATGTCTTCTGGAATCCACCTAAACACATTGCATGTCAATAATACCAATGACATATACACCATTGTAATATAACATTTTCGCTGGCACCATGAGATACGTTGGATGTTATATTGAGATTCTTAGCTCGTGGCGAGGTGGAGCTCAATGTTGAAATAGACATAGAAATTGGGTTATGAACCTTCAACCCTAGAGAAATACAACCATGAAAAAAAATGATATAAGTATATGTATTCACCATTCATCATTCACACATATAGGAATGTTAAACACATATCTCTCAGGCGATGCCATACAACTTAGTACACGAAAAAAAGATAAATTCACGACCATGTAGTATATTTCTGCTGTAGAACACTACCATACTACAATATAATGATACCATCGTGCTTGTAATATCATTTCCACACTGCATTGGTGACTTATTGCCACTGTAATAAGTATCATGCATCAAATGTATTATAGAATTGTATATGCCAATGTATATCACAACCCCAACGTATAGCTCCATAGATATGAATGCAACTTCATAAAAGAAAATGGAGCGATATTTTCCTTCTATTCTTTCTATTTTGGTTGGTTGTACGATATATTTTGTCTACAACCATGTTCCATTGAACCGAGGACTAAAGAAATATGGAGCAACACTCAAGTGAATATGGATAACACCTTTATCTCAGTTGGAGCTTTCTTCCTTCTCGGTTAGAGGATACTCATTTGTAGAGCTACTACCCTTGGAAGGCAGTTACATCCTGTGTATTGTGAATGGAGTCTCAACTTGGAAAGTGGTTATATCTCGCTTGATCTGTGATCTAAGAACCAATAAGTACTTTAGGAATATTATGTATTTTTGATGTCACAAAATGGAACATTACGCAGGTCTGCAACACGTAAAGAAACAATTGGGATCTGCGCATACCAATGGTCCTATGGCCATATAGGACGATGTGTAAGAATTTGATTGGACAAACCCCGTTCAAACTGGTTTATGGGATAGAGGCTGTGATGCCCATGGAGTATATTGTGTCGAGTTTGCGAATTGCAGCATTGACTGATATGGTGGACTGTGAAACTATGGAGGAGCCCATCGTGCGGTTGTTGGAGTTAGAAGTACATAGGTTCTTAGCAGGATTTCACCAACATGTGCAAAAGGGGCGTGCAAAGGAAATTGTCCTGCATAATGTTCCATTTCGTGACATCAAAAATACATAATATTCCTAAAGTACTTATTGTTTCTTAGATCACAGATCAAGCGAGATATAACCACTTTCCAAGTTGAGACTCCACTCACGATCCACCACTTTCCAAGTTGAGACTCCATTCACAATACACAGGATGTAACTGCCTTCCAAGGGTAGTAGCTCTGCAAATGAGTATCCTCTAACCGAGGAGGAAGAAAGCTCCAACTGAGATAAAGGTGTTATCCATATTCACTTGAGTGTTGCTCCATATTTCTTTAGTCCTCGGTTCAGTGGAACATGGTTGTAGACAAAATATATCGTACAACCAACCAAAATAGAAAGAATAGAAGGAAAATATCGCTCCATTTTCTTTTATGAAGTTGCATTCATATCTATGGAGCTATACATTGGCGTTGTGATATACATTGGCATATACAATTCTATAATACATTTGATGCATGATACTTATTACAGTGGCAATAAGTCACCGATGCAGTGTGGAAATGATATTATAAGCACGATGGTATCATTATATTGTAGTATGGTAGTATTCTACAGCAGAAATATACTACATGGTGGTGAATTTATATTTTTGTTGTGTACTAAGTTGTATGGCATCGCCTGAGAGATATGTGTTTAACATTCCTATATGTGTGAATGATGAATGGTGAATACATATACTTATATCATTTTTTTCATGGTTGTATTGCTCTAGGGTTGAAGGTACATGACCCAATTTCTATGTCTATTTCAACATCGAGCTCCACCTCGCCACGAGCTAAGAATCTCAATATAACATCCAACGTATCTCATGGTGCCAGCAAAAATGTTATATTACAATGGTGTATATGTCATTGGTATTATTGACATGCAATGTGTTTAGGTGGATTCCAGAAGACATCACTACACATAATGAATATTTAGAAGGAGGTCGACGTCATTATTGCATGGACTGAAAGATCCTTTATCAAAAATATTTTCGCCTTTACATAAGTTATTTTATCAACATGTTGTAGTGGCTCAAGGTCCTGTGAAGATCAATGAGATAGATAAAAGAAAACAACATGTTTCTACAATTATAGTAGCTCATAATATATGGATGGAAAGTGGAAGATCACACTCTTTGGTTTCTAAGTTGTATTCTTTCAACAGTCATTTTGATCTCCATATTGGGAAAATAGATGCTGAAATTTGTGTTACTGGCTAGAGATCGTCTTGTTGTTGAGAAGAAGTTTGGAAGCAATGACTATCGTCCTACAAACAGATTCGTAAAGATTGCAAATCATACATCTTTCTATAGTCAAGATGAAGCTAATAGCTTCAATATTAAATGAAACACACAAAATATAATCATTGGTCTCTGTCTAATGGAATTCAACACTCTTCAGAAGAAAAGGTGTACTTTAAGAGATGTTGAGATGAATATGAAAATTCACACACAGGGATTAGCCATATTGATCATGAAAATGGTGCATTGGAGCACAATGTTGAATCCATAAGGAATACTGAAGCCAATGGTGAATACAAACTCTTTGATTTGATAAGTTGAAACAAATGTTCTTTTAGGAAGCACGTCAATATTTACAATCATGTGGTTGGTGTGATGATGTACGATAAACCGTGTGAGAGAGAAAGATAATTCATTTAGATAATATGTGTTTATCAAGCAATGATATTAACTCAAGGAAGTTGTTAATACATGATATCAAGGATTATTTTATTCATAAATTTCCTGAGTCGCTAAAGGAACAAATTATAAGTTAGTTGGTGCCATTTATGCATATGTTGAGCCTCATAATTTCTTGTTTTTGACACCCTTTTTCCACCTATTTTACTTCTTTTTTATCATCATAATCACTTAATGGGCAACAAATCACAGAATATATGGCATGGCAAGTGTATGAAAGTGTTGTATTTCATAGCTTAATGATGTTCCTTATTATTAGTCTAATATTTGTTTTAGCTACCAGATTGGGATGATTCTGCGGCCAACGTCTAATTCTACAGCTAATTCCATTGTTTCATAGGTTCTAAGGTGCCAGCTAGAGCGAGAAATATATGGGAAGATAGCAATCAACACACTCCACAATTCCTTCCTACCTCCATGAACTAGATTGATCAAGCAAGCTTCTAGTTATGTGGTCAAAGGAAAAAGTCAACTCTGATAGCTATACAGGCGAGCGAGGAACAATATATACGCCTAACAATTTGCTTTGTTAATAGAAAATCATTAGCGAATTTTATTACAATATCTTTCATAGTTAATTTTAGTATTTTGTTAAGAAAATCTAGGCATGAAGCTCTGAACATTTAATGATACGAGATTTATAAAAAGACTTCGTAAGCAAGAAAAAACACAGTGATTTTATTATGCGACAGTGAGAATTAAAACTCTATTTTCAATTCAGTTATAAATAATCCTTCTTATTTCGATGTGTGGTTGATTGTTCAATTGGATTTCGTGACCATCTGCTTATGGAGGGCCCCCTCAAGTAGTAAGGTTCTTCTATGTTTTAAGTGAATTTCCCTTTATCATTTCATAAGTTTATTTTTTGGATGCATCTTGTAGAATTTCCTTATTGTTTTCCTTTGTTGATTTTTGAGTTAAATAGCAGCAATGTGATTGTCTTGTTAACTAATTTTCTTTATTGATTCAGGAGCACATGAATTGATTTTAATGAGTAATGATAACAATAGTGAGAGTTTAGATTTAGATTAAAATTGTAATTATTAAAAACAGAGGATTTGATTACAAGATTTATTTCAAGCAAGAGTGATTTATGATTTTGAGAAAGTGAGAATATATTTTCAATTCATTTTGGATTTTCATGCAAAAGTTTGTTAGTATGATAGATGATTTGATTCCTTTATAGAATTTATTTTCTTTCAAAGCATAATTCAAACATATAGCAGAGAGAGAGTGTGTGTGTTTTTCTGAGTTAAATTTCATTTTACAAGTGTGAGATTTATTTATAATTATTATATTTTCGTAACTTGTGTGGATTTCATAATTAGATATAACCTTTAGAAGGGTGCAACTAATTTTGATGGGTATGGGATTGGTTTACTTTTATGCAAAGTTGTGAAATTTTATTTTGAAGCAGTTGATAAAAGAGTGTGATCATTTTATTTTCTAGGAGAAATTTCTCTACTCATGTGCATTCCAATAACTTAATTTAGAATCTATATTTTGAAACTTAGTTTAATTTAGAGGTGTGAATAATCAAGGACTTCTTGCACATACAGTGCACTTACACTTCATCATCTTACTAGCTATGGTCGATAATTTATTCATGTAATTTAAAGTTAATTAAATTACCAAATAGGCATCATCGACTAAAAGGTGTAAGATCCACGCAAAGAGAGGGAACAAACATATAGCAAAGCATTGGAAATAATATAATTTCCTCTCTAACTTCATCATGATTGCTTTGGAAAACAAACACGGTCTCATGCAAAAATTATCCTACGATGAAAGAAAAGAAAATGCCAGGGTGGAAAGTAAATCAAAACAGAACAAAAAAAAGAAAACAAACAAACTACTTTTACTCTTAAACTAACCAACAATAGGCCAGTCTTGCGTAAAATGAAACTTCCAATGCAACCACTGACGCATATGCTAACCTATATAGGCAAGGGAATCCATATCAAGAAATATATTCAAGAATAATAGCGAATGAGAAAGATAAATTGATGCATGTCTTGACATTTGAAGAGTAAAAGTGCTTGCAAAAAAATATGGCAAAAAATCACTTTCAAAGTATTTTGGGGATGCATTGTGGTGTTCATACACATTGTTGTCCCTTAGGAAACCAATTTACTGGCTGTGTAGAAATTGTGCTTAAGGCATTAATTTTATTTATGAATGTCACTTATTTGTATAATGTATCCTCATATGAAGGGCCTGAAGGACCCGAATTTTAACCCTTAATAATTAGCTGACATGAAAATCTCAGAATGCCATATGATGCTAGATATAAATATTGTGTGAAGAATGCCATGAGAAGTTATAGATAATATGTTGTTTTTCACAGAAACTATTATATGTAACTTAGAAGAATAATAGAAGTAGAAACTTTAAATATAGGAGTGCTCTTTAAAGGAATTTTAACTTCGTTCACATAAGTAAACAAAGAATCATGATGACACATAGCAGAGAAATTACAAAATCATACCCAACAATGTGTGGAAAACTCTTGATTCTTTCATTAATCATCAATTTATCAAAAATACAATAGCATAGTCCCCAGGTTCTTCAAAATTCAGACATGTTTTTTATAATTTTACCTCTTATTATACATCATGGGACAGTTGGTAACTACCAAAACTATCAAACTGCTTAACTACCTTCTAACTATCTAAAGTAAAAGTCATTACAGAATATTACATTAGAGGGTCGCGAACGACGTGGAGGAGATGAGATGGAGTGAAGCGATGGGGGTGGCCCACTGCGGGGGTAAGGAGTGTACGGGAGGTTCATCGGGCTTGAACTCACGCAGCAATCTTAGGCCGTAGATCTCAATCAAACACCTTGACGTCATGGTCAACTGCGGGGGTTGAACCTCAGTTATAACTCGTGCTCGTTGTTCCCCCGTAGAGCACTTTATCCGCTTCTCGAGCCCCTGTTTTCCTACATCTTTTGATACCGCTTGAACTTTAATATATCGGTTGGGGCCCCACCTTACATCGGATTTGAATGCCATCAATAATATAAAATAAATCACTGTTTTTGGACTTTCACAATCTCTTTTGATTTTTTAAAACAAAATATTTGATTTTTTGTGATAATATTAAAAATGAAATTTAAATGACGATGGATGCTACAACACACATCACAACATGGTATCATGCAAGAACATCCTTTCAAACCCCCGAATTCGACAAAAATAAAGAAAGTGAAAAACTTATGTTTCGCCAACAAGCTTGTCAGATATGATTCCTCCAATGATTGAGTGATAGCATTGTGCATTGGAACTAGCCTCAAGACTATGAGAACCTGACGTAACCATCAACACGGGTTGAAGTGCCTCAATAGCTTGTGGTAGTTCCAAGACATTGGAAGGTAGATCATCAAAAAATGGTGGCTTAGACAGATCAACAGTAGAAAAATCAGAGTTGTGACCCAATGAATGAATGAATGAATATATCATGACAACCATGATGAGAAAGTTCAACATTAAAAATATAGGCATCCTCTTGATTTGATGAATTGTAGAGAGGGGAAGTGTTATAGCGGCTACAACCACCCTCCAAATTTTTTCCTTAGCATAATTTTGGAGCCTCCCTACCAACCATCCTTAGCAACATGTTTTTCACAGCCAAGTACACATGCTTTAGTTGAGTTTCAGTTGCTTTCCCGCCTGTGCATGTCAACTTGCTTGTCTCCCATCACAGGCTGCCATTCTAGATTTAGGTAATTTTATGGCTGAGATGTTCACTCAGAAAGTTGTGAAATTCTAGAGGGCAACCAACCTCCCTTCCAAAAATTGTGCAATCCTTGCTGGGATGTTTGCTGAGCTCCAGAATTACGCAATCCAGCCAGGTAGCCCTCCCTTAGGAAATTACGCAATCCAACCCAACACTAAGCTTTAGCTTAGAAATTGTGCAATTCTGGGAGGCAATGACCTGCTGACCCCAAAAATTGCAGCAACCCTGCTTAGCCTAGAAACTGCGCAAATCCCTTTCCTAGACTTGCAGACTCAAGTTACGTGTTCCTCTAGGTTGACTGGTTCCCTCCAGGACTGAGCAATCCTGATTTGCATGCATGGCCTGCTTTTTCTTGAAATACCAAAAAACATCATGTAAAAGGCATCCCTAAATTTTAGGGATCTATTTTTAGCAGCTAGGGGTTACATGCAAAGATCATTTTAGAAACTTCCCTCCAAGTGTCGTTTTTTCGTAGATTTGTGGCATGGGTGTCATAACCTCGATCCTATAAAAACTCATTTGTTGGATGCTACAGAGCTCATCCCTCACATCGATCTTGTAGTTCTAACATCCCACATCACATCTAGGAGTCTTCGGCACATTCAACTCAACTTTTCAGGGTAAGTCTGCTTTTCATGTCTTGTGTTGCATTTCTGTTGCTTTTGTATTTCGATTTGTGTAAATTTTGTCTAATTGATTTCAATGAACTCTTGTTGTCGTTTTGATGCAAGTTATCTTGTAGAAGCATTGTTTCAGTTTTTCACTGCAACTCACTGTTGTCGCATGCATGACATTGTTTCTGCACTCGCATTCGCCGTTGCGGCGAATCTTTTCATTAGGTTAATTTTGTGGTCTAAAACGGGCCTCCTAAGGAAATTATAAAATAATAGTGGAAATAATAAAATAATATTAGATTACATCATCAAATTTTAGAGGGAAAAAATAAAAAAACTATTTTTTGAACTTGTATTTTCAACTTATCTCCTTATGGGTTTACTTAGATTTTGAGTGGAAATAATTTGATTCCTCATCCAAGGAGTACCCATGTTGCATATTTTCAATGGATCCTACTACAAAAAAATGAGAAATACGTGAAAAACATGATTGCAATCGTGTTTTTCATGTATTTCTCATTTTTCGTGTAGCAAGGTCCATCGAAAGTATGTAACATGGGTACTTCTTGGACGAGGAACTAAATTTTGCATCCAATGAGTACTCCCGCTCAAAATTTGAGTAAAAACTTAGGGAGATAAGTTCAAAATATGAGTTGAAAAATTAGTTTTATTATTTTTACTTTTTTACTCTAAAAATGGTGAATCATCCCCCATGGTTGACATCACCAACTTGAATATTATTGGTTCCTGAAAAGTTTATTTTGGTAGTACATTTTTATTAGGAGGCCCATTTTAGACTCAAAATTCCCCTAATGCACACAAATGCTTGTTTTCCCATTTTCTGAATCATGCACTCACTGTTTGCATGCATGATCATTCACTCTTGTTTACACTCAGTTTCACCATGCATTCAGACTTCTCACATTTTCAGTCGCTTGCCAGCAAGTCTGGGCTCCCTTGGCCTGGAACCTGCCTTTCCCGTCTAGGAAATGCACATTTCTGGAAGTGAAGGATCTGCCTTCCCTCCAAAAATATGTGCAAATCCAGCCCAAGACTGGCCTCCAGGCTTGCATTGCACAATTTCGAGAGGTAGTGCCTTGCTGGCCCTAGAAATTGCATAATGTAGTTTGCTGGTTTGCATGTCACTGCTGATTGAAATTATGCATTGCACAGTTTCAGTCCTCAGTAGGTCAGGATGGATTGTGCATTGCGTAGTTCCAGCATTTAGTCAGCCTCTTGACAGCCTGGACTGTGCCTTGCGCAGTTTTGGTAGTCAGTCTCCCAGCCTCCCGGTGGAAATTGTGCAATCTTTACAATCAGTCATACAAGTATGTTGCAAGTTAGTCCTCAAGTTTGTTTTGGATTTCAATTGACAAATTTCTTTCCATGAGTGTTTCAATGTCTCTAGGTATCACAGGTGTTCATCTTCCCCTCAGTAGCATGGGTACAATGGCTTGCCAAGGAGTAGGGTCAAAGGACACCATTGGGAGCGCAACTGGAGATGCAGTTGAGCGAGTGTCTATGAGCTTGCCTATCTATGAAGACATCGAGTTGTTCATAGACAAGGATATCAAGATGAAATATTCACAACATCCCAGAGATTAGTACCATCAGCAACAATAGAGGGTAGCAAACCTGCGCACGACAAAGGCAAGAGGAAGGTTGTTGACAGTGCAGAGGCATAGCAAAGTTGCAAGTTCAAAGCAGATCCACTTGTGATGAAAGCAGCTTTGGAGATTGAGGCTAAGAGGTGACAACGAAACAAGAGGATTGGGCAAAGATAAATAGACAAATAAAGGATGGAGGAAATAGAGAAGGAGTTGCATGAGTTGAAACAACAACTCAGGGAAGAAAAGGAGTTGCACAAATCAGAGAAGGAAGCACAACAGGAATAGGTACAATAGGAGGCGCAACATGCACAGGCTGATGAAACTACACCCATACAGGATATAGACCCATCCCAATAGCTGGCACAGAGCATACAGGGTGAGTAGTGCTTTCGATCACATGCATGGGTGTTCAAGAGCATGGATGTCATTGTTCGCACGCATGTAATTGTTTGGTCAATTTAGTGTGTCCTAAATTGCTACATTAATTATCAATCCGGGAGTTGTAAACTGATGAAGTGTGGCGCACTATATGTGCAAGACAACCTCTTTCTTACTTTTTGTCGTTTTCAATTTTTATTTTGTTTTGGGGCTTTTATCTTTGTTTATCTTCTAATATGAATGGAAGTCCTATTCCTGAGTTTTAAGAATACTCTAGAAGGAAAGTATGGATATAGTTTTTAAGGCAATTATGTCCTCTATAATGATTTCCAGAACTTAACTCTTCAGAGAGTCTTAGAACATACTAATGATGAAATTAATACTTGAAAAAGAATAAAAATGTGCTTCTATTTAAATCAAGCAAATAATGAACTACTGATCATGAAACCATTATCTCTGTTGCTATCTAAATACATAAAAATAAATTAAGCTACTGCACTCAAATAAATAAAAAATTGCAATCTAGTAAAAGTAAAATCAATTCACATCATTCATAGTACGATTCCTTGCTAGTTAGTCTAAGCTATGGCTTTTGGAGATAATCTTCAATGATATGAGCAAGTTGATGTCTAATTATAGAAAAGTAAAACTAAAATCAAATCACAACATTCATAATCCGATTCCTTGCCAGTTAGTCTAAGCTATGGCTTCTGGAGATAATCGTCAATGATATGAGAAAGTTGATATCTAATTACAGAAAAGTAAAACTAAAATCAAATCACAACATTCATAATCCAATTCCTCGCCAGTTAGTCTAAGCTATGGCTTTCAGAGGTAATCGTTAATGATATGAGCAAGTTGATATCTAATTGTAGAAAAGTAAAACTAAAATCAAATCACAACATTCATAATCCGATTCCTCACCAGTTAGTCTAAGCTATGGCTTTCGGAGGTAATCGTCAATGATATGAGCAAGTTGATATCTAAGCTAACTAACAAAGCAAGTAAACAAGATTGAAATCAACAAAACAAAACTGGAATTAAAAAGAAAACTAAGAAAAGCAAAGTCAGCAGAGAGGCTAATCTCATGTCACTAGTTATTGTGAAAACTATATGCAAATGCTCGGGCCTATTCTATCCTGAAACATACACACGCTGATCAGCGTTAACAACAATATACAAAGCTTGTAAAGTCATAAACAAGCATGAAATGTTAGTACCATAGCAGAGGAAATATATACACAGGTGAATAACTATGAAACATGTGCGGTGAAAATAAAGAAATGATACATAGAAACTGTACAGCAAAAAGGAAATGAAACCTCAGCGTACAGGGACCCTTTGCACAACCTCGGTCAACAGGGTATCAATCCAAAATTACGTTCACGCAATCATGTAGAAACAAAGTATTCTTGTATATTTCAAAACACAGTTACAACAATAATACTAGTGTCACGGCACAGTTAACTTTGAGCAGCAAAATTACATTCAAAAAAGACTAACTCTATGTGTATAGAAACACGTTATTTATAACAAAGGTTACATAACTATTTTCCTGTAAAACTATGTGAACAGAGGACATGTAAAAGAAAACGTCCATGGATTTAGCATAATGGTTTCCGAGATTATTAAATCTATCAACTGTGGCTGTTGGATTCACATCGTGGGGTAGTCTACAGCTGTCGACATGACCCCAAGGTTCTAAGAACGGCCACGAATCCTTCACATGCTTGAAGACGGAGTCTTGTTGCTGTAGGATTCCTCTGTTTGACTACCGCTTGACCACCATTGACCACAGCTTTCCTTGATGAATCCAGCTTAACCAATAGGACCTGATCCATGTCTAGGTCATTCTTGACCTACCCACGTGTCCTGTTTTGCCTGATGACACCTGCAACCTGGAGTTTAAAAAAAATAGCTGCAGAAAGTTGAATTAGCTACGGAAAGTGGCTACATTCTGTAGCTTATGAGCAAAATCTAAGTCAAATAGCAAACACAAGAACATAGTTAGAAAACCACTTTAATGCTCTTTTATAATCAATATGCAATGATTTCTGATAGCTTATGGAGTACTGGTGAGGGAAAAAGTCTGGGAAAATGTGTAGGAGAGGTGTAATTTCAAAGCTCAACAGTGATCCCATCCATTGGCACACTCACTGAGGTGAAGACAAAGAACCAGGTCAGACTAGAGCTAGGCATGTAATTCAACGAGTTGATGCGCATAACCACTAGCACACACTTGGAGATTAACGCAGACACTATGCATCAGTATGTTGTTGGTCGGGCCGCACTCAAGACTATGATGTGCATGTTATCAGATGAGTTGGACAGAGGAGCCAAATCAGTTATTAGGATGTAACAGAGGCAAGAGTTCGTTTTTAGCAGGATGTCACCATTGGCCACACAGACACCATCACGAACTACCAAGATTGGCATCATTTCACCACCATCAATCATCACGAGGATGTCAAAGAGTTGGTCTTCCCACAATTGGCTGAGTCTTAGTGATAGCTTGCATGGATTGCTAAAGCCTATTCTATCTCACATGGGTACATGCGAGGATTGTAATGTAACATCTTGTAAAATTGAAATATCAAGTGTCGATGGTCGAATGTAACAGTCATGTAGTAGTTGAAGATTCAAGAATCACAAAGGGGAATGTCAAGGGTCACCCCACCCTTTCCTATTTATAGAACTTCATAACTCACTGTACAAGATTTTGGTGGCCAAGCTTCCTATAGGTGTGTCTTAGAGAAATCTTGGAGTGTATTGTAACGAGCCTTGGCTTCTCCATAGTGCACAACTAGTACATCTCTCTGGAGGAGCAGTTGGTAGTGACAATAATGTTATGTTGTAGGAACTAGCAGTTGGTCATGGTTGTATTGTATGATTAGATCTTTCATTCTTAATATAATAGAGCCAACATGTTTCATGCATATGTTGTTATTGTATTTCAATTGTCTTGGTTACTCTAATGATATATGGAGTTGTTTGCTTACGCATGTATGTATGGAATCTTTCTATATATGTATGTATGAATCTTATTGAGATGTGTTGTTGGTTTAACCATTACTTTGGATTGTTGGTTCACCTGTCTTCCAGCTTGTGATGTATCTTTGCTCGTGTGTTCCCTTCCAAGCTGTGTGTCTCCATATTTTTCCAAGGGGCACACTCATTCCACCTACCATGTGTTATAACCCTTTGTGCACCGTCCTTGGCTTGTGGCACTGGCCACACCCTTGCTACCCACAAGGACATCCTTCTTACCTCTATGCGCAATCGTTGTCAAGGCGATACTGTACGACCCACTGCTAGGACTCCTACACCAAATGGTTTGAGGTCTAGTTGGGACTTCTCACTGGGGATATCCCCTGACATGTTGGAGGGGGCAACACCGTCAACATTTTTGGTGCTAGAAGGAGGGCCAGATGACAAGTTGTGTCCTCTCATCCTATTTTGAATCTCTGCATATCCGTCATGGATATTGTTAGACTCATTCCTCCGTGATGTTTCTATTTTTCTGAACATCTCAACATCACGAGGGAGTTTTTTGATCTCTTGTCGGAATTCACATATGATGGTGAAGGCGAAGTGGCATGGCCTGAGTACTTACAAGACTTCTATGCATTTATTGATGATGCAGATGACTTCTCCGATGAAGAGGCCAACTTGCTGCCTTCACGTACACTTCATGAATCCCCGCAATGATGGTGCAACAACCTGCCACCCAGTAGCATGCACTCATTTGACTAGTTTTTTTCTTTCATTGAATCTACTTTCCATAATTTTGATCCGGAATCTCTTGACAAAAAACTGTTAAAACAACAGAAGACTCCGCAATAATTGCCTATGGATTTTTGGCAGCGCCTCAGTGTATTGCAATTTAAAGCTTCAAAAATCCAAATGAAGTTGTAATATCTTTGGGACAGATTCAAATAATGTCTTAACAAATAAGTAAATCCCAAGATGAAGGTGAGTTCAACCCCACTCAACATACTTCAGTGATGGAGCTGCTCAATCACCGACGAACAAAATTTATATCACAAGTGATTGTCCACCGTCCCCTCATCAAACAACTTCACCATCGTAGAGTAATGTGGGAGAACATGCACACTTCAATTGTCATATCCTCCTAGCATCACTTCTCAATTTTCGCACAGATTTGGTTGCAATGCCCATGGGTTGTCACATGCATTTATTACCACAACCTCCATCTTCGTGTTCTGCTGATAGTTCGAATTACATTGTCTTGTGTTCTTCCATTATGGACTCTACACTTGTTGTGAAAGAGGATCAAGCCATCGACAGAGTTGGTGTTTCACAACCAACCTACATTGTAATTCATGATGAGTATGATTGGTAACCTGAACATGAACCCACGAAAAAGGATGATCTCCTTCTATCTGCACCTCCTCCTCCTTTTTCGGACTGTTATAGACATATTTGGGCACTGCAACCCCAATCTAAGATGTCCATAAACCAAAAGCTTCTAAGCCCCTAAAAGTGTTGTTTCATACCCTAAAGGAACAAGGTCATCTGATTACATCATCTCCCAGAAGTTCTCCCTGAAAAACTACTCAGAACCAATCAAAACTGGACCATACAAACTGCTCAGTGCTAAGGGTGCAATGCATCTCTGTTGGGTCCCTATAATACTAGTGATTGCCCCATTACTATTGTAGTTATACCCCTTATTAATATTGTTGTGCCCCTATTATCCCCATATTGTTATTACTGTGCCCCATAGAATCCCTCTATTGTTATTTTTGTGGCTTTATATTATTATTGTTAGGTCGGCTAGGTTATATTGTGACTCCTTAGACTCCTATATATAGAAAGGAGGTTTTGTCATTTGAATAATCGAAGAATTGTTCATTTATGTATGTAAAGGAGGTTGCCCCCTTGAAGAGGCTGAATTCTAAGTTGTTGATCTATCTTTTCTATCTTTTTCTTGAGCTGGTTTCATAACATTTGGTATCAGAGCTTTGGATTCTAGGGTTTCGCTGCTCCAAACAGGTCATCGTGGCATTTTCGCTATAACTTTTTTTCCTGCGACGTTTCAGAAGCTAAAAAAAACCCATTCGAGATGACATCACGCTGAATCTCGGTTTAGAATTTTAGAGCTTTTCACGCTATATTGCGGAGATATGATCTGAGGAAGTTGGTCTTTTTGCAGACTCCTGAATTACATTCCAAACAGGTGACCTAGGGAAAATTGTCATAACTTTCTCTCTCAGCGTCGGATTGAAATTTCGTAAGAAGGTACAGAAAGAGGATGGACTGTAGTTTCTTGTATATATTTTTCAGTGCCAAAGGTCGAAACAGTGACTCGTGGCACGTCGTACAAGTTCGCTCTAATGAACTAGTCTATAATAAGGTCACTGTGGGAGATTTCGCATAACTCTTCCTTGGAAAATCCAATTTGGATCAGACTGGTGGCATTGGGAAGAGGACACAGAGGGCTACTGTAGGCCACAATTTCAGAATTGGATGATTCAAAAGTACAAAGATACATCAGAGGCAATATCAAGCTCCTACCAAGTGAAAAAAGGTGTGTAGATTTTTTTAAATTTTTTGCATAAGCTTGGTTTGAAAATTTATTTTGAAGGTATTCAAAGGGCTTAGTAGAGCATTATTATCGGTAACTAATGCCCCGAGGAATGAAGAAGAGGAAGAAATGCTACATGATATATCAAAATTACAAGACCAAATGCAACAAATTTCACTCTCACAAAAGCTAATAGAAGCTAAGATAAAGGGCGTGGAAGCTAAGATGGACGATTTGAAGATAGATTTGAAGACAGATTTGAAGAGAGACATGGCAAATTTGAAGATAGATTTGACAAATTTTCTACAAGAAATACTTACTAATGGTGAAAAGGTAGTAAAGGAAACTCATGATGTGAACAAAAGAAATGTTAATCATGATTTCATAGACTCTAATGTGGGATCGAAGACCCACCATATCCCAAAAATCAATATGAGGAAGTTTGATGGCAAGGATCCCGCAACATGGATATTACAAATGGAGCAATTTTTCGATCTCAATAATGTGAAAAACACACAAAAGGTACGTATTACGACTTTATATTTGGAACCAAATCAGTTTGTATGGTATCAATGGCTTTGCTCTCGTAAACAAATTATCACTTGGGCAATTTTTACGGAATAATTGACAACACATTATGAGGATACAAAAAACAACACTTTTTTTAGCCAATTGATAAGTCTCAAACAAAAGGGTTCAATAATGGAGCACATTGAGGAGTTCCAAAAATTGAACATAAGGGTAAAAAATATTCCAGAGGAGCATAGGATTGATGTGTTCATAGGGAATTTAAAGGATAATATTCAACATGATGTTCGCCTTTGGGAACCTGATTCATTAGAGAAGGCATTCAGGTTAGCAAGAAAAATGGAAAGCAAAATTATGGCAACCAGGAAGCATACCACTCACAACTATAAAGATGGAAGTTTTGTTGCCCCTAGTCTTCCACAACCTATAAGGTTGACACCACAGTAATTGGAAGAAAAAAGAGCAAAAGGGCTTTGTTATAGTTGTGATAGCAAATACACTAAAGGTCATAAGTGTGCTGAGAAGAAATTATTCTACATAGATTTTGAAGAGGAAGAAAAAAAGGAACAAGAAAGGTCAAAAGAAGAGGATATACTCCAGGAACAAAGCCTAGATAAAGAAGAAATGAATCCGACCATATCTTGTAATGCATTGGCGGGAATTACCACTCCTCAAACCATTAAGATAGAAGGACAAATCAAGAAGAAAAAGGTAATAGTGTTGATTGATTCAGGAAGTACCCACAATTTTATTCATTGTAAGGTAGCGAAAGAATTGAATTGCTTCTTATATCCAGCACTAGAGTGTCAAGTGAAGGTTGCAAATGGAGGAACAATAAATTGCTCTGGAAAGTGCCATAATATCAAGCTATCCATGGGAGAATATGTATTGACTAGCCCAATGCTTTCCATTCCAATGGGAGGTGTTGATGTTGTACTAGGAGTCTAATGGCTACAATCCTTGGGTACAATAGCTTTTAATTTTCAAGAAATTTTCATGAAATTTTTTGTGGAAGGAAAGGAAGTTGAATTAAGGGGTATTGCAGGGAAACCGGGAAAGATAATAAGCTCTAACAGTATGACAAAGCTTCTAAAAAGGGAACAAAGCGGTGTAATTGCACAATTATGTTCGCTAGATGTTTCCACATTGGAATCATCTATTTCTCCAGATCTCCAAAAAGTTTTGGACAATCATTCCAAGGTATTTGAGACTCCCAAAGGTCTCCCACCTATTCGTGATCATGATCATGCTATTCATCTGATTCCGGGAAGTGTTCCTCCAAACATTAGGTCGTACAAATATCCCTATGCCCAAAAGAGTGAAATTGAACATATGGTTGCAGAAATGCTAGAGGCTGGTATAATTCAACCGAGTCAAAGTTCTTTCTCTGCTCCAGTAGTATTGGTGCACAAGAAGGATGGATCATGGTGCATGTGTCTGGATTATAAGGAGCTCAACAAGCTCACTATTAAAGATAAGTTTCCCATTCCCGTCATTGATGAATTACTAGATGAATTGCGTGGATCAATTTACTTCAGCAAGTTGGATCTTCATTCAGGATATCATCAAATCAGAATGAAGACTGAAGAAATTCTGAAAACATCATTTAGAACTCATTGTTGGACACAGATTTTCATTGATGTCAATATGGCAATATTCGAGGAGCAGATAGAGACGAGAGGAGTAGACAAAGTCGAATAAGAGGAGCACACAGAGCCATCGGAGAATATGGAGACAAGAGGAGAAAATATACCACAGATAACGCTATCAGGAGCCATCAGGAGCCGTATAGGCCACAAAAGCTTATCATATGCTAGTGATTACACTATCAGAAGCTTATCAGGCCCGTAAATCCCCTATATGCGTTTAATACATTATCAGAGCAGAAACCATATAAATATGCATTAACGTAAATGGAGGTAGAATACTATGAATCCCCAGCAAACACTATCGGGGTTGTGCAGATGGACAGTGGATACAACACGACGGGCAGATCCAATGGTCGCGGGCGATAAAGATGCATGCAGGTTAACGAGCGGGAGAGCCGTACTAAAAGGTGGTAAGAGGTTTCCCTGCACTGCTCACGGGAAAAGTTGGCTTACGTACGAGATGGCACGATCCTATAATAAAGCCCTGCGTGGCAGATGGGACGGCGGGGAAACAGCTTTCCCCACAGGCTATCGTGTGCACAAGTTCGTGGGGCGGGAGCTGCAAACGCCGTCAGATCTTGTGGCGGATGATCGAACGACTGGGATAATCGCACACGTTTCGGGGTTGATGTGATAGAGAAAGCTGTAGGCCCGAGATTTTTGTTAAAGCTTAGGGTTATGAGGAAATGGTCAATGGCTGGTCCCTTCATCTCAGACATTATGGTATTCAGCTCTTGCACTCTCTGGATTTCTCTTGTGCTCTCTTCAAGTTCCGCCGCAAATGAATTAACTTGGTTGTACTGCTAGAACAGTTGAGGCGCTGTTGTTAAACCCTTTCTCAAAGAGTGTATTGAAGCATTGGATGATATGAATACCTTGTGACCACTATTCAACCTAATTTCTATCCATCTCGAATCCGAAGTGTTCTACTACGACCATTCAGAAATTTGGGCTTATATCTTTTATTATCAGAAGTCTTTCAAAGGTAGAAAATAGAGACATGTCCATCGTTTATCGGTGCTACCGGCCAAAGCCTCTTTCAAAATAATAATTTATAAAATCCTTACCTAATGGCTTTTAGGCAGCTCGACATTCATCGACATATTGCCAAGAAACTTCTTCACGCACCAGAGAATGCTAGTGGGTCACTTTTTGGCCCAGCTTATTTCTTTGAGCACAATCTCTATCTCAAACAATCATCAAAGTGGCTTTCATACTCCAGACTAGTCCCACAAGTACCCATAATTCCTTGGAAGGACAAATATAAGACAAAGACAGTAATGAGAAGAATTGGTCACAATGATCAAGGAGGGAAGTTGAAAGATCAAGCAAGTCAGAGGAAATGACAACGACTGAGGAGGAAGCCTAAGAGATGGTGTAAGCAGAAACGAATGGAAAAAGGCATGGGAATGTATAAAATAGTGGAAACAGAGAACTGTTGGTGCGGTTATGGTAGTGAAGAACCCGAGGGTGAGATAGCAGAAGCAGCAGAGGCAAAAGAGGTAGAAAAAGCAACGGAGGCTATAGAGGCAGCAGAAGTAGCAGAGGCAGGAGAGCAGGAGTGAGACAACCTCAGCTGAATAGAGTGCGACAGCATACCTATTTATACCAAGGTTGGGTTGGATCCAAAGAGGTTGGAGCCTCAGAACTGAACAGGACTGAAATCATTGGGGTAGGTGCTCTTAAGTGCAGAACCACTGCAAAATAGAGTTGGTGCTCTAGAGGTTGGAGCCTCATTGAAGTCCAAGTTGGAGCTTGGAAACTATTCACAATCAGATTTATACTTATATTGTATTTATTTCTTTGCATTGTCTTGAGTTTTAATAAAAGCATTAAATTCAGCTGTTGATTTCTGTTTTTTGTGTATACATATACATATCTATATAGGTTGTTGGCAATCACTAGAAAAATTAAAAAATAAAAATAAATAGTAAGAAATATTGCTTCACACCCCCCCCCCTCACCCCCTCTTAGTATTTCCAACACTCATGAGGGTCATTATGAATTTTTGGTCATGCCTTTTGGCCTTACCAATGCACCTTCAACATTTCAAGGTTTGATGAATTCAATTTTCAAACCATTCCTTAGAAAATTTGTGTTAGTATTTTTTGATGATATACTAATCTACAACAAATCTTGGAAGGATCATGTTGAACAAGTTGATAGGGTGCTACAACTATTGGAGGAGAAACAATTATATGCAAAAAGATACAAATGTTTCTTTGGAGTACAAGAGGTGGAATATCTAGGTCATATTGTATCTCATGAAGGAGTTAAGGTAGACCCTAGCAAAATTAAAGCCATTAAGGAATGGAAAGTCCCCACATCCATAAAGCATCTGCCAAGATTTCTCAGGTTGACAGGGTATTATCACAAGTTTTTTAAGAATTATGGGAGAATAGCAGCACCTCTAACAACATTATTGAAAAAAGATGCATTTTCATGGACTCCAGAAGCAACAAAGGCCTTCAAACATCTTAAAGAGGTAATATGCCAAGCACTGGTCTTAGCTACACCGGACTTCACAAAAACCTTTATTGTGGAAGGTGATGCTTCAAGAAATGGAATTGGTGCTGTTTTAATGCAAGATGAAAGACCCATTGCTTTTGAAAGTCATCCAATCAAGGGAAAGTTTTTACACAAAGCTATTTATGAGAAGGAAATGTTGGCAATACTCCATGCACTTAAGAAATGGCGACCCTACCTAATGGGAAGACACTTCAAGGTAAAAATGGATCATGATAGCCTTAAATACTTTTTAGAACAAAGATTATCCTTTGAAGAGAAACAAAAGTGGGTCACAAAGATGTTGGGTTATGACTTTGAAATCATCTACAAAAAAGGGAAGCAAAATGTGGTGGTAGATGCACTCTCAAGAAAGGATGAGGATGTGGAAGCATTGTTGTGCGCCATTTCTATTATCCAACCAGATTGGATAAATGAAGTAAGGGAGGAATGGAAGAATGACGAAGAAGTATGGGCACTTATTCGAAAGTTACAACAAGATTCCAGTACGTCTGATACATTTAGCTGGAAAAATGATTCGTTATGGTACAAAGATTGCTTATACCTCTGTAAGAATTCCCAGCTAAAACAAAAGATTCTTATGGAATTGCACACTTCTCCCTTAGGAGGGCACTCAGGATTTTTAAAAACTTACCACAGGGTTAAGAAGGAATTTTTTTGGGATGGCCTTAAACAGATATTCAAAAGTTTGTGGCGCAATGTTTGGTTTTCCAACAAAATAAAGTTGAAACAATTAAGACACCGGGTCTATTACAAACTTTATCCATTCCAAGCCAACGTTGGGAGGAGGTTTCAATGGATTTTATCACAGGTTTACCCAAGTCTGAGGGAAAGAGTTTCATGATGGTGGTAGTTGATAGACTTACCAAGTATGCACACTTTTGTGCATTATCACATCCATTTAAAGCCAATATAGTTTCTACTGCATTTATTGAAACAATTCAAAAGCTACATGGAAACCCAAAGATTATTGTAAGTGACAGAGATCCCATTTTCACTAGAAATTTTTGGACAAAATTATTTTCTTGTCTTGGTACTTAGTTAGCTCATAGCTTATCTTATCATCCTCAATCTGATGGGAAAATTGAGATAGTAAACAAATGTTTGGAAGGATATCTTCATTTCTTTGTATATGATAAACAGACACAATGGGTAAAATGGTTGCCTCTGGCTGAATGGTGGTATAACACTTCCTACCATACAGCAACAAAAATGACCCCATTTATGGCACTTTATGGGTATTAGCCACCATCCATCACATCATATTTAAGAGAAAATTCTAAGGTTCAAGCAGTGGAACATCACATCGAACATCAACAACAAGTCCTCCAACTCTTAAAGGATAACCTCGTGTTGGCACAGAATAGAATGAAACAACAGGCAGATCAACATTGCAGTGAAAGAAGTTTTGATGTAGGTGATTGGGTATTCCTACAGCTACAACCATATAAGCAAATGTCCCTGAAGCAAGCTAAGAAGGATAATAAATTATCACCAAAGTATTATGGTTTGTACAAGGTGTTGCAAAAGATTGGTACTATAGCATACAAATTGGAGCTTCCTGCAGCTTCTCGATTGCACCCAGTTTTACATGTTTCATGTTTAAAGAAGGTTATAGGCGATAAGATCCCAGTTCAAACAACATTTCCAGAACTTGACGAGGAAGGAAAAATTATATTGGAACCGGAAGCAGTCACAAAAACAAGAACTCGACAGCTACGAAATCGATCAATTTCGTAGTATCTTATCAAGTGGAAGAACTTATCTGCTAAAGATTCCACATGGGAGGATGAGAATTTTATACAGAAGCATCCAAAACTACTCAAGCATTGAGGACAACACTTTTTTTGAAGGAGAGGGGCATGTTGGGTCCCTATAATACTAGTGATTACCCCATTACTATTGTAGTTGTACCCCTTATTGATATTGTTGTGCCCCTATTGTCCCCATATTGTTATTATTGTGCCCCATAGAATCCCTCTATTGTTATTTTTGTGGTTTTATATTATTATTGTTAGTTCGGCTAGGTTATATTGTGACTCCTTAGACTCCTATATATAGAAAGGAGGTTTTTTCATTTGAATCATCGAAGAATTGTTCATTTATGTAATGTAAAGGAGGTTGCCCCCCTCAAAGAGGCTGAATTCTAAGGCGTTGATCTATCTTTTCTATCTTTTTCTTGAGCTGGTTTCATAACAATCTCACCTACCACATGCAAAAAGTGTGATGCATACTGAAAAGCCCTTCTGTAGGGTGCAATGAGCGAGAGCAGACAAATGGTAGAGGCAGTTTGCTAGGTGGAAACCTAGAGAATCTTCTAGAAACTACCCATTTGACACTTGCCTCTCTGAATTCACCCAGGGATGAGTAAGAGATCATGAAATCCCCAAGTGGAACCAAGAACTATCAGAGAGATGACACTAATCAAAATCCTAGAAACTGACTCACCCACCTGCAAACATCTATATATGGATCCCTCATCCTAGAGATCCAAAAGCTGGAATTTTGTATTTTGCAAGGAAGTGTTGTTGGTTTCTCTGTGAAACATTGTATTGTTGGGTGATCTAAGCTTTTCATGAGGTGAAGAGGGATTTCATGCTGGGAGGATGGCGCTGGGTCAGATCAATGGGTTGTAATCCTCTCTTATACTACTTCTATCAATAAAGCTATTTGAGTTTTCCTCCATATTCTTGTATATCTCTGAATCTTGTATTGATATATGCATTTGTATGGTTAATATACATCTGATCCTATATTGTTTATGGCTATAGATCTCTATGCTTTGATGGTATTATGCTACTTTGACTCTATAGGTTCTTTGAAGTGGGACAAGTAAGGAAGGAGTGGTGAAGCTTTGTCAAAGGAGGGAGGAAACAGGTAAGGATACAAGCGAAAGACTGAGGTTGGTAATCTTTACTTCTCTCTCATCTATCTCTCATAAAGGAAAACACAAGTAACTTTAGTTTGTTTGTTTCTAAGATAGCTACCCATCTTAGTGGGACTAGCAGCTCTGAATGGACACTAGTTTTCCCAATAACAAAATGGTGACCATACTTGGGAAAAATTGGGAAGAAAACTTAAAGAAACTTTATTGGTAGCAGGTCGCTCTTGAACATGACACTTTCACTCCATCACCATGATTGAGTCGAGTTGGGTTATTCCGTTCACCAGTCATATCACCATTGGTCCTCCGTACCATCCATTTTTGGGGTTAACACTACCAATCCATTTCAGTGTCACCAATATGTTCAAGAGAAGTCGCTCAGAGAATTCACCAACCCAGCTTATGTCTCATCCGCTGCAATACCTTCACGCTTCATTCTTTCATGACCGCCACCCTGAACCTTGCACCATCAAATCATTTTCACCTCCACAAAATCATTTTCTCCGTTTCTTGTCGTAGATGTGGGATTCATTAAGGCCCTCCTACGATGGGTCACTTCTTGTCGACATCAACTCATTATCCAAGAAGTCGACTTAGGAACAACCCTTTTAGTACTTTGAAGCTTGCATGCCTCAATGACAAGTTTCTCACTTCCAGTGATAGGTTTACATCAATGGCCTTCGACCGAAATATTTTGCATGGTGTTTGACATCGACTCATGTATTCACACCACGTGAATTTTACTGCAGTACCTTGAGGGTCATTATCATTATCGGTGACTCCTCTCGTGCCTGTTAACAACTTACATCATTCGCTAGTAATCAGGCAATGTCTTTCCATGTTTGACTTCAGAACATCTTTTCACATGGATCGACTTGTACTTCGGGCGAAGATTGAACGAGTTTGAAGACCCCGGATCTAGTTTCATCCATTCAGGCTGCGATATATTCAAGAAAATAAAGACATCAAATGTACATCATAGCTGCACATATAATCATCCAAGCCAAAGGATGATGGCTCTACCAGAATCATCAGTCTGTCACACAAATGGTTGTCTGTCATATGTACATGAAAATGAATTTATAAAGCTGAGCATGGGAATGTCTGCCTTAGCTAGATCATGAAAATATTATGAAGATAATGTATTGTATTGTATCTTATTATAGGTCACCTTCTAGTTCGAAAAACCTCGGATCCTCATGATAAAGCATTTCACCCGACATTAGAAGATTTACGGCCTCATGCTTTAGGGGGCAACCGTTATAGACATATTTGGGCACTGCAACCCCAATCTCATATGTCAATAAACCAAAGGCTTATAAGCCCCTAAAAGTGTTGTTTCATACCCTAAAGGAACAAGGTTAGCTGATTACATCATCTCCCAGAAGTTCTCACTAAAAAACTACTCAGAACTGGTCGAAACTGGACCATACATACTGCTTAGTGCTAAGGGTGCGATGCATCTCACCTGCCACATTCAAAAAGTGTGATGCATACTGAAAATCCCTTTTGTAGGGTGCGATGAATGAGAGTAGAAAAATGGCAGAGACAGTTTGCTAGGTGGAAAACCAGAGAATCTTCTAGAAACTGCCCATTTGACACTTGCCTCTTTGAATTCGCCCAGGGATGAGTAAGAGATCATGAAATCTCCAAGTGGAACCAAGAACTATTAGAGAGATGACACTAATCAAAATCCTAGAAGCTGACTCACCCACCTGCAAACATCTATATATGAATCCCTCATCCTAGAGATCCAAAGGCTGGAATTTTGTATTTTTCAAGGAAGTGTTGTTGGTTTCTCTGTGCAACATTGTATTGTTGGGTGATCTAAGCTTTTCATGAGGTGAAGAGGGCTTTCATGCTGGGAGGATGGTGCTGGGTCAGACCAATGGGTTGTAATCCTCTCTTCTACTACTTCTATCAATAAATCTATTTGAGTTTTCCTCCATATTCTTGTATATCTCTGAATCTTGTATTGATATATGCATTTGTATGGTTAATATACATCTGACCCTATATTATTTATGGTTATAGATCTCTATGCTTTGATGGTATTATGTTGCTTTGACTCTACAGGTGTTCTTTGAAGTGGGACAAGTAAGGAAGGAGTGGCGAAGCTCTGTCAAAGGAGGGAGGAAACAAGCAAGGAGCCAAGCAAAAGACTGAGGATGGTACTCTCTACTTCGCTCTCATCTATCTCTCATAAAGGAAAACAAAAGTAACTTTAGTTTGTTTGTTTCTAAGATAGCTACCCGTCTTAGTGGGACTAGCAGCTCTGAATGGACACTATTTTTCCTGATAACACGGACCTCCTCGGTGATTCTTCTATATCTAATTTTCCTTGTGTAAATCCACCGACAGATGCACCCATTCTTGATCATTCACAGAACACACCAGACGTCAATCCATCATTCGACAACAGAGAGGACAAATGCTTCATTGAAAATCCATTTGATTTCTCATCTGCTTTTTCCGAAAATGTAGAGGGTGAATATTCTTACTTCTCATCTACCCCTCTATTTGATTTATCAGATCATGAGGATGCCGCGGAAATCATTGATTTTTATGATTGTAGTTGTCATGATCTCTTTAATCCTGTATTCGATCACAATCATGATTATATCGTTGTTGATTTTTCAAAGCCACCTGTTTATGATGATCTATCTGTCGACGAAGTCGAAACCCCGCAGAATGTTGAGGCACTTCAGCCCGAGCTAATGGTTATGTCAGGCCCTCACTTTCCAAAGGTTAGTTTCACTTCTCGTCAGAAATTATTGAAACACCCAAGGCTCCTCATCACTCATCTATATGCATTGAGGATCAATCCCACACACATATTTCGCTTCCTCCACTCGAACTACATGATCCCATCACTCATGCATTGAAGGAATCGTATGCATCAAGCACACGTGCGTGACACAAGTTGTCTTTGTTTCTCTCGTTTGCTTGCATGTCACAGTGAAGAGAATGTGTATGCTTAACAACTACACGCAGTGTCGCACAACACCATGGTAAATCCACAAATTGCATGTCATGCGCTTACACTCATCTATGTTATGTGGATGCATTTAAACTCAAGGTGTGTTTGTCTTCATTATTATATCCTCCATTTTTGTTGGTTCACACAACCGTGATGTTTGCAAACCATGCCTTTACCAACACAGATCAACTAATGCGTTGGTGGCTGCATTGGAAATATCACTTCACATGATCAGGCCCATGCACCGTTAGTTTAGGAGGAGGAATAATGTTTTCTTCTAGTATTGTTTTCTTACATGCATGTTGCTTCTTACTTTCTATGTTTGTTTGTTTGCTTGCTTGTTTTCTTACTCTCTTTTCTTGTGCATTTTTCTTCTTCTCTTCACCTTTTTAGTTGTTTATTTGCTTGTTTACATTTGTAGGTTAGTTTCTCATGAAACCATGTATGAATCTTGAAACAAGCGAGGGTAAAGTGCAAGAGGACTTGTGTAGTTATCAATACTTGGTTACATGTTGTCTTGTCTCTGTATGTAGAACTTGTTATCTTTAGTCCATGATACGCCAATGGAAAATACGTGATGTTTGAAGTGAACCTTGATGAAAAAATAACGCTTGTGCCCTAAGTAGTATCACCTACTATAGTCGGTTGTTTTCATTTAACCCTTGTCAACTCAGTCAAGTAGAGTAAGGTGAGGGGGAAAACCTTAACAAGTATGTCAGAGGTATATACAAAATACTTCTCTAAAGGAACAACCTCTTCTATTCTCAATAAGTCGGGATCCCTCTTTCGCCTCTGAAATGAATAAGTGCTATGCACAGTTTTGGAAATAAAAATGAAAAGAATGAAAATATGAAAATTTTTGAAAAAATGAAAATGAATAAGGCAAAAGAACAGAAAGGCTTCCCGCGCAGAGAGGTGATGCAAGTAACTCCACCGGGGTATTGACCAAGATCGTTGGCAACAGAACGATGCTTGTGTTCCGCATGACTCTGTTGGGGTACTGTCCAGGCCTGCTAGCAGCAGAGCAACACCAGAGATGAAACTTAAACTCTAACTATCATATTGCTTGTGCACCAATATACCCCTCATCCCATTCAAGTAAACTGTGTTGACTTGGTTTGGAATGTGTGTTGACCGACCAAGAGCATGACAAATGCTACATCTTTCAATCAATCTAGTGTGTGAGTCAAGATGATCAAAGAATTGAACAATACTTCTAGAGGTGTTAGACTTACGTTTCACGAAACAAGTTCTGTCCAGAGAGCTGGAGTTCTACCAGTGTATCGCCAAGTGTTGTAGCTGCTACAACCACCCTCCAGAATTTTTCCTTAGCCTCCTTTTGGATCCTTCCTACCAACCATCCTTAGCAGCATGTCTTACATTTTCAAGTACATATGCTTCAACTAAGTTTCAGTGGCTTGCAATCCTGTGCATGTCAACTTTCTTGTCTCCCATCACAGGCTACCATTCTAGACTTAGGTAATTTTCTGGCTGAGATGTTCACTCAGAAAATTGTGCAATTCTGGAGGGGAACCAACCTTCCCTCCAGAAATTGTGCAATCCTTGTTGGGCTGCCTGCTGATCTCTAGAATTGCGTAAGACAACTAGGAATCCCTCCCTCGGGAAATTGTGTAATTCATCCCAACATTTGGCTTCAACTCAGAAATTGCACAATTCTGGGAGGTAGTGACCTGCTAACCCCAAAATTGCGCAATGCTTGAGGGACAACCAACCTGCTTAGCCCAGAAACTGCGTAAATCCCTTTCCTAGGCTTGCAGACTGTTGCATGTGACTTCGGGTTTATTGGTTCCTTCCAAGACTCAGCAATCCTGATTTGCATGCATGGCCTGCTTTTTCCAAAAATAGCAAAAATCATCATGCAAAATGCATCCCTAAATTTTAGGGATCTATTTTTAGCAGCTGGAGGTTACATGCAAAGATCATTTTAGAAACTTCCCTCCAAGTGTCGCTTTTTCCTATATTTGTGGCATGCATGTAAAAATATTGATCTTATCAAAACTTATTTGCCGAACACTGTAGAGCTCATTCCTGACATCGATCTTGCAACTCTGACATCCCACATCACATCTATGAGTCTTCGGCACATTCAGCTCATCTTTTGAGGGTAAGTCTACTTTTCATGTATTGTGTTGTGTTTCTGTCACTTTTGTATTTCGCTTTGTGTAAGTGTTGTCTGCTTGATTTCAATGAATTCTTGTTGTCATTATGTTGCATGTTAGCTTGTAGAAGCACTATTTCAGTTTTCACTCCATCTCACTTTTGTCTCATGCGTGACACTGTTTCTACACTGAGGGTCATCATTGCAGCGACTTGCTTCACATGCATGCTTGTTTTCCCATTTTCTAAATCATGCACTCACTATTTGCATGCATGATCATTCACTCTTGTTTACACTTAGTTTCTCCATGCATTCAGACTTCTCACGTTTTCATTCGTCAGTCGGCGGGTTTGGGTTGCCTTGGCCTAGAACTTGCCTTGCCTGGCTAGCAAATGCACATTTCTGGAAGTGAAGGCTCTGCCTTCCTTCCAAAAATTGTGCAAATCTAGCCCAGCACTGGCCTCTAGGCTTGCATTACGCAATTCTGGGAGGTAGTGCCTTGCTAGACTTAGAAACTACATAATGAAGTTTGCTGGTTTGCATGTCACTGTTGACTGAAATTGCACATTGTGTAGTTTCATTCGTCAGCAGGCCAAGATGGATTGTGCATTGCACAGTTCCAACAGTCAGTCAGCCTCTTGACATCCCAGACTGTGCCTTACACAGTTTTGGCACTCAGTCTCCCAGCCTCCTAGTGGAAATTGCGCAATCTTCACAATCATTCATACAAGTATGTCACAAGTGAGTCCTCAAGTTTGTTTTGGATTTCAACTGATGGATTTATTTCCATGAGTGTTTCTATGTCTCTAGGTATCACAGGTGTTCGTCTTCCCCTCAGTAGCATGGGTACAATTGCTTCCCAAGGAGCAGGGTCAAAGGACACCATTGGGAGCGCAATTGGAGATGTAGTTGAGTGAGTGTCTATGAGCTTTCTTATCTATGAAGACACCAAGTTGTTCACAGACAAGGATATAAAGATGAAATAGTCATGGAATCACATAGAGAAGCACCATCAGCAGCAAAAAAGGGTAGCAAAACTGTGCATGACAAAGGCAAGAGGAAGGTTGTTGACAGTGAAGAGGCAGAGCAAAGCTACAAGTTCAAATCAGATCCACTTGCGATGAAAGAAACTTTGGAGATTGAGGCTAAGAGGTGACAACAGGACAAGAGGAACACACAAAGGCAAAGAGAGAAACAAAGTATGGAGGAAACAAAGAATGAGTTGCAGCAGTTGAAACGACAACTCAGAGAAGAATAGGAGTTGTGCAGAGAAGAGAGGTAAGCACAGCAATAACAAGTACAATAGGAGGCACAACATGCAAAGACTGATGAAACTGCACCCATACAGGGTATAGACCCATCCCAGCCGCTAGCACAGAGCAGATAGGTTGATCAGTGTTGTCAATCACATGCATGAGTGTTCAGTAGCATGGATTTTATTGTGCGCACGCATGCAATCCCATCCATCGGCACACTCATCGAAGTGAAGACAAAGAACCATGTCTGACTAGAGCTGGAGATGTAATTTGATGAATTTATGCACATAACCATCAGCACACACTTGGAGATCAACGAAGACACTATGCATCAATATGTTGATGGACATACCGCACTCAAGACTATGCTTTGCATGTTATTAGACGAGTTGAACAGAGGAGCCAAACCAATGTACTGAGATGCAATAGAGGCAAGAGTTCATTTTCAGCAAGATGTCACCATTGGTCATGTAGACACCATCATGGACTACCAAGCTTGCCATCAATTCGACACCGTCGATCATCACGAGGATGTCAAAGAGTTGGTCTTCCCACAGTTGGCCGAGTCTTAGTGATAGCTTGCATGGCTTGCTCAAACCTATTTTGTCTCACATGGGTACATGTGCAGATTGTAATGTAACATCTTGTAAAAGTGAAAGACCAAGTGTTGATGGTCAAAAGTAACAATAATGTAGTAGTTGAATAGTCATGAGGGTAGGTGAAGAGTCACAAAGGGGAATGTCAAGGGTCACCCCACCCTTTGTTATTTAAAGAACCTCATAACTCATTGAACAGGATTTTGGTGGCCAAGCTTCCTATAGGTGTATCTTAGAGAAAGCTTGGAGTGTATTGTAATGAGCCTTGGCTTCTCCACAGTGCAGAGCTAGTACATCTCTTTGGAGGAGCAGGTGCTAGTGACTGTAACATTTCGTTGTTGGAACTAGTGGTTGGTCATGGTTTTATTGTATGATTAGATCTTTCACTATTAATATAACAGAGCCAGAATGTTTCATGCATATGTTGTTATTGTATTTCATATGTCTTTGTTACTCTAATGATATATGTAGTTGTTTGCGTACGCATTTATGTATGGACTCTTTGTATATATGTATATATGAATCCTATTGAGATGTGTTGTAAGTTTAACCATCACTCTGGATTGTTGGTTCACCTGTCTTCCATCTTGTGATGTATCTTTTCTTGTGTGTTCCCTTCCAAGTTGTGTGTTTCCACAGGTTTCCAAGGGGCACACTCATTCCACCTTCTGTGTGTTAGAACACTTCATGCACCTTCCTTGGCTTGCTGTGCTGGTCACACCCTTTCTACCAACAAGGACATCCTGCTTACTTTTGTGCACAAATGTGGTCAAGGTGATACCGTATGACCCACTGTTGGGACTCCTACACCAAATTGTCTGAGGACTAGTTGGGACTTCTTACCTGGGAGATCCGCTGACATGTTGGTGGGTACAACACCGTCAACAAGAAGATTGAAAACAAGAAATTCCACCCTCTGTTTATTCAGAATGATCATATGATGGATTAGATGGAACAAGAATAGAAGATTATTCCTCTCCATGTTCATATGTAAAAATGACATTCCATGAGTTTTGAACATGATAGAAGTTAAGATCGTCATAAATTGACTCTTTGAAATATTCAACAGGTATGAAAGAATCACGGAAGATGTTAGGATATTGAGGGAGGTGAAAAAGTAGTAACATCAACTTGCATCACATATTCTTATTCAGAAATATAATCCCACACATAATCATCATAAATGATATTGCAATTTGGATGGTCAGCACTAACTCCATCCTGAGTTCGATCCTCATGAACATTGGAAGACACGATTGTAACCAGTGAACACAAAAAACACAATCAGGAGGACCAAAAGAACCAACGAATGAAGGGCAAGGAGAAAGAACATCACTAGAAAAATCAGATTCATAGTCCAAAGTTGCGCCTGAATTATGAATATGTGAGGTGGAAGAAGATGGTGGGAGATCAATGGATGGAATCTCAAGTTCTCCAAACTCAACCTGCATAAATTGAATTTCTTGATGAGGGGAAGATGAAGAGCCACTCGGAATGACAACTTCCTTCGTCACAGATTTAGAAGCTCCATAACTAGTGTATGTTGGGATAACTTTGAAAGATTCATTTTCTTTTGGATTCATTGAAATATAACAAGAAATTAAAATTTCTCTTTCATTAAATTCCAACCAATATAATGTTTAGAAAATTCAAAACATAATTGAATGAAGTGATCATGAAAATCGTTAAGATATTCATCAAGTCCTTTTCTTAAATGCATGATTTTCTTGAAAACGAATTTATAATAGTACCTGCTAAAGGCGCAGAATAACACTTTAACAAGATGTTCAAAAGAGTGTATAGAAGCAGTTGGAAATGTGTAACATCATTCCTTGATACACACTTCGAATGTGACAATGAACAACCTGCAAGCAACATCCTCATAGTGAATATTGTGTTTAGTGCACAATTCAAGAAAGCGAGAGATGTGCTCGAGAATGGTTGTTCCACCCTTGCCATCAAATTTCAGATTCTACAGGTCATTGATTATCCCCATCGACACTTTCATATTTGAAGTTATGGAAAAACATGTCAGGATTAAGATATGGGAAGAAACCATTAAAGATATGTAAAGTTCAAACTGACTTCACATGCTCAGCTTGTCATCTAGCCCTCCTTCTAGTGCCAGAAACGTTTGATGGTGTTGGACCCACCAACATTCAGGGGGTCTCCCTAATAGGAAGTCCAAGCTAGACCTCATATTATTTGGCATAGGATCCCCATCCGGAATATGGCTCGGTTGTCGAAGTAGTGGGTTTTAATAATGTACCTTGGTTGCAACAATGCATAGAGTGGTGTATTCGTGACTTTGGTGAATACGTGTGTGACTTTGCAGAGGGTCAAGTGTAATGTACGAAAATTTCTAACACACAAGGGGAAAATGAGTGATCCCCTAAAAGCTTGTAATAGTATGCAACTTAGAAAGAGCACATGAGCATAAAACACATCAAAAGTTAGCCTACAAAATAGTTCACAAGTTAACCATGATGGAAATATAAAACAACATGCATTCAACAAGATTCATACTAAAGCAAATGAAATAGGTCATAATCATTACCATAAGTGAAATAAAATATATTGTAAACATAACAAGAATAGTCCTACTATATTTACAACATATGCGTGAAAATGTGTCGGCTTTGAGCTTTATTAAAGTGAAAGTTCCAAGCATACATATACCATTGACGAACCACTAGCCCCATTAATGGAACATGAAGTCTACACCTGCTCCTCCAAATAAAGCTACTCCCTCTTTGCTACGTAGAAGCCAAGGTTCTCAACAAACTCCCAAGCTCTTGATTCGAAGCTAAAAGCCTAGCCAAAAGATTGACTCCAAAAATCTCTATACATGGGTTAAGAGAACATATTTATAAAAAAAAGGTGACTATTCCTCTATCTTTTGTGCCTCTTGGACTTCTCTCATGGCTCTTCAACTTATTTACAAAATGACTCTTCACATTCCATAGTTGACACTTGGAATTCCACTTACAAATTAATTACAAAAGAATATTACAATATACTCGTACCCATATAGGACAAAATTGGGTAGAGCCAACTAGACAACCTAATAAGACAAATAAGTTAAGCTTGAGTTTGGGGAAACTCCAACTCAACAACTTTGACTTGTAGTTTCTTTGTCACGTGACAGTGCCAAGTTTTGTATTGCACGATGACTTACCCAATCTATGTGATTGGATTGGGCTGAAAGTGGACTCTCACTTCCATGGCATCTGGGTACACTGATTTGGAACCGGTTTGAGTTTCCATATTTAACAAGAGCATCATAGTATTGATCTAGACAGGGCCACCAATTTACTTCTTCATGCTTTGCATGTTCACTTCAAGATCTTCCTTGGTACTAATCTATTTAAACAGATTGAAGTATTCTTCAAGCTCCTGCCTGACCTAATTCCTGCGTTTGGCTTAACTAAGTGAGCCAACTGATGGGATCTTGTACGATTTCACTATGAAATCCAAATTGTCATACAATAGCGCATATGAGGCCTGAATATTGGCGATGAATGAGGCGATTTGTTTGTTGCTTTGAATGATAATCCGCACTTACACTTTCTCCAACTCTTCATGTTCCCTTGTTTTCTTCGCTAACTCGTATAATTCCCCTTTGTATTGCATTGACCACTCATGCACGACAACGATGAAAGTTTGAAAAACTTTGAGAGATTTGGCATTATCCTTACATTTCTATTGCATCTCGTGCAAGTGCACAACTTCTTTATGCACGGTGACCAACTCTTCATACAAGCTCCGCATAGTTTCTTTGAGTGCGGATACTTCACCAAGTATGGTTTCCTTAAGTTCTTCCAAATAAAATTGTGCGGGAGCTGCATTTTGGACCTCTGATTAGAGTTGTTCAACCTCTTGCCTCACATCCTATAATTTCTTTGCCAAATGTTTGTTCTCGGTCATCAAATACTCTGTGTTTGACTTTGTAGCACCTAGGAAGGCAAATTTCGCTAAGACAATGGAATTCACATTCCTTTTGGTGTGTGTCACAATCACCCTCTCTTATGAATACAGGAGATGTGGGATTGTCTGGAAAATATTTCTTCCATGCTTGTACAATCTTCTTCTGAAGGTCGTCATAAGTTAGATTTTACGTGTCCATGATCGAACCCTCATCAGGAGGAACAATTTTCTCTTCCTTGCTTGGATATTTCTTTGCTACCGAATGATGGGGAGACTGAATGGTGATATGCTGAGCGCTCAGCATCAGTTCAACATCGTGATTCAATAGCTCTAGTTCCATATCCATGTCTTGAATCACAATTAGCTTCTCAATTTCTTGATTGAGATCCTTGTCCTACAATTATTCACTATCCTCTTATGGTAGTTGTTTTTTCTCTTGTTCCTCAGCTTCTTTCCATGTTGCTTCTTCTTGTTCCATTCTACTCATTTCTTCTTCTTCTTCTTATCTTTTCCTTTCTTCGTCCAATCTCCTCTACTCTTATTCTTACCTCAGCTTCATCTCTTCCTCCTTCTTCCTTTTCTTCCTCCTCTTCTCTGATGCAATTACCGCTTTAAAGATTATTGGATTTGCTTTCATCTTGTGGCTCTTCTCTTCCAATGGCTTGTGCACAACTTTCATTTTTCCCCTCTCGCACACTATTTTGTGCCTTTCCACTAGCATTTCCTCTGGAGTGACTTCTTTCTGCAGAGTAACTTGTGATGTTCTAACAAAGATGACTAGTTTGCGGGACTTGGAGGGATTATAAAAAAAAAATCCATGCTTCCTCCTCGGGTCTGTGAAAGGTCCTGCTTGGCCACTAAAAATCAATCCTTACATAGTGGTATCTAAAAATTCCTAGGATCATACAAATTGAAGTCCAAATGATCGAATGAAAATATTTCTATATCCTTGCCTTCTGTGTCTACAACTTTCAAATTCTTAATTTCGTATAATCTGATCTGCATAGGAAGAGCGAGCCAAGGTGCTTTCTTCTTCTTGTGTATAATTGTTGATAACCCTATGGAAATATGGTAAGAAAATTCTTTCATGACTAAATTATCGATGGGATACCTTGACAGAAGATGTAGCAACTTTTGTTCACCAAACACTTTGAGGAAAGTGTCATCTGGTGAGGCAAACCAATCTACTATCTTCGACATTGCTTCCACTGCCCCATGTGACATGCAAGGTGGCTCTTCCTCAAAGATTAACTTGTATAACAGAATGAGGAAGTGATCAGTCAACCTTTCCATTACTCCTTTGTGGTTTCATTCTGAAAGAATCTTGTAGTGTATGTGCATGACAGACTCTCTTGATGTCTAGGTCCAATTCATGCCATGAAATGAATTGTGAGCATAAATTGCATCTAGAAGATAGGCAAACACGTGAAATACGGCTTGCTTTCTCTTGGGAGGATTCTGGGCATTAGCTACATGGGTATTCAGTTGTTGAGCCAATAAGTATGACAAGTTGAAGGGTTTTCCTTCATTCACAATTTGGTTGAGCATGAATGCCAACACTTTAGGGAAGGTTTTAGTACTCTACTGACCATAAATCCTGCAACATAAAACTATCAAGTACTAATAATCCTTCCTGAGATAATTCCTCTTGTAGGTGTTGGTGGGTGTCTAACGGAACTTTTTTGGATCCTTCACCCAGCCGTTGACAACCTCCTTTGTGCTGAAATAGTTGGTGGAAGCATAGAAGTAAGAATCCATGAGCGATTCTGGTTCTGGAAAATGGTATGTATGATGGTAATTTGATGCCAGAAAAGAGGCAAGACTTTTTTTGTTGGCATTGTTAAGAGTCATAGTATTTGAATCTATATGAATAATTATCTAGTTGTCACTTCTTCACATGGGAAAGTTGAATACTTGCATGCAACCTTGTGTAACCCTAAATTTTGGACATTGATATACACTTATCGATACTCAAGATCCACTTTGAAGCTTCTTGCTAAGAAAGCTTCATTTACTTTGTGCCATGTGGTATCTGACTCCATTTCTATGAACAATTGAATATCTACAAAAATTGGCAAGTTCATTGGAGTATTCTTAACAGCCTCCCTGATGTTGCTTTTAGTGGCGTCCTTTGAACTAGATCTCTTTTGTGCCATGATAACAGTAATTGATGAAGAAAAGTGCTCAACAACTGTAATACCTGTAGGAGGAAAATCACTCATGGAAAACATAAATTAGCTTGAACAAAAATACTCAGATAGAAAGATCAAGGTAGCAACCACAAGACTAAAGGGAAGAATTGCAAAAATCCTAAGTTGAGGGAAGAGGCTGGCTCCAAGAACTATGCATTGTGCAGTCTCAGTAGCCAAGGGAACAACTTGAGGCTTGAGATTGTGCAATGCACAGTCTCGGCCTAGGTAGACTAAGGGAGAGACTGTGCATTGTGAAATCTCAATGGCCAAGGGTGAGGCTTGAACCCTAGAACTCTACAATACGTAGTTGGGCTAGCCAGGTACTGTGAATTGCATAGTCTCAGAGGATAAGCATGAATCTTGAGCCTTTGACTTGCACAATGCCCAGTTGAGCAAGGAAACTATTGACCAAGTGAAGGGCATATCTGCCCGAAAAGAGGATGGGAAAATGGAAGATTTGAGTGATGGTGCAAGTTGGAGTGTGGATCTGACTAAGGAAATATAAATCAGTGAAGATTAAGTGCATAAGATCAACACGCAAAGGGAAAAACAAACATGCATAGGGAGTCGCTGAAATGGCGACCACTAATGGGAAAAAACAAGAAAGTTGATGAGACACTTGTAAAAGGAAAACGACGGACTGAACCAACACATGTACAGGCTAATGTAATTTAAAACACAAGAAACCATGAACATAAACAAGAAAAATACACTCACATAATTGAAATGATAAAAAGCGACAAAAAGAGCAACAAAAGACGACAAAAGCAAAACTCACCCGGAAAAGTGCCGCAAACTCCACCGAAGGCTCCTTGATCTCCTTGGGAAGAATGGATTTCCAAGATAGAATTTGTAGATGATCTAGAGGGGAATTTATTATATAGATATAGGTTGATTAGGTTTTATGACATGCATGCTTAAAATCAAGGAAAAATAGACACTTGGAAAACTTGTGTCATCCTTCAGGAAACTAATTATCCACTCCCTATTTTCTAGGGATTTCCTCTCTTTTTTTAGGAAACTAACCATTCACACTGGCAAGAATGATTTCACAGTTCCCAACTAGTGAACAACTTCTTGACTTAGTGAATTGCACAAATTCTGAGCTCAAGGGAAGCTTTACGCAGTTTTTGAGCTTAAGGTTGGGTTATATCCCAAAATTCGTAGTTTCTAAGCTCAAAATTGGCCTAACTATCTATATTGCGCAATTTAGATCCTCAAGGCTGGTTTACCTTCTAATATTGCATAGTTTCTATATGGAAGACCAAAAATGTTGCAAATTCAAGTCAAGAGATAACTTGCATCTAAAAGGTATCAAACCATGATCAACTCATCACAAGAACAACATGAAAAGATAATTCTTGATCATAGCATGAATACTTGATGATAGTGAAACATAGGCCCTTGCGGATAGAAGGGAGGCTCCAAAATCAATGCATGGGAATAATTTTGGAGTGTGGTTGTAGCCGCTACAACCAGTCATTATGTGTAGAATAGGAAAAATAGGTGTTGCACTAAAGAGGCAAATTTTTACCCCCAAAAAACGTCATTTTATTTACAAAAATTCTCCGAGAAAGTTTCAAAACCCAATCTAACAAACTGGGTCTTGCTGGTAAAAAGGGTCCTATGAATTAATTTCTCCACTATTTCCACTCTTAAATCATTGAGATGGATGACAAACAATATAATGATCCAATCTAGATCACACGTCCCCATTATGGGAGCCTTTTGGTCCCTTCAATATTTTACTAAATGAGGTAAGGAAAATTTTCCTCCACCTTCAACTCTCGGGTGTACCATTTAGTTTTTCTTGGAAGTTGTCCTTTTAATCTATTGTGGTTCTCAAATACAACCTCCAGATTGCAAAGAGACTAGTGCCTGAGTCATCTGAACTAGGTGCATCTATAATTGTGCATTAGAATGTAAAGAGAACCTTACTAAAGTCACTTGTAATTTGGTTTATGAGTGGTTCAAAACACATGGAAAATTACTCATTCTATCAAGCATTCATGCTTTGCAGTCACACAATACTATAACTGATCAATTAGTAGTGGCCAGCTTTATTCAGGACATTACAACCCATTTTTTTAGAGGAGTTATGGTATAAGAACATAAGGAAAGTAATCCGTCTATGCAGAGCTTAGAGGAACAAGAATTCTACATATACACGATTCAGAGTGAAGAGATGAACGAAAGATCGAAATGAATGCTAAGATCTCGGTAGTGCTCTTTAAATATTAATTTTAGTCATTCACACAGACATTCTTTTAGCCAAAGTCTGATTTAAAATAAATCTGTAAATAAAAAGAAATACATCTAGTGACTATATGCCATAGAGATATGAGAAGAATGTACAACACAGGTGAAAATACTAAATATAGAATACATACTGTAACACCGGAACATGGGAATCACTATAGATCATCCATTAATAATCTGTGCAAAAGCATACATGGATACAACTGGGAAACTCTCTTTCCACAAAAATAAACAAGTTTTTCTTCCAAAATTATGAACCCTTCTTCATTTTTCGAGATATCATATATATAGGCCTTCTTAAACAATGATAGGCCATTAGAATAATATTCTTTCTTAATCTCACACATCATCTCAAAACATGCTTCAAAATTTTAGCGTGTGCGAGGGCACAACTATTCTAACCAATACATAATGTCTTTAACAAAGTATAGTAAAATCATAAAGTAAAAACAACTGAAAGTAAAATAAAATGCCATGGTTGGCACAATCTGAGTGGTCCTCAGGACCTACGGGATGATGAAGATGCTTGATGGGAAGTCATTGGAGCATGAGGATGAACCATCTGTAGTAGTGGGGGGTTAGAAAATTTCTCACACCACTGCCACATGGCTGGAGGAGGTGGAGGAATAGAGCTAAACTATCTGTAGTTGAGCTAGAGATGGATCACCCCTGAATAGTCTAATTTGTGATGAAAGGTACTTTTGAACAACTCAAGAAGATGAAATTCCTTTTTAAGGAAATTCATTATAGTTATCCCTTTAAGAACCGACATCCTCTCGGGTGATGCCCTTGTCTTACTCTTGATCTCAATCATTTTCTGATTATATAGCTCTCGTGTAAACATCTCCCCATTCGGTCCCCACAAATTCGCAACCCAACTTGTAGAAGCTTGTTGAATTCCTCATTGATTGTAGCCACCTCTTTTTGTAGCCTAGTAAGACTTTGTTCTACTTTGGTTCTATATTCTTCCTTCGAAATTACCTAAGAAATATCTTCCACCACACCCATTCTATTGGCTATATCTTGTGGCCTTAGCTCATCAATTGACCTCTCATTTAGGAAGTGAATGTATTCCTTAGCATACTGAGAGTTAGTTATGCTTACCTGTTTGTCATTGAGGAGAGAGGGGGCACATTCTTCACTGAGACTTTTTTGGACTTGTATCAAGGCTATCTTATCCCAACTAAGGTTGATCTTGTGGATGATCTCATCCCATGTCAAATTTCTACTCTAAATAAGAGCCATGTTACCTTTGAGCTTGGCCTTTAGTTCCTTATTTTCTTGAGTGGACATCTGTAGATCTCTAGAGAGCTTGTCTACATTGGCATTCGAAGCTTGGATTTGTTTCTCTTTCTAAGCTACTTGGGATTTGGCAGCATCTAGATCCCTATGAGCCTTCATTAACTCCCCTTCAGATAATTGTAGCTCGGTTAATGCCTGAGTGAGGCGATCAACGAGATTTTGAGGGTCCCTGGGCATTACTATTGTGCATATATGAGAGGCAATCCTATTTTACAACTCAGTTACTGTCTGCTCCAAGACAGAGACTTTGTTCTTGCTCTCAGTCAGCTCCTGTATTAGAGCCTCCTTCTCCTTTTCAACCTGAATCAACTCAGGAGTTTGAACATGTTCACCTCTAGGCATATTTAACTGTCTCCTTAACTCCTAGCTCTCTTGTTGAGTGGCCTATAAGACAATTACTATTGTTTCCTTGTCGTTGGAATCTACACCCATCTTCATGATCAAATCTTTATAGGCCTCCTTCTATAGAAAAAATTCCTAGGACTTGATCTTCTCCATATTCACCTTGTTGGAGATCTTCTCTATATAATTTTGGGCCCGGTCGATGGTCGTTTGGTTCTTATTAAGGTCCTTATACAACATTTCTCCAACCTACCTATGTAAGTTGTCTTTATCTGCTAAGGGAACACTAGTTAAATTTAAAGAAACATCCAAGTCCTAGAACTAAGGGCCAGAACACAAGGTTTGTATTGAGGGATGCTGCAATCTTATCTTCATCTCTTCTTTCTCCAAGTCCATTGTGGCTAGTACTCTGGTGTGACAAGGAGTTATCTTAGAGGCCATTTCCTGGTGTAACTTTTCCTTTTCTTTCCTATTTTTTACTTGGATGGCCTTTCCTTGTGACCAACTTGTTCTTGCAACATAAAGACTATCCTATGATTCTAGGACAACTACCTCAGTTGAGGATGTAGATGAAGAAACTAGGGGTATTTCCAGATTGATATGGAAACCTGGGCTGTCATACACTAATGTTTCTAGCTGTATACCATGTTCTTCCTGTTCCTGTTCCTGTTCCAGTCCTTGTCCCTGTTCAGGTCCTTGAATTCTTTCCTTTTTATGAACATGTTCCTCCTCGATGTTAGCTATCCCTAATGATTCAACAGTCCTCTTTTGTTCTTTTTCCATGCTGATTGGGGATTTGGTCTCAATCTATGTATTAAGAGGCTAGGAATCAAAGTTAGCTTTCCATTTAATCTCAGGCTTAGGATAATGTATGTAAGTTGAGTCCTTAATCTTTTCCCTTCTTCGAGTAAGGATGCCTCAAGGATCATAATGCCAAATTTGTCCATTTTGAAACTCCACGGCTTTAAGTAGGGCCTTGACTATTTTGAAGGCATGTCTAGTGCTTATCACAAAAGGGCCTACTGGTTATCCTATTTTAAAAATGTAGCCTTTCTTTTCCGGTACGAAGTGGAGCAGGTCTACATTGAGGACTTGTTTGATGAACTCAAGGGTGAAGATCCTCATAGGCAGAAATACTGCCAGGTGATATGGAGGGAGTTCACATCTGTAAAACCGAAGTTTTGCGTAGTCCTCATAGAGGCACTAGTTTCCACTAGTAGCTTCCTCATTGACTTGGAGGAGCTCCTTCCACTTTGGGAATATTCTGGGAGGTGGGACCCCGTGGATGATTTGGTAGGCAATGGCCATGAAAGATGAAATGAAATGAGAGTAGCCACCCAAACCAGGTGTTTTTCTCAGTGAGATATTCTAGTTGAAGACTGAATGTCGCTCTTTGTTAGGGGAAAACACATCAAGGTTAAGGCATTGAAAATCTTCGATGTGAGCGTATAGGAACAAGTAGAATAGTAAGGAGTAGTAGTGGAAATAAGAGGAGACCCATAAATAGCTGAGTTGGAAGCAAATGAAAACTGAAATATATCCTGGGATATTGAGTAAGCACCTAGGTTGTTTCGTTTTCTGAAGACATCCCAAAGAGACCTTGTTTGTTTTCAAGGAGGTATCTTCACCCATCAAACAAGAAATTGCAGCTAAAATAGGTTGGAATGATGCCTGAAAGAGAGTCAATGGAAACTGAATTTTTGCAGGTAGGGTTTTGACCTCAGGAGTGAGGATTTGTCCCATGAATAATTGATGTTACTCAACTAGGAGAATTGCAAAATGGACGGTTAGGGAAGAATTGGTGAACGTATGCATAGTGGAAGAATCAGGAAATTCAAAGATCTTTGGATTAAGACGGGAGTTACCTCGAGGATTGTAACTCCTGAGGTAGAAACAAAGAAATTATTATCCTTTTGATAGGAGTCATCCAACCAAGATATAAACTCGAGGAGGAGAAATTTGGTAATACAGTCCAGAATTAACAACCCTAAAAGGGTCATCATTTCTTACATGGTTGGAAAACATATCATAGCAGAGATCTGCGAGTGGGAAGGGATAGGAAGGGTCGTTTATTTGGATCTCGATGTCCATTAAAGACCCGACACTAGTGATTTTAACCTCATGGGTGTTGGGAGCTGCAGGTGTCGCATGTTTCATTTCTATGAGTAAAACAAACGTGAAAAACAAGGAGGTTAGGGTGTCTAGTTACCTTGAGCTTGCAAAGAAGACTAAAAATGACTTTGGGAGGTGTCCTTGACCTTTGGGAGTGTGCAGAGAGGTGAATCCTGCGTGGTGGTCCAGGCGGATGTTCTTTAAATGAGACTGAATGATCACCGTCAGGCAGTTATTTTAGGGATTCTGGGATTTATGTAAAGGAAAGAGGCAATTGCACATGTGGCAGAGTTAGGAGCGAACGTAGGAAGGCACATGGCATTCAGGGATTGTTCTGGGATGACAGAGGACAAGCTCCAGGAGAAAAAATGGGCCATCAATTTACCTATACCATTTACCTTTTACTTGTTTCCTCCAATATTTTCGATCCAATGGGAGAGGCTTGTATAGCGGATGGTCCCCACACTGTTACGGCGGGCTATGCCGTGGATTGTATGCACTCTACGTCAAGTGCTATAATGGATCATGGTTGTTGGATGGGCGCTGATCTTTCAATGTTGGGGGTCTGCTCTGCCACTAAATCTAGTTCATGTGCATTGTCGGAGTTGATGTGAACATTCACGGGTTTCATATGGAGGGTGACCCAAGGACGAAGTTGTGTGCCCTTTAATTGTGAACTGAACATTTGAAAAATTAATCTGAATGCTTTGAATTGTTTAATTCCACTGCAAAGCCATCCCTCCTCTCGACCCAACATATGGTATCATGGGATATAAACATCGGAGCATGGATCTTCTTTATCAATTTATAAGTCTTACATATCATTTCTATCCTCAGAAGGACCTTTGGAGAGATGGAGATAACATTGGCTCCAACTGGGGACGAGACATTGGATTTTAATGTGTTGAGAACTTGCGATCTGGTAACTTCTTTCTTGGGCATGGAGCCTTTTCCACAAATTTTGTATGAAAGAAAACATTTAAAAACTTGAAACATTAGAAAATATTTACATGTACACACCAGTATTTATAATGCATGTGGGAGGACTAACTTTAGTTCTAGAAAGAGAGTTTGAGGAACTGACCATTTACTGGTAGTTCTAGTGATTCTCCTTCCGCGTTTTCTAGGAGATAGGTGTTATTTCCTTTTTCTTCAGAGATTTTGAAAGGACCTAACCACAACGAGTCAAATTTCTTGTGCTTTCCTTTATCCTCTCTTATAACATCCCATCATGGGACCAAATCGCCCAGCTGTAAAGGTCTGTCTTTGGCCTTTTTATGGAACAAAGATTTCATTTTCAGCTGATAATTGGCCAATTTTTCCCCCACGTGTTCTCTGTTCTCATTGAGTTCAACCAACTAATTTCATTAGGGGAATTTTGAGGTCTAAAATGGGCCTCCTAAGGAAATTATAGGATAATAGTGGAAATAATAAAATAAGATTGGATTACATCATCAAATTTTAGAGGGAAAAAAGGAAAAACTATTTTTTCAACTCATATTTTCAACTTATGTCCCTATGTGTTTACTCAAATTTCAAGCAGAAACATTTGTTGGATGAAAAATTTGATTCCTCATCCAAGGAGTACCCATGTTGCATACTTTTGATGAACCCCGCTCCATGAAAAATGAGAAATACATGAAAAATGTGATTGCAATCATGTTTTTTCATGTATTTCTCATTTTTCTTGTAGCAGGGTACATCGAAAGTATGCAACATGGGTAATCCTTGGATGAGGAATTAAATTTTTCATCCAATGAGTACTCTCAGTCGAAATTTGAGTAAAACCTTCGGGAGATAATTTTAAAATACGAGTTGAAAAGGTAGTTTTATTATTTTATTATTTTTTAATATTTTTACTTTTTTACTACAAAAATGATGAATCATCCCCCATGGTTGACATAATCTTCTTGAATCCTATTGGTTCTTATAAATTTTATTTTGGTTGTACATTTTTCTTAGGAGGCCCATTTTAGACCTCAAAATTCCCCTAATGATCCTTCAAGTCACAACGTTTGGTTCCTCGTCTACTTTTTGCAATAATTTCATGACTGACATTGCCAAATGGACTGGGAATATTGTTGATTTTCCATATACCAACTCGAAGGGTGACTTTCCAATGGACCATTTAAGGGTTACTCTATTAACCCAAAGAACGAATTTAAGCTGGGAGTCCCAGTTTCTTTGATTTTCTGTAATTGTTTTCAATAACACCCTTACCACTATTTTATTAGAGGAATCGGTTAACCCATTTCCTTGAGGGTAGTAGGTAGTGGAATTCCCTATTGTGATATTAAACTTCTAACATAAATTGATAAATTTAGTGGACTTAAAGACCTGAGCATTGTCTGTTATGATCTTCATAGGGCAACCAAAATGAGACAAGATGTTCTCCTCCAGAAACTTAATCACCACAGAATCAGTAGCATTTCGAGTTGGGATGGCCTCCACCCACTTTGTGAAATAGCCAGTGGAAACTAGTATCCATTTATGTTGACCATTGGAGAGCATATGTAGCTCTCCTATGAAATTCAACCCCCATTGTCTAAAAGGCTCTTTCACATGTACTGGAATCAAAGGGAGAGGAGATAGAATTTTCTTTTCAGTGAAGACTTAGCATTTCTGACATGCCCGGACCTAAGAATGAACCTCTCCAAAGAGTGTGGGCCAATAAAATCTGGATATAAGTATCTTGTGAAAAGTGGTATTCCGGCTATAGTGACCTCCACAAACAGCTCCATGGAACTCTTCAATTACTTTGTGAGTTTCTCCTTCCACTAAGCACAACAGCAGGATCCCAACAAGATCTTTCCAATAAAGCTGGCCATTTGATATGATGAAATTTTGAGCTTGCAGCCTCAATGTTCGATATTTGGACTTATCCATTCCCAGTGGGTACATTAGAAATAAAATATAATGAATGATATTCTTATACCAATCTGATGTTTCATATTTGACATAAATTCTTTGTTCTGAGGTCTTGATGTTGTTTTGTTGTAGTCATGCTTCATCCTCACCTGCTAGAAAATTTATTTCCAAAGCTTGGCAGTTGGATTCTGACAAGATCTTGGCCAACCCCTGGCCCTGAATGAGATTTGTAGGTTTTATGTCCAAGTCATATTCCTAAATCTTAGCATTCCACCTTGCCCTTTTCCCTCACTGTCTCCTTGCATGAGTATGTCTTTAACTGCAGCCGTTGGGACATAGGCTATGACATTGGATTGCAGGACATAAACTATGAATTCCTTTAATGCTTTGACCAAAGCGTAGGCCTATTTTTCTAGAATATTGTATTTCAGCTCATTATCTCTTGACACTTGGCTAAAAAAGGCTATCAGATGTTCATATCCTTCCTTATTCTTCTGTAATAGAACATCTGCAACAGTATGAGGGGAAGCGAAAGAAAAAATATAAAAAGGTGCAACATAGTCAGAACTGACTAGAATAGGAACTTTTGCAAAGGCTGCCTTGATTCGAGCAAAGGATTCCTGAAAAGTTGGGTTCCATTTTACTTCGTTTTCCTTCTTCAAAAATTCTGTGATTCCTTTTACTATCTCAGGGTAATTGGGTATGAATCTCCTCAAGAAGTTGATTCTTCCCAAAAAGCACTTGGAATTCCTTCTTATTCCTTGTATAGGGATCTAGCAAATTGCATCTCCCCACTTGGGATCAATTATAACCCCTTCTTGCGCAACTATATGTCCCAACAAGTTTCCTTCACTCAAATCAATCTAAGACTTATTAGGATTCAATAACAGTCCATATCTTCTACATTTCTTGAAGGTAAGTTTCAAGTGCAAGATGTTCCCTTATCTGTTTTTTAGAATATTGTGATATCATCCAAGTAGACTAATACAAATATGTCTTGTTCTCCCACAAAGGCTATGTCCATGGCTCTTTGAAATGTCACTCCAGTGTTTACGAGACTGAACGATGTGCATGCATACATGAAAGTACCCCAAGGGGTAGTGAATGTTGTCTTCGCTTGGTCGTCTGGATGTACTGACACCTGGTTATATCTGAAGAATCTGTTCATCATGGACATCATAGCTAAATCAACCACTTTATGCAATATGTAATCCATCCTTGGAAGTGGATAGTTTTCCTTTAATGAAGCTATGTTTAAATTGTGAAAGTTCACACACAACCTTATCTCCCCATTCTTCTTTCTGACTGGGACTAAGTTTGCCACCCATTCTAAATATCTAAGTGGTACTATGATTTTGTCCTACAGAAGTTTCTTGACCTCTCTTTCTATAGATGGAAGTAGAAGAGGGTTCACTTGCCTCATCTTTTGCTTACAAGGTTTTATTCCACTTTTGAGTGGAATCTTATGTTGAATAATGTTAGTATCAAAGATTTTAAAATCATCATATGACCAAGAAAAAACATCTTTATAAGTTTTGAAAATATTTAAATACTTTTGTTTGTAGAGTGAAGGGATCTCTCTCAACAATTTGATTAGATGGGGTTTCTCTTCTGTCCCAATGTTAAATTATTCTACTTGCTCGTCAGTCCCTTGCTCAGACAGCTTTGTGGGTACGTCATTCCTATTGAATAACCTTTCCAAAGGGACTAGACCCCTTGGAATGGTATTGCCCTTTAGTTGCCAGACTTTGTGCCTTGCTATGGTATCCTCCTAAATAATATCCTTCTTCTCTTCCTCCTTTTCCTCCTCTTGATCAATAGCTAAACTTGAAAAATCTCCAATGACCTCAATGAAGTGTTTGATCTATTCGTCATCCTCGAACACCTGCTAGTGATTTATGTTATCATGCACAGAAGGTCAGTATCTGACTTCCACTTCATATCTAAGGAGTGGATTCTAAGGAGGCTTGAAATTACTAGCAGCTATAGCTAGGGAATCTATCATTATATTCCCTTCCCTAGGCAAGAACTGAACATTAAATGCCAAGAAGAAATTATCAATTAAGTCCCATACTTCATTTATATATGTCCTTAGCCTGGGATGCTTAGTCTGACATTGATTCCTTATTTGCTTCACTACTAACTCAGAATCCCCATATATTGATAGACATGATATATTCATATTTCTTGCCATTTGTAAGCCAAGAAATAAAGCCTCATGTTCTGTAACATTATTGGTTGCTTCAAATTCTAGTTTAAATGAGAGAGGAATGAGATTACCTTCCGGTGATACCAACAATGCACCTACTTCATCACCTTCCTTAGATTTCGCTCCATCAAAGTATAATTTCCATACCTTATCTCTATCTCTACCTTCTTCCATCGATTGGATATCCGAGTGTACTTGAGTTTCCTCAAGGATGTAGTCATCTTCCTCAAATAGTAGGTAGGAAATATCACTCTCTATTTCATACACAGGTGAATTTTTTGAACCTTCATCTATTGTAACTGTTTTCATGAACCTGGAATTCTTGTACAATATTCTCTCATCACCTCCAAAAGTAGGGATGGTGGTGTATTATAAATCTAACTTAATAGATCCTCCAATTTTAGAGCCTGAGGATCTAGACAAAAGCATGCCACATCTGGCATTGATATCATCAACCACAATGTCCATTACCACACTCTTGACTGGAATTTGAGAAAATTTCACCACCAAGTCCTTTATCATCCCCAAACATTTCACTCTCTTTGAATCGAAAGAGTAAAGATCTTTGTAAGGCCTTGTTATTTGCAGACCAAGTTTCTCCATTACTATTAAGGGCATAAGGTTGTGAGAGGCACCTCAATCCAACATGCAATTATGGAGCAGTAGATCATGTATTATCAAAGTAACATAGAAAGGTGCCACTAAGGGATCCTGTTCTTCGACGTGGGGACCAAAAACTACCATTGGTCTTTCTTCCTGAAGATTCAAGCAATCATGTGAAGGGCACAGAGTGGATGGATGCATAAACTAGGAAATATGAGCTTTGTAATTATGTTGCTTAAGGAGTTTAGTCAGAGGGATTGAGATATTTACTTTTTCGAATTCTTGCTTGTTGATTCTTTCTCTTTTCCATTGCTTGCTTATTGAGAAGGGGAGGCTTCTCTTGTTTAAGGATTTCAGGCACACGACAGTCCTAATTTAAGTGATCCTTCTTTTTCATCATATTTGTGTCTAGAGGCCCTTTTGCCTTTTCTGATGCTCCAGGGATCTCTGGGGGAGAAGTAGTTTCATTATGGTCTTGTTCTCTAGACCTTTTCCTAGAATATCTGAGATCATATTTATGGTGTAACTAGGCTTGCATGAAGTCTACAAATTGCTTGCAATAATCACCGATTTATTCATCTTTCAACATTTCATCTACTTCATGCAACCTTTCTTGGAAGGCCCTAGTTTCTTGCTCTTCATCTGAGAAGGAACAATATAGGTTCCCTTGAATTTCATGAGAATCTTGCGACTGCTCATCTGGGTCATCTTTTATGTAGAATGGGGGAGAAATATGATCCAGTTGTTCCTTCCTTTCTCTTTGTAGTATTTGCAATGATTTCCTTTGATATTGGGGATTGAAACCTCAATTAGGAGATTCGGTATTCTGTCTAGGGAGGCTTTTATTCTATAGTTCAATCTTAACCAGTTTATTGGACATGCTCTTGATTTTTCTTCTTATCCCCTTGACTTTTCTTTCCTCTTGACTTCCCTGTGGATGTAAAGTTTGCCTCTACCTTGAGGGAATTTACCTGAATTGGATCCAGTGTGGGATATTTCCTTTCTCTTAGTGTAAAACCAAATTCAAATTCAAAAGCTCCTGCAAATACCACCCGGGTTACTGCCTTAGGAGGTTTGATCTCATCTGACAGGTTGTTATACTGTTTATTGAACCTATTTATGAATTTTGAAATACTGTCATCTAGATTTTTCTTTATAGCATTGAATTTTGTTAAGATATACTCGTGATCTCTTATCTCCCCACTTTTGAATAAACGAGGTATCTAACTCTTTGCAAGTAGTTATGGTGGCATTTGGTAGCAATTTGAACCACTTTTGAGCTTCCCCATCAAGATATTGAAAGAAGAGCCTTAGAACCACATCCATATGTTCAACATTTTGGTTATCTGCAAATGCACATAAGACTTCTATATGTCGTTGTGCTGATATCTCATCTTCTCCATTGACCCTAGGTAGGAACATAAGGCAATATTGAGGCATTGCATTTAATGGTTGCGGCAAGTCTAATGGAGCATATTTGTTTAGTAAAAATCTTGGGACAACCACTGGTACTAGTAAAGGTGGGGTTATATTTATCAAAGCTCTTAGTATTTGGATAATAGGAGGCAGGGTAGTTGGGTTGAGGCTAGTGGAGGTGCTCAACTTGTGAATAAGGCTATAGGTGTGAGAGTTATTTCCCTTTTCAGCATGAGGAGGAAGGGGAAATGATAAATAAGGGGTGTTAAACGAGATCTCCTCTTCTTTAATCTCTAAGGGGAAGATATTAGGGAACAATCTATTTTCGTCAGGGTATACAAGAGTTCTTAGAGTGATATCTGGGCAATAAATGGAAGCGTGCTCAGAACTAGATGAAGAGGCATAAAGATGGGAAGACACAGTGGCATCAGTGGTGGGAGTCTTTTCTTTCCAAATTCTCCTAGAGATTAATCTTTTGGATTAGACAAGGATGGTCCATAGAAGACATACTGTAACACCAGAACACATTAATCACTATAGATCATCCATTAGTGATCTGGGAAAAAGCATACATGGATACAACCGAGAAACTCTCTTTCCACAAATATAAGCAGAGTTTTCTTCCAAAATTTAGAACCCTTCATCATTTGTCGAGATCACATGTATATAGGCCTTCTTGGATAGTGATAGGTAGTTAGAATAATATTATTTCTTTATCTCAGACATAATCTAAAAACATGCTTCAATATTTTAGTGTGTGTTAGGGAACATCTATTCTAACTGATACATAATGTCTTTAACAAATTATAGTAAAAGAACAAAGTAAAAACAACTGAAGGTAAAACAAAATTCCATGGATGGCACTATCTGAGTGGTCCTCAGGACCCGCGGGATGATGAAGATGCTTGATGGGAAGTCGTTGGAGCACGAGGATGAACCATCTGTAGTAGTGAGGGATTAGAAAATTGCTCACACTGCTACCACATGGCCGGAGGAAGTGGAGGAATAGAGCTGAACTATCTGTAGTTGAGACAGAGATGGATCACCCCTGAATAGTCTAATTTTCGATGAGAGGTACTTTTGACCAACTCAAGAAGATGAAATTCATTTTTAAGGAAATTCATTATAGTTATCCCTTTGAGAACCAATGTCTTCTCGGGGGATGCCCCTATCTTACTCTTGATCTCAATCATTTTCTGATTATATAGCTCTCGTGTAAACAACTCCCCATTGGGTCCCCACAAATTCGGTAGCCCATCTTGTATAAGCTTGTTGAATTCCTCATTGAAAGCGGCCACCTCTTTTTTCACCCTAGTAAGAATTTGTTATGCTCTCGCTCTAGCTTCTTCCTTCGAAATTACTTTAGAAATATCTGCCACCACACCCTTTCAATCGACTATATCTAATGGACTTAGCTCATCAATTGACCTCTCAGTTAGGAAGTGAATGTATTTCTTAGCATACTAAGAGATAGTTATTCTTATCTATTTGTCATTGAGGAGAGAGGGGGCACATTCTACACTAAGACCTTTTTGGTCCTGTATCAAGGCTATCTGTTCCTAACTAAGGTTGATCTCATGGATGATCTCATCCCATATCAACTGTTTAGTCTCAATAAGAGCCATGTTCCCTTTGAGCTTGGCCTTTAGTTCCTTATTTTCTTGAGTGGCTTTCTGTAGATCTCTAGAGAGCTTGTATGCATTGGCTTTCAAAACTTGGAGCTATTTATCTTTCTGAGCTACTTGGGATTTGGAATCATCTAGATCCCTCTGAGCATTCATTAACTCCGCTTTAGATAACTGTAGCTCGGTCAATGCCTGAGTGAGGCGCTCGATGGGATTTTGAGGGTCTTTAGGCAATACTATCATGCAGATATGAGAGGCAATCCTATTCTTCAACTTAGATACTACCTGCTCCAAGGCAGAGACTCTATTCTTCCTCTCAATCAGCTCTTGTATTAGAGCATCCTACTCCTTTTCAACTTGAATCAACTCAGGAGTTTGAACATGTTCGCCTCCAGGCATCTTTACCTATCGCCTTAACTCCTAGTTCTCTTGCTGAGTGCCTCGTAAGACAACTGCTACTACTACCTTGTCCTTGGGATCTACCCCCATCTTCATGATCAAATCTTTATAGGCCTCCTTCTGTAGAAAATTTTCTCGGGACTTGATCTTCTCCATCTTCACCTTGTTGGAGATCTTCTCTATATAAGTTTGGGCTCGGTCGATGGTCATATGGTTCTTGTTAAGGTCATTATACAACATTTCTCTGACCTACTTGTGTAAGTTGAATTTATCTGCCAAGAGGACACTAGTTAAATCTAAAGAAACATCCAAGTCCTGGAACTAAGGGCCAGAAGGTAGGGTTTGTATTGAGGGATGTTGCAATCTTATCTTCATCTCTTCTTTCTCTAGGTCCATTATGGCTAGTACTCTAGTGTGACGAGGAGTTATCTTAGAGGCCATTTCCTGGTGCAACCTTTCCTTTTCTTTTTTGTTTTTTACTTGGATGGCCTTTCCTTGTGACCAAGTTATTCTTGCAGCATAAAGGCTATCCTCTGATTCCGAGACAACTACCTCAGTTGAGGACGTAGATGAAGTAACTCGAGGTATTTCCAAATTGATTTGGAAACTTGGGTTGTCACACACTACGGTTTCTAGTTGCATACCATGTTCTTCCTCTTCCTATTCCTGCTCCAGTCCTTGTCCCTGTTCAGACCCTTTACTTCTTTCCTTTTTATGAACATGTTCCTCTTTCATGTCAGTTGTCCCAAATGAGTCAACAGTCCTCGTCTGTTCTTTGTTCGTGTTGACTGGGGATTCAGTCTCCATTTTTGTATTAAGAGGCTAGGAATAAAATTTAGCTTTCCATTCAACCTCAGGATTATGATCATGTATTTAAGTTTAGGCTTTACCCTTTTACTTTCTTCAAGCAAGGATTCCTCAGCAATCGTAATGCAAAATTTGTCCCTTTTCAAACTCCATGGCTTCAAGTAGGGCCTCAACTATTTTGAAGGCATGTCTAGTGCTTATCACTAAAGGGCCTACTCACTATCCCATTTTAAAAATGTAGCCTTTATTTGTCGGTATGAAGTGGAACAGGTCTACACTATGGACTTGTCTGATGAACTTGAGGGCGAAGATCCTCATAGGCAGAAATACTTGCAAGTGATATGGAGGGAGTTCACATCTGTAAACCAAAATTTTTGTGTAGTCCTCATAAAGGCACTAGTCTCCAATGGAAGCTTCCTCGTTGATTTGGAAGAGATCCTTCTTCTTTGGGAAGATTTTGGGAGGTGGGACCTGTTATAGCCTAGATTTGTCTTAGGCTGAAAAAACAAGGTTCTAGGTCCACATCAAACCACGCTCAGCCTCGTATCTATCCCTACGAGGATAGGAGAGGGCTCTCTCTGGGTCAATCTCAGAAAACGGTAATCAATGAGGCTCGAGATGACTAAGTTTGCAACTGATCTTAGGCTAGGTATTAAGTGCAGGGATTTGATTTGGTTTTTTGAGGGTTTTGTTGTAAAAATGGGAAAGGCAAATTTGGGCTCGGGGATGAGGCACAGTTTCTGCAGAGGTCTGATTGGGGCAAGGAAGGCAATCGCTTTGATGCTTTAAAGCAGGTGAGATGGGTAGATCTGACAGGTGAGGAGCTAAGGAGAGCAAGAGAGAGTCAAGGATTCTCCTTAAACTGAAGAAAACATGAAAATTTAAACAAATTCAAAGGCAGAGCATAGCAGTTATGGATTCTACCTTAATCACTCATTTGTTCATATTCAGAAGAAGAAGCATGAAAATGACACACATGACACTATATAAACTTACAATTACTTAGAGAAGCACACCATCAAAACATAAAGTCACATGGATCCCAAATAGTGTTGCAAAACCCTGGTCTTTCCTTTGCCAAAAATGCAGAGATACAATGTACAATAGAGTGCCAAGCCTTTCCCAAGAGTCCAACCCTGAAAAGGACTTAGAAATTACACAATATAGACAATCCAAACCTATTCCCTTGCCTCTAGGGGTCGAGCTCATCCTTCTACGAGCTGTTTCAACCAATTCTAAACAAAGCACTAAAATCTAGGCAATCAAAACAACTTGCCTCTATAAGGTAGGAAACTGATTCATCCTTAGATGCTGGACCTTCCTTTCTCTTTTGGATTGGATTGATGGGGACATTTCTGTTTCTTAATGAATACTGACACTGCTGGGCGGACAAGGCATGCATATACCCTCTTTGATACTCATCCGACTCCTCTTCAAGTGCTGTGTCATTCGACAAGATAAAATCTGCATCATGCTGTACCGCTAAACTTTCTGCATACTCATCATCTTTAGTGATAAATGTGGGCATATCATCATCTTCAGTGATAAGTGTGGGCATATCATTAGGAGTAAAGAAGTGATTTTATTCTCCTATTACATGGTCTTCATCATCTGATTCGGGGCCAGCAAAATTCTGTTGAAGAGGTGTCTTTACTTGCTGTTGTTTCTTGTGCTCACTGCTCACGTTGTATGAGGAACAGGTATACACTGTGGACTTGTCTGATGAACTTGAGGGCGAAGATCCTCATAGGCAGAAATACTTGCAAGTGATATGGAGGGAGTTCACATCTGTAAACCCAAATTTTTGTGTAGTCCTCATAGAGGCACCAGTCTCCAATGGAAGCTTCCTCGTTGATTTGGAGGAGATCCTTCTTCTCTGGGAAGATTTTGGGAGGTGGGACCCCATGGATGATTTGGTAGGAAATGGCCATGAAAGATGAAATGAAATGAGAGTACCCACCCAAACCAGGTCTTTTTCTCACCGAGATATTCCATTTGATGATTGAATTTTTCTCTTTGTTAGGGGTAAACAAATCAAAGTTAAGGCATTGAAACTCTTCGATGTGAGCATATAGGAACAAGTAGAACAACAAGGAGTAGTAGCATAAATAAGAGGAGACCCAGAAATAGTTGAGTTCGAAGCAAATGGCAGTTGAAAGATATCCTGGGATATTGAGTAATCACCCAAGTTGTTTTATTTTATGCAAAAATCCCAAAGAGGCCCTATTTATTTTTAGGGAGGTATCTCCTTCTATCAGACAAGCAATTGTAGCTAAAATAGGTTGTTCTGATGCCTAAAAAGAGTTGATGGAAAGAAATTTTTTGCGGGTAGGGTTTTGACCTTAGGAGTGGGGATTTGTCCCATGAATTATTGTTTTTCTTGGGCTTGGAGCATTGCGAAATGGCTGGCTAGGGCAGCATTAGCAAAAGTATGCATATTGGAAGACTTAGGAAAATTCAAAGCTCTTTGGATTAAGAGGCGTGTTACCTCGAGGATTGTAACTCCTGAACCATAAATGAAGCAATTCTTATCCTTTTGATGGGATTCGGCCAAACAAGATATAAAATTAGGGAGGAGGTTAACTAGAGGATCAATTTGGTAATACAGTCCAAAGTTAACAACCCTATAAGGGTCATCATTTCTTACATGGTCTGCAAACATCTCATAGCAAAGATCCACGAGTGGGAAAGGACAGGCAGGGTCGGCCATTTGGATCTCAATGTTTGTTAAAGGCCCAACATCACTTTTTTAATGTCATGGGTGTTGTGCTTCATTTATTTGAGTAAAACAAATTAAAAACAAGGAGGTCAAGGTGTCGGGTTACCTAGATCCTGTAGGGAAGATGGAAAACGACTTTGGGAGGTGTCCTTGACCTTTGAGAGTGTGCAGAGAGATGAATACTGCATGGTGGTATAGGTGAAATGTTCTTTGATTGAGACTAAATGATTGCTGTCAGGCTGTAATTTTAGGGCTTTCGGGATTTATTTAAAGGAAAGAGGCAATTTCATAGGTGGCGGAGTTAGGAGCGGGCATAGGAAGGCATGTGGCATTTAGGGATTCATTTGGGATGATGGAGGATAGGCTCCAGGGGAGAAAACTAGCCATCAATTTACCCATACCATTTACCATTTACCTGTCTCCTCCGATATCTTCGAGCCAATGGGAGAGGCCCATCTAGTGGATGGTCCCCACACTATTATGGTGGGTTATGTCATGGATCGTATGCACTCTATGTCAGGCGCCGGAATGGATCACAGTCATTCGATGGGCGTTGACCTTTCAACACGGGGGGTCTGCTTTGCCACTAACTCTAGTGCATGTGTGCTGCCGGAGTTGATGTGAATAGTCACGGGTTTCAGATGGAGGGTAACCCGAGCACGGAGTTGTGTGCCCTTTAATTGCAAACTAAACGTTTGAAAAAATAATCTTAATCCTTTGAATTGTTTAATTCCATTGCAAAGCCATCCCTCCTCTTGACCGGCCATTTGGTATCAGGGGATATAAGCATCGAAGCATGGATCTTCTTTATCAATTTATAAGTATTACATATCATTTCCATCCTCAGAAGGACCTTTGGAGAGATTGAGATAACACAACCCAATATACCAAAGGTCATGATGCCCTTGTCTTGTAGTTCTAGACCTCTTCTAAAAAAATATATCTTCTATCAACTTTTCCTGAGCGTATGGTTTCAAATCCTCCACAGAAGGTAGGACCTATAGCTCTTCCTGATCTAGCATGAAAGGCTCATAGAGCTTCAGATTATCTACATTCACAACTAAGTAAATGCAGGTATATGGTGGTAAATTGATTTGATAGGAATTATCACCCACCTTTTCGAGTATCTCAAGGGGACCATACCACAAATCCGTGATTATATTACCAAGCCCCTATAGCCTCTCGTTGTTTAACTATACCCATACTTTGCCTCTGACCTTGATCAATTTCTCTCTTCTATTTTGATCATGCCCGCATGTATATCTGTTGGCTTAGGGGGTTCTGACCCAGGTTCAGAGTTAGTTGTGCCGACCAACAAAACCCTACACTGCTGGCCCATTTGGCAACAACCCACGTAGCCCATGTTGCAGTCTCACCCGAAGCAATATTGGGGGATGCAAGAACCAAGTTTCCACATCCAAAGACTAGTGTGATGTCTTCTAGTGCCTTGGATTTGCCTCCGCACAAATCAATAGATTTCTAGGGCTCGTTACTGTAACTCATATAAAGCAGCCTTGAGACTTTTGCGAAGTTCCACAATCAGTCCTTGCAGACCTTAAACAGTCGATTTACTTACTTACGTGCATAAAAGAGTATCCCTAGATTGGATTTTTCATAGATCTACCCTTCGTTAGAGCCCGAGCCCTAAATTCAGTGCTAATCACCTCCAATCTTTCACGAAACAGGTTTACTGTATTATTTAGGTCCAAAAGATAACAATTAGCTAAGTCGCAGACATAAACAAGTCTTCTAGAGTTTTTGGGATCCAGACATGCTGTTGCGCAAACCCATGTGTCTTCTTTGAATCTAAGTCAAAACCTTCACAAATCTTTTCAGTCATATTATTAAGTGAAAATACGTTCAATTAACGCAATTCGTGTGGATACAAAACATCAATTGACATGAAACAGTAATCAATGAAATAAACAGATAGTAGATAATCAGATAACAGATAAATGCAAGTATTCCACTTCAAATCGATCCTTATTACTTAGAATTCTTCAGTACATACTCAAATACTACCATGCGCACACAGCTGCAGACTCTACCCAGGCTTCCTGCACACTCAGCTGCAGGAGCCTTCCCTTCTCTATCTAAGCGCAGGAAGCAGAGCCTTCCTACCTTAGCTCTTTCCCAAGACAATAAAACTCTTCAATGTACCCAATTCTCTATCAAAACTTACTTCTAAGACTCTCTAAGACTCAACTATTTATATACTTTTCAATACAATGCCCTGGTTCATGGACCATGGGTGAGTCTTCAAAACTGACCAAAAACAAGGGGCTAAGGCCCCTTTGACTCTCTCTATTTGTGCGCTCCACATCCACATTTCACGGAGACCTTACATCTTTTAAAAAATTGTATACAAAAATTGGGTTAACTAACCCCAAACTGACCCATGGGACCCCATCCCAATAGGCCCCCAACACAAATATCATGACTCTCCCTTGAGTCACTCAGCTAGTTGTTCCACTTTCTGGTGGAGTTCGCTGAATGCCTTGGTCAGTGCTTGAAGCTCCACAATAATTTGTTCTGCTGCTTGTTGTACTTCCTAGACCAATTTCTCTTTGGTTGGCCCCTCTACTACCAGTTGCGTAGTCCTTTGTGTCTATTTCATTGCCTTCATATTCTCATGAATGTTTTGTGAAAATTGGCAGGCTTCCTCTGTCCAAGGATCAAGCCGAGATCTGAACAGGGACTACTTTTCTTGCAACTCTTGGATCTAAATCAATTTTGTCTTGCCTTCTTGCAACCGTGCGAAGCGCTGGACTAGTGCCCATGTCCGTGTGGTTGTACTGATCTCATCATACTGCTGTTGCACTTCCCTGATTTCTATGTTCAACTGTTGCAACATAGGATCCTCCTACAGTGTATCCCATAGGCTCATGTCCTGAATGAAGAGTTAGTTGCAACCTTGAACTGTGACATCTAACTGAGCCATGGATTATTTTATCGCCGCACCTCTTTGTTCCCGAACCTCGGTGGTGTGGTTTGCTGCAACTTCAACTATAGCTCAACTATTTGCATATGAAGATCAAAAGTGACCTTATCGACCTTTTCTTATGACGTGCATACTCCAAAAGCCAATTTACTCACTTTAGCGAAGGCCTCTACATCTTTTGGTATATTCAGCTCAGGCATGGACTTACAAGCTTGCTCAATTGTTGTGACAGGTTCTAGTGCTGTGTCGGCAGCTCCTCCTCCTTCAACGCTTGAGTTTTTTCGATGAATAGATGATTGTTGTTGGCTTTAAACTTACTGACCATGGTGAGTGTGTGTTGTTCTCTGATCTTTAGCTCATCTGAGACCCCATGATGTAGTGCATGAAGGGACTCAAGTGACAATGCAACAAGGTTAAGTCCCATATCTTTTACTATGTGGAGCATCACGCGATCCTCATCTGATTCCACATGGAATGACCCTTCTGGTAAGGGAAAGACTCTGAGATCCAGAGGCCATTTGATCTCTGTGACAGTGCTACGGCCCTGCGTCAGGCTCGCTTGCGCGTTGCTCACATTTCAAAATCCACCTGAATCATGCTCGCCTGGATCTGCAGCTCACACAGATCCTTATGGACGCTTCCTAGCGTCTGCATGCATTGCTGCTCAAATTGTTGCAACACCTCTGTCGTTGTCTCCTAGATATTTTCTCTGATCTCATCGAGATCACCTTCTGTAAGCAACATGAGATCCATATGTGTTTTCTTGTTATACTTCTGCTTCTTGCGTTGGCCACCAATCTACTCCTGTTCGCGTTTCTTTAGAATGAATGGAGTGCTCTGCTCTTCACCACCTCCACCTCCCTGCAATGAAATTTCTTGTTCGTTAGTGTGGTGCGTAGCAAACCTCTGACTCTCCTTAGCATCCTTTTGTTCCTTGTCTGCCTTCTCTTTAGCAATGTGGTCTTCCTCTATTCGTGCCTTCTCTGCAACTGCTTTAGCAACCTCCTTCTTCTTTTTCTCGGCCAATGTGCGCGCAACTTTCTTACCGGCTTTCTTCCACTTCTGCGCAGTAGAGCTCTTTGCCCCTTTCCTGGTTCCAAGCTCCAACGTTGTAGGATCATGCCACTCTAGCGACCAATACCCTACGACTTCCTGCACATCTATTTCGAACACTAGATAAGGCAGTACATGTCACTTTCCTTTGGGGCCCTTCCACGCATGGATTGAGACATTATGAAAATCAGCCTTGAACTCCACATAGGTTGTTAACTACCAAAACAAGGTTAAGGACAACCTCATCTGCTTATTGATTACCATCAAAAGGTCCATCTCCATTAGGACCCAAAAAATCTTTGTTTCTTTAATGCGCGCCACATCCTTTGTGGCCCAGAGTGAGGCAAACCTCACGACCTCAGGCAATTCGTCCTTGTGCAAAGGAAATTGGCTATCCTCTGGTAACCTCCATGCAACTAGGATAATCAACAATAGAATCCAAGTGTAATGAAAGGGATTGTTATCATATTGGGCTTCTTTGTAGTTCGCATGGAAGTCCTAGCAGAGATACCTCGACCAATTAACACCCTTTGCGCATTGTGCAACAAGTGATACAATCGATGTCAGAACTTCATTTGCGCGACACTTTCGCATGATCTTTCCTGCGAGGATTTGGGTAGTGAACTAGACTGCCTGGTCTTGTATCGAAAAAATTGAGTATCCACGCGACTTCTTCACAAGACCATACTCCTTTTTCATTTTATCAGCAAGCTCATTTCCCCCTTTTTCATGCAAATTCCTTAGCAAGGTCCACTCTTTTGTGGGGCAACTTCGTTACCCTGTGGATCAGCATATCTGTTATCAGAATGGGCTGCCATAGGCACAGAATCCCATCATGCACCAGCATGAGGAGCTGGAACACATAGACCATATTGATAGGGGATCAGTGATAATGTGGTACCAATAGCATATTCAGCAACCCCGACTGCTCAATGCCACAGACCCACTTCATAGGTTCTAACTGTGTAACTCTTGTGTCATCATAGTATATCTTTGTCATATACTTATGGGTCATCATATGTAGAATTGTTTTCTAATCCACGATGTCCCAGTCCTCTAATTTCAACAGTGGGATACGCACAAGCTTACGAACCTCGAATGTGACCTGCTCCGACAGCAAGGGAGTGGATACACCAAGTTTTCCCGAGTCAGGGTCCTTGGTCACTTTAGTCTTTCCCTTCCTGTGGAGGGATGTATTCAGATAGCATGGAGATAGGCTAGACACCCTCGACATCGAATTCTTTAATGCCTTGGTACTATTCTTCCTCTAAATCCACTACTTTATTTGGTTGTTTATCCTTTCTCTGCTTTGGTTGTGGCTCTGTATGCTTCCGTGGTGAGATTCGCACCGGCACTGGCTTCTTTTGTTTTTCCTTCATGGTTGGTTTCTTTTCTTTCATAGCAGGCTTCTTTTCTTTTGACATCATTTGTTTTGGTCTAGGCGACCTCGGTGTCGTGGGAACATCAAGGGTAGTCTCCATAGTAGATTCTTCGAGACCTGGCACGTCAGTTACAATGGCTTCTGAACTTAGGGCTTCGGCAAGGTTAGTGGCAGTCATTATTTCCATAAATAGCTCTCGAGCTACTGGAGAACAGTTTGCAAATGAGGGCTGTGTCACAAATTCTTCCCAGAACGCTCTACTCATATACGACAGAGAAAAAAATGCTCAAGTAATTCTTAGAATGAAAAGTGTTCTCTATTGGACTAGCATGCTCAATTTATAGGGGGATTTGAATTAAAATCCGACCATTCCCCCCAAATTCTGATAATAAATGCTACTTTGGTAGCAGATCTTCAAAGATTTTTCCTTAATTTCTATGTCCCTATCCTCTTAACCACTTTCTAACCATCCCATCATGAATAATAACTCCAATGGTCATTTTCCTATTGGGTTGCATGGTACCTTTCCCTCTCGTGCAACATCTTGAGTGCAGTTTCATCTGGCGCATCCTCATCAATCTTTTCACAGCTTGCTCTCTACTTTGTCCTTCAAACAGGGCAATGTATTTTATAGTACTGCACTCCCTTGCAACTGCTTGGAGCTCTAAGATTGTCCTACTAACATATATTCATTGCGCAGGATCCTCTGCATACAACTTCAACCTGTGTCCATTCAATTTTCGTGAGAAGGGCTCCCCATTTAGCTTCGCGAGCTGAACTACACTACCATCTGTAATTTCCTTGACAATATATGGTCCTAACCAATGTATCTGGAATTTACCTAGAAATTTAATGAACTTACTATCGTATAACAACACAAGATCATTTACCTTGAATGTGTGAAGCTTGATATGGCGATCCTGCCATGCTTTTTTGTGTTCCTTCTGTACTTTTTGGTGGAATCTTGCCAAAAATCGATCCTCCTCTAGCTCAGCGGGTTGCGCGAGCCGTTCTTCAAAGGCCTCACGATCCGCCATATCTGTCAAAGCTACTATGCACAGGCTAGGTATAATGTATTCCATTGGCATCACTGCTTCGACACCATAGACCAATCTGAACGATGTTTGTCCTATCAACTTCTTACATGTTGTCATATAGGCCCATAGCACCGCAGGTATGCACAAATCCAAATAATTATGATGCGCATTACATATCTTTGTTAGCGCATTCTCCAAATTTTTTTTAAAAACTTCAATTGTCCCATTTTCCCACGGGTGATATGGTGTACCCTTTTGATGGTAGACCTGGAATTCCTATGTCAACGCGCTAATTATTTCATTTAGAAAGCATGTACCCTTATCACTCATAAAAAATTCGGGAATCCAAACATCATTAAGACATGTTCAAACAAGAATTTTTCTGTCGTAGCCCCTATACAATATTTTGTCGACAATGCTTCCGCCCATCTCGTTAGATACTCTATCGCAGTGATAATGTGGCGTGCACCCGTTCTCTTTCCAGGTGGCTAAATTGGTCTGATAAAATCAATTCCCACTTCTCAAATTCCTGTAAAGATACCTGAGGATGTAGTGGTAGCTCATCCCTTCGCAATGGTCTGCCAATCCTTCGACATGCATCACACACCTTACAGTATGCTTTGGAATCCTTGTGCAACGTTGGCCACCATAAAACTGCACACAAAATCTTTTGTGCAATTGATTTTCTTGCATAATGGCCTCCCACAGCTCCTCCATGAGCGTCACGGAGGACACTATCACGCTAAAAGTCTGACACATATCTCCACAATATTTCATCTTCACCCATTTTGTACATATGTCCCGCAATGACCGAAAAATCGGCTGCACGCACTACTCATTCTTTCTTTTGCTGACTTGTTTATCCTTCAAGTGCCATCTATGTAGTTAAGAAATGAATAATATCATCAAAATGGTTATCTTCTACTCGTACCGTGAAGAGCTATGCATCAAGAAACCATTCCTCCAAATTACTGGGTTCTTCGCTTGTTTCAATTTGTGATAGATGGTCAGTTCTAGAATTCAACCTCCCCAGCTTCACGATGACTTCAAAGTCATACTCCTGAAATAATAATAGCCATCTGCAAATCTTCCCCCCCAACATAGGCTTGTTGACCAGGTATTTTAAGGCAGAATGATCCATATACATCTTGAAATGTCCTCCCAACAGATAATGCCTGAATTTTTGCATTGCGTAGACCATGGCCAACCCTTCACACTCAGCTATTGAACAATTTTTCTCGACCTTTGATAACTTACGACTCACAAAGGGTATGGGATGGTCTAGTTCTAATTTGGCTGCCTATGTGAGTATTGCACCAAGCACAATGCAAGAAGCATCCACATGTATATGGAACTGCTTTTTCCAATCGGGAAATACCAAGATTGGTGCAGTTACCATCTTTTATTTTAACACGTCTAAGTTGTGCTGACATTCTTCATCCCAATAGAATGTCACATCCTTCTTTAACAGTTTTTCCATGGGCGCGGTATTTTGATCATAAGCTTTGATGAATTTTCTATAGTATCCTGTGTGTCCCAGTGTCGGACGCAGCTGCTTGACATTCCTAGGGGCCTCCAAGTTCATGATCACCGCAATCTTTGTAGGTTGAACTACAATCCTTGTTTGCAAACAACATGACCCAGCAAGATTCGAAAAGGAACCATTTGTTTGCTTAGTGGGCCTTGACCCAGGTTCAGAGTTAGTTGCCAACCAAAAAAACCCTACATTGTTGGCCCTTTCAGCAACAACCCACGTAGCGTAGGCTGCAGTCTCACCCGAAGCAGTATTAGGGATGCAAGAACCAAGTTTCTGCATCTAGATAATAGTTTGATGTCTTCCAGCACCTTAGATTTGCCTTTGCACAAATCGATAGACTTCTAGGGCTCGTTACTGTAACTCAGTCAAAGCAGCCTTCAGGCCTTCGCTAAGGTCCACAATCAGTCCCTGCAGACCTTAAACAATCGATTTACCTACTTACGCGCATCAAAAAGTATCCCCAAATTGGAGTTCATGTAGATTTACCCTATGTTAGAGCCCGAGCCCTAAAGCCAGCTCTAAACACCACCAATCCTTCATGAAACGGGTTTACTGTATTATTCACATCCAAAAGATAACAATCAAGTCACACACATAAACAAGTCTTCTAGAGTTTTTGGGATCTAGATCTGTCGTCATGCAAACCTATGTCTCTGCTCTGAATCTAAGTCAAAACCTTTGCGAATCTTATGCGATCATATTATTAAGTGAAAATACGTTCAATTAACCCAATTCGCGCAAATACAAGACATTAATTCACATGAAACAGTAATCAACACAATAAATAGATAATAGATAATCAGATAACAGATAAATGCAAGTATTCCACTTCAAATCGATCTTTATTACTCAGAATTCTTCAGTACAGACTCAAACACTACCCTGCGCACATAGATGTAGGGGTCCACGCACTCAGTTGTGGACTCTACCCAGGCCTCCTGTGCACTCAGCTGCAGGAGCCTTCCCTTTTCTATCTAGGTGCAGGAAGTAGAGCCTTCATGCCTTAGCTCTTGCCCAAGACAATAAAACTCTTCAATGTGCCCAATTCTCTATCAAAACTTACTTCTAAGACTCAACTATTTATCGACTATTCAATACAATGCCATGGTTCGTAGACCATGGAGGAGTCCTCAAAACTAACCAAAAACAAGGGGCTAAGGCCCCTTTGACTCTATCTATCTACGCACTCTGCATCCACATTTCGCAGAGTCTTTACATCTTTTACAAAACTGTATACACAATTTGGGTTAACTAACCCCAAACTGACCCAGGGGACCCCATCCCAACAATATTTCTCCCGTGACTTCTATAGTGTCTCTTGTACCTATATATGGATGTTCCTGATCTTCTCTATAAATTCTCAAGCCCTCAAATTGTATCCTGTAAGATATTCCCTCATTCCTCCTTGCTACCTATTATGAAGAATTTACAATTGTGGACAAAGGTGAAATCTCTAGACCTAGTGGATTGGCCTAGAACAATAAAAGACAAAGAATATAGAGTTTTCCTTAGAGAAGTTAAAGAATTGGAAAGAGGCGTACCTCAAATATATAGAAATATTTCCTTCCTCCTCACTTGTAAGCTCCAATTGTAGCTCCAACTGATATAATTAGAAATTGTACACACAACTAAAACAAGGAAAGGATCCACAACAACCAAGTGGCATAGTCTAACATATTTATTCAATGAATCAGTAAGACATTGAAATATATGAGTGCAAACATAACACAAAACATATAGGACAACAACATAATTTTTGTATTAATAGAAATAGGAGAGAGTTTACAACCATAAATAGTAGTTGAGCTTGTAGATGTCTCCCCAAGTTGACTTGTCCTTCCTTGCCACAAAGCACACATCAATATCAACCCTAATTCATGAAGATGATGATTCCATTAGGGTAAAGGTAGTAGCATAAGGGAAAAATCAATCTCCAATATCCAACCCTGATGCTATGGATGGCAATAAATTTATAGGAAGGGGATGGTAGTTTAGGATTTACCATATTGAGCTTGAGACCCACTTATGATGGGAGGATGAGCTCAAGGGACAAGAGATGAAGTCTCTGAGGTAGGATCAGATAGGATTTGAGCTTCTTATCCATAGTAAATGGTTAAAGCAACCCTTAGAATCTTCTAGAAGAGGAAGCTTCATAATTATTTTTAATTTTCCCAAATATTTAGAATCAATGCACCTGTTGAAGGGAGTAATAAGTGTTGACCAACGCTAGTGCAGAAGGGAGGAACCAACGTTGAACACAGGTGGCTAAAGGGATAGGGTGCGTTTGGGATAAAAACACTGATTTTGAGAAATTAATCCCAAAAACTTAGACTTTTTGGAAATATCATGCTTAGGTCTTTGTGAAGGGATGATTACAACATGTTCATGGATGTTGATTGATCTAGTTTGTAGGCCTATTGACCAATGTGAAAAAATGACCTATAATATATTTCCCCCTAAAGTACAAAGTATGAAAAGAAAGTTTATGACTGATGTGCTTTACCTTATGAAAAGTTTGGATCAAGAACAACTAATCGAGATCGTCATCTGTTACAATACATTTCCATCATGACATGTTTGTTGAGGGAGGCATACCCATGCTCAACACATAAGCTAACATTACATGTACAATGATCAATAAGTCTTATCCACTAATGAAAGAGAGTGGACCCATGCTTGGATGATTATATGTATGATCATAGCCATCATACTTTGTTATCTTGTATTAATCCTAAAATCACAGCCCAGATGGATGGAACTAGATCTGAGGTCTTCTATCTCGTTCACTCAATCGTTCAATGTACAATTCTAACCAGGAAAATAAATGAGTTGAAGTCGAACATGATTGACACCATCTAATTACCAGCCAATGATGTAAGTCATTAACAGACACGAGACAAACCATCGGTGATGATAATGGCTCTCAAGGTACCATAGTACAATATGTATGTTGTGAATAAAGGAGTTGAAGTTGAACACCACGCAAAATATTCCGGTCGAAGGCCAATGATGAAGGCTTGTTTCCGAGAGAAAGCAATATTTCCATTGATGTATGTAAGTCCCAAGGTACCTAAGGGAGTTTCTAAGTCAACTTCCTAGATAATGAACTGATGTCGACAAGAAGCGACCCATCATAGAGAGGCCTTGATGTATCCCCCATCAACAACACAAAACGGGTATCAATATTTGAGACAGAATGATGTTGATGTAAAATGGGTTCAAGAATGACATACATGAATGCAGACTTAGGAGTATCACATCATATATCAACTGAAGGACTTCTCTTGAGCACATCATCGATACTTTATGGAGTTGGAAGCATTGACCCAAAACACAATATGAAGGCTTTGATATGATGTGATGAACCAAATAGGAAAGCAGATTTCCTAACCCAACATTCACTGAGATGAAGTGAAAGAGTGTCATGTTCAAGAGTGACTCACTTCCATTAATAGGTCGAGTATCCCATTTTCCAAATTTCCACGGTTGTTTCTGGTCAATACCTATTTATTTTTGACAATATTGAGGAGGATAACATATGTTTGATTTGTAATTTCATCCTTGGGATGAATCCCTCTGAGTATTTTTAACAAACCCTGAGAAGGAGTGGTTCAATCCCATCATTTTTGATGATTCCATCGTTGTTTTATGTTTTTATGAGTCCAACGAAGTTGTAACTCGACATATTTTTCACGTTTAGAGAGTTTGAAAAAGAGGTGAAAAAAAAATTCCAAAGGTTCCTTTTCATAAAATTGTCTCTTGAGTCCGAAAAGGCATAAAACAATACTTAGGAGAACCTCTTAGCCATGTTCGACTAAGGTATTCCTTTTTCGTAAACAATCTATCTCAGTCCAAAAAAGGGTTAAACTTATACTGAGTAGATTCCTTTTCATTTACTTTAACGAGTTAAAAAATACAAGTGATCGACAATATTTTCATGTTTAGGGAGTCTAAAAAGAGTTAAAAGAGGAATCTAGGGGTTTCCTTTTTCATGAGTTTACACAGCCCAAATAAGAGATAAAAGTATGCTCCATAGTCAAAATGATCTGTTTTAACTCAAAAAAGTCATAAATTCCTTCAAATAGTTGTTAACCTACTCAGAACATCACCAAAAGATTAAAAATATCTGATACATGGTAAAATTAGGTCAAAATAATAAAATATTAATAAAATAATCATAAAAAGGACCATAAATAGGAAAAATGTAATTTCATTTTTACCATTTCACATTTTACCTCTTGGTGAATGAGCTCTAAGTGCATTTTCCCATCGATATCTAACAATTTATTGCGGCCAATTCGATGGATAATTTTTGGTGTCATCACTTCCAGGTAGGAGATCTTACCTTTCTCTTTCTTTTTAGGGTTTTGGTTTTTCATTTCATGCAAAAAAACTTAGGTTTTGAGTCGCTTAGGGCTTTAATTTTGTGCCCTAGTTCAAAAGCACCCCAACAATGTCAAAATGTGCATTGGGCCAATAAAAATCTAATTGTGGAGAGCATGCCAGCGCATTGTTCACCTTTAGTAGGGTGCATTGGGTGCATTTGAAAATTTTGTTTTTATTTTTTCACTTAAATTCTTTTCAAATTTTTGCGTGAAATTTATTCTAATGATTTTTCTTGTCATGTTTCAAGTATCCATTGGAACGAAATGGATTTATTTGATGAGAAAGAGAACATAAATTCCAAGACATGGATGTTTCCAATGATCCAACAACCATCCAGGCATTGAGAAACTATGCACTTCTCAAATTATTTTGGCTTCGTGGGATGAGACAACAAATGAAACTATTGAAGTATATTTTCAGGGCATGGGATGTGCAAGCACAATATTTAAGGCTTGGAGCGCATATTCTCAGCATATATGTGGAAGAAATCTATTTCTTGACAGGTTTATCGAGGAGAGGTTCTCCTATCTTGCTATCTAGTTCGATAAGGGGAGGAGAGACTGTCAAGGAGCATATTATTACACACTGTAGACTTCGATCCTAGCCAAAAACGTATGGGAAAATTGATATTAAGGATGTGGTTCATTTTCCTATTACGAAAAACCTATTCATCATTTCTAGATTGGTCGATAGCATTACCTTGCATTTGGTTAATAGGTCCCAAATGCAATACGCATTAGAGTGCATAGAGATGACAATGTTCAACTAGAGCGAGGGTGTATTAGCAAACATGAAGGAACAACTCACCAAGGAAAAATATGGGCGATTGAAAAACTTTGGGTATGCTTTCATTTTAATCTCATTTGCCTTGGAGAGGATTCCATTACTCCACCCTCAACATCACGTGATATTTTGGATCCCAGAGTGCCACATATGAGGCGATGGGTACACCTCATGTCTAGACATGCAAGTCTTTCTTCCATGAGTTTTCACTTCTATCTTCATTCGATGGCTACGTATGCAACTTATTATGATTGAAGACTATCCATATGTAGGGATGGACTACCGCAGAGATCCAGATCTCGTGCTACCTAAATGGGAGAATTTTGATATGATTGTAGCAAAAAAAACTGTTCATAAACGAAAATGTCTCATTGCCAGCACAATAATAAAAAATCTGATCAATAAATGGGGTAGGATAATTTTCCTCAGGACAAGCACGATTGATGTATGAGTAATCGACACACACACAGATCGTTCCTTCTTTCTTCATGAAAGGATAATATTCGACACCTAATCAGTTAGAGGTACTAGGTAGATGAAACCAACACAAAGAAGTTTTTCAACCTCATCCTTAATAACAGTAGCCTTCTTAAGATGGAATGGATGTATTCGTTGTCAAACTGGTTTAGCATCCAGATATGTTTTGATTTCATGTAAAAAAATGTTTGGATCTATACCTAGCATCTTGTCGTATGACCAGGTGAAAATGTCTCAAAATTAATGGAAAATGGATTTATAGATCTTGATATCATCAAGAGAGAGAGTTGCACTGATATGTACATTCTAGACAATTCCAGGCTTGATCGAAATATCAAGAGAGATAGTCTCTTCAATATTGGATAAATTCTTCTCATAATTGATAGCGTGGATAGATACGGAATTCACAGATATCTCAATGACATTGGGTGAATAAATATCATTAATACTATCCTCGGAATAATATGGAAAGGAGGAATGATGATGATTCTCATCCCATAAATCATCATATGGCATCATGGCCTCCATGATGCTTTCATTAGTAAAGAATGTACTCAAGAAAGGATCAGAAGGCGTACCATAATTTAAGGAAAGTTCAACCCAATCGATTGAAGAGAAAAAATTAGAGTGTGTCGAACATGCCAAATAGATGACTTCATATTTGAGCTCAATAGGATTGAGTGGCATGTGGTCACCCAAGGTATCAATATTATATGCATCTAGTACTATCCACGAATCAGATGGATTAGTACAAGAATATATCATGTTGACGTAGGCAACCTGGTTCACGTTTTTGGGGAGGGCATAAGGAAGAGGAGGAGGAAAGGAAAATGTCCCCATAAGGGAAGAATCCTTAGGAAATACCCCCCTAATATGTTGATAGGGATGTGGGGTTTCACCCACAAGATGGATGATTCTAGTAACTTAAGAATTAGTGGTGAACAAGGTTAGTTGATCAATGCCTACTATGCCCCCTTGGTGAGGGAAAGTTATCATTCTAAAATAAGTCAAAACGACAACAGCCACAACATAAACCCATGTACAACCCAGTAGAAGGTTATAATCTAACGGTCTATTAATAACTTCGACTTCTACCGACACTGTCTTTCCACCTAATTGAATTTGTAACGAACTCAAATTCCATAAGGCTTGAAGCCTCCTTTATTAGAGGCCTTTAGAGTAGTCAATAACTAATTTAACTAAGGAGAACCAATGGCCTTCCCACAAGAAAGTAACATGATACAGGTTGAATATCCTTTGTCCACAATGGTCCGATGGATGGTCTTACATCTAACAACAACCTGAATCATGAATTAAAAATGGATGGTAAGTTTGAGCGTATGAGCCCCATGATTAAATATTACAAGGTTAGAATCAGAAGGATCAACAACTCCAATTGCAACAAGTAAAGCCTTCTTTTGGGCCGAACAATTTTGCAACAACTCAAATAGCTGAAGGAGCTTGATTCATATCCGCAACTATGTAATAATTTTGTGTAACTCTCGCATGAGGGTTGAACACGGATTTATGAATGACACACTTGGGATTTTTAATTGTTAATTCAGTAGGAATCACATTTGGAGTAGTATCCAAAGCAGCTAGGATAAAATTAGTAGGTTGATCACTAGCCTAACCAGTTGAGGGATTTTCATTACCGTAGTCCTTATCTATTATTGCAACCATAACATCATTTTCCACCTTGGTGGAGGAAAGAATCATAACTGTGTTAGAAGAGGAAGTAGGATCCTGAGAAACCATGTTAGTCTCTTGACTAGTGAAGGGCTTTGTCAACACAATAGGTGAGGCAGATGATTTAAGTAATGGATTTACTTCCGCCCAATGTGAACATTCATGAGTGAAATGCTCCTCATTATAGATTAAATAAGGATAACAAGGTTTCCTCTTTTCTTTAGAAGACTAGTTATTTTGTTTGTCTTGTGGAGGATTATCTTTCTTATTTTTTCCTTTTCCTTTCTTCTTACTTCCTGGTTGTTGATATTTGCCTTTTGTGGATTGGATGACATTGATCTCAGAAGTAGAAGCCGCAAGAGTAGTGGAAGATGGGTTTTGGGCAGCCACAATAGGAGTTGAACTAGATGGTTTATTCATTGATTGTTGGCTAGCAGAACCAATCACACCATCAACGACATGTGATTCTTTATCGAGAGGTTGAGGAACAATATTGGAAGGTCGCGAGAATTTGGTATTTTATCATAGAGCGTGTCAAATTGGGTATAAATAAGATCAAGATATTGGGCACAAGAAATTACTTGCTCTTTGGTCACAACTCTGCCTTTAGTGATGTCTTCTGTTATGGATGGTAATAGAGACTTAATAAACCATTCAGCTAACAATTGGTCAAGAACAAAGGTTTTGAATAAACGATGGTGACATCGCTACTCATGAATATGATCAACAATATGAGTGGAATCAGATTGTTTAAAGGAATTCAAAAGTTTAGTTATGGTCTCATAGCGAATGGGTAACTAAAAATGTGTTAAGAACGTGGTCACTAAGGCACTAGAATTGTCAAACGAAGCTCATGGAAATTTAATATACCATTTTGTTGTTGTCTAGTGAGTGTCCGTTGGAAAAGATGTAATCAAATAGAGTCGTCATTTAAATATTTATAAGAACACCATAAATGATACGTCTTGACCTATGTAGACGAGTCTTCTCCTGGATTTCCATTGAACTTTGGCATATAACTAGGAAAATTCGTAGGAAATACTGACCACCAGGGAGAGTGAAAAATGGGAACATTTGTAAGTTGGGTCAAATCTCACAATTCAAGGGTCACCATAAATGGCAACTGTCGATTAAATTCTGGTGGAGGGTATCCTCGATAAGATGGGAAAGCTTGAGCAATATGTATTTGCACTCCTAGATAGGGATGATTATGATAACCTGGATAAGCATAACCCTACTTCCTAGATCTGGGATAACCTTGTTGTCCAATTCTATGATAACCTTATAAAGGTTGAAATGGATGGTTTTGCATTTGCTGACATTCGTAAGGCATTTGAGGAATACCTTGATATGGTTTCCCTGTGGGATTTTTGCATCATCCCTGTATAAGGTGGGGCAGGTTGTGGTTGTTCCATGCCATATACAGGTTGACCCATTTGTATTTAAGGAATAGCCTGACCAAGCGGTGGAGGTTCTATGGCACCTTGAAGAGGTTGGGTAAGTGGGAATTGGGAGGCCCCAGATACCGACGAAAGAGGTTGAGTTAGAGGTGTAGCTTGCAAAGGTTGACTTACATGAATTTGAGCTTGAAAATGTTGAGATATAGGTTGAAAAATAGGAATATGAGATGTAGGTGGAATAGGTTGAGAGGTGTGAACCTGATTCACAACTAAGCCAAGTTGTATGGGAAATGTAGGTTTCAAGGACGAAAAACCATTCCTGGGTATGGAGGACTCTAATGAGGTTGATCACTAGCTTAGAGTATTTGATTAGGAGATGGAAATGTTTTGAAAATAGGTCGCACCCATATTGAAAGAGGAGGGGATACAAAGGAAAATTCCCCCAGGAAGAGGGTCCCTAGTATAAGATGGATTAGGTTGTTGTAGGTGTCGATAACCACTAACATAAGGACCATATTTTTGCTCTATTGAAGGTTAAAATGAAGGTTCAAGAGCAGACTGGGTAGTGCTCATCAAAGGAGTGCCAAATGGAATTCTAAAAGAGGATGATATGGGAGAATTCCATGGAATGGATGTTGCACCAGAAAAGATACCAAATGATGATTGGTAACGAGGCGGGATGGACAGACCACCATATAAATGTGTCTCTGGTGACATTGCAAACATAGAAGAAGCTACAATGTTGGTTGTCTCGGTCATAGTAGTAGATGTGGGTTGAGAAACCACAACAGGTTCAGTCATGGTTAAATTTACATAAGAGGATTGTCTATGGAAACTCAAGGGTGAGTTGAAAGGAGATGAATTAGCATAACCCTACTTCCTAGATCTGGGATAACCTTGTTGTCCAATTCTAGGATAAGCATAACCCTACTTCCTAGATCTGGGATAACCTTGTTGTCCAATTCTAGGATAACCTTCTAAAGGTTGAAATGGATGGTTTTGCATTTGCTGACATTCGTAAGGCATTTGAGGAATACCTTGATATGGTTTCCCTGTGGGATTTTTGCATCATCCCTGCATAAGGTGGGGCAGGTTGTGGTTGTTCCATGCCATATACAGGTTGACCCATTTGTATTTAAGGAATAACCTGACCAAGCGGTGGAGGTTCTATGGCACCTTGAAGAGGCTGGGTAAGTGGGAATTGGGAGGCCCCAGATACCGACGAAAGAGGTTGAGTTAGAGGTGTAGCCTACAAAGGTTGAATTACATGAATTTGAGCTTGAAAATGTTGATATATAGGTTGAAAAATAGGAATCTAAGATGTAGGTGGAATAGGTTGAGAGGTGTGAACTTGATTCACAACTGGGCCAAGTTGTATGCGAAATGTAGGTTTCAAGGACAGAAAACCATTCTGGGTATGGAGGACTTGAATGAGGTTGATCACTAGCTTGTAGTATTTGATTAGGATATCGAAATGTTTTGAAAATAGGTTGCACCCATATTGAAAGAGGAGGGGAATACAAAGGAAAATTCCCCCAGGAAGAGGGTCCCTAGTATAAGATGGATTACGTTGTTGTAGGTGTCCATACCCACTAACATAAGGACCATATTTTTGCTCTATTGAAGGTTAAAATGAAGGTTCAAGAGCAGACTGGGTAGTGCTCATTCAAGGAGTGCCAAATGGAATTCCAAAAGAGGATGACATGGGAGAATTCCTTGGAATGGATGTTGCACTAGAAAAGGTACCAAATGATGATTGGTAACAAGGCGGGATGGATAGACCACCATATAAATGTGTCTTTGGTGACATTGCAAACATAGAAGAAGCTACAATGTTGGTTGTCTCGGTCATAGTAGTAGATGCGGGTTGAGAAACCACAACAGGTTCAGTCATGGTTAAATTTACATAAGAGGATTGTCTATGGAAACTCAAGAGTGAGTTGAAAGGAGATGAATCAGAAAAAGAGCTTGTGATATATTATGAGGAGGAGGGACTTGATAAATATGAAGTCCTCTAAAATGAGCAAGGGTAGAAGGTTGATTTTCTTCATAAGGGATATCCTAATGCTCACAAGACCAGGTGGAAGTCGCTCACTGTCAGGTCCAAGATATATGGGTTGTGGTTGGGTCTGAGACAAAGGAAGAGAAGAGGAAGGTGCTAAAGGAACAGGTGTAGTTAACTAAGGTGCCTCAAGTTGTATGACCTCAAGTTGTAATGTTTCTAATTCAGGATACTCGGGTTCAATAACCTCATGTAATAAAATCTCAAGTGCTTTTGTTTTGACTATGTCAGACTCACTAGCTAAGTGGGAAGTGATATTGGGTTCAGTGCTCATAGGAAGAGATGATTCTCATGGATCAATTTAATATGGAGTACCAGAAGGAGTAGCTTCCGAGGTTCCTGATTCGGTAGTTTGTGTTTTATTATTCTTCTGACGACATCCAAGAGTTGCCTCATGAGGAAGAGGAGGAAATATTTGCATCCTACATGAATGACGAGGTTGAGGAGTTTGTTCTTCCACGTTGGTTTAATAAATTTTAAAAATTAACAACAAAAAATAAATAAAAAAGGGTAATCTAGGAAAAAAGGTTTACAAAGAAACTATGAACTGCAATATACCACCTTATAGAACTAAGGATTTACATATGGGAAAGCAATCTCCATGAATGTTATGTTCGGTGTATCAAAATATACAAGGCAGTCGACTTGGTTACCTAAGGTGAGGAAAGCAACCTAGTGTGAACTTCCAAAAGATACTTGAAAGTACGTGGAAGCGCAGTGTGTTTTAGTGTTGTCTAATGTGTAACCATACGATGAGAGCGTTCCCATATACTTTTCATTCATGGAGCACCATCCGATATACCCGAAGGTATGTGGAGAACAAACTTATACACTTGCATACGTGGAACGGGATATCACCCAAGAAATGCAACAATGAAAAAAATTACGGCTCATATGTTTATAGACGATGGAACACGTCTCTAGCCTAGACCTCTAGATGTTTGTGTTTGTTAGTATCCTATAGTCATAGTAATCAGAAAATAATTTTTGTTTTTCAAAATTATTTGGTAGATGTGTAAAAGGTTGAGCTTTGATCTTCTAGAGATCAAGTTATTTGTTTTATTATAGAATAAAGTTTCATTATTCAATGTAATTATGTCAAAGTGTGTGAAGAGTCACAAAAATGTTCTTTTGTATCCCAAGAGGTCGAGTTAAGTATGTCTAGGGTCAAGTTTCATCAAAGGATCATGAGCAAGATCTCGTTTTCATGCCTTGTCATCATGGGCATAGATTTGTAGGGTATCTTGAGTCAGTTAGCATGTCAAATATTGATCAATCATGACATCATTACTGGTACATCAGTTAGAAGGACAGGTGTTGTGTTTCTGACAAAGTGTTACACATTCATCATTTCAATTCAAAATTTTTAATCATTACTCATCAAACTCACATTCGACCACCTTTAGAGTTAAAATGCATGATTAATCTTCAGCGATACCTCAGATACTTAATTTTTTACATCATAACTTGGATATATGGTGTTTGTAGGTGGTTGTGCAAAGGAGGCAGGAGATTTTGTTGCACTCGAAGAGAGTTGCTATGCTCACACACATGCATTGTGTTTATTTAAAAACAAGGGTAAAATTATCTATCCAGATGAAAATTTTTGTCTTGTTTGAAGCCTTGGTTTTGTATGAATTTCAAATTGCATCCATGTCCTTATAAAATACCTAGGAACCCTTCACATTCCTAAATTTCACACTCGCTGTGTTTCCTGCAATTTCACTATGCTTTGTCTGTGCATTGCGTTTTCATGTTTTTATTCTTGCCAAACACCCAAATTCTTTTTTGCAACCTTGATATCAAATTTTACCATGTAATTCAAGTAAATTAAAGCCTCTTACCTGGTATTTTCTTTCCTCAAATATAAAAAAGTTTGTTTCTTCTATGTGCTACGCTTTTGGCACTGTGATTGTGTTGTTTAAATTTTGCCACTATGACTTAAGCAGACAATAGTTTCTTTTGGGGTTCTTGAGAGGTGATTTGTGTTGATTGATCTATTTCATAGGTTTTTATATTCTTAATTGTTACAAAACCCTACTTTGGAGATACTGTTCATCATTACCATCCTACTTGCTGCACAAAATAAACCTACACTGAAATTGCATTTTAGAAGCCCTAAAGTATACCTTTGCTGTAAAAAACCATGTCAACTCCAGAGGGAAGGAGACATAAGGGAGGTGCCATTGTTAGGTTTGAACCCCAATACCTCACATTCATCAATTATGACCCAGCAATCAAAGTTTCCTTTCAAAAATTTGGATGTATCAAGTTGTGTGAAAAAATTCAACGGTATAATGTATAGCTCACTAAGGATTTTTCTATGAATTTTAATGGGTTGGAGGTGAAGGTTGGAGAGCTCACCTTTCCATTTTAAAATTTCACAATATCAATTGCAACAGAGATTCCCCTTCAAGGAGAGAAATACTTCAAGGGCTTGCCTCTTAACATTGCTAATTATAAATATTTTATGAAGCCTGAGTATAGAGATAAAGGGTATGGATCTATTGTCCCTAAGGAGCATTTACTTGAACACCACATCAATATTTTGCAAGAAATTCAGAGATATTTTACCTGTGAAAGTAGGTTTGGGAGGATATACCAGTACCATTTTAGAATTTTGATGCATTTTATAGGGAAGAGACCCTTGAATCTACCCTTCTATCTATTCAGGAGTCTCAGGAAGATGGAAGACAAAGTGCAGGGAAAACAAAGACAAGTGGAACCTAACCTTTTCCACTTCTCCTTAACTAAATGGTTGGTGTTAGAGGAGATATATAAGAGAAATCAATCATGGCAGTTATTTGTAGATTATTCAAATATGGTAGCTGAGTTACCAACCAACTCTGGAAGCAAGAAGGAGACACCCTTAGCAGTGGCAAGAGACATTCAATCACCAACTAGAAGTTTTGTGAAAAGGCCTTCAGTTGCATTTCATTTATCAGAGAAGAAGAAAGGAAATAAGTTGCATCTTTCTTCCAAAGTAATGGTTGTCCCCAAGAAGTCCCTTACTAGATCTACTGGAATTTTTTTTCCCTTGGAGTATACATTTGAAGCCATGGAAACTATACCATAAGATGATGTTATTGATGATAAAGACAAAGAGATTTCACAGCTACAAGAGAAGCTAAAGAAAGCCCATATGGATATTGCACAGTTATAGCAAGATAACAGGGAATTGAAGAAGGTAGCTCTAGAAAAGGTAGTTAAGCTTAATGAGGAAGAACCACTGACAAAGGCTACACCATATGTCACTAAATCCAAAGGCAAGGATAAGATGGTGGAAGAGTACATTCAAGAGGTACAAGCTCCAGTAGCAAGAGTCACTAGATCTTTAGCTAGTAAATTGCAAATTTAGGAAGAGAAGATGGTATAAGAAGAAAAGAAGACAAACATAAATGAGGGCCAACATATATTCAACAGGTTGAGGATGAAATTGAAGAAGGCTCACAGAGAGATTTTTGAGCTCAAGGAGCAGGATGAAATGGCTAGGAAAAAGATGAGTGATCTTTTGGACATCTATCAGCCAGCAATAGATAATCCTAAATATGTACTGAAGAGGTCTCTTCCACTACATAAGCAGTTGAAAAACATATGCAGGTAGAATATTTCCATGAGGAAGGAGTTAAGGGCTACCAAGCAGCATTTGAAGGAGCTTCAGGAGAAATATAGAGGTAAGTTGGACATTTTGGCTTAAGCAACCAAAGTTTGAATGTTGGAATAGGTAAGACAAAGAAGTTTTGTATCCTAGCCAAGCATTAGGTTTAGGGTTTTTGATGTTAAGGTGGAATTTTTTCATGCTGGTAAATGGGGCTTGAAAGGGGTTTGTAGCATGATCAACATTGTGTCAGCATCATCACCAACATGTGCATATTTTTCATAGACCTCAATGTTTCTCAAAACCATGAAGGACATATGGCACTACATTTTCTCACCGGCATTGTGTTTTTGCTATGGATATAATGTAGAGAGTTGGGAGCTTTGTGTGTTGGAAGAGAATTTATAAGAAGGAAGCTGATGATGCCCAAGCCTTTTCACACGTGTTTAAGTTAATGACAAGCTCAGGGAATGAACATAATAATTTCAACCATGGAGAGTTGCACTTTCATGCTATGTTTTTGTTTTCTGCTGAATTAGGTGGTTGCGCAGCGTCGATGTTGCGCTTCCACACAGTGATCATTTTCATCGAGTTATTCAAGTCAAAACCTCTTGTAATTTTTTTTTATGATCATGGTAAATATTATGAAGCATCCTAGGAATCATAGGCTCAATTTGGACTGAAAACTTAATGTAATATGCATGGAAAGAGATTTAGTCAAACAGTCACTAATTTTCAGAAATCAATTCTATTTTCATTGCATTAGGTAGAAATTGAAAGCCTGTTGAAGAATTTGATCACTAGAGGCGGGAATTGATTTTTCTTTAGTCTATCTATGATGTAATTGTAATTGAGAAAAGGGTTGGTCAAGTTTGAGAAGGAAGAACATTTTGTGCGTTGTATATTCTTGATTTTCTAGTGAATGAAAGGATAGACGCCGAATTTTACAGGGATTCCTGTGTTAGTTTCTTTGAAGATGTTCTTCTTGATTTTGTAAGTTCCTTATGTTATCAATCATGCTTTGAAATGTGTCTTATTTTTTAGTTAAACAAATATATTGACTTATAATTCACTTTAAATGGTTCTATGTTTCAGTTTTCTAAGCATTTATGTTTTATGCTAAAATGATAATTAGAATTCGCTCTGTTTCAGTTTGCTAAACATTTATGTTTTTTGCTAAAATGATAACTAGAAGTCATATTGTTGTCTGATGCTTTGTATGTCATTTTCCATTTATCTTCCACTCACCCTTCTATAATGATTTTGAATAAAAAAACTCCAAAAAGACTAGCTACCTTGCCCCTATAGAATATCCTTCTTTCTCTTCATCCTCCCACTAGAAATTATCAACTTTATTGACCGTATTTCCCAATGGATCTCTATTCTTTCCTTCCAACAAACCTTTAAAATTAATACCCCATTGAGCACCATACCTAGCTTAATATCCAAGTGATTGAACATTTCATACAGAGTGATCCCTCGCTGAAGTTGGAAGGGCTAGATTCCAACTTCTAAGTGATTTTTGGTTACCTTTGAGTTTCTCTTTTTAGCCTAGGGAAATTACAGAGAGATAACAACGTTAATGTTTCAAATGCTCCTTAAGACTGATTCAATAAATTTTAAAGTTTATCTTGAATTAGGTTTTAGTTTTCAAGTCTCACCATGAATTTCACTTGAATATCCTAAAGATGCAATCTAGCATGATAAAATGAAATATTTTCCTTCAATGAAAATCTATGTACGGGAGGGAAAAACAAAGAGTAATAAAAAGTACAAAATCCAGCAAAAACAAAAAATTTAAGAAAAATTCTTAATGCAACTGTTCCAATTTCCACAATTGACGGTGAATGGATTGTTAAGGCACTCCTTGTGATAGGTCACTGGTTCAATTCCCTGTTACTTAGTTTAGTCTTAACCTTAAAAAAAAAAACTGTTCCAATTTCCAATTGCTCACACAAAAACATAAATGCAATGCAAAATGAAAAAATGATGAGATTTTTATTTCCAATCCACCTAATATTCAAATGGGACGAAAACTAAGATTCTTGTTAAATCACTGATAAGGGAAACCATACAGAATGTTGACTATAATATCAATTTCTTCAAGCAATCAATGATCAAGAAAAAAAAGTCCAATGACCTAAATGACAAGAACAAAGAAAAATCCAAACAAATTCTTATCAAAAAACCAAAATCAAACTAAGTGAAGGCTTTCCATAGACAAGGATACACTCAAAGACAGAAGGAAAATAATATGGACCAAAGAAAATCAAAGAGAAAGGCGAGAAAAACAATTCTGAAGGAAACGATTTTCTTTTGTACACGCTACTTGGAAGAGTAGAAATTGTGTGTACATGCGCTTTTACCGAGACGAACCACGTATAGGTCTGCAAATATTAACCCATAACTTCGCTGCAATTCTGGACTTCAGACAAACCCCGATCATGACATTTAAATAATAAAATAGGTGTATATAATCAACCAATATAAAATCATTCAATGATAGGTCATTTCCAACATATGGACCAAAGAAAATCAGAGAGCAAGGCAAGAAAAACATTTTTTTTCATCTTACAGGGATTGGCGTAGGTGCAGAGCAGGCACCGGTTCTTTGCAATGTAGGTGCATAGAAGGAGAAGGTGCATTGAAGCACTTTGTCTCCAAACCCGGGGTTGCGTTGAGGAAGATTCAGCCAAAATACGACACGAAAAATAAAACAAAGCTCAGAGAAGAGTTTTCCTAAGGTTAATCAAGGTTTGTTTAAGAGGTGAAAAAGGTTCTAAGGTCAAGGAAACCACTAAGGGAAGAAAACCTTCCCCAGTGGAGTCGCCAATTTGTTATGTGGATTTTACGATTGCAGACAAACATGAATTCCCTATACCTAGTGGACTAGCCTGGAAAACCAAAATACTGAATATAGAGTTTTGCTTAGAGAAGTTAGAGAATGGGAAGGAGGCCTATCTCCGATCTGTAGCAATATTTCCTTCCTCCTTGCTTGTAGGATCCAATTGTAGCTCTGAGTGCTATAATTAGAACCTGCACACATGACTAAAACACGTAAAGGATCCACAACAACCAAGTAGAATAATCTAATATCTCTATTCAATGAACCAGCAAGGCATTAAAATACATGAGTGAAAACATAGCACACCACATATAGGAAAACAATATACTCTTTGTATTAACAGAAATAGGAGAGGATTTACAACCATAAATAATAGTTGATATTGTAGATGTCTCCCCAAGTTGACTTGTTCTTTATTTTCACAAAGCACACCTCAATATCAACCCTAATGCTTGAATATGGTGATTCATTTAGGTTCAAGCCAGCAACATAAGGGCATTATCAATCTCCAAAAGCCAACCCTGATGCTATGGATGGCAGTAAATTTATAGGAAGGGAATGGTAGTTTAGGTTTTACCATATTGAGATTGAGATCCTCTTATGATGGGAGGGTGAGCTTAAGGGATAAGAGGTGAAGTCTTCAAGGTAGGATTAGATAGGATTTGAGCTTATTATCCATGGTAAATGGTTAAAACAACCCTTTGAAGCTTATGGAAGAGGAAGCTTCAGAATTATTTATAATTTTCTTGAATTTATATAATCAACACACCTGTTGAAGTGAGAAACAAGTGCTAAATAGTGTTGGTGCAGAAGGGAGAAACCAATGTTGAACGCAGGTGGTTAAAGGGGCAAGGTGCGCTAGGGTTAAAAACATTGATTTTGACCAATTAATCCCAAAAACTTAAACTTTTTGGAAAGGTCATGCTTAGGATCTATGAAGGGACGATGACGACACGTTCACGGATGTTGATTGATCTGGTTTGTAGGCCTATTGACCAGATGTGACAAAATGGCCTATATCACTACCAATATACAATTTCCAAAGGTGAAGGCAGTAAATTTCCAAAAGAAGTTTCAAATGGGGACTTTCCAGTAGAAGTGTGCACTGCTCTATTGTGAGAATGTCATATATATAACATATTTTCATCTTAGGTGCTCAGATCCTTCTGGTTGTATCCCCTCACAAGCTACACCAAATTCTTGTTGACTACTTTTGTCTACAGATTTGTTTGTGGATGGAATGTTGTAGATCTCTTCAACTTTGTTTCCATATTCTCCCACAATGTAGTCTAGAATGCACTAGGAAATCTTGTGTCCATGTCTGAAATAATTCTCCTCAGTATCCCAAAGTGAACCCAATTCTATCCAAAGAAAAAGTTTGTTGCTTTGATCCACTTGATTGTGCTTTCCTTCGGCCTATGTTCTCTAGATATTTGTAATGAACCTCCTATCATTTTGAAAAGTATATAGATATTGTTCCAATGGTCCTAGTCATATCACATTCATGTATATACCGTAAATATTATCCTGGCCACTTTTCGCTCATAGGGTCACTGTAAGTACTTCCCTAGTTACTAGTAAATATATTCGTGCATATATGTGTATGAAAATATGATTTAAAGGTGTAGTTGTTATTTGGGAAATAATATAAAAAGGCATATACAGAACTATTGTGAGTATGTTTTGTGAGTAGGTGTATGTGTATGTGTGACTATTGTAAATCTCAAGATGTACTCACTTGTAAATCAAAGACATTACTCAAAGATTAAATAATCTAGACCTATTGCTATAACCCTATATTGTTTAAAAGACCTATAGATATGGTTACATTTCCTTGCATATGAGAGTACCCTTACTTGTATAGTGGAATTCTTTTACCTTAGCCTAAATGGAAGATTATACTACTAAACAAAGGTTGGGTAAAACATGTAAAGGAAAAAACTTATGAAATGAGGGCATGTTATTTTTATCCCTCTAGTTGAGCCATGTATCCATGAAACTTAGAACACCTATGAGAGTAATAATAGGCTTGTAGCTCATAAGATTGTTTTGTCTTCTCTCACATTCTGCTGGCTCTAGAACTAGTTTGGGGAAGAATACAGATGACAATAGTGGAGGGGAAAGGATGTTGAATGTAACAACATTGATTGGCCTGCAAGATTGATCAACAACGAAGACTTTGGGAGGCATAGGTGTGAACTTTTTTTTGGTCCAGAGTGGTTGGAGTAAAACTAACTTGGGTCAGTAATCGAACAATAGGAAAAGGAGAGTGAGAGGGAAGAGAGAAGGAAGAAAAGAGTGAATAAAGAAGAGGTGAACAAAGGACAAAGGAAATATGAGGGAGAAGAAAATCAAGAGAAAGAAGGTTGTTCAGCGAGACATTGCTACAAGGAGCTAGTCTCACTTGGAAATTGTGGACTCTGCACCATAAGGACAATAGGTTGAGTTGCAAAATCAAATGGTTTTTCTATGCTCATTTTCCACCTTACACCATTCAAACCCTAATGTAAGATTTTTCATATTGTTTGGTCCTTGGACCTTCAAATTTTTAGAGCTTGACACAGTAACTATCGTTACCTAAACCAAAAATAAGAATCGATGTTGGTTTCCATACCTAAGCAGTTGCATGATTTTTTTTTCTATTGATTCAACATTATTGATTTTTCTTCAACATATGTAAATTTTATAGCTTGTGCCTCTATATGGGGAATAAAAGTGGACTTATGATTTATGTAATGATTGGATTAATTCTACAAGCATTGTTAATCCATTTTATCATTGAATTTCCCTCAAACCAAGACTTGTCTGCTAGAGGAAGATTATGCTTGATGTGGATGGGTTAAATCCAATCTCATTATCTTTTAAAGAGGCAGGAAAGTTGTAGGATTAACCAATTCAGTAGTCAAGGGCCTTATAATCCTCTCCTCTTGACCTTATAAACGCTTGGTTGGTCCTATCTTCAAGAAAATAGAAACTTTACAATTGTGTTCATGGCTTAGCCAACTCCCAACAAGTGTGGTGTGGACACCTACAAAATTTCCATGCTGCATAAAATTGTGTTATAAACTTAACCCTTTTCTTATAGTGAAAAACAAGTGAATGTCTAGCCTTTTGGGGTTATGCGAAATTGACTTAGGGTGGAGAACTATATCTTTGTAATCCCTCATCAAATAGTGGGTGGAGGCCTTAGGCTTCCCATATTCACTTTTATTTAGTACACTCTAGATTCCTAGTTTCGGGTCGAGTTTATATTTCAGAGTGGAGGAGCACCTCAGGAATCCCTAGGACAAGTGAGGGTGGAGAATTTGTCTCTAGAACCCCTCATGGCTATTGGGTGGAGGTACACCTCTATAATCCCTGGGAAAATTGAGGGTGGAGAGTTTGTCTCTGGAATCCATCATGATTATTGGGTGGAGGTACACCTCTATAATCCCTTCTATAAGTGAGGGTGGAGAGTTTGTCTCTAGAATCCCTCATAGCTATTGGGTGGAGGAAGATTACCTCTGCAACTTCTAAACAATCCTGTAACTGAATATTCACAAGAAATAAGGGTGGAGGTGTAGACCACCTTTGGACTCCCCAGTGCGTTTGATGGACTGGCCATTAGGACATGCTTAATATTCTAGGGGGTGACAACTGCATTACCGTGTTGTGGTACCAAAAAATACCCTATTATTTATAGACATAACATTTAAATAATGGGGACCTTTTTTAAAAATTTATTTAGATTTATATTCCAAAAAAAATCCAAAAAACCCAAAAGATGTCATGTTCGATTATCTTTTAGGTTTAATTCCTAGTTGAATAACTTAGGTTTACTTTTTAAAATAAAATCGCGCATCTTAAAATGATTAGAAGTCAAGATAATATCGATTATCAAAAATTGAAATACCAGATATCATTTGCAAATAAAGCTTTTCTTAATAAAATGAAGAAAACAAAGAAAAAACGCACTCCCACACATAAAGCTTCATTGGACCTGCCACAAAGACATGTCATTATCATAGATCGTGAGTCACACATCCCTACCGGCTCTTTATTAGCTCATACATCTCTATGTTGCGATTGCAATATAAAGGAAAAACTACTTGATCTTTGATGCATGTATGCAATATTGCATATCACATATCGCACATCACAAATCGCAACATCACTTCAAAGGAAATACTTCAAAAGAAGATTTGCAATGAAAAAATGTTGACTAAGCTCCACTTAATGAGGATCTATGTGTACTTAGATTTTCATTAAATTTAAAATCTAACGGTTTTTATGTTCCTTGGTTGTCGAAATTGATTTAATTGGAAAGTTGTTATTTGAAATGTATGTATTTATCTTGCGTGTCCTTTCATCCTTGGAGATCTAAAACATTCCTCTATATTTCCTTTCTTCATGCTAATACTAATAAACGACATTTAGTTGAAATTTCCAAAGCAGGAAAGAAAGGAAAAGGGTCGTATGTTCAAACAAAGTAACTCAATTCAAACTAGAAGCAACAGAGATGGCTCTGTTATTCACAGACATCACATGCATGCCAGAGTCTCATATTTCTTCTTGGGATTCAATGTACAATCTATTTCAAGAATAAAACCCCAAAGTAGTAGTGGTTAAGAAAGCAACAGTTGACGCCTCATCATCATTCGAGGCTACCTTCGCTGATGTCACCAATTCCTTTCTTCACCAAATTGTTGCGCGGCCTAAAAGCTTACCCTATGCAGATATGATTAAGTGGATGATTGATAATGTGAATATTGAATACATGACATTCTTGACATCAAGGCAAATGATAGTGTCCAGACCCTCAGAAGATTTATGACAAGCAGTTTCTCAAAAAAATTGCAGAGAAGAACAAATTAGAATCAGAGCCCATTAGACAATGGAGACAAGAACCAAGCATGATAGTAAGGGTATGTATCCTTTAGCTTCTCTTTCCGATCTATTCTATTATGTTGATTCTATGATATGTAGATTATTCAGTTCTCTGAACACACAAAAAATTACATTTGAATGGGTTCCCTTGATTCAACTTTCTTCTAGTTATGAAGTAATGGATTGGGCTACTCTCTTGTCCAACAATATTGCGTCCAAAATCTTAGAATATAGGAAAAATCATAGTGTTTTAGAAAGAATCGTGCCAACTTTTTATGAGTGCCTATATTATGGATTACATTTGTTTTTCTTTTGATTTTCCTTCAATACGATGGAAATGGACACTCAAAGACCCTACACCAATTCACTTATATCATGTTATCCTATGGGAATCTAAGTACCAACCTCATTTTTATAGAATTTGCAATAAAGTAATGCTTTCTTTGTACAAAGAAATTTCTAATCGAAATGCCCCTAGGTTGTCTCAAGAAGCCAAAATAGACTTCACTGCTATTGGTTGTTGTTTTACTGAGCGGCCCCTCATTTTCTTCCTATTTATGTTACCGATATGCTTCTAGCCTGGGAAGTTTCCTATCAGACCGTAGGTCATGGTATAACTAAAGTCTTGAAAGACTCCAAAACAGCTATTTGGCCACAATTTCCTATTCACTGTGGAGTCTTTTCTCTTGAAACTTACAATCATGATGTCCTAGAAATCAAAAAAATTGAAGACATGCAACTCCCCACTATTCCTCCTAGACAGTACGACTCTAAAAAGGTCATTCATGATTTCACTACTCAAGTTAAAATAAGGCCAATTTTTCATGAACCTGATGATTTTGATGATTTGTTTGATACATGTGAGTCATATAGATAGGTGGAACATTTAGCACAAATTCGACTGGGCCTCGAGGATTTTGTCTTATTCCAGGAGTACATAAACAAAAGGATACAGAAACTACCTTCTAAATGCCTAATTTATTTATATCCATAATTTCCTACAAGAAAATCTTTGTCATCGTCTACAAAAGAAACATAAAAGACACCCATTAATGCACTCTCCGAGAAACAAATAGAAGAGCTCATGTCTACTAGTGAGCTCAATAAAGTATGGGATCAATTAAACAAATAACTAGATATCACACTGGAGAAGTGCAGGATTTAGCTTCAATGGAGATAGATAAGACTCTTGTATCCAGTAAGACAAAGTCTCTTCTAAATGAGTCATCAAGTTAAATAATGGATAAAGAAGTTATCCTGGCAGTCCCCACCTCCGAGATCGTCCTCAAAGTAGAAGAGATTTTGCCTCTTGATATTTTTTATAGTCCTAAACATCATGTTGTTTTGAGTCAACAAAAGAATAAAAGAAGAATGGAGCATTCTCAAGAACTTCTTCCTGGAATCATTCCATTAAATGTGGCATGGAAAGATTAGCAAGCTAACTTGTCTAATGATTTAGCTAAGCTTTCGGAATATGTAGGAGCCTATGCTACGACCACCATTTTCAAAGCTACTAAAGTTCAACAACTAGTTAAAGAAAAAGATGAAAAAATCTTGCAATTAGAACAAACATTACTTAATTCAAGACATGATATGGAGCAGGAATGGCAACTCAAGTTTTCAAAATTACAAAATGACTTTGATCAATTGAAAGTTCAAAACAAAGCTGATATTCAGAGCCGAAATGCACAGATTGACCAGCTTCAACTTAGAATAACTCAGATACATAAGGACACTAATATTGAAGGATTCAGAAAAGAAGTTAGAGAGGTCAATGCTCTCCTCGCACAACAGCAAGTAAACTTTTGTAAGAATTTAAAGATCATTAACAACCTCTTCCAAAACAGTGACTCACTAACTGATCAAATGTTTGAATTAAGAACATACTATGAAGATATCAACAAGAAGATTTCTGATTTCATGACTTGACAATAAAGTTTAGATGGAATAAAAGAAAATCTTCCCAAAATACAAGAATCATACAAAGATCTTATTTTCAAAGATTGGGATATTAGAATAAAGAAGGTTGAAGAAGAAATTTACAGAGCAAGAGACCTAGCAAGCCAAATTGCCAAAACTGTTAGAGAAAGTCTAACAGATGTTAATCTTCTCACTGAGTGACCAAGAGAATGCTTTCCAGATACTCAAACACTCATAGAGTATTGGCATAACAAATCAAAGGAAAAGGAAGATAACATCAAGAAATTATCTAAGCTAAATCTTGAATATCATCTGCAGTTTTTGGTAAAGCCCTATGGACAATGGTTAGTTCTTCGCAGCCTTGTTAATACAATTGAATACATGCTCCCACCTCTTTCAGATGCCTTGTTTGCAGGACAGATGCAGATCAGGCCAGCTCATCCCCCATAATTGAAGTCGATGGAAGCTATTTACAGATTACAAGAGAAAATGGGAGAGAAGTCAACTTCCCATCTTTAGTTTCTTGTTAAAATGGAAGCTATTTTTATCTTTTTGTTCCCTATTTTGAGGAGTGTTTGTTTCAACCTCCTCAGAAAAATATGCATTTTCTATTTTGATAGTATGAATTTTATTTATAAATACACTCTCATGTTTGTAGGGAGGAGTTCAAAATTTTTGTAAGAAGACTCAAGGAACTTGCACTTCTGTATTTCTTTTTATAATTTTAATTGAAAGGTTGGGCCAGAGACTACCTTCTTCCATAAGCAAAACATTGATATATGTGGTACTATTATTTTTTATTAATGCTACGTTTTATGTTTAAAACTCATTTAGGTTTTATCACTAATTTATTATATACAATATCACAACTCAATTAAGCATTGTTTCACTATTGAAAAGTGTATTAATTTTTATCTTTAGTTGTATGTATGAAATGGTATAATTTTTATGTGATATGTGCTTAATAATTAAATTGATTAACTATTTAATCAATTTAATTATATTTAAATTTTTTTAACTCTTTTAAATGTTTGATGATCTATATTGTCTTTCATTTATAAATAAATCTTTATAAAATCACATATGCAAAGTTAGTTATATCCCAAGAATTAGATAGATAGATATAGATTTATTTATTTGCATTCATATTTAGTCTATCTAATAGTTTTCACCCCATCTATATCACACCCCAAACTACGTTATATATTTGAATGGGAAACTGACCCTGTCAAGCCTCCATTTTGTCCAAAATTTCATGATGTACCTGAATAATTTTATGCATGTACTAGGTGTCTATAATCATTATTATTCATTTTACACATTACTAAGTTATCATTTAGAGGCATTTAGAGCTGACAGTGGTTGATCTATGAACTCTTCTTGTTTTGATAATTTAATATGAAAATTTCATTAATGTCAAGCTCTTTTGTGGCAGGTGCTAACATTCCTATAGTAGTAGTTCCTATACCAGTTGTGCCTGCACCATCTCTGCCTACACCAACATGCCTCCACCAAAATGCCTGCACTAATTTGGGGCTTCCATATATTGACACATCTATAGGGAAATATGAAAGAGGTTTTTGTTCATTATTGTGTTTGAACACTTCCACATAAGCTCGGATACACCTAGATCATACGGATTTATGTTTAGGCAATAATTAATGTCTCAGCCCCAAATTCACAATAGTTTCCAGAATGCAAACTTCTGCCTCACTTTTTGTGCAGTTGAAGGTGAATAAAGAAATTCTGGAACATGGATTTGGGTCCCAGTATAGCAAATTTACAAAGCCTCAAACCGATTATAAAATTTGTAATGGTCTAAAAGTTACATAATGGTCTTTGAGGCAGTTTTCTAAAAACAAACTATTTTTCCATAATTTTAGCATCCCAAATTTCAAATAGTCATTTTCAGGCACGATTTCCAAGGCAATGGATATGAACTAGAAAATTATGAGATAGGTTATTGCTGAAAATATAACAAGATATATTTCCTCCAAACAGTTTTCCGAAATTCGTAATGGTGAAGGAGATATGCAGAGTTCTTTGGAGGCATTTTGTTAAAAACAAACCGATTTTTCTAGAATTGTAGAAAACGACCAAATTTGGGAAAATCGTGCTAGATCTTCATTCCTTCAATGGTTAAATGGTTGTACTGATATTCTTGTTGACAACTAATCATAGGGATTGGGTGAACAATAGTAAATAGTGTAAATAAATAATAAGATAAAATGGAGAGTCATCGAGAGATGAAACTCAATAGTCACCCCTCATGTATATAACTATGAACAGCCTAAATGAATATACATAATCTCATTTGAGGAGTTACCTCCTGGCCTGACATGGTATCAGTTCCAGCTCCATTTTTGGCATTGCAGTCTGCCACTGTAACTCCCTTCTACCATTTTTTCAGAAATTTGTCCTGCAATCTGCCATATTCTTCAGTTCTCTACCCTCTGCGTGATAACTGGTGTAACGCTTGGTGTAAAGCTTGGTGTACCTCCCCTTGTAGCTCCCATACTTTGAAGCGCACTATTTTATGAGGTCGCAAGCAATCCTGGTGCGCTATCTGGCCCATAGAATCATTCTTGCAGCATTTTTAATGCGACTCAGTGTATACGCTATTATCTATAACCTTCGCCGACAGGTTCCTAATGCTGAATTCCAGTAGCTTCTCCATGTAAGATGCTCATTCCAAGCTTCCTTGTATTTTCTACTTCCTTGTCTTTTGATTGGTATTTTTTGGACATCTTTGTTGCTTCATCTAGTGTCATATCCATATTTTTCTCAGTCAATGCAATTGTCCCAGCAGTAATCACTAGAATGCTCGCCATTACATTCCACAGATGTTATTAAAAAATAATAAAATATCAATATAAAACTTGATAGAGGTAGCTTTTACTGCTCTTCCTCCCACTCTGTGGCTGCTCCCTCAAGTACGTTGCTCCCTCCATACTGCATTTTTTACCATGAATACATTCTTGACCAAAATTGCACTTTTTTTCTTTAAAATATTGCTATTACAGTGCAGTTATTTTTATTTAACACCAGAAGTGAAATTATTTTATATATTGGCAGCAGAAGTATATTTTTTTTGCAGTGCATAGCTTTATTTTTAAAATGCATTCATTGATATATATTGTGGGAGTGGTTCTCACCAGCAAGGAGAACTATTTAGAATGGTCACGGAAAATCAAACACACTCTCATTTTTAATGGGCTGTGGAAAGGAGTGTGCGTTGGAGATGGAGACAAAGAACCAGAAGAGCCTACCTTAGACAAGGAATTCACCATTTGGGAAAATAAGAACAGCAAGGCTTATGCCTTGATTGCAGCATTAGTAAATGAAGAGGTGAGTCGCCATATTTCGCCATTTTCAAATGCTTTTGAAGCCTTACAAAAACTGAAGGAACTCTATGACTCACACCCTGTGCTTGAATTTGTTCAACTCATGATTAAATTGTTCAGCCTTGCATTACAAAATGATGATCCTCTTGCTCTTGCATCAGAAGTAAAATCTATTATGCATGATATCAAAGTCACTAATGTTGAACTGGACATTCCTCTGATAGCTTTTCTCAAGGCACTTTATCCCACTTACTCAAATTATCTTGAGTCATTACAAGCAAATGGAAGCCTCAAAGAAATTACCTTTGACTCCCTTGTGAAAAAATTTGCTGAAAGAGAGAAAGCTTTTGGGAAGAAGATAGCTCCTCAGTCTTCTGAAGAGATTGTGTGTCTTGCACATAAAGAGAAGAATCTTTCTCAATATTCTTCCAGAGGAAGAGGTGGTCGAAGAGGAAGAGGAAGAAGAAATTTAAGAGGCAGGGGGGGCAGACACTCTCAAGGATAAAAGTCAGATTTGCATTGCATGCGTTGCAAAAGAAATGGATCATATGATGCATCCACATGCAAGTTGCCTTGGGACAAAATTAAGCAGGAAAGAAACCAACCCAAAGATAAAACTAATGACAAAGAGAAAGGTAAAGCACCTGAATCCACTCACTATGTTGTGGCACACTGTAATATTGGATTAAATGAAGACTTATTTAATGCTTCACTTGCTTCTTAGAAAAATGATTGGTTGCTTGATTCAGGAGCAACTTTCCACATGACCTTTAGAAGAGATTTTTTTGAAGAATTTACTGATAATGTTGATGGAGCACTATACTTTTAGATAAATCAAAACTCAAGCCATCAGGGCTTGGCACAATCAGGCTTAAATTGTCTGGCCTTCCATACTTGCTTCTGCGTCATGTTTTATATCTCCCACAGATGAGGAGAAACTTGTTGTCCTTGGTCCACATCCACCAGCAAGGACACTCCATTCATATGTTTGATGGAAAGGTTGAGGTGAGAAAAGCATCAGATCACTGACTTGTCATGACGGGGATAGAAGAAGAAAGGCTTCTCAAGCTGCAAGGTACCTCTGCTCATGCACAAAATTTCTCATATAATTCTCATTATGAAGAAGGTACATTTCCATCAAGTTTATTATGGCATGCTAAATTTGGACACTTGAACTATGACAACCTCCACTTGTTGAAGAAAATGGTGTTACTTGTTTGCCTACAATTCATAGGAAGCTTAAGCAATGTGATGCTTGTATTCTAGGAAAGAATAGCAAACAGCCTTTTCCATGATTCACATTCCAGAGCAAATAGAAAAATTGAACTCATTCATTCAGATTTATGTGGTCCAATGCATGTTCATTCTACAAATGGAAATAAATATATGATGACATTTATTGATGACTACACTAGAATGTGTTGGGTTTATTTATTGAAGAACACATATGATTCTTTTCAAACAGTCAAGAAATTTCATACATGGATTGAAAATGATGCACAATATCATATTGGCTCTATTTGCACTAATAATGGAAAATAATACACTTCAAATGAATTTGAAAACTATCTTCACCAACATGGGATCAAACATCAACAAACTGTGCCTTACAATCCCCAATAGAACGAAGTAGCTGAAAGAATGAATAGGACAATCTTAAATATGGTGCACTCCATGATGTTTTTCAAGAATGTAAAATTGATGTTTTGGGTTGATGCATTTCTATGTGTTGTATATGTAAAGAATAGATGTCCATCTAATTCTATTAGAAACAAGACTCCTTATGAAATGTGGTATGGGCACATTCCTTCGATAAAGCATCTCAGGGTCTTTGGTTCCACATGTTATGCCTTGATACCAAAGGTACATAGAAACAAACTTGGTGCAAGGGGTCATAAGTGTATCTTCCTGGGGTATTCAAACACCTCCAAAGCATACCGTCTCTATGATGAAGTCAATAAAAAGTTTGTTGTATCTAGAGATGTAATCCTTCTTGAATCATCCAAAGTTGACAATGTTGTTGAGTGGCAACTTGATCACTTGGATAGATTCGCAAATGCAAAATCATTTCAAGAATTTGATAATCAGATTCCACATCTTGAAGGGGGGATTCCTATACTAGATCAACTTGTGGAATCTTCTTCTGAAGCACTCTCTCCCCCGCATGAAACTCCAACAACGAATGATATTTTGAGTGATGTGATTAATAGAATTGGGAGAATCAATCTTGATTTAGTCCCAACTCAATCAACTGAGCAACCTGTACCATCTCATAAAGGTCCCCCAAAGTGGCTGGCAAAGACACTTGAAAGTGTTCATCTTGATGAGGTTGGAAAGACAGGAACTAGAAATTCAACCCAGAAAAATGCAGGTGATGTAGATGACTCTAATTCACCTATTGATATGGATGTTTCTTATGATTGTGAATTGAATTTGTCTACATATTTTGAACCAAATTCCTTCAAAGAATCCTCTTCTCATGATGAATGGAAAGAAGTGATGCAAAAGGAGTATGATGCCTTGATAAAGAATGGTACTTGGAAGTTGGTTGATCCTCCATTGGGAACCAAACCAATTGGCTGCAAGTGGGTCTACAAGAACAAGTATAAATTTGATGGCTCACTTGACAAGCACAAATCCAGCCTTGTGGCAAAATGTTTTGCACAAAAGGAAGGGGTCGATTATGAGGAGACTTTTACCCCCACAGCAAAATGGGCTACCATTCGGACACTCTTTTCCCTAGCAGCTCAAAACGGTTAGAAAGTCCATCAAATGGATGTAAAAACTGCTTTCTTGAATGGAGATCTAAAAGATAATGTTTTTATGTCTGAGCCTGAAGGATTTTCTATGAAAGGACATGAACATAAAGTATGCAAACTTTTGAAATCCTTGTATGACCTCAAACAAGCACTGCGAACTTGGTATGAAAAACTAACTGAGCATCTTCTGAAACTCAATTTCAAACATTATGATCTTAATGATGCAACTTTGTTTGTCAAGAAAGTTGTCAAAACAATTGTATATCATGTGGTATATGTAGATGATCTTTTGATGACAAGGAACAATGAGAGATACATTGCATCCATAAAGAAGGAATTGAGGAAAGGTTTTGAAATGACTTATTTGGGCTATGTTCATTACTATCTTAGTATTGAAGTAACTGAACATCCAAAGTCCATATTCCTTTCTCAAAAGAAGTACATTGGAGATCTGTTGAACAGGTTTGGCACGGTTGAATGCAATCCTGTGACTACTCCAATGGAACAAAAATTAAAACTCACATCCATTAAAGGAAAAGAATTTGAGGATGCAACAAAATATAGACAACTTGTAGGAAGTCTCAACTGCCTAACTACTACCAGACCAGACATTTTGTTTGATGTTGGAATCCTCTCCAGGTTTATGAAAAAGCCTTGTGGGGGACATTGCTCTGCTGCAAAAAGATTTCTAAAGTACTTGAAGGGAACTCAAGACTTTGGACTCAAGTATACACAGGTGGGTGAATTCAACTTGATTGGATACTCTGATTCAAACTTCGATGGAGACAAAGAAACTGGAGTATCTACTTCTGGTTATGCTATGAGTCTTGGATCAAGAGCTGTCTCCCAGAGATCACGCAAACAATCAGTTCCATCATATTCCACAACAAAGGCAAAATATGTGGCAACAGTTGAGGCAACAAAAGAAATTGTGTGGCTTAGGAAAATTCTTGAAGATTTGCAGGTAAAACAAGTACATTCAACTCCACTCATGATTGACAATACCTCGGCAATAAAGTTGGCCAAGAACCCAAAGTTCCATGATCAAACGAAGCACATCAATAAAAATATCATCTGATTCGACATCATATTGAGGCCAAAAAAATCCATCTTTGACATTGTTCCACTAATGATCAGATTGCAGATATCTTCACCAAAGTGCTTGGAAGAGAAAATCTTGAAAGATTCAGAACGATGCTTGGACTCACCAACATCCTTCAGATTAAGGGGGGGAATGTTGACACCTAATCATAGGGACTGGGTGAACAATTGTAAATAATGTAAATAAAAAATAAGGGAAAATGGAGAGTCATCGGGAGATGAAACTCAACAGTCACTCCCTCATGTATATAACTATGAACAACCTAAATGAATATACATAATCTCATTTGAGGAGTTACCTCTTGGTCTGACAATTCTATTGATGAATATCAGTTTGGATTCAATCCCCATGTTATTTGCTAAGGAATAGATCCAAAATTATCATGAAAGAACATTATAAATAGAAGGAGTCATGTAGGTGTGAAGGCTAGTTTTGTATTTGGCAGATTGTATTGTGTAAATAATTTTTCTTTGCAGGAGGAGGGAATCGATCTTGCTATGCAGGAAAGGAGGATTTTCATAATAGTGGGATGATCCCTAGAGGGGACCATTAGAACCAGCACAACATTGTATTATGAATCTTAACAAGACTTTTGAAATGAATTTAAATTCTGAATTCTGGTTTCTACTCTGAAATGAGTCTTTATGGCAATCACTTCTGAGTAATTTTGTTTCTCCACACTGTTCTAAAGATTGTGACTTAATCGCTGCAAGGGCAATGAGCTGGATGGTTGGGCCGACCAGCCAGTCTGTTGCCCCAAACCTCTTAACTTTCTTTTTTTGCATTTTAGTTGCTTGGTGTGAGTGTGATCTTAGATAATTTCACAATTTCATTCCATAGCTCCTTTTCTTTTTCAACCATTTAATTTCAATTTCATTCCACAAGCTTTATTTTGTTGCTCTGGTTATTTAAGTTTAATATCAATGCTTTTGGATGTATTTTCATACAAGGTGAACTAAATTAAATGGTGAATGTTTTAACTATGTCTCTTATTTATTATTACAAAGATTTACCCTGATCTCATTGCTGCATAACAAAGTTTATTTCCAGGACGCAATGGTGAAATAATTGTTGAGAAAGAATTCTGGTTAACTTAACTTAACATGTATTCATGATTTCCTTTGAATATTATATGAGATGGATTCCTGCACTTTTGCAAGCAGATGCCCAGATCAACATAAGAAAAGATTGTGAATCTTGTTGGCAAAACGCTCACAGAATTCTTCATTATAATTAAATGTTGCATATATTATAAGGAAGTATTTAATAAGATTAGGGTAAATAACACGAATTATATATTGGTTCCTATTGCATATTTATCTTACAACTAAAGTACTGAATTGTCTTTAAGAGAAGCAGTGAATTATTATCTTGATTCTTTTTAAAGAATTTGATTATTTCCTTAGATTACTTGGAATGAAGTTGTCGTGTGATTTATAGTTTCATGCTTGCAACATAGCAGTAATTTTTAAGAGGTTTTGCATTCTTTATTTCTTGAATCACTTTCTTTTGAATGGGGCCTACATTCCTTTGTCCCCTAGATAACTGAAGAAGACTTACTGCAGGAGTCAACTCAACCCAGAAGAGGAGCCAGAAGTAGATTCCTAGAGTGTTTTTACATATCTTTGAAAACTCTTGTTTATTTTTCCTTAATGATGCTCCTTTTGAATTTCTTGCAAGAGCTTGGTTTTTATTTAACAAATCCCTAAGGTCGTATTCTAGAATATATTGTGCTACGCCTCTAAGTTTACTTACCCAAATTGACAAAGTAAATGTTGGTGTAAATATTGCATTTATACGACCCGACATTTTGGTGTTGTTGCCGGGGAGGCGTTGTAGGATAAGGCCTCAACGATTTGTCATGCTTTTCCCTTTCCTTCGCAATTGAACTTCTAGATTAATGAGATTCCCCTTGCTTGCTGAAGCATAGTGGATGACATTCCCAGAGAGCTCACAAGCCAAGTTTTCCTTTCTACAATGAGTGATTTCCTTTCATGCAAAGTGTGTTATTTTTTTTCTACAATAGAGGTTATTTAATTTCCGCAAGTGTGATTTCTTTAGTTTACAATCTTGGTTTGTTCTTTTTACTACCATTGATCTTTTCATTTTTTTCAGGTCCCAAAAGAACCACCCACTCTCAATCCAGGTGCTGACAAGACTTCCCAGCTAGTAGGGAAATGCCAGGAAGTGTGATGCTATTCAAAGAACTATCTCAAATTTTGGTAGAAGCTAGGGTCTCTGCTTCACAGAAAGAACACATCTTGGTATCAATTAGAAATTGATCTACTCCTCTGGAAGAAGAGAATCATTAAGAACTAGAAGATCTTCCTAAGGAGACTAAGAAGCTATGGATCATGCTTGATGAGGAGAAGCCATCAGAAGCAAAGATTGAAGAACACCAACCTGATACAGCCTGCACTTTAGAGGATGAACAAGGAAAATTGGAGGATTTACATGATGCACCAGATGTTGCCCATGAATCAAATGACCAAGAGTATATGGATCCCATAGAATCTTGGTTTCAGATGATTTTCAGTATTCATCCCTCCCTTATCATTCAACAATTTGTAGCATCACATTAGTTAATGCAGCTGGTACCTCATGTTTTGGTATTTTCTCACATATACTTTCTAAATTTGAACATGAATATGATTATCCTCTTGTTGCGCACTTGGTTGCACTGAAATTCCTCCTATACTTAAAAGGGAGTCTTCTGCCTATTAGGGTATGGTAGGGTAGAATAATAAAGAAAATCCATGAATAAAGTTGTTACAACAATGCAATTGGGGTTTTGACTTTCAAAGCATAGCCATTGAAACTACTTTTGATCCACATTAGTTGTTAACACACACATATGTGACAAATCTTGTTGAGTATGATTCACTCTAATACCTTATGATTTTGCAAAAGTAACCATGAGTAACCACTCTAATGAAGTTTTCATTTGAGATATATATTTTTAGTTTCCCTTAGAAGGTACAATTGGAGAGCACCCTATAGTGGACCACTCTTGTAAAGACCATAATAAGTTATTCATGAGAAAACTAGCATTATTAACTTAAAGAATCTTTCAGTCATTATCTGGGATATTTTTAATAAGTCTTTAGGTTAGAGGAACTAGCCAGTAATGATTAGTCATTAAAAAACTTTTCAAGCCATCCCATACTCTTAAGGAGTAGATCTGCCTCCCCACTTGTTAAGTAACCTTCAAAGTTAATTACAAATATAATTTTCAAAACATTTAGGGGAGGATAGGAGGTCTCGTGATGAGCCGACCTACCACAATCATGAGACCTAACATGCATGGCATTAATGTGCTAGTCACCAAGCCAGAGTAATGGCTTTCAGCTGAAAAGACAGAAGATAAGAGGTGTTATGCTCCTATACCAATAGGTGTCATATTTCATGATTGACTTGATGAGCTCTATAATATGTTCTTTCTTGTTGCAAAGGTTTCCATATTTCCAAAAAATCATAAAATTTAAAAAATGTAAAGAGGGTATACCCTAAAAGAAAAATCAAAGGGTGAAAAGAAATAAAATGGTCAAAAAAGTGAAGAAAAACAAACCCCACCAAAAGAAAGACCAAGGAAAGTGTGCAAGTATAAATGCCACTACTTTTACTCTTATGTAAAAACTAAATTGTGTGCAACTTGTAACTTATGCCACAATTGATGAATAGTCAAACAACTTAAGCTTGGCTAGTTCATATTGGAATTTCATGTTTTAGAAGTAGAGAATAAAATCTGACCAAACTGTTTAATCTTGGCAAATAAGTAGATAGGTAGAGTGAATAAAAGGAGCTCAACAGTTTAATCTGAGCCCTTGAATGTAATAAGTGCAGACATAGGTAGGCTTGCCATGTAAAAGAAAAAGAAGATTGATAAGGGTTTGCCAGTCTAAGTGCACCCAAATAAGGAAGAAAAAATGCTAGGCTAAAGTAGGTAGGGTAGGTAGATGGTGTTGCAGAATGATACTTGTGATGGATAATGTCTCTAAATGTTTTAATTTTTTACTTTTATCACAAGTGCAAGGCAGACATTATACTTAATGCAGTTCAAGCAAGACAAGGTCAAATAACTAACTTCCATTCACATTTTTCCCTAAAGATTTCACTAATTCCCCTTGAAGTATTAAGGTCTTTGAAAATTAGAGGGGCTCAGAGCATTTCTCTAACTTTTGGAGGGACCGGACCCTCGGCCCAATGATTTAAAAGCCCGAGTACTTAGTATCATCCATAAACCGTTCATTTCATTTCATAAAGTTTCCTAAGTAAAATCTTATTTTACTTAGGAATAATGCACAATATCACCTAAAAAACCCCTTTTTATCTTTAGTCTAAGTTCAAATATATATGTGAAATGTTTTAACTAGGTGCTTTTACACTTCATATGGCATATTAATCTTTTAACCTATATTATATAAGTCCCAAAAAAACATTCCCCTTCCCATATTATTTAATTATACATAAATCCGTGACATTTTATATACCCCACCCCGGTTAATTATAACCATAAATATAGTCAAGATGGATTAATGGATTTATTAGAAATTCGTTAATAACCAAAGTTCCCCGCCCTGCAAAATGGAATTAATTAACCCTCTAAGTTAATTAACAACCACCCCCCGACCAATCAAATTGACCCTGATATGATTAAATCGTTGTTAAGTAAACCGAGCCCGCCACAGTAAAGACGCGTTGTACCTCACTTCCTGATAGAGGGAAATGTTCCCCTAGGGATTGTTGGGTTGAAACCCTAGCAGACTGAAATTTATCTATTCAAAGAAACATGCATTCATACAGCCATTATGCTATTGTAAGCAAATTCTATGATAAGGGTACGTACCTTTGGTCCTACGTTTGAGAAGGCTCTTAGGGTCCAAACCCTTCTTGGAGTTCCCTTCTTCTCTTTTGTCCTGCAAAAAAACCAATTCAAAGAACACAGCAGTACATGGACAAAACTTATAAAGAAACCATCTTCATGTTATAAAGAAAGGTAGTTAGTTATGAAATCCAAACGACCATTTACATATGAACTCAAACATGAATATCATTAACATAAAGAAGATTCATTTCGGGAACCAAGACATGTGTTTCTTTTATTATAGACAAATAAAGTGCATAAAAAGGAATATTTTCACCTGAGTCACCTTCAGCAGGCTCCAAGCAAAGCTTCCTTTCAGATCCGTTCCAGCCTCAAGCCTCTAACAAACTCCTTCCATGACTCTCTCCATGATGTCATAAATAGTGGATGAACATCAACACACAAGGAAACAAAGGTTTCCTGTACAAAATGGGGGAAGTGCAGAAGGCACAAGGGACTTCAGACCTGGTCAAGGGAAAAATCTCAGCATAATAACCTTTCTCTCTCTTCTCTCCTCCTTTAGGCCTTCCCTTTGAGGTCTTTTTATACCATCTCCAAAGTAGTTTTTTAGTTAGGAGTTGGTTGGGAACAGTTGGGCCACAGGCACTAATAGGTGATCAGCAGGTAAAACCCGTGATCTCCACCCGAAAATAAGGAGTGTTATATATTTTTTAAGTGTTTTAATACATACACGTGGGTTGGCTATACACATACCCGCGTATACACGCGTTTAACTCAGGGCAATGTCGCGTATAAGGGATAAAACACTGTTTTTTAAATTTTAGGACCAGGTTTGGAAGGAGGGGTTGCCCTAGGCCATGAGTACAGCATCACAAACCATAAGAGTGAGATTTGGAGCTATAACAGATGCCCCCTAATATATGAGGTCAGAAGGGGTACATGATAGCCGAAATATATTATGCGAGTACCTGGAAAGGAAGCCTGTCAAAAACCGAGGAGGACTTCACCAGAATTCAGCCTACCAAGCCACCAAAGGAGATCAGAAAGAAACACTGTCTGAGGCGGGCATACCCATGCTCAGAAAAAGTAAAGCATGTCCGCATATCAAGTACAAGCGGATCCACTAAGTATACAAGTATAAATGACTGAAAGATACATAATGGATCATCTGATCATAATGAACAAGTACATGTTTGAATATCACATATAAGACTGTCAATAATGCTGAAAGATGCAACGGATCACTGATATCAAAGACTGATCGCCAAAAGGTACCAACTGAACATGATGGAATAGGATGGTACTACACTGCAAACTCAGGTGCCAGCATATAGAATGTCGCCATGACTGACTGCAACATATAAAGTGGAGTGGTATCAACTAGCAGCAACAGGAGCAACTGTCAAGTGAACCAATGAATGCTGATACAACCTGAGGTCTTCACTGACCGTCGTGGTACATTTCTACACCATGGGAATAAATGATCTGAAGTCGACCATGTGAGAAATCGTTTGATTACCGTTCATTGATGTATACCGTTAACAAACACGAGACTACTCATCGATAATGATAATGAGCGTCAAGGTACCCAGTGCAATCTAACAAGTGTGAATAGATGAGCTGGAGTCGAACACCTGTAAGAATCTATCGATCAAGAGACAATGATGGTTTCCCACTGTCGATAGCGAAGGATCTGCCACTAATGACTGCAAACCCCAAGGTACTGCCAAATGGACTCTAGATCTTTGCCCCAGAGCAATGAGTCGGATTCGATAGGGAAAGATCCGCTAGAAGGAAGGCATTAAGGCATCCTTCATCAATCTAGCGCGAGTGTAACCCATAGGCCAATAATGTGGAAGGAATCGGACGAAAAAGATGTAGTAACCCAACCGAAGTACGTTTCCGGCGTACACAAGATGTGGCTAGCGCACGACAGAAACCCTCTGAACCAACCAATAATGAAAGCTGACACAGAGGCGAGGTATCCACCAATAGGGTCAAATGGAAACCAAGGTACTGCAGGAATCCCAATGTGTGATAATGTAAGCTGATGTCGAACACAAGGGAAACCACTCAGTCAAAGACCCATGATACTGATCGATGCTGAGCACAAGGTAACCTATCAATAATGAAAATAGGGCCAGGGTGCAGCTCTAGGCCTGTTCTCAGAGCAAGATGTCGTCATCGATAAGGACAAGACCCGCCAGCAAGAAGTCAATGGGGACCTTCTCAAACCGGCACGAGTAAAGGACCAATATAACTGATGTGATGATAGACATGACACTGACAACCAGGGATGGCCGACTGAAAAATGAGTCAAGAGACACCGCAGAGAGGCTGACTCAGGCTAACTTCCCTTGAACAAAAGCACGACTCAATGTGACTATGTGGCAGCATATGACGACTCTGTATAAGTTCGCCATGCAGGAGGCACGAATGAACCCTCCATATGCTTGGAAGAGATAACCAATCGGGGGAGAATTGACTCTATAACAAGGTTATGGCGTACCTAAGTCAAACTAAATCCCACCCATACGGAGGAGACTTTGTTTTGAGTGCTTTGTTCAAGGGCGACACGACTGACTCTAGCTGCCAACAATAAATGGAAATAATGTCTCGTTCCCACTCTTTTTTGGAATATTTAATTTTTTTGTCTTTTTCTGTTAAGCCGGAAAAAGAATAAAAGAATGTTATGGTACAGTGGAAAGAACGAGTGTCGGTGAAACAGATGATCTAGTTCCTGGGAAAGGAACGTTCCTATGCTCAATGCAGGGAGGTGAAAATTGGTCAGTGACACTCAAAGGTATGTTCCTTCCACGGGTCAAGGTGTGTCAAGCTGCAGAAGTCAAAGGTATGCAAGGTTGATTTTGTAGACGTCATGGTCAAAAGTTGGCTTAAACACGAGTCCAAGTGAAGCCGGCTCTAGGCCAAAAAATGCAAGTGGTCAACATGCAATGCAGTAGTAAAACTCAACACAAAGGAGCCTCTAGGGTATAAGGCCAGAACAAAGCGGAGAAGCTAAGAGGAATGAGTCTTCAACGCATAAGTCATGGCGGGACTACAGAGGACTCCCGAGCCTGCTCAAATCAGAGCAGCATGAGCAACAAGTGTCAGTGAGGTGCTAACTAGGATGCCCATGTAAAGGATGGCTCTACCATCGTGTCATGATTTAAGGAATCGGCGAGTGAAGATGGCTTACGAACCATAACACGATGGGATCGACCCTATGGTGGATGTATCGGTCAAATGGAGGCTAGTATGCATAATGCAACGGAAAAAGGGTGTCCCTAACCTATATGCCAGTGAGAACATGATACCTGCCATGACGGGTCAGCAGTCATGGAACCGTCTCGAAACTGAAAATCGTCCAAAATGTCCATTTTTACCATTTGGGTTTGAGAGTAAAGGATTTGGAGCAAAAGGAGAAAACTTCCCACAGCCAGATTCAACCATTCAAATTCATCAAAAACCTCCAAGTAACTCTTATACTTAGCTTGCAATTGATTGTGACTGGTTTTAAGATTTTTTATTGATGTTTCACCATTGAAGTTTTGTCCAAAATTTCCTCGCGGCGTATACGCGGGTTGGTAATATTGAACCCGCGTACACGCGGGCCCTATACGCGACTGTGTGCACAGGGACCTGCGTATACGCCGCGAACCATTTTTAAACAAAAACTAACGGTCTTAAATCGATTTTTTCTCAGGATGCCTGTCACGTGGCGTGAAAGAGAGCATGCAGTGGTAGATAATGAAGTTATGAACAGTCCAGAAGCATTAGATGCCCTACGGGGATGCGGTTTGCTTAAATTTTTCAAATTGCCAAATATGAAAGCGAACACGCGTCTGCTTGAGATGCTCATTGATTATTGGGATGTCGATGAGGAAGCTTTTATGATCGATCAGATGATGCTCAGGGTAGAAGTGGAGGATATCTATTTTATCACGGGTCTTTTCCGAAGGGGAGAGGTAGTACAGTCCCGGGGCAGGACACGGAGTGGCCTCTCGATAGAGGACTATGTACAAATATACTGCCTGGGACATCCCAAGAAGGTTGGGAGCCAGATTTCCTTCACACATGTGGCGAGTTTATCACTTAGGATAATCCTGTTCACCATGGCTAGAGTGAACGGATCATCCTCTCTGCATCAGGCGTCACGGCAAAACATGAGCGTGGCAGTTGACTGTCTCACTACTGTGTTCAACTGGTGCACTCCTCTTCTGGCCAACATGAAGAGCCAGCTCACTTCTATCAGGAGGGGTCAGACTAAAAACTTTGGATATGGGAGCATCTTGTGTACTTTCTTTTTCAAGAAGGTTCCCGCACTCCGCCCCAGGGTAGCAGTTTCCATCAGCACACCACGCGATCCACGCATGGGCCGGTGGGCTGATCTGATGAAACGTCTGGGGGGTGGGGAGGTCACAAGGACTACCTTCGACGATGAATTCTTCACCTGGTGGGATCAGCAGATCATCGCTGTGGATGACTACCCCTATGCTGGGCTGGATTTCCGAGGAGATCCTGATCTAGTGTTACCGCCGAATGCAGCATGGGGCGAGATTGGTAAGATTTTTTGATTTTATGATTTTTTTTTTTTGGATTTTTCAAATATAATGATGAATTTTGAAAAATATTTTTGATGAGATTCAAATGACTGATATGATGATCATGTTCCAGACATCGGGCTGGTACGACCAGATGGATTCCCGCGGCATGGACGACGCGGCCGAGGAGTCGAAGAGGCGGCTGCTGATATAGAACGGACTCTAAATAACGTCCAGCGACACTTGGCGAGATTGAGTTGCCGAGTACCGATGGCCGTCATAAAGGACCTTCCTGAGGATATGCAGCGTCATGTGGTTGGCATGCCACGTGACTGGGTTTGCATTTTTCGGCGTGTGGCCAATGCTATAGTGACATACTTAGACGCTCATCCTGAGCCGAGGCATTAGATATGCCGGACATGATTATGGGCATTTGAGTCCCAATTTTGTATATTTTTTGGACACACATATGTACACTCGAGATGTTTTACGATATATATATATATATATATATATATATATAGAGTTTGACTTTTTGATGCTTGATTTTATTATGATGAATGATTGATGTGCCAGTCTAATGCCTGATTAGCGATAGAATCAGCTAACCAATTATGAGATCTTGGAATGTGCAAATAATTAATATAAATAAATGGTCTTTGCAACAACCTCACCCTTAAATACTGGCGATATAAAGATGGATCCCGTACCTGATAAATGTTATTTAATTGAGACACTATCAATTGAGAATCAACATACACTACCAACGAGTCAATCCCATGAGAGATTGCCTCGGATAATAAATTAATAACAGCAGTATACTCGGCCATGTTGTTTGAAGCAGGACCGATGCAGACGCCTCTTGATGCCATCAATTGACCATTTGGATAATAGAGTACGCAAGCTACAGAAGCAAGATTCCGAGTGTGCCGACTAGCACCATTGGCGAACCCAAAATAGACCAAATCATCCATCAACACCTGCCACAGCAGACCAAAAAGTGCTAATATCATAAACTCTCGACGATATATGTACAAATATACATAAAATACAAAGAAGCCATTGTCTGGCCAAAACTAAGCAAAGTACTTCTTTAGGTAGAGCCCGTTTCGGGGCTCCGCCAACTTGTTTCCCTCAAAGTTGATTAACTCATACGACCCTTTTTCTAAAACTCGTTTAATAATGAAAGGACCGTACCACATAGCCTTAAATTTGCCTGCCCCCAAGGCGTCTTTATCTTGGTCATAGACCAAGACAAGGTCACCTTCAGAAAAGACTCGAGGACGGACAGACTTATCATACTGGGTTTTAACCCTTTTCTTATGGGCCTCATTCATCGTGGCGGCATCTCGACGCTGCTCATCGAGATGTTCCAAGTGAACTAGGCGCTCTGCGAGACTCAAAGTCTCGAGAAGAAGCTCAACAGCCAACTTAAGAGATGGAATTTCACATTCAACTGGAAAGATAGATTCCATCCCATAAACCAACTGAAAAGGAGTAAAACCAGTAGTCGTTTTGACGGAGGTTCGGTATGCCCAAAGAGCCGAATACAACATAATGTGCCAATTGGACCGATTTTTATCGATTGTCCGTTGGAGTATCGTCTTAAGAGTTTTATTGACTGCCTCGACCTGTCCATTGGCCTGAGGATAATAAAGGGACGAATGCTCCTGGCGGAAACCTAATTTAAGAGCCAATTCGGACATCAATTGATTCTCGAAATGACTGCCATGGTCAGTGACAATCTCTCTTGGGATACCGAATCTTGAGATAACCTGATTGAAAAGAAACAAAGCTGTCGTGTCACTATCGTTCTTATAAGTAGGCATGGCCTCAGCCCACTTCGTAAAGTAGTCTACAGCCACGATAATGTACTTGTGATTCGCCGTTGAAGGCGGATTACAAGTTGTAAAATCAATACCCTACTTAGTAAAGGGACCGATGGTGACAACGGGAAAAAGAGGAGTTGGATGCGTGCGCATCTTCCAAGTAAAAATTTTACATGGGTGACAGCGTTTGACCGCTTCCACATAGCCTTTAAAGAGTGAAGGCCAAAAATAGCCGGCACGTAAGATGCGCTGGGCTGTAGCAAGCCCTGATAGATGACCACCACAAGCTCCACTGTGGCAGTCATTGAGCACAGACTCTACTTCCTCTAAGGTTAAACAGCGTCGAAGGATGGAATCAACCCCTCGACGGTATAATGTGTCACCAATGATAACATAGTTTTTAGCCAGGTGAGGTAATTTTCGACGTTCATCCTTGGAGAAAGTAGAGGGAAACTTTGAAGTCTGGAGATAGACAATGATATCTCCATACCAAGGGTCGAGTGAAGAGATGAGGAATAAATGTTCGTCGGGAAAACTTTCCTCATAAACAGTATCCTCTCCACAAGGAAGCTCAGAAATTAGCTCCGCGAAAACCATGGATTTCTTAGACTTGGCAGACAAGAACTCGAGATTGAATTCTTGCAAAATGACTATCCATCTATTATATTTGCCCCCAATCACTCGCCTACTGAGGACAAACTGAAATGGATTGACTGCCGCTAAGACAAAAGTTTTGCGTAGCAGGATATAATGGCGGAGCCTCTGGACAGTGTGAACAGCTGCCAAGGCCAAATTCTCAACCGGAGAATAGCGAAGTTCAGGACCTATTAAGCCTCGGCTCAAATAATAAATCACGTGCTCAACGAGAGCATCGTCTTCTTGAACGAGAACCATACCAATGGTTGATTCTGCTGCAGCGAGATATAAAAGGAAGTCTCTACCATAATCCGGTGGACTCAAAAGCTGGGCAGAGACTAATGCCTTTTTCAAAGCATCAAACGACCGCTGCGCAAATTTATCCCACACAAATGGAACTCCTTTCCATAGAAAACGCATAAACCCTTTAGTGATCTCGGCATAGTTTGCTATAAACCGTCTTAAGAAATTAACCTTCCCTTGAAGACTTTGAAGTTGTCGAATTGAGGACGGGGGAGGCAACTGAACTATTGCCTCAACCTTGAAGGGATCAACCCGAATCACTTCATTGGACACGATGAACCCTAACAACCGACCGGACGTAACCGCGAAAACACACTTGTTGGGATTCAACCGGATTTTATAAAAACGACATCGTTCAAAAACCAATCGAAGATGACTAGGATGATCAATTCTCTTTCGAGAACGAGCAACGAGATCATCCAAGTATGCCTCGATGACATGTTTGATGTCGTGGAAAGCATATGACATGGCCCGCTGAAAAGTGACTCCAGCATTTTTAAGACCAAAAGGCATCTTTCTATATGCAAAGGTACCCCAGGGACATATAAAATTTGTCTTATGTTGATCTTCAGGACGGATAGAAATTTGATTATAACCTGAAAAACCATCCATGAAGGAAAAAATTTCATTACCCGCACACTCGTCGATAATCTGATCAATGAATGGCATGGGGTAATTATCTTTCAGACAGGCTTTGTTTAGGTCCCTAAAATCGATGCATACTCGGATTGTTCCTTGCTTTTTATCCACAGGGACTGGATTAGAAACCCAATCAGTAAGAGGAACAGGGTATATAAAACCCGCCCTTAGCAGCTTCTAAACCTCAGCTTTGATAGTTGCTGCTTTCCTAGGGTTAACTGGCTGAAGCCTTTGACGAACTGGTTTCACATTTTCATACGTCTTGATCTCATGTTGAACTATAGAAGGATCAATGCCAGGCATTTCTTCATAAGACCAAGCAAATAAATCATGATATTCCTTGAAAAGGTCGGTGTAGATTTGAATTTCTTCAGGGGAACACTCAATTCCGATGAAGATATTCTCGATGACGCTAGGGTCCCTAGAGATGTTTATAGGTATTGTTTTTGAAATTACCGACATATTACCTTCGGCACGAATGTGTGCTGGAGCCAAAGGGTTTGACACCGTACAAACATCACTAGTGAGGAGCTCGGAGAATCTAGATTCTACTTCCTACAATGGAGGAAGAAAGTATGAACGATGGTGTAAGTCTTCCCAAGGTCGATCTATACCCATCATTACTTATAGGATTGTTTCTTCAGAAGGTAAAACCGAATCTAAGTAGTCCAAGGCAGAGGTAGAATCAAGGCTCCAAGCAGGGGCCACATGACCATCTAACTCCTCTTCGGAAAAAGGAGTAGAATGGTTGTCTGCAGAGTCTACGATAGACTGATATCTAAGCTCAGCTGCAGATATAGGGAATGCCATTCCATTTACTTGTCCTTCAACTAATGTGGTCGTAGGTGAAGGCAAGGTCCAAGGGTCTGAAAAATAACGAGCTTGAAAGAACTCTTCTCGAGGAGACTCCTTAGATGATGAAATAGCATTGATTTTAGCGAAAGGAGAGGGAATATCAAATGTACCCATCAATGAGGAATACATCCCTACTCCTAAATTCTCAGTAGGCGGGCGAGGGTTATCCACTAAAGGAACAGTAGAGTCAGAGCTTGCTTGAGGATCAACTGGACAATAGTCCAGTTGGTCAACCTTAACGATTTTCCCCTCATGAGGAAAGCAAATGACACGAAACAGAGTCAAAACAATGGCATCCATCTCGTATACCCAGTTCCTTCCTAATAGGAGATTATAGTCTAGGTTGGCATCTATGACTTCTACTTCAATATTGACGACCTTCCTTCCAACACAGATAGGAAAGGTCGGGATAATCCCATGCGGCTTATGAGAATGACCATCAAATGCAGTAAAGACGGTGGGTGAAGGAACAGCCGAAGGCGCCAGCATGACATTGACATAATGCATGTGGAAGCTCCTTCATCTATAACGGTGCGAAAAATATTGATTTTTCGGTATGTAGACTTTATTTGGAAAGCCATATGATGAGGGAGTCGCTTTTTGACATTTAACATGTCAAAACTGAGCACTAAAGAGTTAGCTGGATCGACTGCTCCAATTTCGGAGAGTAAAGCACTTCTCTTAGTCGGACACGACTGGAGAACCTCTAAAGCGGACATGGCGCACGGACTCTGAGCCGGATCCTCCACAATGGAGTAATTATGGGTGGCCCTAGCATTAGAATAATCGTCGCGCGTTTAGTGGAACCTTTCGGTATCCGTGGTATAGTCTCGACAGGGGGTCGCTCAATATGAAGGTCAGTACTTCCAGGAACAGTCTTGTCCTTGGAAGTTTCGGCTTCACCATAATCACGTGACCGAGTAGCCACATGGACATTAGAACCCATCATGAAAACATTTGACGATTTTCCCCTTCCTGGTTGCCCCCAGCGAAGGTTCCAGGGTGTGAACTCGCGCCAGCAAGAAGTTGATGCCCTTGGGGAAACGGGTTGGTTAACACAGCTTGAGAACTAGAAGTCCCTTTTTGTCCTAACAAGCACTGAGCATCTTCAATCTTAGGGCAGAGATGAGTTAGATGGTCTCCACTGCACAATTTGCATGGAAACTTGACTTTCTTTCTCGACTCATTTCTACCACCACCAGCATTGTTGTCGAATTTATTTGCATCAGGCTTCCCATCCTAGTTCTTTTTCTTACCTCGTCCTTTATTTTTCCCATTGGAATTTTGATTTCCTTTGGGGTTATCAGATTGGATGGAATTTATTGAAGAAGTTCGGGAAGCGGGGGGGTTAGACGATGTGACTTGGTTGTTAGAAGCAGTTTGCAAGGACAACTGCTGCAATTGATTCAACAAGTTCACGGTAGTTGTGTCTACTGACCCAACGATACCATCCGCGTGCGGACCTGGCTTCGACTTAGCTACGTCAACCTTAGACCCAGGAGCGTCTGGCAAGTATTTTTGTAGGATCCCATACTGAGAGTAGATCAATTCTAATTGCTGGGCCCTAAAAATGGCTTGCTCCTTAGAATAGACTCCAGACATGGAGACATCCTTGCAGATCTGGGGTTGTAAAGACTTCAAAAACCACTCGAGACGGTACTCCGGAGGGATTTCAGCTTTAATAAGCCTCTTTCTCTGTCTCCATTCCTGAATATGGTCAGAAATGTGGGTTTCCTTATCCTGACGAAAGGTGGCCAGAAGTTCAGTTCCGGCATCATAGTGGACATACAACTAGAAATGATTTAAGAAAATATTGGCTAAGTCAGCGAATGATGTAAAGCTACCCCTTGGCAACTCTATATACCATTTGGCCGCATTAGCAGTCAAGGTGCACTGAAAGAGTCTCAACCTAATCGAGTCATCGATAAGGGAGTTAGATGAGCACCACAAATGGAATGTGGTTACATGGTCGCCTGGGTCCTCACCACTCTTCCCTTCGAATTTTGGAATGTCCGAAGGGAGTTTGGTTGGGACCGAAGGCCAGGCCGGATTGTACTTGATTGGGTCATTTGTTAACTTAGTGAGATCTGGCAAGTTTAACGTTGCCAAAAACGGAAGCCTAGGAGGACCTTGGGGATTCCATCCAGACTGGATAGAACTCCCAAAGTTCTGAAAAGATTGTCCTGGAATTTGAGAGGCACCAGGCTGCCCGAAGTAACCAGTAGAACCGGCTGAACCAAAAGGCAAGCCTTGTGATCCAGCAAAATTTGGAGTTTGACCAACTCCAGCCATATAGCCTCCATAACCAGCAAAGTTTCCTCCTAAAGGATTGTAAGGAGTTGATAACCCCTGATATGGATTCCAAGCCAAAGCTAGGGGAGGAATACTTTGAAACGAACTAACCGTGGAGTACGGCCTATTCCCTTGTTGGCCGATAAACGGATTCCTAGTTCCCGCGCTACTAACCCCAGGGTTATTCCAACCTTGGAAAGGATTACTGCTTTGTCCTACAGAAGAAAAAGGCATGGATCCTACCGTCGGGTTGGAATGTGGTATATGACCACTTCCAAAAGGAAAACCCTGGAATGAAGCCAATCCGCCCATCATGGACGTAGCGGCACTAAATGGAACCGATGGAATACCCTGTGAATGGGTGCCAAATGGAAAGAATCCAGTACCAAAAGCATTGGTTTGGGCATTTCCACTCATGGACGGAATGGAAGTAGACCCAACTAAAGATGTGCTAGCAAAAGATCCAAACAAGGAAGCAAAGGAGATGGAAATGGTTCCTCCCCCTTGCACCAATGTTGGGGTTTGCATAGTCGTAGCACTTGTAGAAGCCATGCTTCCAGTAGTGGTCATCGATGGTAAGCGCGTAGCGTAACCTGGACTTGACGGTCTATGCATCGGAGTCCCAACGTATTGCAGTACGTCTGGATGACTAGATGGTAGTGGAGAATTTGGAGCCGCTAACGACTCTTAAAGTTCTTCTACCTCTATGTTATTCTCTGCTTGAAAGAGAACTAAAGAAAGGATTGGAGTGTCCCTCTCTTGTTCAGAAGTGCCAGGCCTTGCTTGGCCGCTAATGCCCCCAAGAGAAGGATCAATCCCCGATGCCTCAACCGGCGTGGGACAGAACCCACCAGTACTATTGCCTCTGCGCCTTCTAGGAGAAGGCTCTAAACTTGGTGGCGAAAGACCACGAAGTCTTCGAGACCGTCTTGGAGATCGGTCAGTCACTTTGAATTTTTTGTTATGATCTAACTAAAGACTCAAAAAATTGAAAGCTAGGCCAACTAGGAGCACAGAGCACACACTATAAGAGTGAGATTTGGAGCTATAACACTTCCTGTCCACCGCACGATCGCTCCCCCATCATCCGATAGTTGACATTGATATCACGCCCCCCTGGTGACCGCGCTTTAACGCGCGATCACCAAGCGGTTTTCCGCCCCTACCTCCGCCACGCATCGTGCAGTCCATATGATCACTTACCCTTGATCCAAAATCGCCCAGCCCCAAAAGCGGTGCGAGCACATACCGCTTACCGCCCCTCCAAAAAATGAAAAAAACGTCCCATCTCCGCTTGCGTCATCCACCAGATAAATCCAAAAAACCCCGCCAACCTCAATTTTTTTAAATAAACGAAGAAAAGGTAATTTTCACTGTTATATGTTGCAACCAGTGCTCCCATGCAAAACAACGTCCAAGTCAACTGTTTACGTTTCCCAACCTCCACCTAATCAGAAAATCTATAGCGACGCACTCCGCAGCCTGTCATCCAACCTACCATCGTACTGTTTACTTCCTTGATACAGGTATTTATCCAATTTACCCTGAAACCCTATAATTTCGGTTTTCTACTAAAAATTCCACAAGAAAGGGCCCAATTTAGTTCTAGGACAGTCTATGGTTTCCATAAAAAGTTCCCAAACCTGTTGTTTGCTCCATTTTCTCACAGAAAGTCTACATTCCATTTTGAATCCACAAGAACCAAAGATGCAAACCCCTATAGCCCTGAATGTCGCACCCATGAACGCTACTCACAAAGACTTAGATTATCTACCTCTGGCTGATAAATATTTTCAGATAAAAGACTTATCTCGTGATTGTAACCATCTTAAGGTCTTCTGCCATGCCAGAGATAGTTATCTGAATAAGTCTGACATTTTTGGATTGTGGGAATCTAACCTTCCCATGTATTTCCTCCCATCAGTCCATGTTTTCCCAGACTAGAAAGTGGAGAGGGGTAGGTGCTTGTGGGGGAGGCTGCCCCTCAGCTCGGGAGGGAAGGGAAAGGTATAACCTCGAATATGATCAATTCCTCTCCTTATAGTTCGGTAAACCGTCTCCTCTTCCATTTCGAAACCTGAGGCAAGGTTTGGTCAGTACTAGTGGTGTGACACTCACCTGCCAAAAAGCCGTTGTAAAGTAGGCGCTTTTGTTTCGAAGATTGATCTCTATATAAATCCATCTCGTGCATGTGAATCTCTGATTCAACAATGCTGTGCTAATTATGATCCCAACCATAGAGCTGTTATGTCCCCAAGCCAGACAATCCTTTTTCCCATAACTGCTAAATCCATTAATGAAATGTTGCAGTTCTACTCCAGTCATCCGCTCACTCCTATTTCCATGGGATATTTACTTGAAAAACCATCTCATTTGTCCCAATCAAAAGTGACTCGCATTGCTCAAACCTTCATGTTGCCAAAGCACCAGCCCAAAGGTCCACCTCCTTATTTGCATAATTTCTTCACTGAAACTGGAAGACTCATTGTCGATATGATAGCCCTAATTATGGGGTTCAATTATAGTGAATATGTGGATGATATCACCCTAGTCTTATTATCAATCTTTACTCCAGGATAGCCCCCTACTGTCAAGTATGACTATGCCACCTTTATTTCCAACAATATCCATGATCAATTCCTGAATTTGGAAAGGGAAGGAGTTTTCAAATACACCTCTTTCATACACCATCTTATGTTATATTATTAGTCAGATAAATTTCCTTTCCCTATCAAGAAACTGGACACCAAAGGAAATCCTAAATCTATTGTCTTTTGGAGTTCAATCTTTCATAATACCTGTGAGTCCCCTTACACTTATAATGAGTTCATTGACTTATTTGTACATCTAGCAACCACTCTGTTGATAGGAGTTTCCCCTCCTAGGATTAATGGTGACATGAAGAAAATTCTCCAGCTCTCTAAGCAATACAGGATAGGTGATTGGTACCTATATCAAAATCACACAAAAATCAGGATGTATGGGTGTGAACTTTGCCCTTTTAAGTTACCCAAGTATGTTCCCATGAGATTACTTGCATTGGAATATTTCAGACAGATCATAAATGCAGATTTAGTCCATTTTTGTGGTGCCAAGAAGAAAGCTTAGTTAAGAATTAAGAACCAACTAGGCCCTTTTGTCATCAACTCTAGGGATGCTTAGAAGAAGCTGAAAACATTTTAGAAGATCACCTTAGATTACGAAAGAGTTTTAGGTGTGTTCCATATGACCCCTACAGTTTTATATGTGACAAAAAGATGAAGAACATGTTATCCCCATATATTCATCATAGGATCCAGAAATTGAGCAGTTTGTAAACTTGGATGAATGGATAGAGGGGACCCTGGTAGAAGATGATAGTGATCAGGTCAATATGGAAAATGCTATGAGAGATCTTGAGAAAACCCTTGACTTGGATTCTTTTGGGCAGGTACCATTCAAGTTGTCTCAGAGATCAGCAATTAGTACATCCACTGCTGGAACTTCTCAATAGCCTCCACAGGAAGTCAACATACCAGCCACAGGAACATATAAAGGCAAAGAAGTAGAGACCACAGAATAGCCTACAATGTCAGATCAGCCTAGAATTTCCAAAGAACAGGGCCAAGAACCAACTCCTCCAGCTCAAACCAATGTAGCAGAAAGTCCAATTTTGCAGACTCCTCTAAATGAGGAAAGAAATAAAAAGAGGGATAGGGAAACCACTCCCCCCGCCAATGGACCTACGAGACAGCCTGGGACAAAGAGGCAAAGACTGAATCCTCTTTCAAAAGAGGAAATTATTGAAGAAACTACAGATAGTCAAAGAGTAGAAAGGGTAGTGAGCCAACAAACTTTCCCATTGGGAGAAACATCCACTAGCTCACAGAGGCAGGAGCTAGAAAGACAACACAGTGCATAAGTATTATCCACCAGGCCACAAAGTAAAGAGGCATTAGATATCAAGAAGACATTCACAGAAATAAAAGCCAAAAATGATCCAATTAGACTTCAAATTTACAATCGGTATTTGAAAATGGCCCCCACAAACTAGCAGAGATTGATGTCATCCTATGACATTCAAGAGGGCAAGATGATAATGAGCTACTTCAAGTGAAAGGTTCAGCAAACTCAAACAGCAGCAGATTATATCAGGACAAATCTGGAAGTCTTGGCTAAAGATATTAATCCTTTGGATCAGATTGAACTTCACAAGCAAACTGGAGAAATGGTCTATTCAACCTTAACCAGTAAAGCATTGATGGATCACAGGCTACAAAATTCTTTGGATAATACAACTACCTAGCTGAACTTAGAAAAAGCCTCCTCCCTAGCCAAGGATAACAGAATAAAAACATTAGAAAAAGTCATCATTGGATTGGGGCATGATCCAAAAGATGTAAAAGGTGTAGAAGCACTAATCAAGAAGAAAGAAGAATACATTGCTGCCTTAAGGAAGCAGCTAAAGCTACCTCCTTCAAGGCATCCACAGACTGCTGAGGTTATAAAGTAGAAATCTGAAGAAGAGATGATGGATTTCCTCTTGAAACTCAATGAAAGATTGAATTATACAGAGTAGGCATTAGAAAAAACACTGAAGGATAGGCAGGGAGAGTCGACCTCTCAGCCTCCAGATGTAATCCCAATAGTCTCAACGGAAATCCCTTCTACACTTGGAACAGAATTAGCTCCAAACATCCTAGCAGCCACAGCAGAGGTGGTCACAGGCATAGTAATAGTAGGAACAGGACAGGGTAGCAGTGCTAATTTGAGCACTGAAGAGTTGATAAAGGCAATGGAAGAAATGAGACTACAAGTTTTAGAATTAAAATAGGTAAAAGAGCAATTGGCTAAGGTAGAAAGAAATTATGATATCTCCAAAATAAATGTTGTGGAAAAAACAAGGGAGATCAAAGCATTATAAAATAAAGTGAAAAAATTAGAAAAGGATCTCACTTTTGACAAGCCTCTAGCAGAGATCAAAAATATTCTTTGGGCCAACATCACCCATCCTTAAATGATGTTTGGCCATCCATCCAAGTGATCTATGAACAGATTGATCTAGTGAAAGCAGCACAGGGAGAAATTCAAAAGACAAAAGCACTGTTAGGAAAAATGCCTGATCAAGCCAACCAGCTTATACATATTTTGAATAACAGAAATAAGGAACAACTAGAAGAACTTGGCATCTCAAATAGGATAGACACTATTTTGGAAATCAAAAGGGTTCTAACCAATAAAACTTTGATGCAGAACTTGGAGAGAAGATGTCAAGATATGCATATGGAAATTAATTCATTTATGGAGAAGTTCACTATTTTGCAGAATAAAGGGATACCAAGTCCTTTGGTGATTAATGACAGATTAATGAAGCATATATATTATGTAAGCAAATTGAATTAGTATGCTGGCAATCAAGCTAGTTCATCAACAAGTGCATCAGGAATAAAAGCACTCCCCACAGGCCGAGTTCTGTATGATAGCTTAGAGAGCTTAGAGAACTTATTCTATGTTGAGAATGAGATAAAACACTTATTCCCAATCCAGCCTACCTTTTTCAGATACACAGAAACTGATGAGACTCTAAGGAAAGTTCAAAAACACAAATTTCTAGAACAAAAATGGTGGGAAGACATGTTGGAAATTTTGTAAATTTATCCTCAGTAAAATGTAAATTTTGGGCTATTTACTGTGGTAAGATGAATAAAGGTGAGCAAAGATGAACAAAGGTCAAACAGGTCGAAGTGTATCAAAATAGGTAAAGAGCATCAGTCAAAACAGGGCAGCCAACAAAGTCTTACTAAAAAAGACAGCAGCAAGCCAAAACATAGGGCCTACCTCCAGCACACTCAACAAGAAAAGGAACAACACAACATCAGTTTACCTTTCTCCTATCTTCGAGACTAGTTGTCTCTATTTTCTTGTAAAATATGATTAATCACCCTAGAATCTATCTCACTCTATTATGAGATATTTTTTGTAAATTTTTTTGTATAAATACCCCCTCAATTGGAGTATTAAGGGTGGATTCATATACATTGTTGTAATATTGGTTATTTTGGAATAAAGTGCTGATTGGATCAAACTTTTGTATGGCTTATTGGATGAATAATTGGAGCAAAGGACTTTTCACAAATTTCTTGAAGCAAACATCGGATCAATAAGTCCTCTATATCTTATGTTTTAAAGTTTTCCTTGTTTATTATATCAACTATGTTTCACATCTGAATGGTAAACGAAAAAGAATAATTCAGAATATACTTGATTGCACTCTGTTTTCAATTGTTATTATTCTCAATGTTTTCGTTTGAATTAGTATAAACAGTGAAATCTTAATTGCTCCTATTTTCTAGTTCTTTAGTTTTGATTATTTATTAAAGAATACTTAACTGCTCTTTAGTAGTAATCATTCGAGTTCCCTCTTTAAATATGTTGAAGGATTCTTAACTGTCCTTCATCCATTTTAAGCCCATTCCATCTATTCCAAGTTGCTAGTTGTTCCCTGTTTGACCATCTTGCCCTGTGAAACGATATTTTGTTAAGAAACCAAGTCCAGTTAAGCCATCTTCTTTGACTCCATCAGCCCAATGGACTAAGCTACTCAGTCTTACCCCTTTGCTATTGAATCTCACAACCCAAATTCAAACAAAACTCCTAAACTTCCCAACTAGCCTAAAACATTTCCAAAACAAAGCTAAATCATAAAGAGAGAGCCCTCTCTAGGTACAGATTGGCTAGATTCTGTACCTAAAGGTTGGTTTGTGGTTACCTCGGACCCCTTTCCTCTTCTCAACAACTTCAAGGAAAATCTGAGTGATAACATAGTGGTGACTCCGCTGGGGACCCGAATAATTTGTTTGTTACTATTGCTTACTTTATAAGCTACAGACGGAGCCTGAAGTTAGCCAGGTAGCCTTTGAACTGCTCTTGATTTGCAATTGCAGAAGTAAATGAATGCTGCTTTAGTCTATCTCCGGTCTAGTTTATAGATTGGACATTTGGTTCCAAATATTTGATCAGTTCCTCTTATCAAATAAGTCTTTAAGAAAGATCAAATCCCATATCTAAAAAAAAACCCAAAAATACACCTAGAAAGATGGCTTCAGAAAGGATTCATTATAACAGAGCTAATCCTGATCAAAATCCACCACTTGTGTTCGAAAATCTGAATCTGATTCCTAGGATTCTTAGGAGACAAGATAGCCAAGAAAGTTCTGCTAGTTCTCGGCCTCTATACAGATCAAGATCCTATCCTGTGAAGTGGATTTACCTTGAGGACGAACCTTTTGATGAGTTTTTTGAAACCTATTTATTTGTAATCTTTTCGGAATCTGGGTTAGCCCACACAGTTCATGATCCAATACTTATCGAAAATTTGCAATTTGAAGTTGTCACTTCACATCTTGACCGACATTTGCATAACTCCATTCAATCTGAGATTACCTCAGAAGGAACACCAAACCGTTCTGTGATCACTACAGCCTCTCCAAGTTCATCAACAACACCTCAGAATTCCCAACCTCAAGCCACCCCTTCCACCCCTCCATCTACAACTCACATTCCCATTGTTATCCCTACCCAACCAGTTGTCACATCTATACCTGCAACCATGGCAAACAGGTACACTCTTCTGCACTTACTTGCCAACCCAAGGGCTATGCCACAAGACTATCAAAGTAAAATCACTCCTTTTGATGGCATTGGCACCTATACAGCTCAACAACATACTAAAAAAATGATTGATTACTTTGAGATATATGAGGTTGATGCTAATGATGTTAGAATGAGGGTATTTGTTCAACGTTTTACTGGAGATGTTAGAACATGGTTTAGAGCCCTTCCTGCAAACAGTATCAATGACCTACAAGCTCTTTATCAGACATTCTTGAATAGATGGGAAAATAAAAAAGATCCTCTCTAGATTTTATCAAAATATGAAAACCTGAAAAGAGGTACACAAGAAACTATTCAAGATTATTGCACTAGGTTCAATAATGTTTACAATGCTATTCCTCAAAACCTTAGACCTCCTCCAGATTTGGCATTGATCAAATTCCCTGATGGATTTGATTCTGACATGGCATACCAACTTAGGGAAAGAGCTCCTCGAACCTTAGAAGAGATGCAAAGTATAGCTGTCAGTGTTGAAGCCAACCTGATATCCAAACGAGCTAAAGCCAAAGCTGAAAGGAGGATCCCTATGAAAGAAGAATCTTCGGCCTTTGAACAGAAATTAGATGATATTATTAAAGGAATGGATAGGCTTGGTGATAGAGTAGAAACAATCGAGAGAAAATTCCCTTGGGATGGTCAACCAAGCAATACTGGGAGAAATCCAAATTTCAGGAAGAACCAAAACCCAAACACTGGAAAGACTGGCCCAGATCAAAACCTTAGGCCCTGTTGATGCCCCGAAAATCGTTGCAACAACATTAGGGAAACCACCCGGTCCGGACCTTAGTACAGCTCCTTTTCCGTTTGGAATAGTGGCTCCGACTGGGGATAATGGGACCAGTTTCCCAAGAATTATAAGTAAACGGGATGGATGAGTGACTTATGATATATGGTGGTGATAAGCGAACAACTAAAACTATTGGCGAAATATACTAACTATAATCTAATCCCGGGACTTATCAATTTGTAAAGTGTAGCGTTTGATAATCTGTGCTTTAAGGCAGGCATATAGATGACTCTAACGCTAAAGCATAGATGTTTAAACCATTTAAGATTGCTCTGCATAATTAGTTATGCAGAGCGATAATAGCGAATTACTACACTTTGTCATTCATATCATTGCTACATGCATGATTAAAAGAGAGGGCATATCACAAAACATCCAATAGTGGAACGAAATGAAGATTTGTTGTTACAGCGCATGCATGTATTCAACAATAGCAAAAATAATAACACAGCAATTCATATAAGAGGAAAGAACACAGATGCAGATAAAAGTACCATGTAAGCTGCTTAACAATCCAGTATATTAATCGCTATGTCGCAGTCCTTCCTTCAAACCAGAAAGCATTCCAAACAAGAGACAATAGTGCGCAATTGTATAAAACAGCCTTCTCGTTAAATTAAGAACTATCGGTCGAGTTTCAAAAAAGAATATGGGCTGAAGCACAGTAGTGCAAACTTCAGCCTTTAAGTCTATTACAAAATTTTACGACCCTTTCCAAAACAATGAAAGGGTCTATAAATACTAAGCTAATCTAAATATCTAAGAAACTGAAAAGCTATTAAATTGGCATCAATAAATATTTCTTCCATCTTCCTTGGCGATCTGGCAGTCGGCGACAATGCTTCATTAGGTGGCCTCTTTGCCTTTAAACCTTAGCTGACATATCGCCAGCATTGGCTCTACTTCTGGTGGAGTGTTGAGACGCGAAGTGAGCTGGGCATCATATGTGGCATCCTGAATTTCGGGGATCAGGCATCCGAGAGCATCTGTTAAACATTTGAGGGCCGACCTTTGAGTATGTGGCTTGATTAGAAAGAGCCAATATGCCTCGGAGGTTAAGGTATTTACTCCAGCGATTAACCTTCCTTGTTCCTCCAAGTCATGATAACTTGTTTGTTCAATCATGTTTGTTGTTGTTATGCTTCCAGGTGTGCATTGGGAGATCATGTTTGCCAAATAGAGTGTGTTGTTGACTAAATCAATCATATTGCTGGCAATCATTTTACACCTTGAAGCTTCCATTTCCGCTTTCATCACTTGAGTGTTCCATTCCGTGAAGAGTATGTCCTTGTATGTCTCATAGATTCTAGGCAAGTTCGCCGCTTTCCCCACATCAGAATCTTGCCAATCAAGATATCCGGTTATGGTTTCTTCGGCCTGATCTAGCTCATTTCTGGCTTTCTCTATCTGCTGACATACTGCTGTAGATATTTCGCATAATGGCTCAGCCTCAGTAAGTTGTCGGCATAGAAGTCTAATCTGAGATATTAATGCACTATTTATTTGAGATGCCTCCGCTCTGAAATCCTTCACTTTCTGGGTGCTCTTGATGTCTTCGAGCTGTGCTGATAGTTGAGCTATTTTCTCATCTTTTGATTTCATCATCAGCTCATTTGCCGTTCTCAACTGTGACAATGCCTCCGACAATTCTTTCTGCCTCTGGATTGCGCTCTGGTCTATCTTCTGCTTTTCGGCCTGCAGTTGCTGGGTTAATACATTGTTCTCTTGCTGTTGTGCCAGCAACTGCTCTTCTACTTGCGCTGCCCTGTTTTTCACCTCGGTTACTTCTGCCTGTAATGCACAGATCTCCTGGTCCTTAGTCTTAAACATAAGACTTACCTCTGATGCCTTGTCAATAGTCGCTGCAGAATAAGCTCCCGCATACTGCGACAGCTTTGTTAGATCATCGGAGGGATCCAATTCCTCCTTCCAGACTACATTGCCCGTGACTGTTTGCTCAGGAAAGATAGAAGGTTGATCAAGCCTTCGTCTCTTCCTTGAGCGCTTAACAACGGCTTTATACTTTGGGCTATAAAAAACATCCAGGGGAGGAATATCTTCCACCTGGAGAACAATTTGATCGGAAGGGTCTTTAGTAATTACTTCGACATCCTTTGAAATGGGTGGGCCGCTGGTTCCGCTTAGAACCTGAGAAGAAGTGGTATCTGGTGCATCGCTTGTCTTAGAGGTGTCTGTGTCTTTGGAGCCTTCCTTTCCACTGATAATGGAATCGAATTGGTTCCATTGTTTAAGCAATTCAGGATCAATGGAGGTTTGTTTATGTTGCTCTGTCTGGGATTTGCTCCGCTCTTTTTCTTGTTCTAACCTCTGCTGCTCCTCTAGTTCTTTTCGCTGCTGCTCCTCTAACTCTTGTCTTTGTCTCTCTTCTTGCTCCCTTTTCTGCTTATCTACCAATTCCTTTTTCTGCCTATCAGCCAGTTCTTTCTTTTGTTTCTCCTCTTCTTCCTTCTTCCTCTGTTCCTCTATCTCTTTCTGCTTTCTCTGTTCTTGATCCTTCTGCGCCTTTTGCTGTTTTTCTATCTGCTCCTTCTTCTGCCTCTCAGCTTGCTCTTTTCTTTGCTTTTCTGCCTGCAGCTTCTTTTGCCTTTCCTCCTGTTGTTTCTTTTGTTCCTTAGTTGTAACAGGAGGTTGGCTCGTCTGTTGCAGACCAGGCTCGCTTGAGGAAGACGCTTGGGTTGTTATCAATAAATCTAGAGGCAGAGTTTGCAACCTCTGCTCTCTAAGTTTATTGAACTCAGTTAACGTCTCATCATTATATCTCATTCTAGCAAGCTGTTTGGCCTGGCCTATTGTATCGGCGGCGACGAACAGGTCATCAAACATATCCTCTTGATGGTCAACTTTTGTTAATTTGGCCTGTTCTAGGGCAGTGTAGACAGTTTTATGTGGATCATAGAGTCTACTTGGGATAGTGACCAGGGATAAAGCTTGCATCTTTGTTGCCTCTTTTTCTACATGCTTGAGATCATGCAGAGTAAAAACGCCAATTCTCAAGGGAAAAGAGGGCCAGCCCCTCTTCTTTTCTTTCTTGAGAGTTTGTGTGACACTCTCGGCCATAATCTGGTAGGAGATTTCTCGGGCCAACAATTTGTCTGGAACATATAAAGGGAGAACATGCGGCTTGGCTTGGCTCCCAAAAACCCTAATATAGGTAAAATGCTCTTCTCCAAACCAACCTGCTACAGCTGGTAAGTCGAAGGAAGCCAGATAGGAGATTTTGGGAATAGGCCGATCAAAAATGGAATAATGAATGGGAACCATAAAACCATTGCAAATTTGATACAGATGGTCCTTGTAAGAGGACTTCCACAATTTCTGGTGGTACAAATGAATGGGTGAGGGGTCTTGGGTGGTCCACCTCCAACCGAGGATAGGAAACTCAAAATTAAAGCACAAGGTATCCATAATGTAAGCACTATAATAAAATGGTGGGATTTTCCTTTCGGTGACTCTAGATTTGGCTCTAAAGTCACGAACAGCTACGGCCAACTTATTAGAAAGAATGGTGGCCCAATCCATGATTATACTATTAACAGCTGCTTCCATCAGGGGAACCATTTCTATGTCGAAATTAGCAGAGTCATGTAACCCCCATAGTCTACACATCATAATCCCCCCATAGCAATAGGGAGAAGCCAAAGAATCGACGGAGTACTTACCCGAGCTTTCGTGCTTGTGTTTGGCCGGATTCTGCCTCCAATCCCGGATGGGTTCAGATTGTACTTCATTTTCGGCTGCAAATTTCTCCACGAAGGCTTTGTTATAGATTTTCTCTAGCTCGGGCAAATGATACATTTGCCTTAGGTGCTCTGGCTTGAACGACCCAAAAATCCTTCCATCCCTTGTGTGAAACGTTCTATCGATGATTGGAATTTCCTCGATTGCCCAGCGCACTACATCAGTGTAGGGAAGGACCTGCTCTCTGGCTGCTATCCTGTGAAGAAAGGAGTCAGCCAAGTCTTTGAGAGTAGCATCGGACTTCTTTAGTACATCCACACTAGCCTCTGTCACTATCACTTTCGGTTGCTCAGCCTCTAATAGATTATATGTGCCCTGCCATGAAGTCCTAGTGAGACCAGTGCACGTAGTGTCTGAAATTAGGCCTTTCTTCTTATCCGCGGCAGCTTGTCCTGCAACAGATGCAGCAGCGGAGCCCGCGGTCCTCTTGGATTTCTTCCCCATCATGCTTAGGCTTCTCTCAACAGATGAATTCTACACAAATGCAAGAGAAATCGTAACAAGGAAATAACAATGACAATCCATAACGGGAAAGATATATCATTTGAAGCGTGGTGAGATTAATTCTCAAAAGTGGCTGCGGATCCAATCACTGGGCAGCTATTGCAGATGCATTAATGGTGATTTAAGGCCTGCTACCCATTAAATGAGTATCACACTGTTATCCGGCTGAATGACCCCCTTAAGCGTGCAACAGATATTTTGGCGGTTAAACGCAAGTGTTCGTTAATCGAAGGGGCAAAGTTTTAAATACACATGCATTACCTTATCCTGCATTTAACGGCATTTTGAAATTTGCGCTTTATCAACCGGATATCAATATAACTTTAAGGCTTCAAGCGATGACTTTTTTAGAATACCGACCGCCAATGAGCGATATCGCATCGCATCGGGGAATAGATGCTACACAATCAGTAGAAAAAGATCCTGCCGAGTGCCGATTGCGACATCGCATCGGACTAGCGCGTGGAAACATTACAAAGTGCATATAAAGTGATTTGCCGATTTCCGATTGCGATATCGCATCGCATCAGGGTAAGACCCGAGCGCCTTATCAAAGTGCATGAGATCCTGCCGACTGCCGATAGCGATATCGCATCGGGTCGGGGTTTATAACTTAAAGTGTTTTTTCCCACATGAGGCAGCGCCGATAGCCGATCGCCGATATCGCGTCGCGTCGAGGCGTGAGTTATGTGCCCTTTTTAGGTGTGCATGGAATATCGCCGATCGCCGACAGCGATATCGCATCGGCGGAGAACAAGGTGCCGTTTTTAATGTGTTTCTCATGTCATTGCGATATGCGATCTTGCGATCGCTTTATCGTAATAACAAAAGATTGTTTTATTATTGGAACACTATTATTCAAAAAGGCTTAAATACATAAACTCATTTGATTATCATACCTTTTTGAACACAAAAGCATTGATGCCAATTAAATTTTAAAAGGGACCCATTCCATATGTTAATTTTTTGTGTGAATGAAAATGTTATGAAATGGGGGGTTGTTGTAGAGCACAACAATTGGCGATTCGCTGGAAGAACCAGTTATCTCTGAAACTAATACAAACACTTAAGCTTTTCCAAAATAGAAACTCAATCAGAAGGGGAAACTTCTAATATAACTGGATATTCATGCGTTCTGAACAAAGTGAACTTATTCTGTTAACTTCTTCTCATTTAGTTTCAAGAAAATAAATACATTCTAAGTTTTTAAAATAGGCCTTTATTGGTTTATAATGATAAAATAGAAAACTTTCCCAAATCAGCTTTATAATTAACCCCTCTGTCATAGGTAGAGCCTCTGTTGCCAGCAAACGTTTATAGTCTCGACAGGGATACCTTTTAACCATAGTATTGTTCACTTTTCCATTCACATAAGAGTGTAGTTAACAGAATGAATCTAAAACATGTTCTCATATTTTATTTTTCATCTGTTTTTCCTTCTTTGTCATTGATAAGATAAAAAGCCATTGTCCTGGTTTGGTGGCCAGCTGTTGACAATGCCATTCACTGGTAATAATTTAACTGAACAAGCTGGCTCGTGATGAGACCTCTTGTCTTGAAATTTCAAGCCATTACCCTGTTTTGGTAGGAAGTATTGGTAATGTCAGTCAAACTATTTTCCTATGAACACGGTAAGCAAGCTTGTAATAAGACCTCTTATCTTTAATCCTTTATATTTTAGAATTACACTCTGAGTAACCATAAACTTTAGTGAATGGGGTGAACAATCTTCTCCTTAAGAGCAAATGGATGACAGGTGAAGAGTTGAAGATGCTAAAAATGGGTTAGTTTCTATCTTTAAATGGATAACTTTTGGAGACCAGTTTTGAAAACAGAAAATGATTCACAGAACTTTTACATCTTGAGAAGAGTCTTCAAAAGTTAGATTGTAGTTTCAGAACACAAGGATATCTAATTTGCTAAAAATTATTCCTTTTGATTGAGGGTTCTACTATCTAAAAGCAAATATTCTTATTATTTTTGTGAGACAGCTTCTTCAAACACAGCAAAAGGTCAATGGGGATACTCTACAGTTTTATTTCCTACCGATCCTACAAACTATGCAAATCTACAAAGAGGAGAAGGGATTACCTTCTCAATTAAAGAACTTCTTCAAGATCAGGCCATTAACAGGGAGAGAATCTCTCAACCCTGATAAGTCTTGCAATATAAAGGTTGAATGGCCTATCTTCTCACAGATCTGAAATGGTCCAAGCCACATTTTCTGAAATTTGGTATGCTTACCTTTATCTTCATGGGCCTTGTCCCATTTGAGAACTAAGTCACCAACTTGAAACTGTTTGGAACCGGATGAGGCTAAGTCAAAGGATGCTTTGATGATTTGTTGATGTTTGGCATGAGTGATTCTGGCTTTTTACCTTTCTTCTTCTAATTTAAGAATTTGGTCATGTCTAAATTGGATGGAAGAAGAAGGAGTCTCTTCAATGTACTGTACTAGGGCTAAAGAGGGTAGAACAAGATTCGTAGGCAATACTGCTTCTTTTCCATATACCAGATTAAATGGGGAGGAACCTATAGAAGCCTTTTGTGTTATTCTATCAGCGCATAATGCAAACACTAAAGATTTGTGCCAGTTTCTATGATTCTGTTCAACAGTTCGCTTAATGATTTTGATGAGATTCTTATTAGTAGATTCGACTAAACCATTTCCCTGGGGATAATAATTAGCAGAATACTTCAGTTTAAATCCCCTTTTAATAGCGAAATCATATATAGCATTTCCTGAGAAATAGGAAGCATTATCAAAAACGAGAGCGTTTGGGACACCAAACCTGGTAATGATGAATTGGTCTATGAACTCGATGATTGCCTCTGAATTTGCTGCCTTCAAAGGAATAGCCTCCACCCATTTGGTAAAATAATCGGTAGCAGTGAGGATATACCTATGTTGTTTGGAAGATGGTGGAGTAATTTCCCCAATGATATCTAATCCCCATTGTTCAAATGGCTGTTCAATGTTGACAGGTTGCAGAGGGAAAGCTGATTTCCGTTGTCTTCCACTTGAAGTTTGGCAATTGAAACATTTTCTTACGTATTCATGAGCATCTCTAAACAGAGTAGGCCAATAATATCCAGCATGAATAACTTTGTGAGCTGTTGTGTCTGCTCCAAAATGTCCTCCTGCTGGTCCATCATGTAGCTCCTGCAAAACCTTTTGAGCTTCAGGTTTCTCAAGACATCTTAACAGGATAGAATCATAATTTTGTCTAAAAAGCACATCATCAATAAGAGTGAAATTCTTTGCTTTTAATCTAATGGCCCTTTTATTTTTGTAAGATAAATTTGGAGGAGCGTAACCGTTCTTCAAATAAAATATTAAATCTGCATATTGAGATTCAGAATCAGTGACACTTATCTGATTGATTGATTCAGTCTGATCCATATCGCTTGATTCAGGAATGTTTGATGCTCCTGCCAATATCCTGCAAAAACCTTGGCCCCTAACAATCTTTGCTGGCTTTATTTCTAAGTCATACTCTTGAAGCGCTGTGACCCAATTGGCCCTTTTTTCACCCAGTTCTTTTTGAATTAATAGTTGCCTTACCGCTGGGAAAGGGACTATAACTTTTGTGTGAGTTTTCAAAAGGAAGGGTCTGTAATGTTTGACTGCTTTGAATACAGCAAAGGCTTGTTTCTCCACATCGGAATAATTTAATTCGGCACCCTGAAGGTTTGAGCTAAAAAATGAAATGGGTGCCTCTAAGTTATTGTCATTCGGTTGTGTGAGTACAGCAGCATATGAAGAGTTGGATGCGATAGTATACAATGTAAAATGATTAGAAAAATTTGGAGTATTCAAGGCTGGGGCATTGATTATTGATTGCTTGATATCATCAAAAGCTTGCTTTTCTTCTGATCCCCACTTGAAGACTGAATTCTTCTTGATCATTGTCTGAAGTGGTAATACAATTTGAGAAAAATCTGGAACAAATCGTTTGACAAAATTAATTTTACCCAAAAATGACTGCATCGATTTTTTATTGTGTGGGAAAGGGATTTCAGAAATTTCCTTAATCCGATCAGGATCAATATAAATGCCATCTTTGGATACTATAAAGCCTAAGAGTTTTCCTTGATAAAGAGCAAAGAAAGACTTCTTTGGGTTGAGAGAAATACCATATCTTTTGCATCGCTGAAAGATTTGATTCAAATCGTGCAAATGATTAGATCTCTCTTTAGAGAATACAGTTATGTCGTCTAGATAGACCACCACTGTTCTATTAATTAACCCTCTAAAAGCTGTATCCATAGCTCTTTGGAAAGTTGCTCCTGCATTTATTAGTCCAAAAGGCATTTTCTGATATGCATAGGTTCCCCATTTTGTTCTAAATGTAGTTTTAAGCTGGTCATCAGGATGAACCAGAACTTGATTGTACCCTGAAAAACCATCTAGAAAGGACATCAATTCAGAGCCTGCCACTGATTGGAGAATTTGCTCCATAGTAGGCAATGGGAAATTGTCTTTTAAGCTCGCTTTATTCAAGTTCCTGAAATCAATACAGATTCGAATGTCGCCATTTTTCTTTCTGACTGGCACCATATTAGAGACCCAGTTTGAATGTCGGACCGGAAAAATAATCTTGGCTTTCAAGAGCTTGTTAAGCTCCGACTTTATCTGGTTCTCCAAATTTGGATGTATTTTTCTTAACTTTTGCTGAATCGGTTTCTGATCAGGAAGCATAGGAATGGTATGCTGGATAATAGATGTATCATATGTCTTCAAATCATCATATTTCCAAGCAAAGACCTGTTTTTTTTTTCTTAATAGTTTAATAAATGCTTCCTTTTCTTCCTGGGAAAGTCCTATTCCTAAGTTGATGTTTTGAGGAGCATCGTTAGTGCCTAGATTCATCAATTCAAACCTAAGGGTAGAACTTTGAAGCTTTGCATTAATTACAGGTTTAAACCTGTCTTTGATATCATAAAGGTCTTCAAGCTTTACCACTGGTTTAGGGATCGGATTTTCTTGAGGCGTTTCTTTCATCTGTAGATCATGATCATCTTCCTCAATAACTTGATTGTTATAGGATTTTTCCGAAGTTAGAAACTGCAAGATATCGTCGTCATGGTTAAATACTCTCCAATTAGTGACATTGTCAGGAATTGAAGGCCTAAAAAGTAATTCTACAGAAAATCTATCAAGGTTGTAGTCTTCAGAAGGTAGAAGCTTAGAAGCTACATTGGCTAGTAGGTCTGCTGCCGAATTCTGGGATCGAGGAATGGAGGAAATGTTGAATGCCAAAAAGTGTGAGGTAAGCTCTTGGACTAGCGATTGGTAATGTTTAAGGTGAGTCGAAAGGCAATGAATTGCATTTCTAACCTGTTTGACAATGATTTCTGAATCGCCGAATACTTTTAGATATCGCACTTCAAGGCCGATTGCTTTATATAATCCTTGGACTAAAGCTTCATATTCGGCTGTGTTATTAGTGCACTCAAATTCTAACCTACAAGACAACATTGTCTTTTCTCCTTGCGGACTAACCAAAATGCAACCTGCTCCTGAGCCTTCACTGGACTTAGAGCCATCAAAATATAAAGACCAAAATAAAGGAGTATTAACAAAAATATCTACATTTTTCTCAGCAACATTAAAACATCTGGATTTATTAGTTTGTGAAAAAATTTCAATCTGAGATGTAAAATGATTGACTGAAAAAGGAGATGGCTGGGCAACAAAGTTGCCAAAGAATGATTCTGACGAATAGTTCCCCAAAATGTTGTTGTTGAATGCCACAGGTTGGTTTTCTTGCTCAAATTCAGTAACTGTGTGGGTCATATGTTTCTCTCGATCGATCCTTATTTGATTTGGCTTTCCCTTGTAGGGAAGCCACATATGTGACCAATCTGTGGAAATATACCCATGCAGTTTTTCGGACCAATCTCTGCTCAAAATTAAACCATAAAATTCAGGTATGTCGGCAATTAAGATGTCAATCCTCTGTACAATCCTGGGGTCGGCAGACAACCTGATGGTTACAGAATTAATTTCTCCCACAACCTGCACTTTAGTCCTATCCAACTGTACAATATGAATGGCAGACTTCTGGGGTTCAATGTTCATCTTAGAGCAAACTGAAGCTGGCATTATATTAGATGATGCCCCAGAATCAATTAAACAGTTGTGCAGGTTTCTATTATAAATCTCATAAGTCAGCAGGAAGGGTGGAGTGTGAGAATTCGATTTATCTCCAATTAGAACTGAATCGGTAGCTTCAACCATACCTGCAGGAGGCTGGCCTGAATCGTTGGCAGCTCTTGCACTGGGAAGGGGAGTAGAGGGAACAACATTTAATTCTTTAAGAAGTAATTTTTGTTGATGCTTTAATTTGCTAAGCTCAAACATGGTTATATTTGCCTTAGTTTTCTTCATGTCATCAACAATGTTATATTCCATTGAATCGGATACCACTAATGTCTTGGATGTTGAAGGAGAATTAGAAGTTGAAGGCTGGTTTTGGGGAACTACTACAGGTGACTTCTTTGGGGGGACTTTTTCCTTTGCTGTAGCAGCGCCTGCGCTCCTCTTCTTTGAAGTTACCTGGGCAGGTTCAGAAGTACTTTTACTTCTTGTAGTAACCGGAAAGGCTTCTTCTTCATTCTCGGTATCAGAGTTTGGGAGTATAAAACCCCACATTCTGTGGCATTCAGCTACTTCTTCTTCATCATCGGTTTGTGAAGTTGTTTCCTCTTCCTCTTCTTCTTGCTCTGAATCTGCGTTAGATATAACATTGGGCGGCTTTGATTCAGTTTTCTTATAAGTTCTAAATGGTCTTTTGTTTGAGGTTTCGGCCACCTGCTTCTTTATCTCAACCATTTCGTTAGACAATGTTTTAAGGACCTTTTGTAAACCTTCCATGTCATACGGGTCCTTTGGGGTTTTCTTCTTGGAATATTCTTTAAACGAGACTTTTTTAGCTTTTCTATCTTCCAAAGCAGCTTTCTTTTCTAGAGCATTGATGCGCTTTTCAACAGCAAGTGCTTCTCTCATGTTTTCAGCTAAGGTAGGTTTCCCAGCCCTGTCTACAAAAATAGCTATGTTGGCAGGTAGGGCTGTAATATACCATTCGCTTCGGATTTGTTCACTTGGTTTAGAAGCGGTAGGGATTTTATTCAGGAGTTTATTAAATCTGGCATTAAACTCCTTTATTGGTTCCCTGTGCTCTATTCTCAGATTGGAGAGGTCGTTTATTAAAGTAGCTAAGGACCTATCATCTCCATATTTGGTAAGAAACTGCTCTTGGCATGTGTTCCAACTGGTAATTGAACCAGAAGGTAAGGAAAAATACCAGGATCCTGCTGATCCTTGTAAGGTGTAAGGGAAGAGTCTTACAACAACATCTTGCTCTGTCACTCCTTTTAAGTTAACTGCTAACATAAAATTGTTGATGTGTTCTTCAGCCTGGGTCCCGTCATCTGGATTAAATTTAGGCAGCCATTTTTCGGGAGCATCGGGTAGATCATGCAATGGTGCAGGCATGTTGACTGCACCTGGCCTAGTCCATGGGTCTGCCATTATGATAGCGACAGTGGTTGACACTACTGTTGGGATTCCAGATGTATGGGAAGGGATCAAAGATGAGGAGTGAATAGGTTGGGATATTGAGGCTTCTGATACCTGATGGGCGACAATTTGTAATGGGGGAGTGGATGGTTGACCTCGCAGAGGAGAAAATGCAATGGAGGACGTGGATGAAAGCTCTTCACTATCAGATCCTTCAGTAATTTTCTTCGCCCTTTTCCTTTTAGGTAAAGGAAACTCAGTGGGTTCAATACCGAGTTTTTCGCTCTGAAGTCTGGTGAGAGGGTGAGTGAGGTTGAATTGCGAAGTCGCACTGCTTTCTGATACCTCAGATTTCTGTGGTGAAATCGAGAAGCTCTGAAGTTTATGGATTAGAGACTGGACTTCAGGTGATTCAAGACCTAATTTTTCTGTGGTATGATGGGTTTGAGCAGTGGTAGTTGATTCCCCTTCTCCTTGTTTGGATACCGGCGAACCAGTATGCAAATGGGAAGGTCGAGGGGATTCGGAGGGGGAAATACTCTTGGAATGGCTTATAGGTTTGGACTTATGTGCCATTCACAGTTGAGGCCCTCCTTCTAGCGCCAAAAATGTTGATGCCCCGAAAATCGTTGCAACAACATTGGGGAAACCACCCGGTCCGGACCTTAGTACAGCTCCTTTTCCGTTTGGAATAGTGGCTCCGACTGGGGATAATGGGACCAGTTTCCCAAGAATTATAAGTAAACGGGATGGATGAGTGACTTATGATATATGGTGGTGATAAGCGAACAACTAAAACTATTGGCGAAATATACTAACTATAATCTAATCCCGGGACTTATCAATTTGTAAAGTGTAGCGTTTGATAATCTGTGCTTTAAGGCAGGCATATAGATGACTCTAACGCTAAAGCATAGATGTTTAAACCATTTAAGATTGCTCTGCATAATTAGTTATGAAGAGCGATAATAGCGAATTACTACACTTTGTCATTCATATCATTGCTACATGCATGATTAAAAGAGAGGGCATATCACAAAACATCCAATAGTGGAACGAAATGAAGATTTGTTGTTACAGCGCATACATGTATTCAACAATAGCAAAAATAATAACACAGCAATTCATATAAGAGGAAAGAACACAGATGCAGATAAAAGTACCATGTAAGCTGCTTAACAATCCAGTATATTAATCGCTATGTCGCAGTCCTTCCTTCAAACCAGAAAGCATTCCAAACAAGAGACAATAGTGCGCAATTGTATAAAACAGCCTTCTCGTTAAATTAAGAACTATCGGTCGAGTTTCACAAAAGAATATAGGCTGAAGCACAGTAGTGCAAACTTCAGCCTTTAAGTCTATTACAAAATTTTACGACCCTTTCCAAAACAATGAAAGGGTCTATAAATACTAAGCTAATCTAAATATCTAAGAAACTGAAAAGCTATTAAATTGGCATCAATAAATATTTCTTCCATCTTCCTTGGCGATCTGGCAGTCGGCGGCAATGCTTCATCAGGTGGCCTCTTTGCCTTTAAACCTTAGCTGACATATCGCCAGCATTGGCTCTACTTCCGGTGGAGTGTTGAGACGCGAAGTGAGCTGGGCATCATATGTGGCATCCTGAATGTCGGGGATCAGGCATCCGAGAGCATCTGTTAAACATTTGAGGGCCGACCTTTGAGTATGTGGCTTGATTAGAAAGAGCCAATATGCCTCGGAGGTTAAGGTATTTACTCCAGCGATTAACCTTCCCTGTTCCTCCAAGTCATGATAACTTGTTTGTTCAATCATGTTTGCTGTTGTTATGCTTCCAGGTGTGCACTGGGAGATCATGTTTGCCAAATAGAGTGTGTTGTTGACTAAATCAATCATATTGCTGGCAATCATTTTACACCTTGAAGCTGCCCTTTCCGCTTTCATCACCTGAGTGTTCCATTCCGTGAAGAGTATGTCCTTGTATGTCTCATAGATTCTAGGCAAGTTCGCCGCTTTCCCCACATCAGAATCTTGCCAATCAAGATATCCGGTTATGGTTTCTTCGGCCTGATCTAGCTCATTTCTGGCTTTCTCTATCTGCTGACATACTGCTGTAGATATTTCGCATAATGGCTCAGCCTCAGTAAGTTGTCGGCATAGAAGTCTAATCTGAGATATTAATGCGCTATTTATTTGAGCTGCCTCCGCTCTGAAATCCTTCACTTTCTGGGTGCTCTTGATGTCTTCGAGCTGTGATGATAGTTGAGCTATTTGCTCATCTTTTGATTTCATCATCAGCTCATTTGTTGTTCTCAACTGTGACAATGCCTTCGACAATTCTTTCTGCCTCTGGGTTGCGCTCTGGTCTATCTTCTGCTTTTCGGCCTGCAGTTGCTGGGTTAATACATTGTTCTCTTGCTGTTGTGCCAGCAACTGCTCTTCTACTTGCGCTGCCCTGTTTTTCGCCTCGGTTACTTCTGCCTGTAATGCACAGATCTCCTGGTCCTTAGTCTTCAACAGAAGACTTACCTCCGATGCCTTGTCAATAGTCGCTGCAGAATAAGCTCCCGCATACTGCGACAGCTTTGTTAGATCATCGGAGGGATCCAATTCCTCCTTCCAGACTACATTGCCCGTGACTGTTTGCTCAGGAAAGATATAAGGTTGATCAAGCCTTCGTCTCTTCCTTGAGCGCTTAACAACGGCTTTATACTTTGGGCTATAAAAAACATCCAGGGGAGGAATATCTTCCACCTGGAGAACAATTTGATCGGAAGGGTCTTTAGTAATTACTTCGACATCCTTTGAAATGGGTGGGCCACTGGTTCCGCTTAGAACCTGAGAAGAAGTGGTATCTGGTGCATCGCTTGTCTTAGAGGTGTCTGTGTCTTTGGAGCCTTCCTTTCCACTGATAATGGAATCGAATTGGTTCCATTGTTTAAGCAATTCAGGATCAATGGAGGTTTGTTTATGTTGCTCTGTCTGGGATTTGCTCCGCTCTTTTTCTTGTTCTAACCTCTGCTGCTCCTCTAGTTCTTTTCGCTGCTGCTCCTCTAACTCTTTTCTTTGTCTCTCTTCTTGCTCCCTTTTCTGCCTATCTGCCAATTCCTTTTTCTGCCTATCAGCCAGTTCTTTCTTTTGTTTCTCCTCTTCTTCCTTCTTCCTCTGTTCCTCTATCTCTTTCTGCTTTCTCTGTTCTTGATCCTTCTGCGCCTTTTGCTGTTTTTCTATCTGCTCCTTCTTCTGCCTCTCAGCTTGCTCTTTTCTTTGCTTTTCTGCCTACAACTTCTTTTGCCTTTCCTCCTGTTGTTTCTTTTGTTCCTTAGTTGTAACAGGAGGTTGGCTCGTCTGTTGCAGACCAGGCTCGCTTGAGGAAGACGCTGGGGTTGTTGTCAATAAATCTAGAGGCAGAGTTTGCAACCTCTGCTCTCTAAGTTTATTGAACTCAGTTAACGTCTCATCATTATATCTCATTCTAGCAAGCTCTTTGGCCTGGCCTATTGTATCGGCGGCGACGAACAGGTCATCAAACATATCCTCTTGATGGTCAACTTTTGTTAATTTGGCCTGTTCTAGGGCAGTGTAGACAGTTTTATGTGGATCATAGAGTCTGCTTGGGATAGTGGCCAGGGATAAAGCTTGCATCTTTGTTGCCTCTTTTTCTGCATGCTTGAGATCATGCAGAGTAAAAACACCAATTCTCAAGGGAAAAGAGGGCCAGCCCCTCTTCTTTTCTTTCTTGAGAGTTTGTGTGACACTCTCGGCCATAATCTGGTAGGAGATTTCTCGGGCCAACAATTTGTCTGGAACATATAAAGGGAGAACATGCGGCTTGGCTTGGCTCCCAAAAACCCTAATATAGGTAAAATGCTCTTCTCCAAACCAACCTGCTACAGCTGGTAAGTCGAAGGAAGCCAGATAGGAGATTTTGGGAATAGGCCGATCAAAAATGGAATAATGAATGGGAACCATAAAACCATTGCAAATTTGATACAGATGGTCCTTGTAAGAGGACTTCCACAATTTCTGGTGGTACAAATGAATGGGTGAGGGGTCTTGGGTGGTCCACCTCCAACCGAGGATAGGAAACTCAGAATTAAAGCACAAGGTATCCATAATGTAAGCACTATAATAAAATGGTGGGATTTTCCTTTCGGTGACTCTAGATTTGGCTCTAAAGTCACGAACAGCTACGACCAACTTATCAGAAAGAATGGTGGCCCAATCCATGATTATACTATTAACAGCTGCTTCCATCAGGGTAACCATTTCTATGTCGAAATTAGCAGAGTCCTGTAACCCCCATATTCTACACATCATAATCCCCCCATAGCAATAGGGAGAAGCCAAAGAATCGACAGAGTACTTACCCGAGCTTTCGTGCTTGTGTTTGGCCGGATTCTGCCTCCAATCCCGGATGGGTTCAGATTGTACTTCATTTTCGGCTGCAAATTTCTCCACGAAGGCTTTGTTATAGATTTTCTCTTGCTCGGGAAAATGATACATTTGCCTTAGGTTCTCTGGCTTGAACGACCCGAAAATCCTTCCATCCCTTGTGTGAAATGTTCTATCGATGATTGGAATTTCCTCGATTGCCCAGCGCACTACATCAGTGTAGGGAAGGACCTGCTCTCTGGCTGCTATCCTGTGAAGAAAGGAGTCGGCCAAGTCTTTGAGAGTAGCATCAGAATTCTTTAGTGCATCCACACTAGCCTCTGTCACTATCACTTTCGGTTGCTCAGCCTCTAATAGATTATATGTGCCCTGCCATGAAGTCCTAGTGAGACCAGTGCACGTAGTGTCTGAAATTAGGCCTTTCTTCTTATCCGCGGCAGCTTGTCCTGCAACAAATGCAGCAGCGGAGCCCGCGGTCCTCTTGGATTTCTTCCCCATCATGCTTAGGCTTCTCTCAACAGATGAATTCTACACAAATGCAAGAGAAATCGTAACAAGGAAATAACAATGACAATCCATAACGGGAAAGATATATCATTTGAAGCGTGGTGAGATTAATTCTCAAAAGTGGCTGCGGATCCAATCACTGGGCAGATATTGCAGATGCATTAATGGTGATTTAAGGCTTGCTACCCATTAAATGAGTATCACACCGTTATCCGGCTGAATGACCCCCTTAAGCGTGCAACAGATATTTTGGCGGTTAAACGCAAGTGTTCGTTAATCGAAGGGGAAAAGTTTTAAATACACATGCATTACCTTATCCTGCATTTAACGGCATTTTGAAATTTGCGCTTTATCAACCAGATATCAATATAACTTTAAGGCTTCAAGCGATGACTTTTTTAGAATACCGACCGCTGATGAGCGATATCGCATCGCATCGGGGAATAGATGCTACACAATCAATAGAAAAAGATCCTTCCGAGTGCCGATTGCGACATCACATCGGACTAGCGCGTGGAAACATTACAAAGTGCATATAAAGTGATTTGCCGATTTCCGATTGCGATATCGCATCGCATCGGGGTAAGACCCGAGCGCCTTATCAAAGTGCATGAGATCCTGCCGACGGCCGATAGCGATATCGCATCGGGTTGGGGTTTATAACTTAAAGTGTTTTTTCCCACATGAGGCAGCGCCAATAGCCGATCGCCGATATCGCGTCGCGTCGGGGTGTGAGTTATGTGCCCTTTTTAGGTGTGCATGGAATATCGCCGATCGCCGACAGCGATATCGCATCGGCGGAGAACAAGGTGCCGTTTTTAATGTGTTTCTCATGTCATTGCGATATGCGATCGCTTTATCGTAATAACAAAAGATTGTTTTATTATTGGAACACTATTATTCAAAAAGGCTTAAATACATAAACTCATTTGATTATCATACCTTTTTGAACACAAAAGCATTGATGCCAATTAAATTTTAAAAGGGACCCATTCCATATGTTAATTTTTTGTGTGAATGAAAATGTTATGAAATGGGGGGTTGTTGTAGAGCACAACAGGCCCCTATTCCAGGAAAATTATGCTGAACCCTCAACTTCTGATGAACCAACAGAAGATACCCAAATCAATTTTATGGGACTCAAAAATGAACAACAAGTTTTCTTGACCCAAGAGGATCAAGAAGCTCATATGCTTAAACAATTCCAAACTCAGTTAGGTGAACCATTTGACTTTAGGGAGGGATATGACACAGCCATTTATGAAGTCGATAAGCAATATAATCTGAGGAGTAGAAGAATCGATGTTCCTAAAACCAACAGACAAAAAGATACGAAACATCCCAACAAAGGTAATATCAATAACACCCCTGTACATATTCTTTCCAGAACAGATCCTAATCCAAATAACCCAATTATTGAAGATGTATCTGATAATCAACCAAATAATATACAATCTTCCACTTCTATTCCTTCTAAAGGAAATGTGGAAGAACCTCCAGAAATTGATTTGGAAACAACTTCAGCCCATAACGCCACTCCTGAAAAGGAGAGAAATATAGATAATACAATGGAAAAAGAGAATCCAACTGTCTGAAATACAAGAACTCAGACTGAAAAACCTTTTAATCTTGAGACTGAAGTAGGCAAATTAAAAATAGTTGTTCCATTGTCAGAATTAGCTAAACATGATGTCTACAGAAGCCAAATCAATAGATCACTCCAAATTTCTGTGAATGAAGATTCAGTAAATGTTTTTGATGACCAGCCTGAATTGATTTTTGGCCCTGAAGTAAATGGAAAATCAGTAGATGGAGGAGTTCCTCCTTTCTATGTAAGTCTGAACATACATGATAAAATACTTCATAATGCCATGTTTGATTCTGGTGCCTCTCATAACTTAATGCCTAAATCTGTAATGGAGAAATTGGACCTAGACATCACCAGGCCGTATAAAGACCTCTTTTCTTTTGATTCAAGTCAAGTCAGGTGTCTAGGTTTAATCAAAGACTTATGTGTATCGCTAGTTCAATACCCTGCCAAAACCATCTTAATGGACATAGTAGTAGTCGATATTCCACCAAAGTATCCCATGTTATCGTTCAGGTCTTGGGGTGCAAAGCTTCAAGGATCTCTATAATTGGACATGTCTTATGCTACTATTTCAGTATTCGGTCAATCCAAGAAACTATACAGATAAACCTTAATGAAATACGTTGTAAGTAGTCAGGAGAAACCCCAAAATTTCCCTATCTACTATGTACACTCTGATATGGATTCTTTCATTCTTTACAATGCTAAAAGTGATTCCTCAAATGAATTGGAAGTTTTAGCAGCAGAACCAAAAGAAATTACAAATGAAAAATCTAGTGTTCAAATACAAGAAATTTCTGAGAATAATGAAACGTCAGACACCCAAGAAAAACAGAAGAAAGCAAAGAAATAGATCTCCCTATTAAACATATTCCTCAGACTCCTGACACCAATTATGAACATGAAATTCTCTGGCACTTAGAATTTGATGGTTCAGTTAACAAATTAGGAGCAGGAGTAGGAGTTTGGGTGCACAATCTTGAAAACGACTATGCTGAAGGCCATGCCTACAGATTAAACTTTAGATGCACCAATAATATGGAAGATTATGAAGCTCTGATGCTAGGTCTTAAATTGATTAAAATATTAGGAGCAATTAGGGTGTCTGTCTTAGGATATTATGAGTTAATAGTTCAACAGATTAAAGGAAAGTATTCAACAAATGATCCCAGACTGAAGTATTACAGAGATACAGTGATAGAGATTCTCAATACATTTCTGAAAGCTAAGCTTTCCAAAATCGCAAGAAAAAATAACTTGCAAGCTCATAGTCTGGCAATGTTTTCCAGCACCTGCAAATTACCATTCGAACCTAATCATCAGTTCACAGCTGAGATTAGACATAGGCCAGCGATACCTAACAATTTGAAGAACTGGCAAGTGTTCGATATTAATAAGAATATTAACAATTTCTTGACCTTAGAGGAAGAATTTTGTAACACTAACATAGATGTAGATACAGTTAATGAGTTTGATCAAACAAATACGATAGAAACAGACATTTCAGCAGAAATTGCAACTCAAATGCTCCATCTAACAAAATTTACCAAAAAAGAAATGCAGGATCTTTAAGAAATGGATATTGATGAAATTATTGAAGGAGAATCTGAAGTAATGAATTTAAAAGACAATCATTTGCCTCAAGGATTAACTCCTTTGGAAGATCTCTTTGATTTCAATGATATTCCAAAGAAACCTAAGATGAAACCCTTGAAAGAAGATATTGAGGACTATAATTTGGGCACTGAGGATTATCCTAAAATGGTAAAGTTATCTAAATCTTTGCCCCCTGACCAAAGACTCAAATATGTTGAACTAATGAGAGAATTCTAGGATGTCTTTGCCTGGAGTTATGAAGACCTGAAATCTTATGATTCCTCCATAATTCAACATACAATACCTCTGAAGGAAAACCAGAAACCATTCAAGAAAAATCTTAGAAGAATTAACCCTGTACTGGTGCCCTTAATTGAAAAAGAAATCAAACGAATGTATGAAGCAAGGATAATTGCTCCTATTAGGTTTTAAGAGTGGGTGTCTAATTTAGTACCTACTAGGAAGAAAACTGGAGAAATCAGATTATGTGCTAATTTAAGGAATGATAATAAGGTTTCCCTGAAGGACAATTACCCTTTACCCAAGATGGATCACATTTTACAAAGGGTGGTAAGTGCTTCTAGGATTTCACTCTTGGATGGTTTCTCAAGCTATAACCAGATTCTAGTTCATCCTGACGACCAGGAAAAGACTGCTTTTACAACACCATGGGGTACATTTAAATATGTTAAAATGCCATTTGGACTTAAAAATGCAGGGGCGACCTTCCAAAGAGCAATGGACATAGCATTTGCAAAATAAATTCATGATTTTCTAGTAATATATCTAGATGACCTGACTGTTTTTTCTAAATCAGATCAGCAACACTTGGATCATCTGAGACAAGTATTCTTGAAATGTAGAAAATATGGTATTTCTTTAAATCCTAAAAAGTCCTTATTTGGTCTAGAGGAAGGAAAACTTTTAGGCCGTATTATCTCCAAAGAGGGAATCAGAATTGATCCTGCCAGAATAGAAGCTATTATACAAATACCCCACCCTAGAAATGTCAAAGAACTTCAAGCTTTCCTAGGAAAGATCAATTTTTTGAGAAAATTCATATCTAATTTAGCTGAATTAATTAGATTGCTTAATAATATGTTGAAAAAGGATTTTAATATTAGATGGACAATTGAAGCCAAGCAAGCCTTTGAAGAAATTAAAATGGCTTTAACCAAAACACCGGTCCTTACAAGTCCAAAGTTTGATAGAGACTTTATAATATTTTCATTCACATCAGAACACACCATAGTTGTTTTACTACAAAAGGATGATCAAGGATGTGAAAACCCATAGCCTTTTTTAGTAAAGCACTTAGGGATGCACCACTAAAATACAAAATCATGGAAAAACAAGCTTTTGCACTGGTAAAAGCTATTAAAGACTTTAGAGTCTACATATTGTATTCCTATGTACCAAATGATGTTGTCAAAGACATATTAACTTAGGATGGAATTGAGAGCAAACGAGGTAAATGGATTGCTGCTATATTGGAGTATGATATTGAAATAAAACCTACAAAGCTTATAAAAGGACAGGGATTGGCCAAACTCATGACTGAAACAAATTGTCAAACCCTAGATATTAATGAACTGGATAATGAACAGGAGATGGCGACTCCACAAATCAGCCAGGCCTTCTTAGATTCACCTTGGTATGTTGATATAACTTATGTATTATTAAACCTACATGCTCCTGCATGGTTATCCAGAACAAAGAAAAGGTTTTTAAAGATGAAAGCTTCAATTTTTTGTATTTTAGATAATGCTTTATTTTGAAAAAATTATGAATGTATTCTATTGAATTGTTTACTAAAAGAAGAAGCTGACAAGGTTCTCAAAGAATTTCATGCAGGAGAATGTGGTGGAAACCTTTACTGGAAATCAACTGTCAAAAAAAATCCTAAGGGCTGGATTTTATTGGCCAACCTTGTTCGCTGATGTAAAGAAATTTGTCACTGCTTGCCATAAATGTCAAATTTTTGAAGGCAAGAGAAAACTATTACCTTTACCCCTGAGACCAATTTCCACTGAAAAGCCCTTCCAACAATGGGGTTTGGACTTCATTGGAGAAATCCATCCTCCCTCTTCTGGCCAACATAAATGGATTCTCACTGCCACAGACTATTTCACCAAATGGATAGAAGCCATTCCTTTCAGACAAGTCAATGACACAATTATTATAGGATTTTTAGAAACCAACATATTGTCTAGATTTGACTGTCCTGAAAAGATCATAACTGATAATGCTACTGCCTTCAAATCCAAGAAAATGATAAGTTTCTGTAATAAGTACCATATCACTTTAGGCCATTCCACAGCCTATTACCCTCAAGGTAATGGTCTAGCTGAGTCTTCCAATAAAAGCCTAATTAATATTATTAAGAAATTATTGGAAGAAAACAAGAAAAACTAGCACAAGAAACTTACTAATGCATTGTGGGCAGACAGACTTACCACCAAGAAATATATTGGAACTAGTCCTTATGAATTAGTCTATGGCATGGAGGCTGTATTTCCTTCATCTTTAGGAGTTCCAATAATGAAATTACTTCAAGAAGCTCAACTGGAACCTAATGATATTCAAAGGAGAATAAACCAAACCATCCATCTGCAACAGACCAGAGAGGAAGTATATCAGAGATCCCAAGTGGTACAAGAGAAACTTAAGAAAATATTTGATAAAAGAACCAAGGTAGAAGATTTCTACATTGGAGACAAAGTTTTAAGATGGGATTCCAGGAGAGAGGATAAGGGAAAACATGGGAAGTTTGACTTCCTATGGAAAGGACCTTTTGTTATCCATGCTTTACAAGGGAACAATACTTACTATCTCAAAAACTTGGATGACACAGAAATAGAAGAAGGGAAAGTTAATGGTCGGATGCTAAAGCATTACTATGATCCCACTTTTTAATGTATTCTGATTTTAACATGTAAATACTATATCCTTAATAATGTCACAATTTGGATTGGATAGTAACTTCCTGGAGTTGAAGCATGGAGAGAAGGCCCTAAGCTTCAGAGGGATTACTGTCATATATACAATAAAGCAACCAACAGAAGGAGATTTCATAGCACAGTCAAAGTCATTCAGAATGCCATCTGACCTGTTGTTCTTGACTTTTCACCAGGAAAAGCCATCCCCAAGTGGAGCCAGTGTTATTCTCCTATACCAATAGGTGTCATATTTCATTATTGACTTGATGAGCTCTATAATATGTTCATACCTTTTCTTGTTGCAAAGGTTTCCATATTTCCAAAAAATCATAAAATTTAAAAAATGTAAAGAGGGTATACCCTAAAAGAAAAATCAAAGGGTGAAAAGAAATAAAATGGTCAAAAAAGTGAAGAAAAATGAACCCCACCAAAAGAAAGACCAAGGAAAGTGTGCAAGTCTAAATGCCACTACTTTTACTCTTATGTAATAACTAAATTGTGTGCAACTTGTAACTTATGCTACAATTGATGAATAGTCAAACAACTTAAGCTTGGCTAGTTCATATTGGAATTTCATGTTTTAGAAGTAGAGAATAAAATCTGACCAAACTGTTTAATCTTGGCAGATAAGTAGATAGGTAGACTGAATAAAAGGAGCTCAACAATTTAATCTGAGCCCTTGGATGTAATAAGTGCAGACTTAGGTAGGCTTGCCATGTAAAAGAAAAAGAAGATTGATAAGAGTTTGTCAGTCTAAGTGCACCCAAATAAAGAAGAAAAAATGCTAGGCTAAAGTAGGTAGGGTAGGTAGATGGTGTTGAAAAATGATACTTGTGATGGATAATGTCTCTAAATGTGTTAATTTTTTAATTTTATCACAAGTGCAAGGCAAACATTATACTTAATGTAGTTCAAGCAAGACAAGGTCAAATAACTAACTTCCATTCACATTTTTCCCTAAAGATTTCACTAATTCCCCCTAAAGTATTAAGGTCTTTGAAAATTAAAGGGGCTCAGAGCATTTCTCTGACTTTTGGAGGGACGGACCCTCGGCCCAATGATTCAAAAGCCTGAGCACTTAGTATCATCCATAAACCATTCATTTCATTTCATAAAGTTTCCTAAGTAAAATCCTATTTTACTTAGGAATAATGCACAATATCACCTAAAAAACCCCTTTTTATCTTTAGCCTAAGTTCAAATATATACGTGAAATGTTTTAACTTGGCACTTTTACACTTCATATGTCATATTAATCTTTTAACCTATATTATATAAATCCCGAAAAAACATTCTTCTTCCCGTATTATTTAATTATATATAAATCCCCGACATTTTATATACCCTGCCCCGGTTAATTATAACCATAATTATAGTCAAAAGGGATTAATGGATTTATTATAAATTCGTTAATAACCAAAATTCCCCACCCCACAAAATGGAATTAATTAACCCTCCAGGTTAATTAACAACCACCCCCCAACCAATCACATTGACCCCGATATGATTAAATCATTGTTAAGTAAACCGGGCCCACCACAATAAAGACTCGTTGTACCTCACTTCTCGTCCACCGCATGATCGCTCCCCCATCATCCAACAGTTGACATTGATATCGCGCCTCCCTGGTGACCACACTTTAACGCGCGATCACCGGGCAATTTTCCGCCTGTACCTCCACCACGCGTCGTGCAGTCCATATGATCACTCGCCCTCGGTCCAAAACTGCCCAGCCCCAAAAGCGGTGCAAGAACATACCACTTACCGCCCCTCCATGAAACGACAAAACGTCCCATCTCCACTTGCGTCATCCGCCCGATAAATCCAAAAACCCTCGCCAACCTCAGTTTTGTTAAATAAACGAACAAAATGTCATTTTCACTGTTATATGCTGCGACCAGTGCTCCCATGCAAAACAATGTCCAAGTCAACTGTTATAGTTTCCCAACCGACACCTGATCAGAAAATCTATAGCGATGCACTCCGCAGCCTATCATCTAACCTCCCATTGTACTGTTTACTTTCTTGATACAGGTATTTATCCAGTATACCCTGAAACCTATAATTTCAGTTTTCTACTGAAAATTCTACAAGAAAGGGCCTAATTCAGTTCTAGGATAGTCTGCGGTTGCCATAAAAAGTTCCCAAACCTGCTGTTTGGTCCATTTTCTCATAGAAAGTCTAAATTGTATTTTGAATCCACAAGAACCAAAGATGCAAACCCCTATAGCCCTAAATGTTGCACCCATGAACGCTCCTCACAAAGACTTAGATTATCTACCTCTGGACAATAAAGATTTTCAGATAAAAGACTTATCTGGTGATAGTAACCATCTTAAGGTCTTCTGCCATGCTAGAGATAGTTATCTGAATAAGTCTGACATTTTTGGATTGTGGGAATCTAACCTTCCCATTTATTTCCTCCCCTCAGTCCATGTTTTACCAGACATAAATTCATCAATGTTGTGCTAATTATGATCCCAACCATAGAGTTGTTATATCCCCAAGCCAAACAGTCCTTTTTCCCATAACTGCTAAATCCATCAACGAAATGTTGCAATTCCACTCCAGTCAGCCCCTCACTCCTATTTCCATGGGATATTTACTTGAAAAATCATCTCAGTTGTCCTAATCAGAAGTGACTCGCATTGCTCAAACCTTCATGTTGCCAAAGCACCAGCCCAAAGGTCCACCTCCTTATCTGCAGACTTTCTTCACTGAAACTGGAAGACTCATTATTGATATGATAGCCCTAATTATGGGGTTCAATTATAGTGAATATGTGGATGATATCACCCTAGTCTTATTATCAATCTTTACTCTAGGATAGCCCCCTGCTGTCAGATATGACTATGCCACCTTTATTGCCAACAAGATCCATGATCAATTCCTGAATTTGGAAAGGGAAGGAGTTTTCAAATACACCTCTTTCATATACCATCTTATGTTATATTATTAGTCAGATAACTTTCCTTTCCCTATCAAGAAACTGGACACCAAAGGAAATCCTAGATCTGTTATCTTTTGGAGTGAAATCTTTCATAATACCTGTGAGTCCCCTTACACTTATAATGAGTTCATTGACTTATTTTTACATTCAGGAACCACTCTATTGATAGGAGTTTCCCCGCCTAGGATTAATGGTGACATGAAGAAAATTCTCCAGCTCTCTAAGCAATACAGGATAGGTGACTGGTACCTATATCAAAATCACACAAAAATAAGGATGTATGGGTGTGAACTTTGCCCTTTTAAGTTACCCAAGTATGCTCCCATGAGATTATTTGCATTGGAATATTTCAGACAGATAATAAATGCAGATTTAGTCCATTTTTGTGGTGCCAAAAAGAAAGCTCAGCTAAGAATTAAGAACCAACTAGGCCCTTTTGTCATCAACTCTAGGGATGCTTGGAAGGAAGCTGAAAACATTTTAGAAGATCACCTTAGATTACGAAAGAGTTTTAGGTGGGTGCCATATGACCCCTACAATTTTATATTTGACAGAAGGATGAAGAATAGGTTATCCCCATATATTCATCATAGGATCCCAGAAATTGAGCAGTTTGCAAACTTGGATGAATGGATAGAGGGGACCCTAGTAGAAGATGTTAGTGAGCAGGTCAATATGGAAAAAGCTATGAGAGATCTTGAGAAAACCCTTGACTTGGATTCTTTTGGGAAGGTACCATTCAAGTTGTCTCAGAGATCAGCAATTAGTACATCCACTGCTGGAACTTCTCAACAACCTCCACAGGAAGTCAACATACCAGCCACAGGAACATACAAAGGCAAAGAAGTAGAGACCACAGAACAGCCTACAATGTCAGATCAGCCTGGAATTTCCAAAGAACAGGGTCAAGAACCAACTCCTCCAGCTCAAACCAATGTAGCAGAAAGTCCAATTTTGCAGACTCCTCTAAATGAGGAAAGAAATAAAAATAGGGACAGGGAAACCACTCCCCCCACCAGTGGACCTATGGGATAGCCTGGGACAAAGAGGCAAAGACTGAATCTTCTTTCAAAAGAGGAAATTATTAAAGAAACTACAGATAGTCAAAGAGTAGAAAGGGTAGTGAGCCAACAAACTTTCCCATTGGGAGAAACATCCACTAGCTCACAGAGGCAAGAGCTAGAAAGACAACACAGTGCAGAAGTATCATCCACCAGGACACAAAGTAAAGAGGCCTTAGATATCAAGAAGACATTCACAGAAATAAAAGCCAAAAATGATCCAATAAGACTTCAAATTTACAATCAATATTTGAAAATGGCCCCCACAAACAAGTAGAGATTGATGTCAGCCTATGACATTCAAGAGGGCAAGATGATAATGAGCCACTTCAAGCCAAAGGTTCAGCAACCTCAAACAGCAACAGATTATATCAGGACAAATCTCGAAGTCTTGGCTAAATATCCTTTGAATCAGATTGAACTTCACAAGCAAACTAGAGAAATGGTCTATTCAACCTTAACCAGTAAAACATTGATGGCTCACAGGCTACAAAATTCTTTGGATAATACAACTGCCCAGCTGAACTTAGAAAAATCCTCCTCCCTAGCCAAGGATAACAACATAAAAACATTAGAAGAAATCATCATTGGATTGGGGCATGATCCAAAAGATGTAAAAGGTGTAGAAGCACTAATCAAGAAGAAAGAAGAAGAAATTACTGCCTTAAGGAAGCAGCTAAAGCTGCCTCCTTCAAGGCATCCACAGACTGCTTAGGTTATAAAGCAGAAATCTGAAGAATAGATGATGGATCTCCTCTTGAAACTCAATGAAAGATTGAATGATACAGAGCAGGCATTAGAAAATGCACTGAAGGTCAGGGAGGGAGAGTGACCTCTCAGCCTCCGGATGTAATCCCCATAGTCTCAATATCAGTCCCTTCTACACTTGGAACAGCATTAGCTCCAAACATCCCAGCAGCCACAACAGAGGTGGTCACAGGCACAACAATAGTAGGAACAGGACAGGGCAACAGTGCTAATTTGAGCACTGAAGAGTTGATAAAGGCAATGGAAGAAATGAGACTACAAGTTTCAAAATTAAAATAGGTAAAAGAACAGTTGGCTAAGGTAGAAAGAAATTATGATATCTCCAAAATAATTGTTGTGGAAAAAACAAGGGAGATCAAAGCATTAGAAAATAAAGTGAAAACATTTGAAAAGGATCTCACTTTTGACAAGCCTCTAGCAAAGATCAAAAATATTCTTTGGGCCAACATCACCCAATCCTTAAATGATGTTTGGCCATCCATCCAAGTGATATATGAATAGATTGATCTAGTGAAAGCAGCACAGGGAGAAATTCAAAAGACAAAAGCACTATTAGGACAAATGCCTAATCAAGCCAACCAGCTTATACATCTTTTGAATAACAGAAATAAGGAACAACTAGAAGAACTTGGCATCTCAGACAGGACAAACACTATTTTCGAATTCAAAAGGGTGCTAACCAAGAAAACTTTGATGCAGAACTTGGAGAGAAGATGTCAAGATATGCAGGTGGAAATTAATTCATTTATGGAGAAGTTCACTATTTTACAGAATAAAGGGCTACCAAGTCCTTTGGTGATTAATGACAGATTAATGAAGCATATAGATTATGTAAGCAAATTGAATAAGTATGTTGGAAATCAAGCTAGTTCATCAACAAGTGCATCAGGAATAAAAGCACTCCCCATAGGCCGAGTTCTGTATGATAGCTTAGAGAACTTATTCTATGTTGAGCATGAGATAAAACACTTATTCCCAATCCAGCCTACCTTTTTCAGATACACAGAAATTGATGAGACTTTGAGGAAACTTCAGAAACATAGATAACCAGAACAAAAATGGTGGGAAGACATGTTGGAAATTTTGTAAATTTATCCTCAGTAAAATGTAAATTTTGGGCTATTTACTGTGGTAAGATGAATAAAGGTGATCAAAGATGAACAAATGTCAAACAAGTCGAAGTGTATCAGAACAGGTAAAGATTATCAGTCAAAACAAGGCAGCCAGCAAAGAGTTACTAAAGAAGACAGCAGCAAGCCAAAACATAGGGCCTGCCTCCAGCACACTCAGCAAGAAAAGGAACAGCACAACATCAGTTTACCTTTCTCCTATCTTCGAGACTAGTTGTCTCTATTTTCTTGTAAAATACGATTAATCACCCTAGAATCTATCTCACTCTATTATGAGATTTTTTTGTAAATTTTTTTGTGTAAATACCCCCTCAATTGGAGTATTGAGGGTGGATTCATATACATTGCCGTAATATTGGTTATTTTGGAACAAAGTGCTGATTGGATCAAACTTTTGTATGGCTTGCTGGATGAAGAATTAAAGCAAAGGACTTTTCACAGATTTCTTGAAGCAAACATCGGATCAACAAGTCCTCTATACCTTATGTTTTAAAGTTTTCCTTGTTTATTATATCATTTATGTTTTACATCTGAATGGTAAACAAAAAAGAATAATTCAGAATATGCTTGATTGCACTCTATTTTCAATCGTTATTATTCTCAATGTTTTCTTCTGAATTAGTATGAATAGTGAAATCTTAATTGCTCCTATTTTCTAGTTCTTTCATTTTGATTGCTTATTAAAGAATACTTAACTGCTCTTTAGTAGTAATCATTCGAGTTCCCTCTTTAAATATGTTGAAGGCTTCTTAACTGTCCTTCATCCATTTTAAGCCCATTCCATCTATTCCAAGTTTCTATTTGTTCCCTGTTTGACCATCTTGCCCTGTGAAACCATCCTTTGTTAAGAAACCAAGTCCAGTTAAGCCATCTTCTTTGACTCCATCAGCCCAATGGACTAAGCTACTCAGTATTACCCCTTTGCTATTGAATCTCACCACCCAAATTCAAACAAAACTCCTAAACTTCACAAGTAGCCTAAAACCTTTCCAAAACAAAGCTAAATCATAAAGAGAGAGCCCTCTCTAGGTACAGATTGGCTAGATTTTGTACCTAAAGGTTGGTTTGTGGTTACCTCGGACCCCTTTCCTCTCTCAACAACTTCAAGGAAAATCTGAGTGATAATAGCAGGTCTCATCACGAGGCGGCATGTTCATCCATGTTACTTCTTATGAGTGGCACTACCATCAACTAGTTATCAAGCCAGGACAGTGGCCTTCATCTAATTTAAAAAGAAAAAGTTAAATAAGCTAATTCTGAATCTATATCTAGTAAGTGGGACACAGGCATTTCGTTGGGATAAAAGACATCCCTGTCGAGGTTATAGAAACCTGCGAGTAGCAGGGCCATGTCTATGGTATTAAAGTTAATTGCATACTATGACTCCCTAAAACTCATCATTTTATTTCTTGGATAATGGTTTTAAGATGATTTGAGAATGATGCTTTGAGTTCTTTCTTTCAAAAATTAGGAATCTTTAATGATGTGCTACCCTTATTGGAGGTAATTCTTTGTACTGGATTAAGGATAAATTTACTTTCGCATCTACATGACAACAAATTTAGAGTGTTCAATTTTCTGATTGGTCCGGGAAGGTGTCATTTTGTTCTATTTTTATCTCCCTTTTATGGTATCATAGTTCGCTTCATTTCTTTATGGTATTTAGAGTGATGAATTACTCATCAATGATTACTCGCCAGGTGTTGATGGAAAACAATGTCTATTGGTTGTGGTTGCCTCTAAAAAATCATTATGTGACCTAGGTACATGATTATTGTATTAGGTGCGGGAACCTTATGGTAATTTTCTTGAAATTGCACCTTTTCAACAAGGATTTGATTTTTATCATGATTGTTAATAAGACTCTGGACAGGAATAAGAGCTCTGAAATATATGACAAGTAGAGAATTCATTTGAAACAGGACAAGAGGTATGTGATGTCTATCATAAAGGTGCAATACACTTTTTCCATAATGTTTGGTACAAGCATTGCTTTCTTGTACCTGATCTGTTACATTGCAATTTTACCATTTCTGCACTTGATATCTTCATCAGGACTGTAATATGGTTTTAGTTGGCACAATATTAATAATGTTGCAGACTTGATGAATGCTTTAAATGATGACATACCATGATATCTTAATATTTCCTTGTGAATACTTTTGCTGACACTTTTATCGGGAAGCATAGTATGATCTTTAAATATTCCCCGTGCCTTCTTCCATGATTTTATAATATTATGGTTTGGTTTGCATGAGGACATGCAATAAGATCAACGTGGGGGAGTGTTGAGCCTCCATTTTGTCCAACTTTTCATGATGTACCTGAATAATTTTATGTCTATACTAAGTGTCTATAATCATTATTATGTGTTTTATGCATTATTAAGTTATCATTTAGAGGCATTTAGAGCTGACAGTTGTTGGTCTATGAACTCTTCTTTTTTTGTTAATTTAATATGAAAACATCATTAATGTCAGGCTCTTTTATGGTAGGTGCTAACATTCCTATAGTAGCAGTTCCTATACCGGTTGTGCCTGCACCATCTCTACCTGCACCAACATGCCTCCACTAACATGCTTGCACTAATTTGGGGTTTTCATACATTGACACATCTATAGGGAAACATGAAAGAGGTTTTTGTTCAAAATGGTGTTTGAACACTTCCACATAAGCTTAGATACACCCAGGTCGTACGGATTTATGTTTAGGCAATAATTAATGCATCAGCCCCAAATTCGCAACAGTTTCCAGATTGCCAACTTCCACCTCGATTTCCGTCCACGTGATGGGAATAGGGAAATTATGGAACATGGGTTTTGGTCCCAGTATATCAAATTGACAAAGCCTCAAATTGATTTCTAAAATTCATAATGGTATAAAAGTTACATAATAGTCTTTGAGGCATTTTTCTAAAAATAGAATGTTTTTCCATAATTTTAGCATCTTATATTTCAAACAGTCATTTTTAGGCACGATTTCCAAGGCAATGGATCTAATCCAGAAAATTATGAGACAGGTTATTGTTGAAAATATAACAAGATATATTTCCTCCAAACAATTTTTCGAAATCTATAATGGTTAAGGAGATACACAGATTTCTTTGGAGCCATTTTGTTAAAAAAAAAAACGATTTTTCCAAAATTCTAGAAAACGGCCAGATTTGGGAAATTCATGCCAGATCTTCATTCCTTCAATGGGTAAATGGTTTTACTAATATTCTATTGAGTAATATCAGTTGGAATTCAATCCCCATGTTGTTTTCTAAGGAATAGAGCCAAAATTATCATGAAAGAACATTATAAAAGGAAGGAGTCACGTAGGTGTGAAGGTTGGTTTTGTATTTCGCAGATTGTATTGTATAAATCATTTTTCTTTGCAGGAGGAGGGAATCGATTTTTTTGTGTAGGAAGGGAGGAGTTGCGCACTATTGGGATGATCCCTGAAGGGGACCACTAGTACCAGCGTAGCAATATTTTATGAATCTTAACAAGACTTCTAAAATGAATTTCTTTGGCAGTAAATTTTGAATTCTGGTTTCTACTCTGAAATGAGTTTAATTAGAAATCACTTCTGAGTAATTTTGTTTCTCCATAATGTTTTGAAGATTGTGACTTAATCGCTGCAAGGGCAACGAGCTGGATGGTTGGGCCCACCAGCCAGTCCATTGCGCCAAACCTCTTAACTTTCTTTTGCTGCATTTTAGTTGCTTGGTGTGAGTGTGATCTTAGATAATTTCACAATTTCATTCCATAGCTCCTTTTCTTTTTCAGTCATTTAATTTTCAATTTCATTCCACAAGATTTATTTTGCTGCTCTCGTTATTTAAGTTTAATAACAATGCTTTTGGATGTATTTTCATAAAGGTTGAACTAAAGTAAATGGTGAATGTTTTAACTGTGTCTCTTATTTATTATTACAAAGATTTACCCTGATCTCATTGTTGCATAACAAAGTCTATTTCCAGGACGCAATGGTGAAATAATTGCTGAGAAATAATTCTGGTTAACTTAACTTAACATGTATTCATGATTGCCTTTGAATATTATATGAGACGGATTCCTACACTTTTGCAGAAAAACATTTATTCCTGCACTTTTGCAAGCAGATGCCTAGATCAGCATAAGAAAAGATTGTGAGTCTTGTTGACAAAATTCTCACAGAATTCTTCATTATAATTAAATGTTGCATATGTTATAAGGAAGTATTTAATAAGATCAGGGTAAATAACACGAATTATATATCGGTTCCTATTGCATATTTCTCTTACAACTAAAGTAATGAATTGTCTTTAAGAGAAGAAGTGCATTATTATCTTGATTCTTTTTAAATCATTCGATTTTTTCCTTAGATTAGTTGGAATGAAGTTGTCGTGTGATTTCTAGTTTCATGCTTGCAACATAGCAGCAATTTTTAAGAGGTTTTGCATTCTTTATTTCTTGAATCACTTTCTTTTGAATGGGGCCTACATTCCTTTGTCCCCTAGACAACTGAGGAAGACTTACTGTAGGAGTCAACTCAACCTAGAAGAGGAGCCGGTAGTAGATTCCCGAAGTGTGTTTACTTTGCTTTGAAGAGTCTTGTTTATTTTTCCTGAATGATGCTCCTTTTGAATTTCTTGCAAGAGCTTGGTTTTTATTTAACAAATCCCTATATTTTGGCATATATTGTGCTATGCCTCTAATTTTTCTTATTTGGATTAAAAAATACATTTTGGTGTAAATCTTGCATTTATACCACCCAACAGGTCCCTATATCCCCAGTCGGAACCACTATCCCAAATGGAAAAGGAACGGTATTCAAGTTTCCGACTGGGTGGTTTCCCCGATGTTGAGGTAAGGACATTCTAAGCCTTCAACATTTTTAGTGCTAGAAGGAGGGCCCTGACTATGAATGGCAAAAAGAGTTGAACCTAAATCTAAAGGCCATTCTAAGAGTCACTCCCCATCAAGATCACCTCCAACTTCTAGATATTCATCTAAAACTCCTACTTCTAGATCAGAAATTTAACAAACATCTATAAAATATCCAAGAACACTACCCCGATCTTCTGATCCACCTTCTTCTCATCATGTACCAGAGGTTGAAACCTTAATTGAAAAATTGGAAAGTATTTCTATTTCTGGATAAAACCTCAACGATTAGAAATATCTAAAGGTAGTGTATCTTCATCTTTTCAATCTACTCAGATTTTAACTTGTTCTCAAAGTGAAAAACTTGGAGTTACTCCATTCGAGTTTCCTCTTCCTTCTTTCTGAAAGAAGACTAAGAAATTTGAATCACAAACATCCACTAGTGAGATTTTGTCAAACTCACCTCCACAAACACCTTCATTTCATACATTTCCTCCAATCAATCCCCATTCTTCTTAGAGTACTGGTGCCAATACATCTATAAATAATACACAATCTACCTCTTCTTCCACACAATCACCTTCTACATCCACCTTTACCCAAACTCCAATAATGGCTGGAAGACAACAACCACCTCTAGTCAGACCATGGGCCAATCCTGGAGCTGTGAAAATGCTAGCACCTCTCCATGATCTACCTAAACATCCTAAAATATGGCTACCAAAATGTAATCCTGATGATGGACTTCATGTTGAAGAACATCTTCACAATTATATGTTAGCCATTAATCTAAATGGAGTTGTTGAAGAGGACTGTGTAGTAATATTATTTCCATACACTTTTGAAGGATCTACAGGTTCATGGTATTTCTCATTACCATCAGGGTCCATTACTAGATGGGATATATTTGAAGAACAATTCTTAACTAATTTTGGTGATGATCGCACTACTGCCACTTTGATTAATGATCTCTCCAATCTTAAAGCAAGCCCCAATGAAAAAATCAAGGATTTTAATTCTAGATTTAATAAACTCTTGAATAAAATCCTAGATACATCCAAACCTAGTGTTGACGTATAGAACGATTGGTATATATCTGCCTTACCTTCAAATATCACATTTTTTGTCGATAGGGCTAATAAAACGACTCTACTAGAAAACATGAAATAATCATTAGTAGTTGAGAAAAGAATACTTACTTTAGAAAAAAAAACTACACTGGATGAAGGTAAAGCAAAAAAGGTTACATTTAAGGATGATCCAAAGAATAAAACTCCAAAAGATCATTTTGATCTTGAAGGACTACAGAAAGTCCTCAAAACTATGTCTAACAAGATGGTTGAGATTAAAAAACAAGTGGTTGAATCTTAAAAGAAATATTTCAGACCCCTTAAAGAACTCAAACTTTGACTTCCCAACCCCCCAATGTCATATCGAATGCAGAATCAAATGAAGATGAAGGTGAAGAATAAATAAGTATGTATGTTGGGGATTCTCAAGATGAAGAATTTGTAGAAGTTCACGGGCTTTGGGATTTTATCCTCCCCACTTCTGATAATGAAGAAGAACACGAAGCCTTACCTGTAAGTATAATAAGGACCACCTGGTTCTCCTCAAATAATCCATAAACAAAAGGCTTCTATTTCTACCACTAAAGACAAGAACATAAAAAAACAACCCCTTCTTCTTCTTCTAATCCACCATCCACATCAAAAACTTTGGTTGTCTCTGATAACATTGAGTATAATATAGTAGAAGATATGAAAAAAGTTAAGACTAAAATTTCTTTATATGAAGTTTCAAAATTAAAACAACAGTAGAGGTATCTTCTTAATGAATTGAATGCATCTCCTTTACTAGTTGTTGTCGCTTCTAAAAATGCACAAGGAATAGGTAAGCCTCCTAGTAATTCTACAGAGAAAGTCGCTTCCACAGATACTATATTGATCAGAGACAGATCAAATTGTCACACTCCCGCATTTCTTTTGACGTTTGAACTCTTCAATAAAAATGTGAATTATTGCTTATTCGATTCTGGAGCGTCATCAAATATAATGCCCTAATCAATTTGTTCAAAATTGAACATATCTCACCAAAATTACTTTTTCATATGGTGCAACTTGATAAAACAAAAGTTAAAGTATTAGGACAAATCAACTCAGTTCTCATTAGACTTTCTTCTAACCCTGAAGTATTTCAAATCATTGGCATTCTATTTGTTGATATTCCAGATTTATATGGTTTAATCCTAAGTAGGGATCAGTCTGAAAAGTTACACAGTTACTTTGCTACAGACTGGTCTCATATGTGGTTACCATATAATGGAAAGCCAAATCAAATCTGTGTGGATCGTGAAAAGCATATGAAATATTTAGTAACTGATCTAGATGAAGAAAATGAACCAGTCATCTTCACTAGTAATATTCATGGAAATTATTTCTTAGAGTATTTTTGGGGTAACTTCAGAGCTCAAGAATCACATTTCTCAGTTAATTTTGTCACATCGCAAATTGAAATCTATTCACAGACAAATTTAGCCAAATGTGTAAATTTTCTAGATAAGCCTTTAGTTAAATCTTTGTTTTGGACTTTGTATTTTGATGGATATAGATCTAATGATGGTGTTGGAGCAGGAAGTGTCATAATTAGTCCTGAAGGAGAAAAAAGAATTCTATCTTGTCGATTAGAGTTTGAATGTACAAACAATGTTGTTGAGTATGAAGCTCTAGTTCAAGGCTTATACAAAACAACATCTCTTGATGTCCAACATCTTCAAATATTTTGAGATTCAAAAATTGTTATCAAACAGGTAAGAAATACTATTCATTGTATCTCCAACCATTTTAAACATTATCAGACTGTAGTTTAATCTCTTACTTCACATTTCTTGGCTTTTGATATTTCTCCAATCCCTAGACTTTGAAATGCCTGTGTTGATTTATTAGCCAATGTCGCATCCAAAATAATTCCACCTAAATATTTCACTCTAGATCGATTTTTGATTTAGCTAATGTTTGGCCCTTCCATTCCTAATAACATTACAAATTGGTGTGCTCTTAATGATGATGGAGATATCTTAAGTTTCTTAACATCTGAAGAATCATATTCTAATCAGATAATTGACGAAGATGAACATGATAGACAGATGAAACAAGAAAATGAAGATAATTCTCTCCCAAAATATGTGGTTAAACTTGAAAACCTTTATGATCTAAAAGATAGATTCAAGAAAGTATCTAATTTTAAACTTCAGAATTCAACATTGAGTTTTGAATTAGTAAACCTTGGATCTGAATCTAAACCTCAAAATGTCAATTTAGGTCTGAGTCTTTCTCCCAATGAGATATTATCTTTTATTCTTTTGTTGAATAAATATAAAGATGTCTTTGCCTGGAATTATGAAGATCAAAAGACTTATGATACTTCCATCATCCAACACACCATCCCAATGATCACTGATGTCAAGCATGTTTAGCAGAAAATTAAGAAATATTCATCCAAATCTAGAGAATCAAATAAAAAATGAACTAAATAAACTCCTTAAAGAAAAAATCATTTTCCAGTGAGGCATTCCAAATGGGTATCTAATTTAGTACCAATTAATAAGAAGAATGGCGACATTAGGATTTGTATAAATTTTCGCAATTTGAATAAAGCCAGTGAAAAAGGCAATTTTCCTTTACCACCTATGGAACAGATCTTGTAGTCAGTCGTCGGTTTTGAGCTTATGTCTTTTCTTGATGGTTTCTCAGGTTACAATCAAGTACTTGTTCATCCAGATGATAGATTAAAGACTACATTTAGAACTAAATGGGGAACTTACGCGTATCAGAAAATGCCTTTCGGATTAATAAACGCAGGAGCTACTTTTCAAAGGGCAATGGACATTTCTTTCAAAGGTTTGATTAACAAAACAATTTTTGTTTATTTGGATGATATTACCATCTATTCTAAGAAGAGAAATAATCACTATCATGACCTAAAACAAATATTTGAGAGATGTAGAAGATATGGGATTTCTCTTAATCCTAAAAAGTCCTACTTTGCTTTAAGTGAAGGAAAACTTCTAGGATTCATTGTCTCTAAAGAAGGAATCTGTATAGATCCAGACATAATTAAGGCTATTTCAGAAATGCCGTTACCCCATAACAAGAAAAAGATGCAATCTTTCTTAGGGAAAATTAATTTTGTAAAAAGATGTGTTCCTGATTTTTCCTAAATTGTTTTACCTTTATCGATCATGATCAAGAAAAAAGTTGTTTTTAAATGGGGAAATAATGAAATGGAATCCTTTCAAGCAATCAAACAAGCTATAATTGATTCCCCCTCTTTAATCACTCCCAATTTTTCTAATCCTTTTATTTTGTATACTTTTGCTTCTGAATTGTCTTATGTTATAGTGCTAACACAAATCAATGATCAAAATATAGAAGCACCTATCTCTTTCTTCAATTCAAATTTTCAAGGAGAAGAACTCAATTATTCTGAAGTAGAGAAGCAGGCCTTTGTAGTCTTCAAGACTATCAAACATTTTAGACCTTTTTTACTAAAATCTCATACAAAAGTTATTGTTCCATTCTCAGCAGTGAAACAATTACTTATACAAAAATAGTTAGGTGAAAAAAGAGAAAATTGGGTAACAACTCTGCAAGAATATGATCTTGACATTAAACCTGCTAAAATTGTTAGAGGACAAGGTTTTTGCAAACTGATTACTGGAGCCTCAAATATTTCAGCAAATGAAGATTTAGGTAATACAATTCAAATATCTAAGGTATGTCTTACTGACATTGAATCTCAATATGTTGATCTTTTGTTCTATTTAAAAAATGGTTACGCTCCCACAAAACTTAATTATAAAAGGAAAAGGACTCTAAGACTAAAGAAAAACAATATAAGATCATTGATGGTCTGTTATTCAAAAGAAATTATGACTCTGTTTTATTAAGATGCGTAGAAAAATTTGAAGCAGAAATTGCAGGACCTCCATGATGGACCAGCTGGAGGACATTTTGGAGGAGATACTACTACACATAAAATCCTTCATGTCAGATATTATTGGCCAACGTTGTTCAGAGATACACATGCCTATGTGAGAAAATGAAAAATTTGTCAGACTATTGTAGGAAGACAAAGGAAACTAGCCCTACCACTCTAGCTAGTTAACATTGAACAGCCTTTCGAACAATGGGGACTGAATATAATAGGTGAGATCATTCCTCACTCTTCTAAGCAGCGTAACTTCATCCTAGGTGCCACAGATTATTTCACAAAGTGGGTAGAATAAATTCCACTGAAGGTAGCTAATTCTGATAGCATTATTGAATTCATTGATCAATTTATCATTACCAGATTTGGATTACCTAATGCACTCATCTTTGACAGTGCATCTTATTTCTTAGGAAACAGTATAACTAAATTTGCATTAAAAAGAGGATTTAAGCTAAAATACTCTACTAATTATTATCCTCAAAGAAATGGTTTAGCAGAATCTACCCATAAAAACCTCATTAGGATTATCAAGTGTATTGTTGATCAAAGTCAAAAGAATTGGCATAAATCTTTGGTGTTTGCTTTATGCGTTGATAGGATAGCTATGAAAGCTTCTATCAGAACTACTCCTTTCAATTTAGTTTATGGAAAAGAAGTTATTCTCCCTCCCAGTCTAGCTCTTCCTTCATTGGCCTTAGTACAATTTATTGAAGAACAACCCTCCTCTTCTATAAAACTAAGGATGTATCATATTATAAAATTAGAATAAGAAAAGGAAAAGGCTAAACAAACCCATGCACATGATCAACAGTTAGTAAAATCTTCCTTTGATGCAAGCTCAATTAGTAAAAAATATTTTCAAATTGGTGACTTAGTTTTGAAATGGGACAAAGCACATGAGGAAAAAGGAAAGCACACCAAATTTTAGAAATTATGGCTTGGACCATTCCAAATCGTTGAATAGTTAGGTCCATCAACTTTTGTTTTACAAGATCTACAAGGTAAGAGAGATGCTCTTCCTGTTAATGGACTAATTCTCAAACAATTATTTTCGTAGGACTTTTGTTCTATTGTATTATATGTATATATCCATGTTTTTGTTATAAATAAGATTGAGTAACACATTATTGGCTTTCATTTAAAAATCTCTATTCATTTATGACTTTAAACTTGAAAGGTATCAATTTTAAGAGAAAGAAATCTCAAAATTGAAGACCAGATAAATACTTTAAAACTTTGAAATTTTTATACATTAAAGTTGTAAATCCTTATCACTTCAAACCTCATAAAATATTCATTCTTGATAATCAGTAAAGAAAGGTTCCTTTAACAAAGTAAAAAGCTATTTTGAAATCTTAGTATCTTTAGCTTCAATTGTCATCCATTACTCTTAAGGAGTAGGTGAACCTCCCCACTCATTGTTCAAGTATTTTTAGAGTGTAATTCAAAATATAAGAAACTTAGAAGATAAGAAGTCTCATCACGAGCTTGCTTACCATGATCATAAGGAAATAATAGGTTGACATTGTCATTACTAGCCACCAAACCAGGATAGTGGCTTATGCTTATATATATAGATAAGATAAGGAGTCTCATCATGAGCTAGCTTGTTCAATTCTATTATCACTTTTGAATGGCATTGTCATTATCTGGCCACCAAACCAGGACAATGACTTCTAAAGATCCTTGAAAAGGAAAATGAATCCTCAAAATTACCTCTAAAGATTTACAAACATGGATGGGATACTGGTTCACCATTTGGAAAAAGATAACCCTATCGAGGCTATGGACGCCTGCTGGCAACAGTGGCTCTATCTATGACAAAATAAGTTCATCAAAATCTAAGTTTCAAATATTCTTTTACTTTATCTTTATTACCAATTAAGGACTGATTTTAATGATTAAATATTTTTATCTATAAAAGTGATAAGGAACTTTACAATTAAGTGAAACTTTTGATTTAGAGTAATTTTATTTATCTCATTTTCAAAATTGTTTTTCTTTCCTTAATGTCCTTACTTTTAAGTTTAAAAGTTCGTTTTACAAATTTTCAGAGATAACTGGTTCTTCCAGTGAATCGCCAATTGTTGTGGTACCCCATATTATTTATAGATAGAACATTTAAATAATGGAGACCTTTTTAAAAAAATTCTTTAGATTTATATTCCAAAAAACCCAAAAGATGTCATGTTCGGTTATCTTTTAGGTTTAATTCCTAGTTGAATAACTTAGGTTTACTTTTTTAAATAAAATCATGCATCACAAAATGATTAGAAGTTGTGATAATATCCCTTATCAAACGGTGTAATATGAGATATCGTTTGCAAATAAAGCTTGTCTTAATAAAATGAAGACAACAAAGAAAAAACACACTCCCACACATAAAGACTCATTGGACCCGCCACAGAGACACGTCATTATCGCAGATCACAAGTCGCACACCCTATCGGATCTTTATTAGCTCATACATATCTATGTTATGACTATGATATAAAAGAAACATTGTTTGATCTCCAATGCATGTATGCGATATTGCATATCGAAAATCGCACATCGCCTATCATAGCATCACATCAAACGAAATAATTCCAAAGAAGATTTTTGATGTGAAATTGCTGACTAAGCTCCATTTAATGAGGATCTGTGTGTGCTTAGATTTTCATTAAATTTCAAATCTAACGGTTTTAATGTTCCTCGGTTGACAAAATTGATTTAATTGGCAAGTTGTTATTTGAAACGTATGTATTTGTCCTGCGTGTCCTTTTGTCCTTGGAAATCTAAAACATTCCTTAGTATTTTCTTTCTGTAGACTAATACTAATAACAGACATTCCGTTGATATTTCCAAAGCAGGAAAGCAAGGAAAAGGGTCGTCTGTTCAAACAGAAGTAACTCAACTCAAACCAGAAGCAACAGAGATGGATCTGTTATCCACAGACACCACATGCACACCGGACTCTGGTACTTCTTCTTGGGAGTCAATTTACAATCTATTTGAAGAAGAAAACCCCAGAGTAGTAGTGGTTAAGCAAGCAACAGTTGATGCCTCGTCATCATCTGAGGCTACCTTCTCCGATGTCGCTAATTCCTTTATTCACCGAATTTTTGTGTGGCTTAAAATCTTACCCTGTGCAGGTATGATTAAGTGGATAATTGATAATGTGAATATTGAAGACATGAAGTTCTTGACATCAAGGAAAACGATAGTAGGATCCTTCAAAGTTATATATTTGAGGAAGATGTATCATTTGCCAGACCCTCAAAAGATTTGCGACAAGTAGTTTCTCAAAAAATTTACAGAGAATAAAAAATTAGAATCATATCCAATTAGACAATTGAGATAATACCCAAGCAAGCACAAGCATGATAGTAAGGGTATGTATTCTTTAGCTTCTCTTCTCGGTCTTTTATGTTATGTTGTTGCTATGATATGTAGATTGTTCGGTTCTTCGAACACACAAAAATTTACAGTTGAATGGGTTCCCTTGATTCAAGATGCTTCTAATTCTGAAGTAATGGATTGGGCTACTATCTTGTCCAACAATATTGCGTCCAAAATCTTAGAATATAGGAAAAATCACAGTGTTTCAGAAAGAATCATGCTAGCTTTTTATATGAGTGCCTATATTATGGATTCCATTTGTTTCTCTTTTGATTTTCCTTCAATAGGATGGAAATGTACACTCGAAGACCCTACACCAATTCACTTATATCATGATATCTTATGGGAGTCTAGGTACCAACCTCATTTTTACAGAATTTGCAATAAGGTAATGTTGCCTTTGTACAAAGCCATTTCTGATAGAAATGCCCCCAGGTTTTCTCAAGAAGCCATGATCGACTTCACTACTATTGGAAGTTGGTTTACTGAAGAAAATTTCACTTATGTCAGAGTATTTGGGAGCCTTACAACCCCACATGTTCTTCCTATTTATGTTCCCGATAAGCTTCTGGCCCAGGAATTTGCCTATCAGACCGTAGGTCATGGTATAACTAAAGTCATGAAAGACTCCAAAAAAGATATTTGGCCACAATTTCCTATTCAATGTGGAGTCTATGCTCTTGACAATTACAATCATGATGTCCTAGAAATCAAACAAACCGAAGGCATACAGCTCCCCATTATTCCTCCTAGATAGTACCACCCTAAAAAGGTCATTCATGACTTGACTACTCAGGTTAAAAGAAGGCCCCGAGGATTTTGTCTTATTCCAAGGGTATAGAATAAAAGGGTATAGAAACTACCTTCTAAATGCCTAATTGCTTTACAGCCAAAATTACCTACAGGAAAATATTTTATGTCGTCTACAAAAGAAACAGAAAATAAACCCACTAATACACTCTCATAGAAACAAATAGAAGAGCTCTTGTCTACTAGTGAGATCGATAAAGTCTGGGATCAATTCAAAAAAGAACCAGATAGCACACAGAAGAAGGAAGTGTTGGATTTAGCGTCAAAGGAGATAGATAAGACTCATGTAGCCAGTAAGATAAAGTCTCTTGTAAATGAGTCATCAAGTCAAATAATGGATAAAGAAGTTATCCTGGCAGTCCCCACCTCCGAGATCATCCTCAGAGTAGAAGAGATTCTACCTCTTGATATTTTTTACAGTCCTGAACATTGTGTTGTTGTGAGTCGACAAAAGAAGAAAAGAAGAATGGAACATTCTCAGGAACTTCTTCCTGGAAGCATTCCATTAGATGTGGTATAGAAATATTATCAAGCTAATTCATTTGATGGTTTAACTAAGATTTCACAATATGCAGTAGCATATGCTATGCCCACCATTTTCAAAGCTACTGAAGTTCAACAACTAGTTACAGAAAAAGATGAAAAAATATTGCAAGTAGAAAAAACATTACTTAATTCAAGACATGATATGGAGTAGGAATGGCAACTCAAGTTGTCAAAATTACAAACTGATTTTGATCAATTGAAAGTTCAAACAAAGCTACTTTTCAGAGGCAAAATGCACAGATTGACCAGCTTCAACTTAGAATAACTTAGATACAAAAGGACACCGATATTGAAGGATTCAGAAAACAAGTTGGAGATATCAATGTTATCCTCACACAACAGCAAGTAAAATTTTGTATGAAGTTAAAGATCATCAATGACCTCTGCAAAAACAGTGACTCATTAACTTTTCAGAGGCAAAATGCACAGATTGACCAGCTTCAACTTAGAATAACTTAGATACAAAAGGACAACGATATTGAAGGATTCAGAAAACAAGTTGGAGATATCAATGTTATCCTCACACAACAGCAAGTAAAATTTTGTATGAAGTTAAAGATCATCAATGACCTCTGCAAAAACAGTGACTCATTAACTGATCAAATGTCTAAATTAAGAAAATACTATGAAGATATCAACAGCAAGATTTTTTATTTCATCACTTGGCAGGACAATTCAGATGGAATAAAAGAAAATCTTCCCAAAATACCAGAATCATACAAAGATCTTCTTTTCATAGATTAGGATATTAGAATAAAGCAGGATGAAGAAGTAATTTGTGGAGCAAGAGACCTCGCAGGCCAAATTACCAAAAATGTTAGAGAAAGTATAATAAATGCTAATCTTATTACTGAGTGCCCAAGAGAATGCTTGCTAGATACTCAAACACTCATAGAGTATTGGCATAAAAAATCAAAGGAAAAAGAAGATAGCATCAAGAAATTATCTAAGTTAAATCTTGAATATCATCAGCTGTTTTTGGTAAATATCTATGGAAAATGGTTACTTCTTCGTAGCCTTGTTAATACAACTGAATACATGCTCCCACCTCTTTCAGATGCCTTGTTTACAGGACAGATGTGGATCAATCCATCTCATCCCCTAGAATTGAAGCCGATTGAAGCTATTTACAAGTTATGAGAGCAAATGGGAGAGCAGTCAACTTCCTATCTTTAGTTTCTTGTTAAAACGGAAGCTATTTTTATCTTTTTGTTCCCTATTTCGAGGAGTGTTTGTTTCAACCTCCTCAACAAAATATGCATTTTCTATTTTGATAGTATGACTTTTATTTATAAATACCCTCTCATGTTTTTAGAGAAGGGGTTCAAAATTTTTGTAAGAAGACTCAAGGAACTTGCACTTCTGTATTTCTTTGATAATTTTAATAGAAAGGTTGGGCCAGAGACTGTCTTCTTCCATAAGCAGAGCATTGATATATGTGGTACTATTATCTTTTATTAATGCTATGTTTTATGTTTAAAATTTAGTTAAATTTTATCATTGTTTTATTATATACAATATCACAACTCAATTAAGCATTGTTTCACTATTGAAAAGTGTATTAATTGTTATCTTTAGTTGTATGTATGAAATGGTATAATTTTTATGTGACCCGTGCTGAATAATTAAATTGATTAACTATTTAATCAATTTAATTATCTTTAATTTGTTTTAACTCTTTTAAATGTTTAATGATCTATATTGTCTTTCATTTATAAAGAAATATTTATGAAATCACATATGCAAAGTTAGTTATAGATAGATATAGATTTATTTATTTTCTTTCATATTTAGTCTATCAAATATCTTTCACCCCATCTATATCACACCCCAAACTCCGTTATATATTTGAATGGAAAATTGTTCCCTATATCCCCAGTCGGAACGGCTATCCCAAACGGAAAAGGAATGGTATTCAAGTTCCCGACTGAGTGGTTTCCCTGATGTTGAGGCAAGGACATTCTGAGCCTTCAACATACCAGTATATTGGCAATGGTTGGGAGGAGAGATATGAGCCTAATCCCATGCTCATTCCAAGTCACACATTGTTAAGTGTTTTAATCACCATGGTTTCTATACGCATCTAAAAGTTTCCAATTTACTATCTATACCAAGTTACAAGACGACACCGATGACAAGCAGAAGTGGCTTGCTTGTAATATTGATGCCTCAGTTTGAAAATACACAGTCTTCCTGACATACAAACCATGAAAGCCTCAATCTCTGACCCCACAGATGAATTGACACATCCTTAGGGATAAAAATATAGATACAAGTCTTGTAACTTGCATTGATTCACTAACTGTAATAGTTGAGTTATGCCTGGATTTATGACAAGAGATGGTTCTGAAAACCACTTAATCGTCTGCCATATTAGCTCTCTAGCACTAGGTTGCCCAATTACCATTGAACTGCTACAGGATTTCATTATTAAACGTGTAGGCACTAGGCCAAGGATGTTAACCTGTATTTGTATGGTGGATGATTGGGTCTAATAATATACAACTCCCCTTAACATAGACCTATTGCACAATCTGCGAAGGTCCCACCCAAAGACTTCAATTTCTTAATTCAAGCAAGCGACAAGGTGTAACACTACAAATGTACAGTAACTGCACATAAATGGACTTGTTTGTTCCTCATGTCCATGAAACCCTGGGTGAGTAAGTGGCAATTATTTGTTGGGTTGATTACGTTGGTATTCATTAAAACCATTTTGTTTTATAGTTGTAATATATTTTTGTTTCTGAAAGGATTTGTCCTAGAGTGCCCTAGATTTGTGCCTACAAAACGTACTTCATTGAGTATTATTTTGTTTGATCTTGGATTCTAACAGAAGTCCACTATGCTACAAATGTTTTTGGGTGTTCTATGTTAAGTTTCATTTCTTGTCTTCTTTTTAACTGAAATTTTCTTGATCTTACAAAATATGCATTTTTTTCATTGAATTCATCATAGAGTAGCCTACGTATTAGTTTGTGGTTGTCTTGTTTTGGGTTTTGAGCATAAACAGGCTAGTCTATGTGTATCTATCATCCTTTCGTTATTAATATTATATTTTATACCTTTCAATGTGATTCCCATAGTGGTTGAATGGTTGTTTTACGTGAAAGCACTAATTTGAAATATTGTTATGCTACTTCTAGCTAAATAAAAACCAACGGTGAAGCAAAGCAGATTTAGATGGGAAGACATGGTACACAATTGTTGATAACAGTTTCTATATTTTACTTGGAAAGGCATGTTTTGTTTTCTGTACTATGTCCAAACTTGCATTTTCCTTAGTTTGGTTGTTTCCTAGATGCATCTTGGATTGCTTGTAAAAATCATGTGGACTACACACTGTTTATATGGATGGAAGACTGCCCAAAAAATTGTCCTTCAGTATTGCAAACCATATTGTTGTGGTGACTTCTTTATCTTCCCTGAACTTTAATGCAAATACACACATAGATAGAAGATTTGTTAGCATGTGAACACTATGAAAAAGTTATTTTCAGAATTTGGTTTTATCAGGAGTTTAGCATCTATGTTGCATTTTCCTTGTCTTACATGTTAATGGAAGGTTTGTATTGTATTGGACATTCTGAGTGGGTGAAGTTTATTGTGAATCTTACATGACTTATTTTGGTTCAAGTGTTAAATTTCCATTAGTGGCATTGTTTATTACTTGTAGGAGACTTTTCTTCCACGTAACCCTGCAATAAAAGCTTTAGTGAATCCATAATACTTGAATGTTGAAATTACTACCAAAGATACATGTTAAAGCTTCTTGGTAAACAACATCTCATAATCATTTGAGAAATTTTGAGGTCTAAAATGAGTCTCCTAGGGAATATTATAAAATAATAGTGGAAATAATAAAATAAGATTATGTTACATCATCAAATTTTAGAGGGAAAAAGGAAAAAACTTCTTTTTCAACTCATATTTTCAACTTATCTCCCTATGGTTTTACTCAAATTTTGAGAGGGAGTACTTGTTGGATACAAAATTTAATTCATAATCCAAGGAGTACCCATGTTGCATACTTCCAATGGACCATGCTACATGAGAGATGAGATATACATGAAAGAATGTGATTGCAATCATATTTTTCATGTATTTCTTATTTTTCCTGCAGCATGGTCAATCAGAAGTATGCAACATGGGTACTCCTTGGATGAGGAATTAAACTATGAATCCAAAGAGTTATCCCTCTCAAAATTTGAGTAAAACCATAAGGAGACAAGTTGAAAATACGAGTTGAAAAATGTATTTTTTATTTTTTTATTTTTTTATCTTTTTACTTTTTTACTCCAAAAATGGTGAATCATCCCCATGGTTCACATCATCATCTTTGTTGAGCTTCAAAACTTTCGTTTCCTTAGCAACTTTTCTCCTCCCTTTTCTTTGTTTTTCCATTAAGAAAATGCATCCCTATCATAAATAACCAGTATACATTGCCTTAAGGAGAACATTATTTGCATGTTATAATTTTATGTTTGTTGTTTGAATAAGTTTTTGTCTTTTAGCTATGGAACGCAGCCTATTCTGCAGCTAATCGGTTGTTCTGCAGCTACTTCCATGCTTTTACAGGTTCCAGGTGTCAGAAGGAGGAAATAACTACATGGGTAGCTTGGAAAACATCATGACATGGATTGTGTCCTATTCACCTAGCCCAGGTCGACAAGGAGGATGGTACAAGACTCTGGTCAAAGGAGAAGTCAAACATAGAGACCTAAGGCAAACATGACTCTGTTTTGTACACGTTTCACAGTGATGGGATCCAAAACAACTTCCTGAGGCCACGGACTTCATCAACCATCTATGCAACTGAATCCAACAGCCATCACCTTAGATTTATGTCTCCAGCAACCAAGGAAGAGAATTATGTGTGCCTGTCTGCCTATGTATTTTTGCTGTAGCTTATTTTTCTCCATAAATAGTTGTATAATTTCTTTATAAATACCTGTGTGAAGAACGCAGAACCAGTTCGATTTTGCTCATGTATTAAGCTCAGACTACTGTTCCATAATTTTGTAAACTCATTTCCTGTGTTTTTAATATGAATACCATGTGTTTCATGGATACCTGAAAGTGTTTATTGGAGTTTTGATTGAGTACGCATAACCTGAGTAGTTGCAGAGGGCCCCTACGCTGACTGAGGTTTCATTTCATTTTGTTTTGTCTTTTATAGTTGCAATTGTAAATTTATCATTTCTTCCATAGTGTTCATAATCATTTTTCATACTAACCCTGTTTATAATGCATCATTTCCTCACTAATGCATAATAGCTTCTTTCATTACAGAATAGCTTTCTCTTTGCTTAATTTATTTCTAGTTTTATCAGTAGTTAGAATTTGAATTCAATAGTGTAGAGTAGTTTATTTCATTTACTGTTTCACTAGTTTTTAATAGACTGATCAGTGCCATTACTGTTCTTGCCATTTTATTACTAGTTTAGTGACTCATGGTGTAGATGAATGTTTCTAAAAACACCTTCTAGTTGATAACTCATCTCAAACTAAGTGGTTGAATACTTCATTCATGCAATGAGCCTTTACTGCATTTTTGCATTTATTTCTCTTAAAATAATGAAGGACAGAATTCCTCAAAATGTCATCCCAAGGAAGTTTGTCTTCTAAAATTTAGAGGTAGAGTAACTAAGCATTTCATTTAGTATTGATGCAATTTCACTTCTAGATTTTCATTAAGTTTTGTTTCTGCAATTGAATAAACAGTAGTTGTAATCTCAATTTCAGTTTCAGCATTTCATTTTAGTTTTGTTTCCATAACAGATAGTTGCAATTTCACTTTCAGTTTTAGTATTTCATTTAGTCTTGTTTCTATAATTGAATAGACAATAGTTTAAATTTTACTTTTTAGTTCAAAGCTCATGATTTGGAAATAATGATATGATTAAAGATAGAAACAATGTTTTTATTTCTTGATTAAACCTTGTTTCCAAATCTTACTTAAAGCTCTTTTAGTCCTCATCTCTTTAGATTCTTAGCAGTCTTTATAAAAGTTAAAATTAGGATTTTGACAGTTACATTGTAAATCATTAGGGACTAAAAGACCAAAACCCCCAAAACAACATAAAACTCAAAAACAGTGAAGTAAGAAGGGTCATCTAGCACATATAGTGCACTACACTTCATCAGTTTACGATACCCGAATTGATAATTTATGTAGAGAAATTTAGGACACTAAATTGACCAAACATTTTGGCATCGTTGCCGAGGAAATGAAACTAGGTAGCCTTATCTCTTACATTCATAAAAAAAAAAAAAAAAAAAAAAAAAAAAAAACAATGACATGCATAGAGAAAGAGACTCTAAGGGTATATTTATAGCTAGCGGCAGAAGTTTGATTCCTACAACTCCACCTACTCCACCAAGAGTTAGAAAAGACACACCTCCATCCAAGACTCATACTCCCAGCCATAGGATTCTTGGAATTCGAGGGGCAGAAACTCAATCAAAAGATTCTCTTACATCATCTACCAAAACAGTCCTAGGAGAGAAAAATTTTGAAACTCCAACAGCAGGAATAATCTTTTTCACCTCCACAGGAGAGCCTATTGCAGTTGAAGAACTAGGAATACCTGGTGAGGAAGAAAAAGTAGAAACTCTCTCTCATAATCCATTAATAGAAGAACCAGAGGAAGAGGGAATAACCTTGCAGGTTGAGCCCTATACTGACTCTGAAGAAACTATAATGGCAGAAGAAGAACAAGATGGAGAATTCTCACTGTTTGGAGGAGGAGGTAGAGGGAGAGGTAGAGGAAACAATGGAGGAGATAGAGGTAATAATGGAGGAGGCAGAGGAAATAGGGAATTAGATAACTCATTTGTATTCCCTATAGTGGATGAGGAAACACATACAACAATGAAAAATATCTCACCATCTGTCCTCCCAAACTTCTATGGGTTGAGAAGTGAGGACCCTGAAACATTTTTGTTTGAGTTTGAAGTCTTGTGCAGAACTTATGACTATTTAGAAGACTCTCAAAAAATCAAATTGTTTCCCTCAACACTAAAAGGGGCTGCTTTGAAATGGTTCATGGGGTTAGTCACTCAATCCATTAGAACATGGAATGACATGAAACAAGCATTTTTGGATAGATACTTGGATTATTGTATGCCTACCAATCATAAAGATGAGGTGTTCAAAATGATGCAAAAAGAGGATGAAAACTTAGAGGATTTTCTTGAGAGATTCAAATATAATTTGGAAAGAGAAAAGATGAAAAATTTAGATGAAGAAACTTTGAAAGCTCTTTTGTTAAAGGCCATTAGAGATGAGTGGATAGATATCCTTAACATGATGGGGAAGGGAGATATCTCTCAACTTCCATTGAATGACATAGCAGAACTATGTGTTCATCTCTCAAGAGGGAAATCTAAAATAGGAAAAGGGTCGATAGATCCTTCTCTTGTTAGAGCAAACAAATCTGCAACTGAATCTATAAGTAGGGCAGAAATTGGCAATATGCTTGATGAGTTTAAAACTGACATTCTAGGGAGCCTTAGTGAGCAACTAGACAGCCTTAAAATTCAAAACAAGTAGAAAATAGAGGCTAATGCTTTAGCCATTTTTTGTCCAAAATGTAGAAAGAAACATTCTCTAAGGAAATGCCCTTTAGATGCAAAAATTGTAGAAACTTGTATGATTTGTTCAGAAAGTCATGAGACCAAGGGTTGTCCTTCAATCCCAGGTCTTAAGGTTGTCTTTCAAGAGGAAACAATCCAAATTCTGTAGAATCTCTTTGTTTTGTTGCAAGAAGACATTGGCAGGGGCCACAAAATTAGGGATTTAACAATCCAATGTATCTTCAGCCCCCATCAAACTGGAATTCTTGGCAGCAACCTTGGCCTCAACCTCAATCTCAGTATCAATCTCAACCGTGGGCATAAGGGGTACAAAATCCTTATGGGAGATTTTCTCAATAATATCAATATCCTCCATCCTATCAGAATTATCCTCCCCCACAAAATCAGCAACCACAACTTCAAAATTGGAACCCTCAACTTTCATTGCCATTTCCAAAACAACCTCCACAAGAAAGTCAAAATCCTCAACTCTTACTGCCATTTCAATAGAAACCAAATCAACTACCTGCCCAACCATTACCAAACCCCAATATAAAAATCCTCAGAATGCTTACATGGTAGAAGGACAACCATTTCCAACTGACATGATCACTCCACTAGATCTTAATGATGTTCAACTAAGATCTGGTATTAGAAAAGGAAAAACCTTCTGTAGTTATTCAAGAACAAGACACTTCTGAGGAAGATTCTCCAAAAGTTAATAAAAGTTTTGAGGGAATATCCCTCCAAAACCAAAACATTGAAAAAGAAAAACAAAAACAATCAATAAACACAACTCCTATCATTGAGCAACCAACATCTACTTCTACACCTCCTTTTCCTGAGAGACTACGAATTGATAGAGGGGTATAAAAACAAATCTTGTTGCCCAATTATGGTTTTCTAGATGAATTGAAGAATGTCTGTATCAAAATTCCTTTGTTACAAGCCATTAGAGAAATTCCTATTCTAGCCAAGACAATAAAGGAGTTGAGCATCAAAAGACTGGGAAGAAAACCAAGAGAAACAAAAAGAATTCACCTAGTAGGAAAGATAGCAGACATAATGATGGGAAAGATTGCCATGTAGAAATATGTGGATCCAGGAAGTGAAATTGTCAAGACACATATAAATGGAATTGAAATTCCAAATACATTGATTGACTTAGGGGCAACAATAAACATTATGAGTAGACAAACTATGGCACAGCTTAAACTTCCTAACCTTATTTACACACCTACTTTACTGCAACTTGCAGATAGATCAGTAATCAAACCAGATGGTGTACTAGAAGATATTTCAGTCTCCTTATACTTGGGAATATCATGTTGATTTCATGATTTTAACTCCCAAGAATAATCTAGGAGGACACCCACTCATATTAGGAAGACCTTAGCTGGCCACAGCTGATGCTTTTATTATTTGTAGATCTGGTGACATGTATATTTCTGATGGTAATTCAACAAAGAAATTTACTGTGTATCCTCTAGAAAAAGCAATAACAGAAATAGATGACAAGGAATGGAATGATGATGAAGATGATATTCAGCCTCTCTTTACTATGTCAGATATTAGTGAAGATAGTCAAATTTTGAATACATTGGAAAATTTTGAAACATATTCAAAATATGATCATGCACAATTTCAAGAAAAATCTAATGTTGAATACTTATCATCTAGGCAGATGTCTCTTTATTCTATGGAAGAGTTTGGTAGCTCTACAATTGAAATTTTTCTAGGTAGGACATTGAGCATAAACAAAAACTTGGAGAAACTACAACATGAAGAGCTATCCAAAATATTACAAAAACATTCTGCTACATTTGCATGGGAGTACACCGACATGAAAGGCATTGATCCTAAGACTTGTATCCATCATATCTATATTTGTTGGCATTATGATTCTGGTATGGCTCTATGTTACAGATGTTGTAATTGATGGCAACACCCTCAAGTGGCAATGCTCTGATCAGGCTCTCAAAATGTTGGAAATTAAGAGGTACGCAGGTGAATGGTTCAAACCAGGAAGTGCATTCATACCCGCAGGTTACCCGTTCATGAGGTGCGTACCCCCAGTTCACTCACTTCAAGGCAGAGAAGCGCGCTCACGTGGGGTTTCTTATGTTTGGCCCGTGGTATTTAGCCCGCCATTCTTGATTCTATGGTTTTGGCCCGTGGTATAGGATCTAATTTTGCCCCGGTTTGGATCCCTTGTATTGGTTATTGATGGTTTTGTCCCATGGTGTGAATAAGGGCTTGACTATAAATAGGGAAGGAGATCACTTGGCTAAGGTATCTTTGCAAATTGAATATCTTAAGATCTGAAATATTGGGTTATCGGTTTAAAAGCTTGATCTATATAAAAGTGAAGTTGAAAGTGAATCTATGAAGTGTGATCTCTCAGGCTCATGATCAGATCTGGGCATCTGACTATCTGTGGCACACTGGGGGACTGCCATTTCGGCCCTAATCAGAGGTACGCAGGTGATTAACAGTACAAGTGCGTGGGTACGCACAGCAGAAGAAGGCGTAGTGCGTGGGTACGCAGAGCTGAAGAAGGCGCAATGCGTGGGTACGCAGCGCAACAGAGGTTCAGGTGCGGAGGCACAGTGAAAGTATGCGGCGCTACAGAAGCCGCAGGTGCGTAGATACGCGGCGCGATAGCATCTAAGAGTGCGTGGCCACAGTAGCAGTACGCGGCGCGATAGAAGCAGTGGGTGCGTGGGCACAGTGAAGGTAGGCGGCGCGTTTAAAGGAACAGTGCGTGGATACGCAGTGCAATTCAAGGCTCTCTGCGTGGATACGCAGAGGTGTAGAAGGTGAAGTGCGTAGCAACGCATGCCCGATAAAGAAAAATTGCGTACCTGTCTTAAGGCATTTATTTTTCTCTGTTGATAAGGTGTTCTGGGTTTAGTTTACTGTTACTATTGATCTGGTTACTGCAGTTGACTGGGTGATTTACTTGTACTTGATGATCAGTTGATATTCATGGATCCAGTTTGAGAATTTATGAAATGTGGTCCTTGAAAGAAAAGAAGTAGGGGGTTGTAGCTCCCTTCCAGGAGAGACTGGAAAACGAGAGAGAGTTGTAGCTCTCTGCAGGTTGCAGCCTGCGTACTGGTAAAGGACTGCACCAGTACAAAATCATTGTAAAAGGAGTTTCTAATTGAAAGAAGATAGAGACATATTGCAGCAGGTGGTTTTCACCCACATTGGGTTTCCACCTTACATCTGGTGTTCTTTGGTGTGACTATCTATTTTTCTTGTTCATGCTCATTGTTTTATGGTACTGACATACAAGAATAATTCAAAGAATAAATAAGGAAGATTTATTAAAAAGAACTAGATAATATTGATTCACCCCCCCTCTCAGTATTATTTCCAACAATTGGTATCAGAGCAGGTCCTTCAGAGAGGCTTGATCGCTTGAAGGAAGATCATTCATCATGAGCAAAAGCACAATGAAGATTACCAGGTAAAGCAGGGACGAATTACATCAAACAAAGACTGTCAGGTAAACCAGGGGCAATCCGTCCTGAGGATGAACAAAAGCTACAACCAGCCACAGGTAAAATCCTCTCAATTTGCTTCAAGAATGGATGACAATAGAAATTACAATCATTTTGCCGGAAGATTTAATAACCGCAAAAGTTTCTTCACTGGACAATGCTTCTCTTGCCATAACTTTGGTCACAAAGCAGCTCAATGTGTTGCATATAAAACAATCATGACTAGAGAAGCTCAAAAAGGACCTATAACAACTTTTCGGCTCTTGAAAATGAAGTTGAATGTTCTATTTGCAATAACTTTGGTCATGAAGATTCTGAATGCAAGAGCAGGTTTCAACAGACAAAGGAACAAGCCTCAAGCACCAAAACATGGAGAATAAAGGAACCACAACCAGAAAGATGTGGGATAGCATTTTATGCAGAGGGACAGGAAAATCTATGGTACATTGATAGTGGATGTTCGAAGTATATGACAGGTGATAAAGAAAAACTCGAACCATATTCTGCTTTAGAAAAGGGAAAGAAAGTTTCTTTTGGAAATGATACTCCTGCAGCTATAAAAGGAAAAGGCACTGCTCAGTTAAAAGAAAAGGTCAAAGCTGGAAATGTTTTGTATGTTGATGGATTGAAGCATAATCTTCTGAGTGTCAGCCAGATGTGCGATCAAGGAACCGAGGTGATATTTAGATCAAATGGATGTCTTGTTCGTGATCTTGATACAGGTAAAACGGTGATCAAAGGTGAAAGAACTCCAAATAATCTATACATATTTGAAGAAGGACAACAACAATGCTATCTAAGCAAGGATGATGAACACTGGTTATGGCACCGGAGGTTGGGGCGTCTAAGCTTTTCACAAATAAGGAAAGTATGCAAATATCAGGCAGTTCGCGGTCTTCTAGATATCAAAATTCCAGACAACACCATATGCAAATCATGTCAGTTTGGAAAGCAAACCAGAACTAACTTTCCAGAGAAGGAAGGATCAGCTAGCATGCCTCTTGAGCTTGTACATACAGATGTATGTGGACCATTCAGGAAAAGGACACCTCGAGGAGAAGAATACTTGATATTATTCGTTGACGATTTCTCCAGGTTTGTCTGGTTAGGACTTATGAAGCACAAAGATGAAGCATTCGAAAAATTCAGATCCTTTAAAGCCTTGGTTGAAAATGAATCAGGATACAAAATTAAGTGCCTCAGATCCGACAGAGGTGGGGAGTTCACCTCAAATGAATTTTTCGATTTCTGTGAAGAACATGGGATAAGAAGAGAATTCTCTACAGCTAGAACTCCTCAGCAAAATGGAGTAGTGGAAAGAATGAACAGAACAGTCCAACAAATGGCTCGTGCTATGCTTGATGAGTCTGGAACTCCTGCAACTTTCTAGGGTGAAGCTGCATATGCTGCGGTTGTTATTCTCAACAAAACAAATGTCTGGGTGAACAGCACTCAAACTCCTCATGAGCTCTGGTATGGTGAGACTCCTTCGGTAAAGCACTTCAAAATCTTTGGGAGCAAATGCTATATTAAGAATACTGATGAGAAACTTGGCAAACTTGAACCTAGAGCAGATGAAGGCATTCTTCTTGGTTATTCTCCACACAACAAAGCATACAAGTGCTACAATAAAAGACTTGGAAGAATTGTTGACAGCATTGATGTAGTGGTTGATGAGAAGGGATACATTCCTAGGCAAGTAAATCATGAAGATATCAAAGAAGATGAAGACTACCCTCAAAGACAGAATGATGAAGAAGAAGAACCTCAAGAAGAACCAGAGGAGCAGATAAGGATAGAAGAGAAGACTCCATCCAGATATGTTCAGAAAAATCATCCAGAATCTCATATTTTGGGGCAGAAAGAAGCAGGTGTACAAACAAGAAGAACAATTGCAGAAGCTTCAAGCTATTTGGCATTACTCTCTTCCACTGAACCACAAAATGTGAAAGAGGTATGCAAAGATGAATGTTGGGTCAAAGAAATGGATGAAGAACTTGAGCAGATCGAAAATAACAACACTTGGGAGTTGGTTCCTAGACCAAAGGATAAGAATGTTATAGGGACAAAATGGGTCTTCAAAAATAAATTGAATGAAAATGGAGAAGTAATTAGAAACAAGGCCAGACTTGTTTGTAAAGGGTATGCGTAGCAAGAAGGAATAGATTTTGAAGAAACTTTTGCTCTTGTTGCAAGACTTGAGGCCATCCGAATGTTCCTTGCTCTCTGAAGCTTTCAAAACTTCAAAGTATTTTAAATGGACGTGAAATCAGCCTTTCTGAATGGAGACTTGGAAGAAGTATACATTGAGCAGCCAGATGGTTTCATTCTTGGAAATGATCCAAATCTTGTATGCAAATTGAAAAAGGCTCTCTATGGTCTCAAACAAGCTCCAAGGGCTTGGTACTATCGTTTGGACAAATATCTTCATCAACAAGGTTTTTCAAAAGGATCAGCAGATAGCAATCTTTATATAAAAGTTGAAAACGACAAATTGCTAATACTTGTTGTGTATGTAGATGACATTATCTTTGGCAGCAATGAAGAAGCTATGAGTCAAAGCTTTGCCTTGGTAATGCAGAAAGAATTTGAAATGTCCTTGCTGGGAGAACTGACATATTTTCTTGGTTTGCAAATCCAGCAAAAAGAAGGAGGGATCTTTTTGTCTCAAACCAAGTATCTCAAGCAGATTTTGAAGAAATATGGCATGGAAGATGCAAAACCAGTATGTACACCCATGGTCACAGGATGTAGCCTCAGTGCAAATGATGAATCAGGAGCAGTGCATCAACCAACCTACAGATCTATGATTGGAAGTCTACTTTATTTGACAGGTACCCAACCAGACATAATGCATGCAGTAGGAATAGTTGGAAGATTTCAGGCAAATCCAAAGGAAACTCATCTTCAGGCAGTAAAGAGAATCTTCAAATATCTTCAAGGAACTCAAAACTATGGCTTATGGTATCCTATAGATACAGATCTCACACTTCATGCTTATACAGATGCAGATTGGGCCGGAAGCGTGGATGACAGGAAGAGCACAAGTGGTGGTACATTCTTTATGGGTTCCAGATTAGTATCTTGGTTCAGCAAGAAACAGAGTTCGATTGCCTTGTCTACAGCTGAAGCGGAATATGTTGTTGCTGCATCTTGCTGCACTCAACTCCTTTGGATGATGCAGACCTTGCAAGATTTTCAAATCACTTGTATTCCACCCATCTCCATCTTATGTGATAATACAAGTGCAATCAGCACTTCAAAGAACCCAGTCATGCATTCAAAGACCAAGCACATACCAATCAAGTATCACTTTCTCCGGGAACAAGTGCTTGAACAAAAGGTCAAGTTGGAATATGTTCCTTCTAAGGAACAAGTTGCTGATATACTCACCAAACCATTGCCCAGGGAGACTTTTGAATACCTCAGGCAAAACCTGGGAGTCGTTGATGCATCATCATATTGTTGAATCTCTTCTGATTATTGGTTGTACGCAAGGCTCATCTGGGGTATATGCGTACATGTGCTGGGTTGCGGATTGGTCGAAGATCGAATGGCACAGGTTCAGGGGGAGCGTATAATGCATTGTTGGCATTATGGAGGAAGTACAGAAGGAGATCATATTGCTGCAATATGCCTCTATCTCTTTCATGGTCATTTATGGTGTTTTGTGGATTATGGTTCTTCTTTGCAGATCTGGTTTATAGTCAGGGGGAGCATGTTCTTAGGGGGAGCATAACCCTTTGCCCTTGATGTCAAAGGGGGAGAATGATGTTGAGGATCTTGAGGTTACAATCAAGTCCAAAGGGGGAGATTTTTGGCATTATGATTAGGGTATGGCTCTATGTTACAGATGTTGTACTTGATGGCAACACCCTCAAGTGGCAATGCTCTAATCAGGCTCTCAAAATGTTGGAAATTAAGAGGTACGCAGGTGAATGGTTCAAAAGGTGCGTACCCGCAGGTACGCCAGCCAGGAAGTGCGTTCATACCTACAGGTTACCCGTTCATGAGGTGTGTACCCCCAGTTCACTCACTTCAAGGCAAAGAAGCGCGCTCACGTTGGGTTTCTTATGTTTGGCCCGTGGTATTTAGCCCGCCATTCTTGATTCTATGGTTTTGGCCCGTGGTATAGGATCTAATTTTGCCCCGGTTTGGATCCCTTGTATTGGTTATTGATGGTTTTGTCCCATGGTGTGAATAAGGGCTTGACTATAAATAGGGAAGGAGATCACTTGGCTAAGGTATCTTTGCAAATTGAATATCTTAAGATCTGAAATATTGGGTTATCGGTTTAAAAGCTTGATCTATATAAAAGTGAAGTTGAAAGTGAATCTATGAAGTGTGATCTCTCAGGCGCATGATCAGATCTGGGCATCTAACTATCTGTGGCACACTGGGGGACTGCCAATTCGGCCCTAATCAGAGGTACGCAGGTGATTAACAGTGCAAGTGCGTGGGTACGCACAGCAGAAGAAGGCGTAGTGCGTGGGTACGTAGAGCAGAAGAAGGCACAGTGCGTGGGTACGCAGCGCGACAGAGGTTCAGGTGCGGAGGCACAGTGAAAGTACGCGGCGCTACAGAAGCCGCAGGTGCGTAGATACGCAGCGCGATAGCATCTAAGAGTGCGTGGCCACAGTAGCAGTACGCGGCGCGATAGAAGCAGTGGGTGTGTGGGCACAATGAAGGTACGCGGCGCGTTTAAAGGAACAGTGTGTGGATACGCAGTGCAGTTCAAGGCTCTCTGCGTGGATACGCAGAGGCGCAGAAGGTGAAGTGCGTAGCAACGCATGCCCGATAAAGAAAAATTGCGTACCTGTCTTAAGGCATTTATTTTTCTCTGTTGATAAGGTGTTCTGGGTTTAGTTTACTGTTACTATTGATCTGGTTACTGCAGTTGACTGGGTGATTTACTTGTACTTGATGATCAGTTGATATTCATGGATCCAGTTTGAAAATTTATGAAATGTGGTCCTTGAAAGAAAAGAAGTAGGGGGTTGTAGCTCCCTTCCAGGAGAGACTGGAAAATGAGAGAGAGTTGTAGCTCTCTGCAGGTTGCAGCCTGCGTACTGGTAAAGGACTGCACCAGTACAAAATCATTGTAAAAGGAGTTTCTAATTGAAAGAAGATAGAGACATATTGCAGCAGGTGGTTTTCATCCACATTGGGTTTCCACCTTACATCTGGTGTTCTTTGGTGTGACTATCTATTTTTCTTGTTCATGCTCATTGTTTTATGGTACTGACATACAAGAATAATTCAAAGAATAAATAAGGAAGATTTATTAAAAAGAACTAGATAATACTGATTCATCCCCCCTCTCAGTATTATTTCCAACAATATTGAGGAAAATAGTAGACCAATTAGACAACCTCAGAGAAGAACGAATCCAAATCTTAGGGAAATTGTGAAAGAAGAGCTCCAAGAACTACTCAATGTAAACTTCATTTACCCAATTTCAAATAGCCAATGGGTTTCTCCTTTCGTAATTGTGCCTAAAAAGAATGGTAAATGGAGGGTGTGCATTGATTACCGAGAATTGAATAAAGCAACCCTCAAAGATCATTTTCCATTGCCCTTTATAGATAAAGTGTTAGATACATTAGCAGGTAAAAATTACTTCTCATTCTTGGATGGTTTTAGTGGTTATAATCAAATTTAGGTAGCACCTGAGGATCAGGATAAAACCACATTTACTTGTCCATGGGGAACTTTTGCCTACCGAGTGCTTCCTTTTTGGTTATGTAATGAACCTGCAACATTCCAAAGAGCAGTACTAGGAATTTTTCTGATCTAATACGTGATTGTGTAGAGGTATATATGGATGATTTTACAGTCTATGGAAACACATTTGAAGAAGCTTTGGAAAATTTGGAAAAAATTCTTAAGAGATGTAAAGAAACAAACCTTTCATTAAGCCATGAAATTTTTTTTATAATGTTTATAGAAGGTATTGTTTTAGGACATCACATTTCAAGAGATGAGATTAAAGTTGACAAATCTAAGGTTGAAGTCGTCTCTAAGTTACCAATTCCAAATTGCCAAAAAGATGTTAGAAGTTTTCTAGGATTTACAGGATACTATAGAAGATTCATAGAAAACTTCACTAAAATAGCATCTCCACTCTTCAAATTGCTTACAAATGATTGTGAATTCAGTTGGAATCCTGATTGCCAACTAGCATTTGAAACCTTGAAAGCAAAAATTTCTGAAGCACCTATTTTAAGAGGTCCAAATTGGAAACTTCATTTCCATATTTCTACAGATGCTTGAGATACAGCTCTGAGAGCTGTATTGGGACAAAAAGATTTGATTCCTTATGCCATTTACTATACAAGTAAAAATTTGACTCCCACTGAATTGAATTATACTGTGACTGAAAAAGAATTCTTAGTGGTTGTTCATGCAATTAACAAAGTCAAACGCTATGTAACATGCTATGAAACCTTTGTTCATACAGATCACTCTGAAATTAGATATTTGATGGATAAAAATATTCCTAATTGTAGAGTTACAAGATGGCTTTTACTTTTGCAAGAATTCAACATTATTGTGCTAGATAGACCTGGAAAACAAAACACAGTTTCTGATTCCTTGTCCATGATTCAGAATATCAAAGAAGACTCTCCGGTTGAAGATAAGTTTCCTAATGAATATCTCTTTGTAGCAACAACTCAAACTCCTTGGTTTGCAGATGTTGCTAATTACTTGGTTATAGGGAAGTTACCTTCACATTCGTTTCCTAGAGAGAAAAGAAATATTATTCAAGAAAGTGCAAGATATTCATGGATCACTAACGAATTGTATAAAACAGGGCTAGATCTGATGATCAGAAGGTGTGTCAGGGAAGATAAGATGCCTGATATTCTCAAAGAATGTCATGATGAGACGTGCGGTGGACACTTTACTGACAAGCGGACAGGGTATAAAATCCTTTCTTTAGGATATTATTGGCCATCCATCTTCAAATATGCTAAAGAATATGTTAGAAGGTGTGATAGCTACCAAAGGGTAGGGAAACCTACTCCCTCAAATGAAATGCCATTACAAACTCAGGTACGTATCGAACCCTTTGAAAAATGGGCTTTGGAATTTATTAGACCAATTAATCCTCCATCTAAGCAGAAAAAAGTATATATTGGTATGCACTAATTTGTCACCAAATGGGTAGAATATAAAGCATTACTTTTTGCTAATGAAAAAATTGTAGTTAATTTTCTTTTCGAGGACATCTTCACTCGTTTTGGTGTTCCAAGAGAAATTTTGACAGATCAGGGATCTCAATTCACATCCAACATGATGGAAAGGCTTATGGAGGAGTATAAAATCAAGCATAGGAAATCTATTCCCTATCATCCACAAGCAAATGGTCAAGTGGAGTCTACAAATAAAGTGATTGAAGGAATCCCCATCAAGACCGTGCATCTACATAGAAGAGATTGGGCAGAAAGGCTTCCTGAAGCCTTATGGGCCTATAGAACTACATAGAGGAACACAACGGGAAATACACCCTATGAACTTGTTTATGGTAAACAATTCCTGTTTCCTATAGAGTTCCAAGTCAAAACTTTCAAGATGGCAGTCCAGTTGGGGATGGATTTATCATAAGCTCAAAAGCATAGACTGGAGCAATTGAATGAACTTGATGAAATTAGACAAGAGGTTGTTCAAAGGACTGGTCTAGTCCAACAACAAAGGGCTAAATGGCATGACAAATACATCAAGGAAAAGAGGTTTCAAGAGGGAGATTTGGCACTGTTATTTGATTCAAATTTTTAAAGATTTTCAAGGGAAGTTTCAAACTCATTAGCTTGGGCCATATGAGATTGAAAAAGTCTTCAATAATGGAGCAATGAGGATCATAACAATAGATGAAAGTCAAACTCCTCTTCTTGTGAATGGTCATATATTGAAAATATATCAAAAACCAATCTCAAAGGAGCAGTTCATCAAGATCTTCCAGAACAATTCTGAAATGAAGTTAGTGAAGAAGAATCCTTCTTCTCCACCAACTTAGTCTTTGTTTTTTCTAACAAAAAAGAAAAATTGTATAAGGTTGAAAACCAATCACTGATTGGCATGCTTATACAGAAAATACAGGGTGAAAATCAGAAGCTTATTACACCCTATAATTTCCATTTCCTTTTCCGAAAAAAAAAAGAAAAAGGTGGTGACAAAAAGCCACAGTCATTCAGCATTCTGCGAAATTCATTATCTCATTTCATTTCACTTTTTCAATTTCACTTCATTCCATTGCCATATTTCACCAATAAATTTTTCATTTTCCAACATTTCTTTCATCTCCATTTTCATTTATCATCTTGACTTATTTTTAATTACACAACTATTTCCATATCATCCATTCATAAGCCATATTTTACTCTCTGCTTTACATTCTACAATTGTTTCTACATTCTGCAGCTGATTCTAATCCGTAGTTGATCCTGTTCTGCAGCAACAGTTTGTTTATCAGTCCAAGCACAAGAGTTCAGTTCATAATAAAATCTTGTATGCAGGTAATTGAAGGAAAAAAAACAACTTTGAAGACCAATCATGCCTAAAGCACCTGTGGAGCAAACATCAAAATATTAGCAAGCAGAAGGCAAGGTTCCAAAGGTAAAAAGAAGAACTTATTTCAAAAACCAATTCAAAAACATAAGCTTGTATAACATGTATGATCACGTCTCCTTGATTAATCATTATGTGATTTGACTGCCACGATGTCTCCACCATATCTTTCGTCTTCAATGCCAAACGGTCCAATGATTCCTTCATAACTAATCTTCATTTTAAACTCCATGACTTGTACTTAACCGAACTTCTACAGCTGCACCTGTTAACAGTTAGATTAACGACATGACCTATCTGTATACGACTCTTCAAACCCTGACTGTTTACTTATTACATGTCAACTCTTAATTTTTCCCTCATATATACGCAACCACTTTGTGCATACAATCACTCTGTTTCCATATCCTTTGTGCATACAGTCACTCTGTTTTCACCCATTTTTGCGCATACAACTACTCTATTTCCATAAGTTTCGTATATACAGTCATTTTGTTTCATATTCACAGTCATTCCGTTCCCATATACCCTATCATCCTATTTCCATATCCATAATCATTCTTCTTTGTATACACAGTCTTCTTATAACCATATACGCAGTCATTTCATTTCTCAGACAGTAAAGAGTAGTTTTGAAGAGTACAAGAACAGAGGTTATGGGGCTTATTGTTAGAACTGAACTCGTAGGGGTTAAATACATGGAGGGTTATCCGTAGCTGAAGGGAATGTTACAGAAAGCTGGTTGGTTGTGTTTTATTGAAAAATTCAACGGTTACCATAAGGAAATCACTAAATCCTTTGCCAGGTCATTTGATGGAATGGAAGTGGAAATAGGTGACATCAAATTTGCAGTTATCGAGTCCTTCATAGCTGAAGCAACAGAACTTCCAAGGCTAGGAGAAAGGTGGTTTAAGAACAAAGAGTTTCATGATCAATATTGGAAGGTCATTCTTAAAAATCCAGGTATGGACATTGTTGGTATCATCCCAAGACCCTTTTTCCTTCCAAAAAACATGTCATTTATCCATACATTTTCATCATATGTCCCTCAAAATCCTTGAATATTGATTATTAATCGTTTTATAGTTATTAAATTGCATAGAAATTAATTTAGGGGTTTTATGTTCAAGAATTGGAAGTTTTTGATGACTTGGTTACAGGAAGTACCCACATCCTGTAATGAGCTTATCGTTTGACATGTGGCGCAGCAAATGAGCTAGAACGAAAGGCATGGGTGAAAAGCAGAATGTCCAAGCATGGACAAACACCTATCTCCCAGCCAAATCGAGCCTCCTATGTATGCGGTCAACTCAAGTCAAAGCAGGGCACTCTGACAGACAAAAGAAAAAAACAGCATCATTCCATTTCCATTTTAGTCTTTTTGTTCTTTTTGAAACACTTGGCATGGAAACATTTTAAAAAGGCTTATGTGATAAAAGCGGCAACAGCCGAATGTACATTCATTGTATTGATGACATGGCTGTGTGTACGCATATGTAAATACAGTCAGGGTTATGTTTAGAGTTTAGTTGTTGAGTTGTTGAATCGTATTTCTCAGAACAGAGTTTTAAGTTAATACACAGACCTATTTACAGTCACGACGTGTGCATACTTCTTGCGTTGATTTGATAGTTGATCAGTTATAACCAGTATACCCTTAGGCGCGGACGGGCCCTGCGTTCTTCGATTGGTATAATGTTCACTTGTTTTGTTACATTTCAGTTATCACATGTTCGCACAAGTATTTATATTGGATTTGATTTATATCGCATATGATTTGCATCACAGTACGATTACATAGCTTTCGATTTATACAGTTCATGGTTTGCATAGCAGTTACATAGTTTTTGATTTCAATAGCCTTCGATTTTCATTGCATGTCTATGGTGTGCGCTTATGAATGGCTTATGGTTATGTTGAATGGTCAGCACTAGGATCTGGAAGGGAGTCTTGTAAGGGATTCGATCCCTGTGTGACTCATAGAAACATTATATCATAAACTTTGTTTTGCTTCACAGTTCATTTATGCTTTCTTTATATAGTTTGATAGTGTAAATATCTTTGCATGCTGTGTGTGTTTACCAAACAAGGGTTTTCTAAGTGATATCTCTGTAAGGAGGTTAAAATCATTGTTACAGTCATACACAGTACTTAGGTTCATGGTTTGATTTGATAGATGCATCTCATAACAAGCACTGTAATCAAGCATATCAGTAGGGTAATCTAGGTGTGTGAATGATAGGCTACATATTCCGGTCTTCCGTAAAGAAGCCTTGTATCCTACATCCTAATCACTTGGCCAGAGATTCTTTATGTCTATATATTTTAGACCACGCCTCTAAGCTTACGCACCTCGGTTGATATTAAATATAGAGTCTAGTCTAGTACCCTAGCTGGAACCACTACATTTTGGCGCCGTTGCCGGGGAGGCGTACGTAAAGGATTCAAACAAGAAAAAAAAAATTCAATACACAAAAACAAACAAAAACACAATTAGAAATCATGTTCATTTATGCCTAGACTTAGGGACAATCAAGGGAGATTTGTAAGAACCCCCCACCATCTCAAAACTAACCCATCATCATCAGGAGCAGACTCTCCAGGGAATACAACACCATCTGAGGAGGATATTCAAACATTGGCAGAAAAATTTTATTCAGGACAGCACATTACTCTTGCTGAGAGGGAAACTCTATTTGCATATAAATCACAGCAGCAACACTTTCCTAAATCTTCTACACAAGGGAAAAGTAGTACCATTACCAAGCAATATTCCTTTCTCTCTTTTCCACCAAGAGACACCAAGAGACCAATTAGAATGGCTGAGGAGGGATCTGGATCAGTTCCCCATCAAGAGGAGGAGGAATCAACTTTTAAATTCCCTATACAAGAAGCACAGGAGGATGAGGAGATCAAAATGAAAAATATACCCCCATCCGTGCTACCCAATTTCTATGGTATGGCTTCAAAGGATCCGGACTCGTTCTTATTCGAGTTCGACATTGTATGTCGAACTTATGGCTATACGGATGATGCTCATAGACTCAGATTGTTTCCAGCCACATTAAAGGCAACAGCCTTGAAATGGTTTATGGGGCTAGGTGAGCATGCCATAGTAGATTGGGATGGCATGAGGAGAATATTTCTGAGGAAATATCAGCCTTATTGCAGATCCAAGGACTCTAAAGATGACATCTTTAGAATGAGTCAGCAGGAGGATGAAACCTTAGAAGAATATCTAGAACGGTTTGTCTATAACTTGCAAAAAATCTAAACATCGAACAATGCCTCCTGATCTAGTCCGCACAATATTCTTGAAAGGTATCCGGGAAGAATACATGGATGATCTCAACTTAATGGGCAAAGGTGACATCTCTGCCTTACCCTTTGAAGAAATAGCTGAGCTGTGTGAAAAATATTCAAGAAGTAAAGCCAAAATGGGAAAGAGAACCTTGTCATCTAGGGTCACAAAAACTGCCTCTGCTAGTGTTACCCGGGCTGAAATTGGTAATCTTTTAGAAGAGTTCAAAACAGATTTGTTGAGTACTCTAGGAAACCAAATTGATACCTTAAAAGCCAAAAAGAAACAGGAGGAAGAAGACAATATCATGGCTATTTTATGCCCCAAGTGTCGCAATAAACATGCATTAAAAGACTGCCCCCTAGAGAATATCCAAGTATGTGCTTTCTGTACTGAGCATCATGACATGTTTAACTGTCCTAAAGTTAAAATTTTGCAGAACTGTAACATGGCAGCCAGCACAGAGATGGAGAACGTGTACTACATGGGTGCAAAGCGACCATGGCAGCCAAGGCAAGCACCCCAAGGTATGTTTCCTAATCAAAATATGCAATTTCCTATGAATGATCAGATGTATGCACAAAACTCATGGAATATACCTATGCCATGGCAGCATGGAAACCAACAACAAAATCAATGGAGACCGTCTCAACAGTATTCCCAATCCTACCATCCATATCCTCAATCATACCCACCTTACCCACAGTCATATCAGCAGTGCCAACAGCCATATCCATCACACTCACAGCCATATCAGCAGCACCCTCAGCAATTTGTTTATCAGCCCCAACCCTCTCAACAGACCTTGCCTGCTCCTCCACAAATAAATGTACCACAACTTCAATTTCCAACTAACCCACAACCTCCCAGACCCACACAAATACCTGCTCAAACTGTCCCAAATCCGAACAATAGAGCAGAGAGGCCAGCCTATAATGTAGAGGAAGGAACTTCCTACTCCACACTACCTTTGCAAAACATTAATCTGAGGTCTGGTAGGGTGCTTCAGAAGGATTCTCCAATAACAGACCAGCAAGAAGAAAACTTAGAAAAAGAAAATGAAATGACAACTCAAACAAAACCAAGCAGTGAAACCAAGGACAAACAAATGCAATCACTGCAACCACCTTTTCCAGACCGTTTGGTCCAGGTAAAACCACCACTGCCTCCACCACAATTTGATGTCTTGGATGAACTTAAAAATGTCTACATAAAAATCCCTTTGCTGCAAGCTATAAAGGACATTCCTATCTACACCAAAGCCATCAAAGACATGTGTCTCAAGAAACCTGCTAGAAAGAGGATTGATCCTCAGACCATTCATGTTTTAGGAAATTTAGCAGGCCTTATGACCAATACCATCTCCATGGAAAAGTATGTTGATCCGGGCATTCCAAAAGTGACCACCATCATTAATAACATACGGATTCCAAACACTTTGATAGATATCGGAGTCGCAATCAATGTCATGACCCTTGAAACCATGAGAACACTCCAGCTTATGAATTTGCAACATACCACGATTGTTCTTGAACTAGCTAATAGGTCCAAAGTCATTCCTGAGGGGATTTTGGAAGATATCATTGTCTCACTGGACTCTTGGGAGTATCCAGTGGATTTCCTAGTCCTTCAACCCAAATCCAATCTAGGAGGACATCCTATCATTCTAGGTAGACCATGGTTAGCGACTGCTGATGCATTTATTGGATGCCGATCAGGTAACATGATTATCTCTAGAGGGACCGAAAGGAAACAACTCACCCTCTATCCATCGGCACAATCACCTACAGTAACACATAACTTGTGGCTTGATGATAAATTTAATGACAAAGAGGAAGTACAATCTGTTTTTAGCATTGACCAGATCTATGATTTCCACGAAGACAATAATGATTTGGTAGAACTATTTCTTTCTCAACCTGATGTATCTGAAAATTTGAGAAATGAACAATATAATGCTGCAGATGTACTTCTGGCTCAAAACTTTCAAGAAACATGCACTATCCACTCCTTGCAATCTACATTTCATGACATCTTTCCAGTTCAATCCATCACCAATACACAGAGTCAAGTCATAGAGATCAGCCCAGGGAAAACTTTGAACATAGGCAACCACCTAGACTCATCTCAACAAGACAAATTGATTAGACTCTTGACGAAGTACCAAAAAGCCTTCGCTTGGGATTACACTGACATGCATGGGATTCACCCCGACACATGCACTCACCACATCTACACAGATAGCACCATTAAACCGGTGAGGCAACCGCAAAGAAGAATGAACCCCATGCTCCAAGACATTGTCAGAGAAGAGTTGCAAAAACTTTTGAGAGTCAACTTTATATATCCTATTTCTGACAGTCAGTGGGTATCCCCATTGGTTATTGTGCCCAATTAAAATGGCAAGTGGCGCATCTGTGTTGATTACAGACAGCTGAATAAAGCAATGCTCAAAGACTACTTCCCACTGCCATTCATTGATCAAGTGTTAGACACCCTAGCCGGCAAATCATCATTTTCCTTTCTTGACGGTTTCAGTGGCTACAACCAGATCCGGATTGCCTCTGAAGACCAGGACAAAACCACCTTCACCTGTCCTTGGGGTACCTATGCCTACAATGTTTTGCCATTTGGACTTTGTAACGCTCCAGCTACATTTCAGCGAGCTGTGTTAGCTATTTTTGCTGATTTGATTCATGATTGTGTTGAAGTGTATATGGATGATTTTTCAGTATATGGCAATTCTTTTGAACATGCATTAGAAAATCTAGAGAGAGTTTTGAAAAGGTGTATTGAAGCTAACCTGTCCCTCAGCAACGAAAAGTGCTTCATGATGTTAAATGAAGGGATAGTGTTGGGCCATTATATCTCTTTTCAAGGCATACAGGTTGACCCAGCCAAGATCCAGATTATTGCCGATTTGCCTATTCCACAGAATCAGAGAGAGGTAAGAATTTTTCTTGGCTATGCTAGTTATTACCGCAGATTCATTGAGCATTTTAGCAAGATAGCCTTACCTTTGTTTAAACTTTTAGCCAAAGATGTACTTTTCAATTGGACTGAGAACTGCCAACATGCATTTGAACAACTCAAAAAGAAACTATCTACCGCACCAGTCCTGAGAGGGCCTAATTGGAGTTTACCATTTCATATTTTTACCGATGCATCTGACACTGCCATAGGTGCATCCTTAGGCCAAAAAGAAGAATCTTGTACATATGCAATTTATTTCATTAGTAAAAATCTCACACCTGCCGAGCTAAACTATACAGTTACAGAAAAGGAAACACTTGCCATCATTTATGTTGTGAATAAATTCCGCCATTACATAACTGGTTATGAAGTCTTTGTGCATACTCATTCTGCCATTCGACATCTCATGAATAAACCAATAACTAGTGGCAGAGTTACCAGATGGTTACTATTGTTACAGGAATTTAACATCACAGTGTTAGATAGACCAGGCAAAGAAAACCAGGTGGCAGATTTTCTGTCTAGACTGCAAAATCCAGGTGAGATTGTTCCTGTTGAGGATTCTTTTCCGGATGAGCACTTATTTGCAATTTCCATAGTAACTCCTTGGTTTGCTGATTTAGCTAATTACTTGTCTACAGGTAGAACACCTCCACATTTCACTGCAAAGGAGAGGAAAAGACTAATCAAACAAAGTGCTAGATATTCATGGCTTAATGGCGATCTCTTTTACACTGGTTTTGATATGATCATTAGGAGATGTGTACGAAATGATGAGGTAATTGACATTTTAAAATCTTGCCATGATGAACCTTGTGGTGGGCATTTTGCAGCGAAGCGGACAGCCTTCAAAGTTCTTACTCTTGGATACTATTGGCCATCCATTTTCAAGGATGCCAAGAAGTATGTAAAGAGTTGTGACAGCTGCCAAAGAATGGGCAGACCAACAGCTACCGATCAGATGCCCCTTCAGCCCCAAGTTCACTTGGAACCATTTGATAAGTGGGCTCTGGAATTCATAGGACCTATCAACCCAGCCTCTAATGGTAAGCAGTACATCCTAGTATGTACTGATTACGTCACCAAGTGGGCAGAAGCAAAAGCACTGGTAAGAGCAACCGAACACACAGTAGTCAATTTCCTTTTTGAGGAGATCTTTGTGAGGTACGGAGTGCCAAGAGAAATTGTCACTGATCAAGGTACTCAATTCACCTCCAAGCTCATGAAGGACATCACAGACAAGTACCAAATAAAGCATAGGAAAAGTACCCCCTACCATCCACAGGCCAATGGGTAGGTGGAATCAACCAACAAGACCTTGGAGGGGATCATTACCAAAACTGTTGCAATGAACCGGAAAAACTGGGAAGAAAAGCTCAAAGAAGCACTCTGGGCTTACCGGATTACTTGGAAAGATACCACCGGATTTACACCATACCAATTGGTGTACGGTAAGGATGTCATGCTTCCTATTGAATTCCAAATTCACACTTTTAAATTAGCTGCAGATTTACTAATTGATTTGGATCAAGCACAAAAAGAGAGAATCCAGCAGTTGAACCAGCTGGATGAGATGAGGCAGCAAGCAGAACAAACCACCATCCTCATGCAACAGCACGGGAAGCAATGGCATGATTCACACATTAAGAAGAAGCACTTCAAGGAAGGTGACTGGGTTCTGCTTTTTGATTCAAAATTCAAGGATCATAAAGCTAAGTTCACCACCCATTGGATGGGCCCCTATGAAATTGTTCAGGCTTATGACAATGGTTCAGTAAAGCTCCAAACTATTGATGGCGAAGGTCATTCCTTCACAGTCAACGGTCATCGCCTGAAGCTGTATAACAAGCCCATCAGCAAGCAGGATTTTCTCCATACACTATCTCAGCAAGAAGAGGTTGAGATACTGCAGCCCTCAGCTGCAGTATCACTGCCTTAGTTTCATTTCCTTTCAATTTCAAAATCAAAAACAAAAAAAACAAAAACAAAAAAAAAATAATACAAATAAAAAAAAAAAACAAAAACAAAAACAAAAACTAAAAAATAATAATGGGTTAGATGTGAAAACTAGTATCTGGCACAATCTAACCCCGAATTCCTACCTGAAAACCAATTTATTGGCGGGTATGAATTATGTTTCTCTTGTTCATTGTTTCATTTCTCAGTTGCATCATGACTTGAGGACAAGTCAACCTTTAAGTCGGGGAGAGAGGCATCTGTTCTGTTACTTTTATCTCTCCCTTGTAAATACTTCAGATTTCTTATTCTATATTTCACTGTAAATTTCCAACAGTAGCTTGTTACCAGCAGTAATTCCAGACTTTAACAAATAAGTTGTTCTGTCATGATTTTATTTCAGAGGGACCTGGTTATAAATATTTTGCAGGGGGACCTGTTCTGTTCAGACATCTATGCTACCAACACCAGTAGTCCAACACCAGCAGTCATGGGACCTGTTTAAGATTTTCAGAAGGGACCTGTTAAAGCAATTGACACCTATTAAGACATTCCAACCAGCAGTAATGGGACCTGTTTAAAACATTCAGTTGGGACCTGTTAAAACAAAGTTTTTGACACCAAAGGCTACTTCAACAGACTTCCACCAAGCTTCTACAAGGATTTGGGCACCAACACTTCAGCAAATGGCAAGCTCAGTGAACCTGTAACAATACAAAGAGCTGCATGAACACCTTCAGTTTTCTCAAAGGACCTGTTACATTCAGTTTTCTTAAGGGACCTGTACATTCAAATCTTTCAAAGGGACCTGTTATATCTTCAAAAAAATTTCTCAAAAGACCTCCCTCAGAGGACCTGTCAAAAAGAACAGTCAAAAAGAATTAGCAACTCAGCATGTCAAATGATCAACAAAGGAGTAATGTATTTCTGTTCTTAAGCATTTAATTTCCTATATTGGTTTTTAATGCAACTTTGGTGACTATAAGCTGTTGTAATTGATTTCAAGGATGCCCATATACATCAATCCATCACCCTTATCCCACCAATTCTCATTATTCCCCTACATTAACCTATCCATATCCATTACCAACACATCTACCTTGTCATATACCCTACAGGCATACCAACATTCTCTATGTGACCGAATGCTAATTGAAGAGGGCACGTGGTGAGCTGTGTATTTTTAAATAGAAAGGATGAGATAGATGTGGAAGCGGCCTATATATATATTTCACTCCATACAGTCAAATCATAAAAAGTGGCCTATATATATATTTGACTCCACACACACAGCCGAATCATAACTTCGCCACCCAGCATTATAGCCCAGCACTATGGGTACGCTCTCAGCATTCTTGTGATAACATGCATGCAAGCGTACAGCACTCTGTTTTTAAATGAATGATTATATGGTGAAGTGAGTACAGGGTTATTTCATCACCCTTTCCACCCTCGATTCCCATAACTTCCAAAGTGAGAATCAAAAGCAAGGAGCGCGAGGAGATTATTATCATTTGGTGGAGTTACAAAGTGAAAATCTGAAGCAAGGAGCGCCGAGGAGAATATCACCGTTTGGGGTCGGTTTACACAGTGAAACCAGTGAGCGCCGAAAAGGGACAGCATCACCATTCTACTTCTAACTCCCATCACAGTCATATCGACCGGCCAAACACCATATTGAAGACTGAAGGAAGCGATATATACCAGGTAACCAACTTGGCATTTCTGTGTTTAAATTTTAAAGAGTATAGACAGAGAAGGGTTCGAGGCACACCCTCTACCATCACCATGACTAATAGGGTCGAACCCAGTACATTTGATAGCTCACAATACCATAAGGATTGCATTGAGATTCTTAGAGAAGCACAGTGGTTACCTTTTCTGGAAAAATTCCATGGGAGTAATGAGGAAATCACCAAACAATTTGCGTTCACCTTTAATGGAGAAAAGGCCCTAATAGGCACCTTCTCCTTCAGAATCTCAGAGGATACCATAGCTCAGGCAATTGGACTCAGTCCTGAGGGAGAGAAGTACTTTAAAACCAAACAATTTAAGGAGAAATCATGGACACAGTTCATGTCCAGATCTAGAGTTTCCTCAGTAAACTGGAAGAAGGGTGTTCCAAGAAGCTGGTTAGTTCATCCTTGGGATGAAATGGTTTACATTATTCAAAAGTTCATAACCTGTGAAGGTAGGTATAGTATTGTTTATCTATACCACATCAAGCTACTCCTCCATTTAAAAAAACAATGTGTAATCAGTGTGCCATATTTTCTGCTGCAAAGTTTAATAAAGATGGCCAAAACTATCCAGAAGCAAAAAGGGAATGAAGACAAAAGCCTGTACCATTTTGGCCTAATTAAAATCCTCATTGAACATGAGTTGCAGAAGCGAGGGAAGCCATGGAAAGAATTCTTAGCTGTCAATCAAATCAGAGATGAGGAGGAAAAAGAGGAAGTGCAGGAAGATTCAGGGTTTATGAAGGACATTGATGAGGAAATTCCAGTGTCCAAAGCCAGCAGAGCACCTCTACCTGTGGGCAGCATAAGGACCAGGAACATGCAAAAAGAGGATGCCAAGAGGGCTGAGAAAGACAAAATTTTTACCACCTACTCACGAAGAACAAGGAGGACACCAAAAACTCAGCTGCAAGAAGACCAGTTTGAATCTCATGCACCTGCACAAGTGGATGTTGAGAGTGGTGACCATTCACTACCAGCACCAGAAGTTGACATGGAGGTAGAGAGCCATAACAAACAGGAGAAATGTTCACCACCTCCCACCAAAAGACAGAAGAAATTAGAAAAACAAATTGAAGAATTGAAGGAAGAGCTCATGGAAGCTAACATGTTGGAAAAAGTTATTAAAAGGGAAAATGAAATGCTCAGGGCGCAAAGCAAAGAAACACAGAAAACAAATGAAAAGCTAAAGGAAAGAATCAGTGAGTTGGAGACTGAGCAAACTGAGATTTCCAACTGGGCCACTAAGTGGTACAATCAGAAGAAGGCTCTTAAAGAAAAATATAAAAAGTTAAAGCAGGAGCTCAAGGGACAGAAAGATCACCAGGTGCAGAAGAATGTAGATACCTTGCTCAAGGCAGCAGAGATCCATGCAGGGACAGAATTCAAGGGGAGTACTTCTGGGATAGCATGAGGACATGCTAAGTCCTTAAGTCGGGGAGAGATGTTGGTATCATCCCAAGACCCTTTTTCCTTCCCAAAAACATGTCATTTATCCATACATTTTCATCATATGTCCCTCAAAATCCTTGAATATTGATTATTAATCGTTTTATAGTTATTAAATTGCATAGAAATTAATTTAGGGGTTTTATGTTCAAGAATTGGAAGTTTTTGATGACTTGGTTACAGGAAGTACCCACATCCTGTAATGAGCTTATCGTTTGACATGTGGTGCAGCAAATGAGCTAGAACGAAAGGCATGGGCGAAAAGCAGAATGTCCAAGCATGGACAAACACCTATCTCCCAGCCAAATCAAGCCTCCTATGTATGCGGTCAACTCAAGTCAAAGCAGGGCACTCTGACAGACAAAAGCAGAAACAGCATCGTTCCATTTCCATTTTAGTCTTTTTGTTCTTTTTGAAACACTTGGCATGGAAACATTTTAAAAAGGCTTATGTGATAAAAGCGGCAACAGCCGAATGTACATTCATTGTATTGATGACATGGCTGTGCGTACGCATATGTAAATACAGTCAGGGTTATGTTTAGAGTTTAGTTGTTGAGTTGTTGAATCGTATTTCTCAGAATAGAGTTTTAAGTTAATACACAGACCTATTCACAGTCACGACGTGTGCATACTTCTTGTGTTGATTTGATAGTTGATCAGTTATAACCAGTATACCCTTAGGTGCGGACGGGCCCTGCGTTCTTCGATTGGTATATTGTTCACTTGTTTTGTTACATTTCAGTTATCACATGTTCGCACAAGTATTTATATTGGATTTGATTTATATCGCATATGATTTGCATCACAGTACGATTACATAGCTTTCGATTTATACAGTTCATGGTTTGCATAGCAGTTACATAGTTTTTTATTTCAATAGCCTTCGATTTTCATTGCATGTCTATGGTGTGCGCTTATGAATGGTTTATGGTTATGTTGAATGGTCAGCACTAGGATCTGGAAGGGAGTCTTGTAAGGGATTCGATCCCTGTGTGACTCATAGAGACATTATATCATAAACTCTGTTTTGCTTCACAGTTCATTTATGCTTTCTTTATATAGTTTGATAGTGTAAATATCTTTGCATGCTGTGTGTGTTTACCAAACAAGGGTTTTCTGAGTGATATCTCTGTAAGGAGGTTAAAATCATTGTTACAGTCATACACAGTACTTAGGTTCATGGTTTGATTTGATAGATGCATCTCATAACAAGCACTGTAATCAAGCATATCAGTAGGGTAATCTAGGTGCGTGAATGATAGGCTACATATTCCGGTCTTCCGTAAAGAAGCCTTGTATCCTACATCCTAATCACTTGGCCAGAGATTCTTTATGTCTATATATTTTAGACCACGCCTCTAAGCTTACGCACCTCGGTCGATATTAAATATAGAGTCTAGTCTAGTACCCTAGCTGGAACCACTACAGACACTTCAGTTTTTAGAAAAGGGATTCCAATCTCTGCACTTAAAAACAAATGGAGAAGCATGTTGTTAATACTGCAAAAAAATTATTACATGCGAAGGGAGGTTTGGATCTATGTATGTCTATCATATAATATTGTTAATGAATTTTCTAGAGAATGGAACCCTCAATATTCCCTTTTTCCTTTTGAATAGTCTAAGATGAATGGCAACAAATGTTCAAAAGAAACTTGAGTCAATAGAAACTACTCTATATCACCATGGACTAGTGAAGATTTTGGTTGATTTTCATTTGAGAAGCATAGGGGATACATGGGAGAACTTCTTGGTAAGGAATTTCTTCCAAGATGCTCCAGATTTGTCTAAGGGAAGTCCTATTAAAAGAATTAGGAGAAGGAAGACCAATCTCACCATTCAAAGCACCCCTGAAACTTCAGCACAGAAAAATGATGAAGAAGAACCAATATCTAAAAATTTAACAGAGATCCAAAAGCAGAGCAAGCATAGAAGAAAAATGAAAGAAAGGGTTGAAGAAATCCACAGGGATATTCTTGAACCTTCATCACCTAAAGAGGATGAAAATCTGCTTTCTGAAAGACTAATCAAAATCAGGGAATAGATCAAGAAAGATAAGGAGAAAGGAAAGAGGGAAAAGGATACAAAAGAAGAAACCACAGGCTTCCAAAACTTGAGGAGGAGTTCTAGGTTTCGAGAAAATGTGAAAAAGGTGAAATCAAAAGAGGCCCGGTTTATAAATTTGGAGGAAGAAACTCCAGCTCAGTCCCCTGACAGTATTCCATATGAGCAAAACCCACAGAACTCTCGTCCACAAAACTTTGAGGGTAGTCCAAGAAGAGTTTCTCCGGGCATTGATCCAATACAACATCAAATCTATGACTACATAGAGTTATTGGAGAAAAATAGTACATCAGTAGACCCAAGGTCTTTAGCTAAACCAGAGCAGCCTTCCACCACACAAGAAACTCTAATCAGCTCTCTCAAACAAGAGATCTATGAGCTAGAAATTCTGAACAGACACATCCAAAAAGAAAATGAAAATTTGAAGGAACAGAATAAGGTGGATAGAGCTATTCATGATAACACCATGCTACACTTGGGTTTATGGCACAAGAAGAACAAAAAGCTGAAAAAGAAAAATAAGAAGTTGAACAGGGCACTGATTAACCTCAAGTACAGATTTCTCATGAGGAAGCCAAGGATGGCAGTTGGTGCAAAGAAAAGCAAGAAGAGGAAATTGGATGTGTTGGCTGAAGTATCAGAACAAATGTAGTAGAAGGAGGAAGTTCACAATTTTTATTGCATGGGGACATGCAATAGTCTTGTAGTGGGGGTATGTTGAGCTTCAAAACTGCCCTTTCCTTAGCAACTTTTCTCCTCCATTTTCTTTGTTTTTCCATGAAGAAAATGCATCCCTATCATCAATAACTAGTATACATTGCCTTAAGGAGAACATTTTAGTGATTTGCATGTTATACTTTTATGTTTGTTGTTTGAATAAGTTTTTGTCTTTTAGCTACGAAACACAGCTTATTCTGCAGCTAATCGGTTGTTTTGCAACTACTTCCATGCTTTTACAAGTTCGAGGTGTCGGAAGGAGGAAATAACTACATGGGCATCTAGGAAAACATCATGACATGGATCGTGTCCTATTCACCTAGCCCAGGTCGACAAGGAAGATGGTACAAGACTCCGTCAAAGGAGAAGTCAAACGTAGAGACCTAAGGCAAACAAGACTCATTTTTGTACATGTTTCACAGTGATGGGATCTGAAACAACTTCTTAAGGCCACGGACTTCATCGACCATTTGTGCAACCAAATCCAATAGCCATCACCTTAGATTTATGTCTCTAGCAATCGAGGAAAAGAATTCTGTGTGCCTGTCTGCCTACGTGTTTTTCGTTTTAGCTTATTTTTCTCCATAAATAGTTGTATAATTTCTTTATAAACACCTGTGTGCAGAACGCGGAACCATTTCGATTTTGCTCATGTATTAAGCTCACACTACTATTCTGTAATTTTGAAAAATCATTTCCTGTGTTTTTAATATGAATATCATGTATTTCATGGATACCTGAAAGCGTTTATTGGAGTTTTGATTGAGTACGCATAACCTGAGCAGTTGCAGAGGGCCTTGTGCTAACTAAGGTTTCATTTCATTTTGTTTTTTCTATTATAGTTGCAATTGTAAATTTATCATTTTCTTCCATAGTGTTCATAATCATTTTTCATACTAACCCTGTTAATAATGCATCATTTATTCAGTAATACAGAATAGCTTTCTCTTTTCTTAATTTCTTTCTAGTTTTATTAGTAGTTAGAAGTTGAATTCAATAGTGTAGAGTAGTTTATTTCATTTACTATTTCACTAGTTTTTAATAGACTGATCAGTTCCATTACTGTTCTTGCCATTTTATTACTAGTTTAGTGACTCACGGTGTAGAATGTTTCTAAAAATCCCTTCTAGTTGATAACTCATCTCAAACTAAGTGGTTGAATACTTCATTCATGCAATGAGTCTTTACTGCGTTTTTGCATTTATTTTCTCTTAGAATAATGAAGTACATAATTCCTCAAAATGTCATCCCAAGGAAGTTTGTCTTCCAAAATTGAGAGACAAAGTAACTAAGTATTTCATTTAGTTTTGTTTCAATTTCATTTCTAGTTTTTCATTAAGTTTTGTTTCTGCAATATACTAAACAATAGTTGTAATCTCACTTTTAGTTTCAACATTTCATTTTAGTTTTGTTTCCGTAACAAATAGTTGCAATTTCACTTTCAATTTTAGTATTTCATTTAGTCTTGTTTCTGTAATCGAATAGACAGTAGTTGCAATTTTACTTTTTAGTTCATAGCTCATGATTTGGAAATAATGATATGATTAAAGATAGAAACTTTGTTTTTATTTCTTGATTAAAATCTTTTTCCAAATCTTACTTAAAGCTCTTTTATTCCTCATCTCTTTAGATTCTTAGCAGTCTTTACAGAAGTTAAAATTAGGATTTTGACAGTTACATTGTAAATCATTAGGGACTAAAAGACTAAAAACCCCCAAAACAACATAAAAATCAAAAATAGTGAAGTAAGAAGGGTCATCTAGCACATATAGTGTACTACACTTCATCAATTTACGATACCTGGATTGATTATTTATGTAGAGCAATTTAGGACACTAAATTGACCAAACAATCTTGAATCCTATTGGTTCTTATAAACTTGATTTTGGCAGTACATTTTTATTTTTATGCCCATTTTTTACCTCAAAAATTCTCTAATGTAAATAAATAAGAGCTCTTGGGTTTGGGTGGAAAATAAAAAATCAAAATCAAAAATCAAGAAAGGGGATTTTTACAAGTGGTGTCAGAGCTAGGATTCCAGCATTGGACCTCAGGGCTAAAAATGAACATAAGACAGATTGATATTATGCATGCATAGAGGCTCCATCCTTATGTTACAACTGAGTAGGACTTTGGAACTAAACTAATCGAGTCATGCCTTGCCTGTTATGAAACCAGCTCACAAAAAGATAGAAAAGAGAGATAAACGCCTTAGAATTCAGCCTCTTCGAGGGGGCAACCTGCTTTACATTACACAACTGAACAATTCTTGGATGATACAAATGACAAGACCTCCTTTCTATATATAGGAGTCTAAGGGATCATAATATAATCAGAGCCGACATAACAATAATAATGTAAGGGCACAATAATAACAATAGTGGGCTTCTATGGGGCACAATAATAACAACATGAGGACTACATGGGCACAACAATATAATAAGGGGGTTGTACTAATAACAATAAGGGGTTACACTAGTAGTATATGGACCTAACATGCTCCTCTCCTTCAAAAAGTGTTGTCCTCAACGCTTCTGTACAAAATTCTTGTCCTCCCAGGTGGAATCTTCAGTGAGTAAGTTCTTCCACTTGATGAGATACTCTGAAATTGATCGATTTCGTATCTATCGGGTTCTTGTTTTTGTGAATGCTCCAGGCTCCAATATGATTTTTCCTTCCTCCTAAAGTTCTGGCAATATTATTGAACTAGGATCTTTTGCAACTTTTGAATGAGTGGCCACACTTCTTCATCCTTTTTCCATTCATCCCTTGCTTCGTGTATCCAATCTGGTTAGATAATAGAAATAGCACAAAACAATGCTTCCACATCCTCATCCTTTCTTGAGAGTGCATCTGCAACAACATGTTGCTTCCCTTTTTTGTAGATGATTTCAAAGTCATAACCCAACATATTTGTGACCCATTTTTTATGTTCTTCTAAAGATAATCTTTGTTCTAAAAAGTATTTAAGACTATCATGATCCATTTTTACCTTGAAGTGTCTTCCCATTAGGTAAGGCCACCATTTCTTAAGCGTGTGTAATATTGCCAACATTTCCTTCTCATAAATTGCTTGCTTGCGATGTAGTTGTAAAAATACCTAATCACCTACATCAAAACTTCTTTCACCGTCATGTTGATCTACCTGTTGTTTCATTCGATTCTGCACCAAAGTGACGTTATCCTTTAAAAGTTGGAGAACTTGTTGTTGATGCTCGATGTGATCTTTCACTGCTTGAATATTTTTCTTCTTGATATGTCCTTCTATCTTGAGATTTTGAGGAGTGGTAATTTCTTCGAATGCATTACAAGATATGGTCGGATTCATTTCTTGATGCTCGATGTGATCTTTCACTTCTTGAAAATTTTTCTTCTTGATATGTCCTTCTATCTTGATAGTTTGAGGAGTGGTAATTCCGGCCAATGCATTACAAGATATGGTCATATTCATTTCTTCTTTCTCGATGTGAAATTTCACTTCTTGAACCTTTTTCTTCTTGATGTGTCCTTCTATCTTGAGAGTTGAAGGAGTGGTAATTCTTGCCAATGCTTTACAAGATATGGTCAGATTCATTTATCTGGGGTTGGTTCCTAGTGTATATTCTCTTCTTTTGATGTTTCTTGATCCTTTTCTTCCTCCTCTTCATAATCTATGTAAAAAAAATTCTTCATAGCACACTTATGACCTTCAATGTATTTTTTATCACAATTGTAACAAATCCCTTTTGCTCTTTTTTCTTCCAATTGTTGTGGTGTCAACCTTGTAGTTTGTGGAAGGATAGGAGAAACAATACTTCCATCTTTATAGTTGTGAGGGGTAGACTTCCTTGTTGCAATAATTTTTCTTTGCACTTTTCTTACCATCTCCAATGAATTAGGTTCCCAATGACGAACCTCATGTTGAATGTTATCCTTTAAAGTCCCTATGGAGACATCTATCCTCTGCTTCTCTAGAATATCATTTTCCCTTATATTAAATTTTTGAAAGTCCTCAATGATCTCTTCCATTGAGCACTTTTGTTTGATATTTATCGATAGGCTAAAGAAGGTGTTGCTCTTTGTATCCTCATAATGTGTTATCATTTCCTCCATGAAAATTGACCACGTAACAAGTGTTTTACAAGAACAAAGCCATTTATACCATAAAAATTGATCTGGTTCTAAATAATTAGATGTAATACGTACCTTTTGTAACAGTGGTATGCCATGTAGATCAAAATATTTCTCCATCTGTAGTATCCAATTTACCGGATCCTTGCCATCAAACTTCCTCGTCTTACTTTTTCTTGATTTTAGGAGCTCCATATTGAAATGATTGTAACTCTATAATTTCAGATCTTCAAGTTCTAAAATTTCATCCTATAGTAGCCCTCTAATTCCTCTTTATAACTCCGAAATTCTGGTCAATATTGGATTCTGTAAGGAAGCGTTATGTCAAATCTCCCAGGATGACCCAATTATAGACTAGTTCCGTAGAGAAAACTTGTACGAAGTGCCACATGTCACTTTTCAACCTTAGGACCTGGCGACTCCACTGGGGACCTGAATGAACTTTGTAACCCCCTGTCTGATTCTTAATACTGTAGATAAAGCCTGAGTGACAGCCAGATAGCCTTAGAAACTGCCTCTGCTTTTCATTTGCAGGAGTATATAAAAGCTGCCTCAGTCAATCTTTATTCAGTCTTAAGTTCCACACAGTTGTGCTATACCTGATCAGGCCTTGTCAAATATCACTATCTTTCAGAAAATTCTCCTATAGAAAATCACAGAAACTGGCTCCTAAGAAGAAAACTCGCTATACAAGATCAAACCCAGATCCTGATCCATCACCTGAGTTCCAAAACCCAAACTTGATTTCAAGAATCCTTAAGAGACACAAATCAGAAGGGACTCTATCAGATTCAAGTTCTGAAGCAGCATCTCAAACTAATATTCCAACCCCTACTAAGGTTTCTTTACATCCCCATACCACCGTTCCACAATCTCCTAGTTCTTCATCCACTTCACAAGGTATCCTTTCAACCACTCCATCAACTACAAATACCCCTCTCATCCCCTTTCCTCCCCTTGTCCCATTCGTTCCTGTTATTCCTATTGTCCCACCAAACATGGCTAATAGATATGCTCCACTACAGTTACCTGCCAATCCAGGGCCCATGCCTCAAGATTACCAAAGCAAGATTTCATATTTTGATGGTACTGGCTTCTATCCAGCTCTTCAACATACTAAGAAAATGCAGGACTACTTTGAAAATTATGAGATAGATGATGATGGGGTTAGGATGAAAATTTTTGTGCAAAGCCTAATAGGAGATGTAAGATCATGGTTTAGGTCACTTCCAGCAAACTCTATAGCTAACCCTGAAGCCCTGTATCAAACCTTTACCAACAGATGGGAGAAGAAAAAGGATCCACTTCATATTTTATCTGAATACAATGTTATCAAAAGAGGTCCCCAAGAAACTGTCTTGGATTATTGTGCTCGGTTTAACAATGTCTACAATGCTATTCCCCAAAATCTCAGACCCCCACCTGACCTAGCTCTATACACCTTTCCTGATGGGTTTGATTCAGATATGGCATACCAATTAAGAGAAAGAGCTCCCCGAACTTTAGCTGAAATGCAAGACATAGCAGTGAGTGTAGAAGCCAACCTGATAGCTAGGAGAAATAGGACTAGAACTGAAAGGAAGACCACCTTCAAAGAAGAGCCTTCAGGCTGGGATCAGAAATTGGATGCAATAATCACTGGTATGCATAGGTTAGGTGACAGAGTAGAATCAGTTGAGAGGAAATCATCATGGGAAGCACCACAGAATAATCCTATCAGGAATCCCAATTTTAGAAGAAATCAAAATCCTAATGTTGGCAAGGCCAGCCCTGAACCAGAAATTAGACCTCCATTCCAAGAAAATTATGCTGAAGCATCCACTTCTAACGAGCAGATAGATGATACCCACATCAATTTGATGGGCCTCAACAATGATCAGCAAGTCTTTCTGAGTCAAGAAGATCATGAAGATGAAGACATCAAGCAGTTCCAAACCAAGTCAGGTGAATCATTTGATTTCAAACAAGGCTATGACACAGCTGTTTTTGAAGTTCATAAGCAATACAAATTAAGAAGCAGAACTATAAATGTGACACAGCCTGAGAAAACAAAGGATAGCCTGCAGCCTAAGAAAGCTATTGTCACAGAGCCTATTAACAAAACTGATTCAATTACAAATGAAGTAACAGTTGAAGAGGTAACCGAACCATTCCCCTCAAATCAAGAACCAAGGGTTACACCTCCTTTACAGCACAATCCAAGCAGCACTTTCCAAAATATGAGCAAAAAGGACAAGCCTCAAGATCAAAATGAGAGTCAAGAAGAAACCTCTAAGAACTCAATTGAGAGAGAAAAGGTTGTTAACCAGAACACCAAGATCCAATCTGAAAAACCTTTTGACCTAGAAGCTGAAATTGGTAAATTGAAGATAGCCATTCCTCTTTCAGAGCTAGCCAAGAATAACATTTACAAACAACAAATCAAGAAATCCCTTCAACTGACTCATAATAAAGATGATTTCAACATGTTGGATGACACCCCAGAACTACTTTTCGGTCCAGAGGTTGATGGAAAGACAGCAGTTACTGGAATCCTACCTTTTTATGTCAGCTTGCATGTTCATGACAAGATATTACACAATGCAATGTTTGACTCAGGCGCCTCTCATAACCTCATGCCTAAATCAGTAATGGAAAGATTGAATCTAGACATCACAAGACCATATAAGGACCTATTTTCATTTGACTCCAGCCAAGTTAAGTGTTTAGGCTTGATAAAAGATCTATGTGTGTCCCTTGTCCAGTACCCGAATAAAACAATTTTAATGGATGTGGTAGTTGCTGATATCCCACCCAAGTATGGAATGTTGTTATCAAGATCATGGGGGGCCAAACTCCAAGGTTCCCTGCAACTAGACATGTCATATGCCACTATCTCTGTCTTTGGGCAACCCAAGAGGCTATACAGAGAGTCACTCATGAAATACATGGTGAGCAGTGAAGAAAAACCTCAAAATTTCCCTATTTATGCAGTCCATTCAGATATGGATTCTTTCATTCTGTTCAATGATGATATAAGTCCAATGAGTGATAACAAATCTGTCATTCTTGAACAATATCAGCATATGAGTGAGCAATCAAGTTCCCAAGAAATCAAGATTGAGAAATCAATTGATGAGGCAATTCTAGAAGACAAACCAGATGAAAGACAAGAACTCCAACTCATAATCCCAAGTCATAGAGAAGATGTTGAAAATCCCCTAAATCAAGAGATCCTATGGTTTCTTGAGTTTGATGGATCAGTCAACAAATTAGGGGCAGGAGCTGGAGTGTGGATTCATAACAAACAAAGCAATCATGCAGAAGGTCGAGCCTATAGGCTTAATTTCAGATGCACTAATAATATGGCAGAGTATGAGGCTCTCCTGTTAGGCCTCAAACTGGTAAAATCCCTACAGGCCACAAAAGTTTCAATCATGGGAGATTCAGACCTTATTATTCAACAAGTGAAAGGCAATTTTGTCACCAATGACAAAAGACTAAGATCATACAGGTCTGCTACTATTGAAATACTCAAAGCTTTCACTGAATTCCAAATGACCAAAATATCTAGGACCCACAACCTTCATGCACATAGTTTAGCTACGTTTTCCAGTACATGCAAATTGCCTTTTGAACCCAACCATTGTTTTACAGCTGAGATAAAACACAGACCTTCTGTCCCAAACAATGTCAAAGATTGGCAAGTGTTTGAGGATGACACACAGATAAATAGTTTCTTAACCTTGCAGCATGAATTTTCAGGCTTGAACATTGATGTTAATTCTGTGAAGGACACACAGCCACTGAGTGAACAGGATCAAACAGCTATATCACTCAAAACAGCAAATCAAATACTCTACCCAACAACCTTTGACAAGGAAAATATACAAGAACTTGAACAATTGCATTTTGATGAAACAACTGGTGCAGAGGCTGAGGTCATACAGCTAAAAGACAATTTTCTACCAACAGGCCTAACTCCATTAGAGGACATTTTTGACTCAAATGATGTTCCTAGAAAACCAAAAATGCAACCCCTTAATGCTGCCATTGAAGAATGCAACATTGGAACTACTGAAAAACCCAAGATAATAAAGTTGTCTGTATCTTTACCCCCTGACCAGAAGCCTAAATACATTGACCTCTTTAAAGAATTCCAAGATGTGTTTGCATGGAGTTATGAGGATTTGAAATCTTATGACACCTCTGTTATTCAACACACTATCCCTCTCAAGCCTAATCAAAAGCCATTCAAGCAAAAATTGAGAAGAATCAATCCTATGCTTCTCCCTTCAATTGAGAGAGAGGTGCAAAAAATGCTTAAAGCTGGTATCATAGCACCAATCAGGTTTTCAGACTGGATTTCAAACTTGGTCCCCACAAGAAAGAAAACTGGGGAGATTAGGCTTTGTGTTGATCTAAGGAATTTGAATCAGGTATCCCTTAAAGACAATTATCCCTTACCAAAAATGGATCACATTCTCCAAAGAGTGGTGGGGGCTTCAAGAATCTCATTACTTGATGGATTTTCAGGTTTCAATCAGATCCTAGTCCACCCTGATGATCAAGATAAAACAGCTTTCACAACCCCATGGGGAACTTTCAAATATGTTAAAATGCCTTTTGGGTTGAAAAATGCTTTTGCTAAAGAGATTCGTGACTTCCTTGTTATTTACTTAGATGACCTCACACCTTTCTCAAAGTCTGACCAAGAACATCTGAAACACTTGAGACAAATATTCATAACATGTAGGAAATATGGAATTTCCTTAAACCCCAAGAAGTTTCTATTTGGTTTGGAGGAAGGCAAGCTATTAGGTCATATCATTTCAAAGGATGGCATTAGAATTGACCCAGACAGAATACAGGCCATCTTACAAATGCCCCATCCAAGAAATATCAAAGAATTACAAGCCTTCTTGGGAAAGATCAATTTTTTAAGGAGATTCATCCCAAACTTAGCAGAATTGATCAGATTACTAAACAACATGCTAAAGAAGGATTCAAAAGTGAAATGGACAGTAGAAGAAAATCAAGCTTTTGAAGGTATTAAATTGGCCCTCACCCAAACCCCAGTCTTAACAAATCCTCAATTTGACAGAGAATTTATCATCTTCTCTTTTGCCTCCCAGCATACTATTGCTGTTGTCTTATTGCAGAAAGATGATCAAGGAAATGAAAAACCTATCGCTTTCTTTAGCAGAGCTCTTAGAGATGCACCTCTGAAATATCAGATCATGGAAAAGCAAGCTTATGCTTTGGTCAAAGCTATCAAATACTTTAGGATTTATATCCTATACTCTCATGTTATTGCTTATGTACCAAATCCCATTGTGAAAGACATACTGACTCAATAAAACTTAGAGGGAAGAAGAGGAAAATGGATTGCTAACATATTAGAATTTGACATTGAAATAAGACCTACAAAACTGATAAAGGGGCAAGGTTTGGCTAAATTGATGTCTGAAGCAAACTTCCAAGCCTTGGACATTAACCAACTGGACAATGAACCGGAGCTGGCGACTCCAAAGATCAATGCAGCCTTTGAACAATCCCTGTGGTATTTTGATATCTGTTATATATTGCAAAACCTGTGTGCTCCCCCAGGGTTGTCCAGAACCAAATCTAGATTTTCAAAAGTGAAAGCTTCAAGATTTTGTGTTATAGATGGTAATTTATTATGGAAAAATCATGAAGGTATATTTTTGAATTGTCTAACTATGGATGAAACAAGCAATGTTATGAAAGAATTTCATGCAGGTGATTGTGGTGGACATTTGTACAGGAAGTCCACTGTGGATAAGATATTGAGGGCAGGTTACTATTGGCCTACTCTCTTCTCTGATGTTAAAAATTTTACCACTTCATGTCACAAGTGTCAAGTGTTTGAGGGAAAAAGAAAGTTACTACCACTTCCCTTAAGGCCTATTGCAACAGAAAGGCCCTTTCAGCAATGGGGCTTGGACTTCATTGGGGAAATTCATCCTTCATCTTCAGGCCAACATAGATGGATTCTAACAACCACAGATTACTTTACTAAATGGATTGAGGTTGTTCCATGTAGACAAGCAAATGATTCTACTATCATTCAGTTCCTTGAAACTAATATTCTCTCCAGATTTGGTTGTCCTGACAAGATTATAACAAACAATGCTGCTGCTTTTAGATCCAAGAAGATGGTGAACTTTTGCCACAAATTCCACATTACTTTGGGCCATTCTACTGCATATTACCCTTAGGGCAACGGTTTAGCTGAATCATCCAACAAAAGTCTTATCAACATCATTAAGAAGATACTAGAAGAGAATAAGAAAAATTGGCACAAGAAGCTTGTAAATGCCTTGTGGGCAGACAGGCTAACAACCAAAAGGTCTATTGGGGTCAGCCCATATGAGTTGGTTTATGGAATGGAAGCCAAATTCCCTTCATCATTAGGGGTCCCTGTCATGAAGCTACTTCAAGAAAGTCAAGCTGAACCAAATGACATGCAAAGAAGAATCAATCAGATTATCTGTTTACAGCAAACTAGAGATCAAGTGTATAGCAGAGTTCAGGTCCTACAAGAGAAACTAAAGAAGGCCTTTGATAGAAGAACCAAGGCTGAAGATTTCTTTATTGATGATAAAGTTCTTAAATGGGATTCAAGAAGAGAAGACAAGGGAAAGCATGGAAAATTTGACTCCCTTTGGAGGGGGCCTTTTGTTATTCAAGCAATACAAGGAAATAACACCTATTTTTTGAAAAATTTGGATGGCACTGAAGCTAAAGAGGGCCCTGTAAATGGCTGGATGTTAAAGCACTATTTTGATTACTTTCCATGTATATAGCATGGCTTTCCCCTGTACATAATCAGTTGTATATACTATTTTCTTCCAGCATATAGATAGTTCAGTTTAAGAAGCTTTGTAGATAAGCAGGGAAAAGCTTTTATTTCAGAAGTTCCACAATGGTGACAGATTCCAGTTTTGAGGTCCAAAGAGAAAGTTTGCAAGTTTTGAGAAGAAGTCAAAAGCCAAGGCATTCTGACCTGCTGTTCTTGGTCTTTCAAGTAGAAAAACCATCCCCAAGTGGAGCCACTGTTAGCTACCTATACCAATAGGTTTCATTTTTCATGATTGGCAGGGGAAGTGCCAATATGATCTACTTTGGTGATGCAAAGATCTCATATTCTTGTGGAAAACACATATCCACAGTTGGTTGATGTTGTCCTACTTCTGAATGGGTGATCCAACAGTCTAAGCTGGGTCATGCCATATTTCAATTTCTTGTTGTAGACTAGAGAAAGAAATTTGTCCAAACTGTTCAATCTTGGCAGATAAGTAGTTAGGTAGAGAACGAAGGTTCCCAACTGTTTAATCTGGGGCCTTGGAAGTAATAAGGCTAGCCTTAGATAGAAAATCAAAAGGAAAAGCCAAAGGAAAAGAAAAGGCAAATGAGGGTTTGCAAGTCTAAGTGCACCCTCCTTGAAGTAACAAAAAATGCTAGGCAATAGAATGGGTAGGTAGATGGGGTTGCAGAAGCATGATTTCTTTCATATCACTGGCCTAAGCAAAGGAAACATATGGTGGCCAGTGCAGATCCTCCTATTCAGCAGTTTTGTAGCAGCAAAATGAAGCATGTCTAACTTCCCAATCATTCCCCATCAAACTCTTTGCTAACATCCCAATACCACCTTTGTTCATGAGAGAAATCAAACTCATTGGTTGATCCTTGTTGCATAAAGAGCCACATTTTCTGTGTAAAGATCTTTTCATTTTGATCTACTCTCCTAACTAAGTTTGTTTCCTAAAAAACTTAGTATCTATCACTTCCCATTCATATTCCCCTCCAATACTAACTACTAACTCTATCTACACTTAACTCCCTATGTTCCCCTTTCCCTATTACTATAACACCTTTGTGTGTAAAAACCCCAAAATATGTATATTCCCTTTCCCTTAGGCAATATAGCCTAATAGTCCTAAAGGGTTGAAGTGCAAAGAAGTAAACACGCTAAAGGCAAAACAGCGCTAATATAATGTTTTGGGATTAAATCAAGATCTGCTTGATTTATAACCCTAACCCCATTTTGTGAATAAATGCCAAAAACCCATATTTTCTTTGATCTCCAAGGTCCCGCCCAGGCGTGCTTTTCCATAAAAATCAATTGTTTATTCTCCGCCTCCCCGCCGTATTGTCCTATCGTTTTCACAACCCGTCGCCCGTCGGATCTGGGCCCTCCCATTCGACGGCTTATATCAATATCGGGCCGCCCCCGATGTCCGGACGTTAGCACCCGAAAAATGTCAGAGGGTGACGTCAGGGCTCGGCCACGCGTCGCTCCCAAATCGTATCGGGAGGCCGCCTGCCAATACCGCTCCCGTACAATAAGCGGTCCGAAATTACCGTTTACCACTCTGCCAATTTCGCTCACCACGTCACGCCCACATCACGCCCACGTCATGCCAAGTCGGTCCCGCATCAGCGCTAAGCCTGCCATTGCTCCACTCTGTCCGCCACCTCAGCAGTTCCCGTAGACCTATCACAGGCCGCCACGTCACCTTGTCGTACCCGACCCAACCGAATGACGTCATGCTGACGTCATCCAAAAAACGCACCAAAAGCCCAAAATGTCCATATTTTCGCCAAAATTTGCGTTTTTTCTCATTTTTGACAAAAGAACTATTGTGCTCCCTGCATGTGATTTACAACCATTTCACCGCCAACCTGCAGAAATTGATTTAAAGACCATGGGCACCCTCAATTCGCCTGCATTGCCACCATTGCCAGAGTTTACCAGGTATTTATCAAAATTTCCCCTCCGCGCCTGGTTTTTTTTGCATAATTCACCAAAACAAGTGAGAAAAGAGAGATAAACATTGTAATTACCAGCAAATCCTCGGTGACCACCATTTATCTCCAACAATAAGGCCAAATTTACCTACAGAAGTCCCCATTGAGCCGAATTTCCACAAATTTACAGTCTATTTGCGCATTCGCAAACTAAAACTTCTGCTGCACTAGCTCACCGGGAAAACCACCCTTAAATCCCAGTATTTTCTCATTAAACTTTTCTCAGGAACATTTCAACTTGTTTTCACCATAATTCACCCTCTTTCCCCTGCAAATTGCCCTGTTCCTACAAAATTCATTGCTTTGTGTTGCTGAGCCCAGAAAAACAAGTGCAAATACAATTCAAAGTAGCAAAAACCATGGAAACTCCAGTTGCATTGAATGTTACACCTATAAATGCCCCACAAAGAGAGCTAGAGTGGCTTCCCTTGGCTGACAGAGACTACCAAATGGCAGAGGGAATCCCAGACTATAGCAAGTATCACATTCATGTACTCAATGACCTTAAAGCCAAACATCTCAGTGGGAATGATATCCTAGGGATTTGGGACTCCAATTTGCCCATTTTCAATCTCCCTCAAGTCAATATCCTCCCAGACTTGATACACAGATGCAGTGCCAACTATGACCCCTGTCAAAGAGCTGTCCTCAATTCCTCAGGCTCAGCTTTGTTCCATGTCACCCCTGAGGCCATAAATGAAATGCTACACTTTCAAACTTCAAGGCCATTGACTCCCCTCTCCATCATGGATTTGATAAAGAAAGGAGGCAAGCTGTCCAGTGCCCAAATTGTAAAAATCAATCAATTATTCATTCAATCAGGCTCTGAAACTGTGAGGACTCCCCTATTGGAAATGTGTATCTAAATGAACTGGGCAAAATGCTTGTGGATATGATCAGTTATGTCCTGGGATACAGAACATCTGAGGATGTTGATGAAACCATTCTGGCCATGTTGTCCATCTTTTCCCCTGGAAAGCCTCCTGCTATTCACTATGATTATGCTGCCTGCATTGCCAATAAGATTCATGAGCAATTGATGAATCTAGAGAGGGAGAGGATATTTAGGTATACTTCTTATATCTATCACCTGTTTCTATTCTATCAGCCTGATAGCTTCCCTATTACTCTCAAGAGGCTTGATGCCCAAGGGAACCAAAGGTCTGTAGTGTTTTGGTCTTCAGTTTTCCATCACATATCTTTTTCACCATACAATTATTGTGAATTCATAGACCTGTTTATCCATCCAGCCATGTCCTTGTTGTTGAGTGCCCCTCCTCCAAGATTAACAGATGAGATGCAAAGGATTCTCCAGCTCTCAAAGGCCTACAGCATTGGGGATTGGTACTTTTACCAACACCATACAGTGATCAGAATATATGGCTATGAGTTAGCCCCATATAGGCTGCCAAGATATGTCCCAATGAGACTCTTTGCCTTAGAGTATTTGAGGCAGTTTGGAAATGCAGACATGGTCCATTTCCACAGCAAAAACAAGAAGGTACAGCTAAAAGTCAGAAATCAGCTAGGCCCATTCATTTATAATAAAAGAGAAGAGGCATGGCAAGAAGCAGACAAGATCCTGCAACGCCTTGGATTGCAAACTAGTTTCCTCTGGATACCCTATGATCCAAATCACTTCATTAGCCTTAGAAGGGTCAAGTATAAATTGGCTAGCTATGATCATGTCAGGCTGCCCCATATTGAAAAATATGCCAATCTGTTAAGATGGAAAGAGGGCACATTGGAAGAAGCAAGTACTAAAGAGGAAATTCTACAAAAAGAAGCAAAGAATCTTGAGAAGGAAGCTGACTTGGAAAATTGTGGGCAGGTTTCCTCTTCTTATCAAATTCAACTTGGAGCAGCTGCCTCATCCTCTACAGCCCCCCAGCAGGCAGCTAAAACTACTCCTCAGGCAGCCAGCAAAGGTAAAGGAAAAGAGATGGAACAGGAGCAGCCACCCCCAACAGTAGAGCAGCAGAAAGAGCAGCCCAAACAGCAAGAGGAAATGGCTGAGGCCCCAATATCTACAGAGCAGCAGGCTCAAGAAAGTGTGCCTCCAAGGCAGGAAACAGTAGTGGAGGCCTCGGTGCTCCAAACTCCACTAAATGAAGAAAGAAGCAGGAAGAGGGATAGAGAGCAGGAAACCCCCCTTACTACATCAACAAGTCAACAAGGGGAGAAAAGGCAAAGATTAAATCCCCTTTCTGAAGAAGAAATGCCTATTGGGCAATCCTTGGGTATGGGCCCCCCTAGCATGGAAGCATCTGCCAGTTCCTTCCAGCAGGAACAAGAAAGAACAATTGGAGGAGAGGTCAGCTCCTCAAGCCAGCAAAGGAGGGCTGAATCCAACATAAAGCAGCAATTTATTGATATCAAGAAAAGGAATGAGCCAGTTAGACTCCAGTTGTACAAGCACTTGCTCAAAATGGCTCCCACAAACCAGCAGAGGCTTATGTCAGCATATGACATAACAGAGGGGAAAATGACTATGAGTCATTTCATGCCTACTATGCTGCAGCCACAGTCAGCTGCAGATTATATAAGAACCAATCTTGAGGTATTTGCAAAAGACATCCACCCAATGGACCAGATAGAGCTTCATAAGCAAACGGGTGAGATGGTCTATTCCACTCTTGCAGACAAGACCTTCCTTGCACACAAATTACAAAACAGTCTTCATAATACAACTGCCCAACTTGAATTGGAGAAGGCCTCTTCTCAAGCCAAAGACAACAGGATTAGGTCTTTGGAGGATATTATTATAGAGCTTGGGCATGACCCAAGTGATCCCAAAGCTGTACAGGCATTGCTAAAAGAAAAAGAGGCAGATATAGCAGCTTTGAGGAAGATGGTAAAAATTCCAGCAACCCTTCACCCTCAAACAGAAGATGTTGCTCAGCAGAGGAAGGACCAGGATGTAGCAGCCATGCTGCTAACACTACACAAACAGTTGGTACAAACAGAAGGGAAATTGGTAGAAACAGAGGCTGCATTACAGGCAGCCCTGAAGCAGAAAGAAGGAGGCCAGACATCTCAGCCCCCTCAGCCAGTGATCAACCTTGAGGAACCCCCTCAAATTATCACTCCTCCCACAGGACAGACAGCTGGAACAGGCCCATCAACATCAACACCAGCAACGACATCAGAACAGGCACCAAGCCTTGATATGCAGAAGATGATGAAGGAGATTCAAGTTCTAGAGGCCCAGATGGCTGAACTAAATGAGGCCAAGGAAAAATTGGCTGCAATTAATGAAAAGTATGATAAATCAAAGCAAACTGTAGCTGAAAAAACAAGAGAAATGAAGGCTCTAGAGAAAAGGATAAAAGAGCTGGAGAAAGAGCTCTCTCTTGACAAAATAGTGGCAGAAATCAAGAAAGTCCTATGGGCCAATATTGGTCAATCTATAACAGATCAATGGCAATACATAGAAACCATTCATGAGCACATGGACCTCATAGACAGGGCACACAAGGAGAGTCAAAGAGCAAGGGAATCTCTAGGCACTATGCCTGAGATAGCCAATAGGATGATCAATGTCCTGAACAACCGCACAGGCCCTCAGCTGGCAGCAATAGGAATCCCCAACAGAACTGACACCATCTTACTGATAAAGAGGGTCCTCACTTTAAGAAATCTGGTGCAAACATTGGATAGAAGGTGCCAGGAAATGCAGACAGAGGTGAACAAATTCACAGAGAAATTCACAGCATTGCATAACAGAGGCCTACCCAGCCTACTAAACAGTGCAGGTAGGTTGATATCCCATGAAAACTATGCCAAAAGGGTAAACACATTTGCCACAAATCAGATCACTGCAGAACAAGTACCTCAGAGGAAACAGGGCCTGCATCTGGGCAGAGCCTCTATGACAGAATAGAAAATTTATTCTTTATCATGAATGAGATCAGACATCTGTTTGAAGTGCCTCCTAATTACTACAAATATACTGAGGCAGATGAAACCTTAGGCACAATTTTGAGACATCAGTTGCCTACTCAGGAATGGTGGACCAGCATGATACAGACATTGCTATGAACAAACAGATTTTCATCAAATTTCTACATCAAAATACAGATCATCATGTTCAGATAGTTGATCTATTCACTATGACTGCAAAAGAGTGGACTGAGCCAACTCAGCAAACCAACTTGGCCACTAAAGCAACCCTGACAGATACAGGTGACAGGGCCGAGAAAGCTACAGCACGATAGAACATTAAAGGCATATCATTCAGAATTAATGCAGAGCGCTCAACCGACTCAGTGGCCTCCAAAAGTCAAAAAGGTTTCTGACAGAACTGAAGGGTATTCATTGTATATTTAGAATAGCAATAACTTTCTTATCTGCTATTTCTGAAAGTTGGTGAACGCAGTTATTGAACAAATGACTCAGCGTTCAGATATTTTGTAAAACCGATTGTATATATTCTCCCTCGCATAAGCTTGTCGGGGTTGTTGGTTTTCTCTTCTGGAAGAACTTATGCTGTAAATTTCAGACTTTTAATACAGGGAGCTGATGGAATTTCTAAAGTTCTGAGTTGTTTTGATGTGTTGTGGTGCGATTGCTTACTGCTACAGGATTCCTGCATATTTCATGGCACAATAAGTTTCTTTAACCTTCTTGTTATGTATTTCATTCTATCATAATCCGCTCATGCTCTATATTTCACTGTTTAATAGCACAGAAAAATAATAATTCATGATTTATTCATTGAAATACCCTGGACTCAATCTATGTTGTTATGAATGTTTTCCTCCAGTATTAGTTATGAAAGTGTAATTCTTAATTGCTTCACCTTCAGACTAAAACTTCACAGTGAGTATTATTCAGGAATTCAAACCTGCTCCTGAGTGATATATCCCTTTCTCACATCACCAGCTTAGTGAAAGATTCTTAGTTGCCTTTCACTGGCTAGACATATTTCATCTTCACAATTTTAAGTTTGTTTCATGATATATCTATATGGCCCTGCAGTTTTAACAAATCTTACTCAATATCTCAAACAACCCATAATCACAGACTCCATTGCCCAATGGACTGAACCTTCTGAAGACCTCATCTCAGCTACTGGAAGACATCATTCAACCAAAACCTTGAACAAAACACACACCTCATAACTAGCCTAAAATCCTCAAGAACAAAGTAAATACTAAAAGAGAGAGCCCTCTCTGATTACAGGTAGGCTAGAACCTGTAATCCAAAGCTTGGTTAGTGGTTACCCCGGCCGTATTCCCTCAGGAGTCAAAGGGAACAACCTGGGTGATAACAGGACCTAAAACCGATATACAAAATACTAAAGTCCATCCTCTTTCTGCAACTTCTTACTAAATTTCAATCTGATGCATAGAACAAAAGTTATGACGATTTTCCCTAGGTCACTTGTTTAGGATGTAATTCAGGTGTTTACAAAAACCCTAACTTCCTCAGATCATATATCCGAAAATATAGCGATCCAAGATCTGAAATTTGGACCCAAGGTTAAGCCTAATTTCTTCTCAAATGGGTTTTCTTTTTAGCTCCTGAAACTTCGTATCGAAAACAGTATAGCGAAAATTCCACGATGACTTGTTTTAGATGAAATTCTGGAGCTTGTCAAAACCCAAACTTCCTAAAATCATATCTCTAAAAATATAGTGAGACAAGATCTGAAATTCGTACCCGAGGTTCAGCACGGTTTCTTCTCAAATGGGTTTTGTTTTTCACTTCTGAAACATCACAAAAAAAAGGTATAATGAAAATTCCACGATGCCCTGTTTGGAGTAGTGAAACAATAGAATCCAAAGCTCTGATACCAAATGTTATGAAACCAGCTCACAAAAAGATAGAAAAGAGAGATAAACACCTTAGAATTTAGCCTCTTTGTTGGGGAAACCTCCTTTACATTACACAAATGAACAATTCTTGGATGATACAAATGACAAGACCTCCTTTCTATATATAGGAATCTAAGGGGTCATAATATAATCAGAGCCGACATAACAATAATAATGTAAGGGCACAATAATAACAATAGTGGGCTTCTATGGGGCACAATAAGAACAATATGGGGACTACATGGGCACAACAATATAATAAGGGGGTTGTACTAATAACAATAAGGGGTTACACTAGTAGTATAGGGACCTAACATTGACTCAGGCAATTCAGTACTAAACAGGCTCTAACTGGCCCTTTGAAATGAGTTATTGGCCAAGTCAATACACTCAGGGATCAACCTGGATGAGTTGACTAGGTTGAGTCAACTCGGTCCAAGTTTTAAAACATTATTTTTTTGATCCTTACAAGGAAAATCTACACTGTAGTTGATTTTGAAAATTTATCAATGGAAGATGTGCATTCTTTCAAATTTATTGAAAAGGGATATCCAAGACTGGATCTCACAAATGTTTCCCAACCAATTATGTTACTTTGTCTCCTATAAATTTCTGGAGTGAGCAGACAGCATGTATAGTGAACATATATCTATCATATATGGTTTTGTGTAGTTTACATGGGAATAAATTGTTGACCATTGCCTCAGGCTTTCCTATTCTCTTTATTTTGCTAACATTTTTGGAGATGTTCTAAGTTGTTCCTCATATTTAGAAATGTCTTTACATTTCACATATCCAAAAGTTTATTAGCATTCCAGAGGGGCTAACTACCTTATAGCATGGGTCACTTCAAGGGCAATAACAACTCCATATAATATTTTGTTGCTCCCCAACATAGCCACCTTGTTCTTTGGATAGAATCTTATCAAGTAGTGTCTCAACTTTCAAGATGGTTTGTGACAACTCTTGAAATAATTTTGTAGGCTACATTACATAGAGAGATGGACTTTCATTTGTTTTAGGTTTTGGCCCAACCTTCCTTAGGGAATGAGTGTGATAAAATTTGTGTTGAGTTCTTGTAGATTTTTTCCAAAGGATTTGGATTGTTCCACCATTCTCCATTGACCTCCTAGAATTTCTGGTAGAAGTCCAAGATTAACCCAACCATCCCATCGTCTTTCCTTGGATACATTTCCTTTACTGTTTGTTCTACTTCCATCCTAGAAATTCATTGCATAATGGTGATGTTTTGGTCCTTTATGATGAGCTTTGGAATGTTCATTGTGATGTATGATGTGGCTTCTTGTGTAATGATGGAAGGCTTGGAAAGGTCTTTGAAGAAAGAGTTAAGCTCATCCTTGATCTCCTTTTGATAATAAAGTTCTTCATCATTTTCTTCTATAAGACTTATGATATGGTTCCTATCTTGGCAGCCCATGGTTTGCTTGTGAAATAACTTGGCATTTTTATTCCCCTCCAACTAGCATATGCATATCCTTTGCTTCTAGTGCATTTCCACCAAGTTGGCTTGCTCGCCTCACTAATCATTAAGATCTGTTTCCTTATTTTTGAGGTGCTTTGTCATGCTTGAGGCCATGATCTCTTCCCGATATTTGTCATAAGGTTCTTTGGCTTATTTGTTCTAGTGAAATGTTCTTGAAGCTATTGGTATTCTGACATTTTATTTTGAATTTCAAGACTATTAACTTTTATTGGAAGACATAGATACTTGTGCATTTTCTCATATTAGCCTTGGTCCACCAATTTTTCACTAAAACTTTGAAGCCTAGATCTATGGACCATTGTTTTACAAATAACAAGGCAGTATTTCTTACCATAAGTTGAGATTTCCAATAGAGTAGAATTGGCAATTGGTTCAAGCTATCTCTTTGGAAGATGAGGGATGAGGTATTTCCACTCAATTATTTCATTTATCAAGGAATATGAACAAAGAAATTTGTACACGATCTATACTTTTAGCCACATGGTGTGATCCTCTTCGTTAATTTTTTCATTTACAAGTTATGTTTTTGGGAAAGCCATATATCAATTATAGCTAATTTATTTTGTCTATGAATCTTTTGCATATGTTATATAGATTTCTAATTCCTCTTTTCTTTTCCAAGAGGTTTTCTTTCATATTAAAGTCTCAGAGTATTATTTGGAGATATTTGAAGATCTTGGGAGGGATATCATACCTATTATTAGGAAGTTGTCTTTTGTACGGGATTGACATGCTGATAGACATTGACTAAGGTGTCAAAACATTTGGTACCAATCACTTGAAAGTGGATTGATATTCACTATTTAGTGGCTAGGAAATCGGTGAGTTGCACCTTTCTAGCATTCCAAGGATTGGTTAGGCTTCTAAAGAAGTCTCAAGATCTAATTTTGATTTCCTTGTAGTTGTCCCAAATCCTTGGTTCCATATTTTGAAGATATACCTCTGTGCATTTTGTTTCTTGCATGAAGAGGATATAAAACTTTTATTTTTTTATATTTTCCAATCATATATTTATATTTTCTTTGAGAGTTCAAGCCCCTATTACACAAGACAATATTTGTGTTTGACCCACCATTTCAAGGTTGTCTATAAAGGCCACATTCCCAAAAAGTTATAGGTGATAACATGGTCTATGATGTATTGTATTTTCCTCTAAAATTTTCAAGGATATCTCATAAGCTGGGATTGTCCTCCAAGTTTCCTACGCATCCATCCACAATTTTCTTGAATTTTGATCCCTTTTTCTATGAATTGATAGTGCCCACTTGTTGGGTATACCCAGACCCTTTAGTTTGGATTTGTGCAGGAATTTAGCTTCTTCCATGCAACTATTGGGTGGTCTCATTTTTTCTAAGTTATGGCATCCTTCTAACATCTATTGTGAGGGGTATGCCTTCATTAAGTCCAATGATGGTGCCTCCTCTCTAGAAAGGGGTGGCTTGGAACAACCACGTAAGAGCTAATATTAGAACCCTAAGTTTCCAAAGCAATAAAAATTCACTAGAGTTTTTTGAAATCAATAGATTAGAGCCAAATTCGCATCACATTTATTATATGAAAATCATTTTTCTTTGAAGGATTTGACCAATGCTTTGGAAACTAAAATATTGAAATTAGCAAAGATGATAGAGAACCAACAAAAGGGGTATGAAGCTATGGAAGTGATTAGATCCACTCTAGGAGGAATTTATCCCATGGGAAGCAACAAAAAAAGTGCATATTGTTGTCATGTCCTATATTTAGAAGATTCAAATTACTAATATTTGGTGGATCATACTTTCAGGATAAATAACATTATTTCCTTTGTACTCATGGGGTGTGAAATCCTTCAATTATTCTACTTGCATGAAGCATAGAAATTAATATTGTAGAACTTATTTAGTGTTTTTGGTATGTCATGTTAGTGTTTTAATAATAAGTAATTTTAGTGGCTTATAATTGTAGCAATTCTAAATGGATGCTTGCAATTCCAATCCTTGAACCATTCCCATGGAGGAGAGATAGTTACTTTACATTAATATTGTTATGGAGAAATCTATGACCCTAAAATCCATTCTTGTTCCTGAAGTTATGCTCACCATTGAGCATGAGTGTCTTGGAGGGTGGCCAACCCTTTCTTAAAGTACTTGGGGTATTGAAGAAACTTATATCAACTATTTTCTTTCATACTAGATAAGTAGAGACCACCATACATATCAACTACTGAAGGTCTTAAGATATTTAATTAACACATTGCATGCATTCATTTTAAGTCTTTTAAATACTTTTGAAACAAAAATAGCTCACTACTTAAATTATTGTAGGAGCTAAGATCAAATTATCAAAGAAATGCTTATGCAATGCATGTTTCTTATTAGGGATATTTATTTCTATAATGATTTGCATTTAGGTTTTCTATGCTTTTTCCATGATACTTCTATTGTTTAAGGCCTATCAGTATCTATAATCATATTTTTGGAGGAAAGGGCATGCAACATATATTTTGGCTAAACTTCTGGAATCATTTTCTTTTTTTAGTAGAAGCTTGCAAAAGGCTCTTAGTGTCTTGGTGGTCTTCATATGTTTAGATTTAATTGGCACATAATGACCAGAAAAATTAAAACAGTACACATGGATGGTTTCTAAAACATTGTTTGTTATAATGGGCCACTTTGTCAACCATGTCCTTGTGAACACTACCACTGGAAAATAGGGAGAATCGCATAGGATGCAACCCATATAATAAGTTATTTTCATAGTTAGATTAAAGGGGAAAATCAATAGACCTATGCATGAAGGAGGCAACACTACTATGTTCTCATTAGACAATGCTATTACTGTGTTGGCCCTAGAGTTCTTCAACTAGAGTGCCTTCAACAAAGACCTACGAGTGAAGTTCAATTTTATGAATGAAGGCATGATTGACATTGTCTTGTTCCAAACTTGTTATGTTGGCCCATGGTGTAATACCATTGGATAATCTAAATTAATCCCCTTTCATGGCTAGTCTTTGCATTTAGAAAAAGAGTTGCAAAGCCTTCACACCATATCCATGTTTTCCATAACATGTAATACTCCATGAAACTTTGTCTTATTCAGGTAATTTGTGAAAGAATTTTCTTGCATCTACATTCCCATTTTTGCATAAATATCAGGTAAAGAACCTTCCATGTTTTATTTTATTGTATATGTTCATAGAACACCGAGGACGGTGTTCCCCTTAACTGGGAGGGGTTTTAATGACACCCTCTGTCATTTTGCAAAGTAGATAGATATTGTGCCAATGGTATCGATCATGTCACATTCATGTATATACTGTAAATATTATTCTGGCCACTTTGCACTCATAGGGTCATTGTAAGTACTTCCCTAGTTATTGGTAAATATATATATGCATATATTTGTATGAAAATATGATTTAAAGGTGTAGCTATTATTTGCGAAATAATATAAAAAAAGCACATACAGGACTACTGTGAGTATGTTTTGTGAGTAGTTATATATGTATGTGTGGCTATTGTAAATCTCAAGATGTACTCACTTGGCAATCAAAGAACTTACTCAAAGATTAAATAATTTAGACCTATTTTTATAACCCTATATTGTTTGAAAGGCCTCTAGCTAAGGTTGTATTTCCTTTCCTATGATAGTACCCTTACTTGTCTAGTGGAATGCTCTTACCTTACCCTACATGAAAGATTATACTACTAAACAATGGTTGGGTAAAACATGAAAAGAAAAATCAAATGAAATAAGGGCACATTCTTTTTCTCTCTTTGGACGAGCCGTGTAGCCATGGAACTTAGAACACATATGGGAATAATTGGCTTGTAGTTGAGAATATTTTTTTGTCTTCACTCACATTCTGTCGCCTCTAGAACCAGTTCAGGGGAGAAGACATGTAGCAGCAATGGACGGGAAAGGATATTGAATGGCACACCACTGATTGGCCTACAAGGTTTATCAGCCATGACAAAGCTAAGAGGCACAAGTGTGAAATTTTTATTGGTCCAAAGAGACTGGACTATAACTAACTTGGGTTAGTAGTCAGAAAATAGAAAAAGGAGAGCGAGAGGGAAGAGCACAAGAAGAATAAAGTGAAGAAAGAAGATGCGAACAAAGGACAAGGCAATACGAGGGAGAAGAAAATCAAGGGCAAGAAGGTTGTTTGGTGGGACATTGCTGCAAGGAGGGAGCCTCACTTGGAAATTGTGGGGTTTGCACCACGAGGACAATAGGTCGAGTTGCAGAATCAAAGGGTTTTTTTATGTTCATTTTCCACCTTGCACCATTCAAACCCCAATGTAAGATTTTTCATATTGTTTAGTCCCCTGACCTTCAAATTTTTAAAGCTTGACACAGTAACTGTCATGACCTATACTAGAACTAAGAATCGATGTTGGTATCCATACTTAAGCAATTATATGATTTTTTTTCTACTAATTATGCATTGTTGATTTTTCTTCAGGATATGCAACTTTTATAGATTGTGCCTCTGTATGGGGAATAAAAGGGGACTTATGAGTTATGTAATGATTAGATTAATTTTGTAAGCATAGTTAATCCATTTTATCATTTGAATTTCCCTGAAACTAAGACTTTCTTGCTAGAGGTAGCTTATGCTTAATGTGGACTAGTTTACTCCATGCTCATTTTCTTTCAAAGAGACAAGAAAATTGTAACATTAACCAATTCAATAGTCAAGGACCTTATAATCATGTCCTCTTGACCTTATAAATGCTTGGTTGGTCCTATCTTCCAAAACATAGAAACTTTGCAGCCATGTCCATGGCTTAGCCACCTCCCAGCAGGTGTGGTGTGGACACCTGGAAAATTTTCGTGCTACATAAAATTGTGCTATAAACTTAACCCTTATCTTGCAGTGAAAAACAAGTGACTATCTAACCTCTGGTGGGTATGAATTGAATGAGGTTGGATCATTGTATCTCTGGAATCCCTCATCAAATAGTGGGTGGAGGCCTTAGGCTGCCTAGATTTACTTTTGTTTACTACACTCTGGATTCCAAGTTCTGGGTGGAGTTTCTATCTCAGGGTGGAGGAACACATCTAGAATCCCTAGGATGAGTGAGGGTGGAGAGTTTGTCTCTAGAATCCCTCATGGTTATTGAGAGAAGGTACACCTCTGGAATCCCTGGGACAAGTGAGGGTGGAGATTTTATCTCTAGAATCCGTCATGGCCATTGGGTGGAGGTACACCTCTGGAATCCCTGGTACAAGTGAGGTTGGATAGTTTGTGTCTAGAATCCCTCACAGCTATTGGGTGGAGGTACACTTATGGAATTCATGGGACAAGTGAGGGTGGAGATTTTGTCTTTAGAATTCCTCATGGCTATTAGATGGAGGAAGATTACCTCTGGAACCCCTGAATAAGCCTATAACTGAACATTCATAAGAAATAAGGGTGGAGCTGTGGACCACCTCTGGACTCCCCAGTGTGTCTGATGGACTAGCCATTGGGATAGGCTTAATATGCTAGGGGGTGATAACTACATTACTGGTATATTGTTAATGATTAGGAGGAGAGATATCAGCCTAGTACCATGCATGTTCCAGGTCACACATTGTTAAATGTTTTAATCACCAAGGTTTCTCAACACATATAAAGGATTACAACTTACCTAGTTGTACCAAGTTACAATATGGCATGGATGAGAAGAAAAATTGGCTTGCTTGTAATATTGAAGCCTCAGTTTGACAATACAAAAACTTCTTGACATACGTACCATGAAACCCTTAATCTCATAGCCCATAGATAAATTGACACATCCACGTTGATAAAGATAGTTACAAGTCGTGGAACTTGTATTGGTTCAATCACTGTAATAACTAAGTTATGTCTGGAATTTATGACAAGAGATGGTTCTGACAACTACCTAATCCTCTGCCATATCAACTCTCTAGCACTAGGTTGCCCAATTACAACTGCACTATTATAGGATTTCATTTTTCGGCGTGTAGGCATTGTGCCAAGGGATGTTAACTTGTAGGTGTATGGTGGATGATCGATTCTAACAATATATAGCTCCCCTTAACATTGACCTGGTGCACAATCTATGAAGGTCCCACCCAGAGGTATTTAATTGTTTTCTTCAAGCATGTGACAAGGTGTAGCAGTGAAAATGTATAGTGCCTACACATAAATGGACATATTTGTTCCTCTTGTCCATGAAACCCTTGGCCAGTAAGTGAAAAGTATGTGTTGGTTTGATTACGTTGATATTCAGTAAAAGCATTTTGTTTGACATTTGTAATATATTTTTGTTTGTTGAAATGGTTTTTGCTAGAGTGCCCTTGATTTGTGGCTACAAAACATACTTAATTAGTATTATTGTGTCTGATCTTGGCTTCTCTCAATAGTCCATTATACTACAAATGGTGTTGGATGTTTTATGTTCAACTGCATTTCTTGTCTTTTAATAAACCAAAATGTTCTTGATCCTTCAAAATCTGCATTTTTTCAATGTCATTCATCATAGGGTAGCCTATGTATTAGTTTTTGGTTGTCTTGTTTTTGGTTTTGAGCATAAACATGCTAGTCCATGTGTATTTATCATCATTTTGTTTACTAGTATTATATTTTATTCCTTTCAATGTGATTCCCATGGTGGTTGAATAGTTGTATTACGTGAAAGCAATAATTCAAAGTATTGTAACACTACTTCTAGTTAATTAAAAATCAATGGTGATGCAAAGCAACTTTAGATGGGAAGACATGGTACACAACTGTTGATAACAGTTGTTATATTTTACTTGGAAAGGCATGTTTGGTTTTCTATGCTATGTCCAAACTTCCATTTTCCTTAGTTTATTTGTTTCCTAGATGCCTCTTGGATTTCTTGTAAATATTATGTGGATTTCACATTGTTTATATGGATGGAAGATTGCCTACTAAATTGTCCTTCAATATTGCAACTCATATTGTTGTGGTGACTTCTTTATCTTCCCTAACCCTCAATACAAATACACATACAAACATGAGATGTGTGAGCATGTGAACACTATGAAAAAGTATTTTCAGAATCTGGTTTTATCATGAGTTTAGCATCTATGTTGCATTTTTCTTGTCTTACATGTTAATGGAAGGTTTGTATTGTATTGGAAATTCTGAGAGGGTGGATTTTATAGTGAAGCTTACAATACTTATTTTGGTTTTAAGTGTTAAATTTTCATTAGTGGCATTGTCTATTACTTGTGAGAGACTTTTCTTCCACATAACCCTACAATACAAGCTTTAGTGAATCCACAATACTTGAACATCGAAGTATTGTATTGGAAATTCTGAGAGGGTGGATTTTATAGTGAAGCTTACAATACTTATTTTGGTTTTAAGTGTTAAATTTTCATTAGTGGCATTGTCTATTACTTGTGAAAGACTTTTCTTCCACATAACCCTACAATACAAGCTTTAGTGAATCCACAATACTTGAACATCGAAATCATTACCAAAGATACAAGTTAAAGATTCTTGGTAGACAAAAACTCATAATTAAATAAATAAGAGCTCTTGTGTTTGGGTGGGAAATAAAAATAAAACATTTAAAATAAAAGGGGTTTGGTACATTATCATGCATGTACACAAGACTCGTCCACTGATTGGGATTGAACAGCATCACTTGCTCCCGTAGATGGCGGTGTAGACCCCCCAAATACTTGAGCAATAAATTTTGGTCCTTTGAGGAGATACCTAGAATTATGGTCATATTTCTAAACTATGTGGTGTACTCGTGCAAGATTTTCCACGACTTTTTCCTAAAGTAGTGTCGTTGAATCCACTAGTCCTCTTCATACATAATATAGTAAAAATTTGACTTTATGAGGGTTTTGAATTCCTCCTACTTAGTCACTAGAGGTTCTCCCTCCAACCTCAAGGTATTCATGTGGCTTTCACCCCAAGTCATGGCATGGCCCTCTAATTTCAACCATGAAAATGAAATATTCTATTCTTCCTCAATTTCTTGGACACTAAAATACACTTCTAGCTACTACAATCAATGATTTAGCTTCAGGGCATGGCTATCACCTTGGTATGACATGATATTGACCTTCACTTCCATTTTGAACAAGGAATATGAATGATTCATGGCACTAGAACTGGGTTTACCTTTTCTAGGTTCTTTTGGCGACTGGTTCTTTGGCTCTTCCTCATTTCCTGGTCTCCACTCTCATTTGTCATCTGCATTAGAACCCCCATCTTATTTGAATATTCCAAGATTATTTCCCAAGGCCGTCATGAGGATATTTGCATTACAATTCATATTTGTGACTTGTTGTTCCAGCCGCGAAAACATCTCCTCTGTTTTACGACTTTTGGCCTAGTCGATCTAGATCCCCTACAAATCTCCACAATATACCCGAAGAAACCTGGATTTGATACCAATATGATTTGTAAAATATTTTGGATATTCCACTGGATAGTTGGTCAGAAAAGACCTGATAAAATTATACTTAAAAATTCAAAATCTACACTATTACAGTTTTATATCTCTTTAGATTTATAGATCTGTATATTATTGTTAATAGTGTCTGCTTGGGAATTAAAATTATGTAAAAATATATATATAATTGAAACAAAAACTCACAAACACATTTGACACGCGATATGACCTGGGAAACCTTTTTGGGAGAAAAACCCAACTAGAAGTTGAGGTTTCCCTGCTCTCTTTATCTGAATGGAAATATGGTTATGAGTATAAAGAAGTATGGTCTATCGCTTGTGAGATTCTACAGTTCATAAATCCTCTTTGTGTACTCTATCTCCTATCCTTCATGTTATTTTTTCTTAGCTATGGAAGAAATTTACTTGAAAGAATGGAACCCCTTCTCCTCCTAGTGGCCCGGTTGTAACACAACTTGATAGCCTACTAGTGGTTAGGTTTGACTACATAAACCCTTAAACAAAGTTACAATATAGACTCTTCTATAGTCTTCTTCATCACAATCACATGAATAACCTCTTTTCCATGGATAGTGAGGGTTGACGTGGCATCTTTTCAAATTATGGTGGTGAAAACAGAAAGGTCAACTTCTGAATGGTATAACTTTCACATACAGACTCTGATTGATGTGACTCTTGCGTGGTTGGAAAGATATTTGTGTATAAAATAGGAAAAAAGGTTTTGTTCTAAATTAGAAATATTTTACCCCCGAAAAATAGCGTTTTATGCCTCAAAATGCTCCCTAAGGTTTCAGACCCCAATTTGCCAAACTAGGTCCTATCAGTAAAATGGGTCCTATGAGTTGATTCCTCCACATTTTCCACTCTAAAAGCATTGAGATGGATGAAAAAAAATACAATGATCCAAACCAGGTCAATATTCTTGGGAATCAAACTATATAATGAAAAATCCTTTGGAACATAAATAATGTCATAAGTTTTTGTCCATGTTGTAAAGATCCATTGATGCAATGCTTCTGACTTTCGCTAGAGTCTGTTGAATCTACATATGACAACCCTAGCTTGTAGGAATGTGAAGAGATGCTTTACCTCTGCATTTTTTATTTCCAAAGCAATAATTTCCTCCACCTTCTCTACAATGTACAATCTTGGAAGAGATTGAGTTTGGACCATTGAGATGGGCTCTTTACCACGTGCAACATCCTTGTAATAGGTTGAAGTAGAAGGCCCTATGGAACCCATTTCTCCCCTATGCAATCTCAAGAATAGAAAAAAACACGAATTCCTGGAAAGAGTCCAACATCTTATTTTTGTCATAAATAAGACGCTAAAAGACTACGAGAATTTCAATTCATTTTTCTAAGATATGTTTTAAATCCTTCACCTTACCTTCTGCATGAACCCATAATGGTATAAATTTTCCACTAAGGGTTTCAAAAAAAAAATTGAAACCCTTGCATGGATTTTAGACTTTCTATGTTGTCTATCGCCCCCATGTAAGGGGAATTTAGAGGGATATTCAAATATGCTTCTTTCCAGGTGGGTGTACATATACTAAGAAAGCATGACTTAGTAAAAAAAAAGAAAAGCTCATAGGTATGCACTTACGAGCCTAAAAATATAAAGGGAGGTTCTTGGGACCTTAGAAACCCAACCAAAGACTTAAAACAAAAAATGGAAGAAATTTCATTCCACAAAAACCCCGAAAATCACCCAGATTTGACCAAATCTTGTAATGGGCCTCATATGCATAAAGGATCATTTACCCTCCTTGCCTCCAACAAGAACCAAACTAAGAAAATGATGGCTTGAGATGGGTGGATCCCATAACCATGTAGAACTTAGACCACCTTAACAAAACCCTTCAAAGAGAAAGAGTTTTTTGACACAGCCAAATGCTAACCCAAAAAGATGAAGGGGCTCATGCCTGAGACCTAGATCACTCAAACCAACCCCTGCATCGGAGCCAAATCATCACAATGCATCTCCATAATAACCCTAGCTCTGGTCGTCTCTCTCTCTCTCTCGCTAACGACCAAAGCTAGGGTTATTGTGGAGATGCATTGTGACGATTTGGCTCTGATACAAGGTTTTTATTTTGTTTTCTTGGTGTGGGTTTGTAGGGTTAAAACCTACATTTGAGATCAAATTATTTTTTGCTTCAAGGGACACTTTTGTGGCTAAGGGGTTTGGCTTGGTCATGTGGTAGACCCTATTACAATGGGATATCTATAGAATGGTTCTTGTAGTGAAAGGACATGGAAATATTTTCAAAGATAGAGATTTAGAAATTCAATGGGAATAGTTTCGAGCTATGGAAGCTTAAAATAAAATATCTAGGTACTGCACCAACAAGGATTTCAAAAGAATATTGGACCAAGTTAGATCAAAAGGAAAAAAACACAATATGGTTGTGTCTCTCATATTCAATATTATTGGATGTTTCAAGAGAATTTATAGCAAAACCATTGTGGAACAAGTTAAGTACATTATATCAGTCTAAGTCCCTAGTGAACAAATTGTTCATATGGAGAAAGATATATAACCCAAGGATGAAGGATGGAGACTTAGTAATAGAGAATTTGAAAGAATTCAACACTCTTGTAAGTCAACTATTATCTTTTGATACTAATATGTCATATGAAGATAATTTTATCAATTTGTTGTGTTCTTTATGTAGAAAATCCTTGAAAATTATTCATTGTTGTAGTGAACAAATTTGAAACTAATTTGTAACACCAAGATATAGAATTTACCTACCAAATTGCAGCAAAATATAACATAATTAAATACAGTCACACGACAGCAAAACTTTATAGGGAACCCAACTAAGAAAACCATCTACTAGCTATAGAAACTTTATTGACAAAGCTTGAGCAAATACAATTATTACAAGGCAAATTGTTTCTCTAGAGAACAAGTTTGTCCTCCCTACTAGTACTTAGCATGAAACCCTACTTGCACGAACCCTTTCCTTAGATCCAAAATCCTTGTGTTGGCCCTCGAAATTTCCTCCTATTTCCTAGTGCATAGAATGCTCCCATTTCCTAGGGATTTCTCCTAATTCCTAGCACACACCAACAAAACTTTCCTCTACCAAAACACTACATATATTCCTCTCCTAAATGCTCTTCCTAGCACTGCTAGCTCACACACATAACTTGTGCTCTATATTTTCTTGTCTCACAACCCTGTTCTCACAAAAACAATGATTCAATTATGTGCCTTCATCCTCCTTATATGAAATTTGCGTCAGCTAAATCTGACAAGTTTATTTTTGAAAATCCAATTTGTGATTGACTAGTTAACTGAGTCTAACTGACTCATGTAACTCATCCTACCTAAATTAGAAACTGAAGCTCACTTGTTTGTCCTTTCCCAAAGATAACTCACACCAGTCAACAAACGAATCGATCCTCTAACTATGCACATGAGTTAAATTGCTTCATGAACTTGTCCTAACTTATAGGAACTTGTGCATCCTAAAGAAAGACTGCTTGTGGTCACTTTGACTAAGCCACGAGTCAAAGAATACCTTACTTGCTACTATTTTCAACACTCCCTCTTAGCGAGGAAGGTGTTTTTAGAAGAACCTCGTCCACCTGGATTTGTCTCCAATACTACCATGTTCTCTGCTATTACAACTACTCCCTTTGAACTAGAGGAATTCCCTTATTTCCTCTATGGAAGCTAATCTGAAGGCCTATTCTTTCCAACCATGCTCTGCGAGTCCATCACTTCAGTCATAAGTGCCATGTACCTTGTGTACCTTTGTGGTTGTTTCCTTTGGCTAAAGGTGATACTGGAAGATCCAACTCTCTCTTGATCTCCCTTAAACAAATCTTCTGCCCACTTGGCTCGAGCACTCCTTATACTCGGAGTCACCGACTGAGTGATTTCCTCCACTCGCCCTCGACTATGGTCCTCATCATCCTGCTGGTAGGCTCAACTACCAACTAACCTAGACTCAAATTGAGATATTGCTTGAGGCTCCATCTTGAGAGCTTTGTCCTACTCTTTCTCAACTATCACTTCTCTCTTCTGAGAAATCCCTTCCTTGTTGCTCAAGGTTGTGCCTGTCTCTACTTGCAACTTGTAGAGATTTTTCACCGTCACACCCATCTACTTATTACATCCATAAGTTAAGTGATGGAGATAAGCCTTACCTCTGTTGAAGATGACATCATAACCCTTGTCCTCAAGGGTAGATACCAAAACAATATTATGCATTAATCCTGGAACATAGAGGACATCTTTGAGATGAAGAGGATTACCTAACTCCTTATGAAAATTGACAGTATCAACTCCTCTAGTTTCATATTGACCACCATCTCCTAGCTCAATATGAAATTGCATGTCTTTCTCCTTCAGGTGGATGAAAGTATTATTGTTCTTGGTTATGTGGAAGTATGCTCCTAAATCAATATACCATATAGTTCTATATGTTGAGCTTGCCATGCAAGCAATCAATGGGGATTTTTTCTTGAACTAGGTAGAAACTGCATCTACCTCCACTAATGCAACTACATGATCCTTAATGGACTCCTTCCTCTGCTTAGGACACTTTGTGGCATAGTGTCCAAACTCATGGAAATGGAAGCACTTGAACTTTCTTAGATCCTTCTTCTTTCCCTTTTTACTAGACTCAACCTCTCCTTGTCCCTTCTTTCCCTTGGCCTTTCCGGTCAGGGAAAAGTTATCCTCGTCAATTGTTGTAATTGGTCTATCATCTCTAGTCCCTCTCTAGATCTCTTCCTATATGCAGTTATTCCATAACCTTTCCCAACTAGGAAAGTTGTCTCTCCTGCTAATAACATCCCGGAAGCCCTGCCAAGACTTGTGAATTCCAAGTAAGGCAAAACTCATAAGGTCATGATCAGATACAGTAACACCAATGTCACCTAGCTTATCTCAACCCTGAGTTAACCTTGTAAGATATGTGGCGATAGGCTCTCCTTGTTTCATCCAAATATTCCTTAGTTTCTCCTTAAGAGAAAGCTTCCTGGAATCACTAGTACTCTGATATAATTTTAGGATGGCTTGAAACATCGACTCGTATGTTGTCTTCTTCTTATGGATCAGAGGATCTATATGAACTTTGACCCCTTATAGAATAATCCTCCTTTCCTTGATATCATTCTTATTATGATAGGCCAATTTTGGGGATCTTGAGGTGGTGCTATCACCTGCTAGATAAATTCTCCCACCCCATTATCTTCCAACACTATCATGATCCTCCCTTTCCAAGAGATGAAGTCTAATGCCCCCTCTAAGCAGTGATCTGATCTCAACCCTTGGAATGCCATTATGCTTACCCAAAAATATCCCCAACACCTTCCCAATAACAACCTTATAGTCCTTCACAATAGGCCAATATTATGGCTCAAATCATCCACTAACAACCCTCCACAATATTGTACTTTTACTGATGTACAAGTTGTCCAACCTGGACACATCAACCTAGCAAAATTCACCAACAAAAAAATACATACATACCTTAGAAAGAAGAATTATTTATTCCCTTGGCCTATGCACCAATTAATGAAGTTTGACCCCTGGTTAGGTTACCTTGTGGTAGATACAGGATTGTCCCTTCTCGGCCAAAAATCCCTTCAATCACCTGTGCAATTCCATTCCTTTGAACCCCCCTTCTGCATTATTCCACAAGGTGTCTCAGCCCCAAATCTTAGGTCTGATTTGCACCTAATTAAGGGCTTGGATATTCCTAAACCATACAAAAAATAACATGGCCCCGTCACAAATTATTACCAACCCAAAACATGCATAAAATATTCCTTTAAACTCCATCCAACAACTACCCTATCTCAACTAGCCAAACACACAAGAAGGTTATCAAACTCATCCTTCTTTCACCTCAAATATGAACCTAAGGGACTGTGACTACCTTCGATCAGACGCCCTTCTTCTCTTTGTGTCTTTTTTCTCTTGTGATGTATGAATCAACTTGTGTTGGTCTTTATTTTGTTCGTCGCTTTAATACCAGGTAGAAAATCCTTGAAAATTATGCATTGTTGCAGTGAAAAAATATGAAACTAATTTGTAGCACCAAGACACATAATTTATCTACCAATTTGTAGTGGAATAGAACATAATTAAATACAGTCACATAATAGAAAAAAAAACATAATAATTTCTATGGAACCCAATTGGGAAAACCCTCTGCTAGTTGTAGAAATTTTATTGAGAATTTTGAGCAAATAGAATTATTACAAGGAAAATTTTCTCTATAGAAAAAACTCGTTTTCCCTACTAGTACTTAGCTTGAATCCCTGCTTGCAAGAACCTTGTCCTTATCTCCTAAATCCTTATGTTGGCCCTGGAAATTTCCTCTTATTTCCCAGCGCATAGGAGGCTCCTATTTCCTAGGAATTTCTCCTAATTCCTAGCACACACCAACAAGAATTTCATTTGCCAAAACACTATGTATAAGCCTCTCCTATACATTCTTCCTAGCTTTGCTAGCTCACACACGAAACTCGTGATTTTTATTTTCTTGTCTCAAAACATTGTGCTCACAAAAAGAATGATTCAATTTTGTGCCATTGTCCTCCTTATAAGCAATTTGTATCAATGAAATCTGGCAAGTTTATTTTTGGAACTCCAACTTGTGATTGACTAGTTAATTGAGTCTAACTGACTGAGGTAACTCATTCTGCCTCAATTAGAAATTGAAGCTCACTTGCTTGTCCTTTTCCAAATATAACTCACACTATGAGACAAATGAACTGACCCTCCAACTATACGTGTGAGTTAAACTACTTCATGAACTTGTCCTAACTTTTAGGAGCTTTTCCTAACTTATAGGAACTTGTGCATGCTAAATAAATATTGCATGTGGTGTCTTTGACTAAGGCACAAGTCAAAGGATACCTTACTCACTACTATTTTCAGCACTTTCCCAGACTCATGGGATAGTCTGGTTATTACCATAGGTAGTAATGCCACTACTTCAAGTTTGGATGAAATAGTCTCATCCTTGTTATTGGAGGAAATGTGAAAGAAAAAACGGAAAGTTAGAGCACATATTCCTTGGATGTAAAAGAATGCTCCTAGAATAGAAATAAAAATAAGTCCTCAAGTGGGAGATCTAAATATAGGAAGATCTAAATATCTAGGAAGTTTTGTAATGGTATGTTGGAAATGTGGAATATAAGGGAATTGCAAGAAAGATTGTAGATCCAAATTGCTAAGAAATGGAATGGATTTGATTATAATCCTTCTACATAAGAAAAAACCTCCTTAGATGAAGGAGGGGATGTGTACTTGGATTCTTTAAGTACACATGTATATCATGAGGCATGGTTGGCTATCGCAGGGGCATCATTTCATATGAATCCTCACATATAATAGTTTTGTGAGTACAAATGAAATCATGGAAATAATGTTTTACTATAAGATTAATCAACAACTCAAATCATAGGACAAGGAAAACTCAAGTTGAAGCTCATGGGTGGAAGGATTAGGATACTCACTAGTGTTCTACACATCCCAAGATTTTCTAGAAAATTGATTTCTATCAAGTGTAAAAATAATGTTTGAAAAGGATGCCTACAAAATAGTTCAAGGAGCAATGGTATTTTTTAGGACACCTAGATCCAAACTCTATACAAGTTGTTGGGAAGCACTACTAGCAATGGGTACAATGTTAGGCCCCTATACTACTAGTGTAACCCCTTATTGTTATTAGTACAACCCACTTATTATATTGATGTACCCATGTAGTGCCCATATTGTTACTAATGTGCCCCATAGAAGCCCACTATTGTTATTATTGTGCCCTTACATTATTATTGTTATGTTGGCTATGATTATGTTATGACCCCTTAGACTCCTATATATAGAAAGGAGGTATTTTCATTTGTATCATCCAAGAATTGTTCATTTATGTAATGTAAAGGAGGTTGCCCCCTCGAAGAGGCTGAATTCTAAGGCGTTGATCTATATTTTCTATCTTTTCTTGAGCTGGTTTCATAACATTTGGTATCAGAGCTTTGGATTCTAGGGTTTCGCTGCTCCAAACAGGTCATCGTGGCATTTTCGCTATAACTTTTTTTCTGTGACGTTTCAGAAGTCGCGAAAAAAAACCCATTTGAGAAGAAATCGCACTGAACCTTGGGTCCGAATTTCAGCGCTTTTCGCGTGATATTTTCGGAGATATGATCTGAGGAAGTTGGTCTTTTTGCAGACTCCTGAATTACATTCAAAACAGGTGACCTAGGGAAAATCATCATAACTTTCTTTCTGAGGATCGGATTGAAATTTCGTAAGAAGGTATAGAAAGAGGACGGACTGTAGTTTCTTGTATATCTTTTTTAGAGCCAAAAGGTCGAAAAATTGACACGTGGAACTTCATACAAATTCGATCTTCTGGAAAGGTCTATAATCAGGTCATCTTGGGAGATTGTGCATAACTCTTTTTTGGGCTACTACAGGTAGAAATTTCAGAGCTTAAAAATCCACAAGTACAGAGTTACAGTCGTTTCAAGATCGAGGTCCTAAAATCAAGAAAAAACAAGATGAGGAAGTTTGATGGCAAGGATCCGGTAAATTGGATACTTCAAATGGAGCAATATTTTGATCTACATGGTGTACCATCGTTACAAAAGGTATGTATTGCATCTTCATATTTAGAACCGAATCAATTTTTATGGTATAAAGGGCTTTGTTCTCGTAAACAATTGGTTACGTGGTCAATTCTCACGGAGGAAATGATAGCACATTATGAGGATACAAAGAGCAACACCTTTAGAGCAACACCACAACAATTGGAAAGAGTAAAATGGCTTTGTGACATATTTGAAAGTAAAATTATGGCAACGAGGAAGTCTACCCCTCACAACTTTAAAGATGGACGTGTTGTTTCTCCTAGCCTTCCACAACCTACAAGGGTTACACCACAACAATTGGAAGAAAAAAGAGAAAAAGGGCTTTGTTACAATTGTGATAGCAAATGCACTAAAGGTCATAAGTGTGCTGAGAAGAAATTATTTTACATAGAGTATGAAGAGGAGGAAGAAAAGGATCAAGAAACATCAAAAAAAGAGGATATATGCTAGGACCCGACCCTAGAGAAAGAAGAAATGAATCAGAACATATCTTGTAAACTATTGGCAAGTATGACCACTCCTCAAACTCTCAAGATAGAAGGACATATCAAGAAGAAAAAGGTGCAAGAAGTGAAAGATCACATCAAGAAAGAAGAAATGAATCCAACCATATCTTGTAATTCACTGGTCGGAATTACCACTCCTCAAACTATCAACATAGAAGGACATATCAAGAAGAAAAATGTTCAAGAAGTGAAGGATCACATCGAGCATCAAGAAATGAATCCGACCATATCTTGTAAAGGATTGGAAGAAATTACCACTCCTCAAGCTCTAAAGATAGAAGGACATATCAAGAAGAAAAAGGTTCAAGCAGTGAAAGATCACATCGAGCATCAACAACAACTTCTCCAACTTTTAAAGGATAACGCCACTTCGGTGCAAAATCAAATGAAACAACTGGTAGATCAACATCATAGTGAAAAATGTTTTGATGTAGGTGACTGGGTATTTTTACTGCTACATCTAAAGCAAGCTATTTATGACAAGGAAATGTTGGCAATACTACATGCACTTAAAAAATGGCAACCTTACCAAATGGGAAGACTCTTCAAGGATGAGGATGTGGAAGCATTGTTTTGTGCTATTTCTATTATCCAACCAGATTGGATAAACGAAGCAAGGGATGAATGGAAGAAGGACAAAGAAGTATGGCCACTTATTAAAAAATTGCAAAAGATCCCAATTCAAACAATATTGCCAAATATGGAAAGGAAGGAAAAAATCATATTGGAACCTGGAACAGTCACAGAAACAAGAACTCGACAGCTACGAAATCGATCAATTTCAGAGTATCTCATCAAGTGGAAGAAATTACTTGCTAAATATTCCACATGGGAGGAAAAGAATTTTATACAGAAGCATCAAGAACTACTCAAGCGTTGAGTACAACGCTTTTTGAAGGAGAGGGGCATGTTAGGCCCCTATACTACTAGTGTAACCCCTTATTGTTATTAGTACAACCCACTTATTATATTGATGTACCCATGTAGTGCCCATATTGTTACTAATGTGCCCCATAGAAGCCCACTATTGTTATTATTGTGCCCTTACATTATTATTGTTATGTCGGCTCTGATTATGTTATGACCCCTTAGACTCCTATATATAAAAAGGAGGTATTTTCATTTGTATCATCCAAGAATTGTTCATTTATGTAATGTAAAGGAGGTTTCCCCCTCGAAGCGGCTGAATTCTAAGGCGTTGATCTATATTTTCTATCTTTTCTTGAGCTGGTTTCATAACATACAATAGTTGTATTAGTTTTTAGACTAGAGTCGAAGAATGAAAAACTTTTATAGTATCTAGAAAAAATATTATGTTGTGGCATCAAATATTAGGGCATATTAGAGAGAAGGGACAATCTAGATTGGATCATTATATTATTTTTCATCCATATTAATGCTTTTAGAGTGGGAAATGTTGGGTTTGTGTTATATTCTTTCCACGACTAGCCCCACGCGTGGAGGGGTTAAATGGGGGGTGATAGCCCCCCTTGTTCGTTGCGCCGGGTGCAGCAAGGGGGGGCGACAACGCCCCTTGTTTGTTGCGTCGAGCATAGTAGGGGGGGGGGCAGCCCCCCTTGTCGAGGGATTTGAGGGGGGAGGTAGGCCCCCTCTATGGGGTCCAGGGCAGTGCCCTTGGGAAATTTTTTTTGGACCCTATATTAGGTTGGCGGGCCTACCTATGGTTTTGTGCATGGTTTTCGCACATGGTTTTGAGCATGATGGTTTTCCTCCCATGGTATTTTGTAGATCCAGTCAAGGGAACTACATTTATGTTCTAATCTAGTGTTAATGGATTGGAATTTATGAATGCTTCGACATATATATATATATATATATATATATATATATATATATATATATATATATATATATATATATATATATTGTAACATTGAAAGGAATATAATGAAAAATCAATCTATGAGTCAGGGTTTTGGGATCCATGGAAAAATCTCTGTGTATATCAGTTTTATGTTTTATGCTCTTACCATTGTTTATTTTCTGTTTTCAGAATTCATATGCAGGTAATTTATGTACGAGGTTAAAACCTACATTTGGTATCAGAGTTGTTTTGGCTTCAAGGGGATGCCTTTATTGCTTAGGGTTTTTGCTCGGGCCTGTGGTAGACTCTGTTCAGTGGGAGATCTGTGAGATCAATTCTTGTGGTGAAAGAAGATGGTGAGCAGTGGAAAGATAGAGATTGATAAATTTAGTGGTCAGAGTTTTGAGTTATGGAAACTCAAGATGGAGGATCTGCTGGTGGATAAAGAATAGTGGATCACGGTAGATCCGGGTACTAAACCAACAACAATGTCATTTGAAAACTGGGTGAAGTTGGATCAGGAGGCAAAGAGCAAAATATGGTTGTGTATCTTAAATTCAGTATTGTTGAATATATCAGGGGAAGCTTCAGCAAAGGCTTTGTGGGACAAGTTAGGGAATTTGTACCAATCTAAGTCTCTAGTGAATAAAATGTTCCTACGGAAAAAGTTGTATAACCTGAAGATGAAGAATGGAGACCCAGTGACAGAGCATCTAAATGCCTTTAATATTGTGGTAAGCCAATTTTTACGGATCGATATAAAAATTTCAGATGAAGATAAGTGCATCAATTTGTTGTGTTCACTACCAGATTCATGGGATACTCTGGTTTTTGCAATAGGCAGCAATGCGACTACCTTGTAGTTTGATGAAATAGTCTCATTCTTACTATCGGAGGAGATGAGATGAAAAAATAAGGTGGGCTATAATGGTGATGCCTTGTGTGTACGAGGATGGTCTTAGAACAGAAACAAAAATAAATCCTCGAGTGGGAGATCTAAATCTAGAGGGAGATCTGAATCTCCAAGAAAACCTATAAAGGTGTGCTAAAAATGTAGAAAGGAAGGGCACTTCAAAAAGGGTTGTAGATCTAAAGCTCCTGAGAAAGTAAAGTGATTTGATGATGCTACTTCTGCAAAGGCGAAAACCACCTCAGATGAAGATGGGGATGTGTACTTGGCTTCTTCTTCAATGACACATGTAAATCACGAGGCATGGTTGATTGACTCAGGTGCATCCTTTCACTTCACTCCCAACGAGGAGTGGTTCTGCGAGTGTGATAAATATGATGGTGGTGATGTCTTCTTAGGGGATGACAAGAAGGCTAGAATCATCAGTCTTGGAAAATTCAAGTTGAAGTTGCAAGGTGGAAGGCTCCGAACACTTCTAGGTGTTCTGCATATTCCTGCATTGGCCAGAAATATGATTTTTGTAAGCAAGCTCGATGATGCAGGTGTAAAAATAGTGTTCAAGAAAGATACCTGCAAGATGGTTCAGGGAGCACTAGTATTGATGCAGGAAGTTTGGATTGGAACTCTATACAAGCTTGATGCTAGCACTATTATTGATGGGTGAAATAGTTTTGTGGTTCTTGAAAGTGGAGCAGAAAATCTAGTGGTCTCTGGAAAAAATTATATCGTGTTATGGCATCAAATGCTTGGACATATTGGAGAGAAGGGCCTTCAAATATTTCATGGTAATGGTATAGTAGAAGATATGTCTAATTACTCTCTAGATTTTGATTTCTATGAAAATTGTGTATATGGAAAGCAAAATCGGGTGAATTTCCCCTTTGGTGCTAAGAGGGCGAAACAGATATTAGAGCTTGTGCACAGTGATGTGTTTGGACCTGTGTTGGTTCCATCATTGGGTAAGTCTGTGTACTATGTATCATTTATAGATGACTTCTCAAGGAATATATGGATATATTTCCTCAGGAAGAAATCTGAAATCTTTGACAGGTTTAAAGAATTTAAGGCTTTGGTGGAAAACTAAACAAAGAAGAAGATAAAGGTGTTGAGGACAAATAACATGGAGAGTTTTGCAAGAAGGAATTTGAAGAGTTATGTAAGAAGTGTGGTATAGCATGTCAGAAGTCTACTCCATGCACACCTCATCAAAATGGAGTTGTAGAAAGAATGAACAAGATGTTGATGGAAAATGCAAGAAGCATGCTTAGTCATGTCGGGTTAAGAAAATAATTCTAGGCAGAGGTGATGGAGATTGCATGTTACTTGATCAACATATCACCTTCATCAGTGTTGGAGGATAAGACTCCACAACAGGTATGGACTAGTAAGAAACCCTCTATTTCACATCTGAGGGTATTTGGATGTGATGCATATGTACATGTTCCAAAGGATAAAAGAACCAAGTTGGATAGTAAATCTGAAAGGTGTATCTTTATTGGGTATAAGGATGGTTTAAAAGGTTATAAACTTTGGAACCTAGAAACAAGGAAAGTTGTGTACAACCGTGATGTGGCGTTTAGAGAGGTGAAAGATGTTATTAAACATGAAGTCATACCAAAGGAACCTAAGAAGATAGATTTTGACCTAAAGGAGCAGGAATCAGACTCTACAGTAAAAGAGGAATTAGAAGATGAAGAGCCACAAACTCTATCTATGAGAAGTTTAGTTCGAGAAAGAAGGCAACTAGAAAGGTATAGTCCAACTGCTTTTTGTTCAAATTTTGCTTTATCTATTACTGATGATGATCCCAGAACTGTTAGGAAAGTAGTAGATTCAAAGGATGACAAACTCTAGAAAGAGGCCATGGTTGATGAAATGGCATCTTTGCACAAAAATGAGGCTTGGGATTTGGTGGAGTTGTCAGCTGGAAGGAAACCCATTGGAAGCAAATGGGTGTTTAAGAAGAAGATGAATGCAGAAGGCAAGGTGGAGAAATACAAAGCTCAGTTGGCAGCAAAAGGTTATTCCCAGGTGCTAGGAATTGATTTTGGCGATATTTTTTCTCCTGTTGGCAAGGTAGCTTCTATTTGATTACTTTTATCTGTTGATGCTGCTTTTTATTTTGAGGTAGAACAGATGGATGTGAAGACAACATTTCTTCATGCGGATTTGGAAGAAGAGATCTACATGAAGCAACCTGAAGGCTTTGCAATGAAGGGTAAGAAATAAGTAGTATGCAAGTTAAAAAATCCTTTGTATGGGTTAAAACAGTCACCAAGGATGTGGTATCAGAAATTTGATACATATATACAGAGACTTGGCTTCACTAGAAGAAAAGCATATCACTATGTGTATTTTAAATTAATTGGTGACCATGTTATTTATTTGGTCTTGTATGTGGATGATATGTTGTTGATTGGAAATAACAAAGAAATTATCCAGGAATTGAAGACCCAATTTACCTCCAATTTCGACATGAAAGACCTTAGTGCTGCAAACTATATTTTGGGCATGGAAATTAAATGAGATCGGGCAGAAAGGAAGCTCTAGTTAGACCGGAAGAAGTATGTTGAGACAATATTGCAGAAGTTTAATATGCAAGATAGTAAACCGGAGAAGGTTCCTATTCTTGTCAGTGTAAAGTTATCTACTGAACATTGTCCCAAGACACAAGAAGAGGAAGAGAGCATGTCCCATGTTCCATACGCAAGTGCAGTTGGTAGCCTGATGTATGCAATCATCTATACTAGAGCAAACATTGCACATGCAGTGGAAGTATTGAGCAGGTTTATTTCAAAACTAGGGAAAGAGCATTGGATAACAATGAAGCGGGTTTTTAGGTATTTGTGTGGCACTAGTGATTATGGTATGTGCTACGAAGGAAGACCAGGATTGGATAGAGTTTTAGACATCCATGGATTTGTTGATGCAGACTGTGCTGGAGATCTGGATCAGAGAAGATCTACAAGTGGGTATGTATTTAACTTGTTTGGAAGTGTAGTCAGTTGGATGAGCAAGAGACAGTTTGTAGTGTCACTTTCAATTACAGAGGCAAAATACATGGCAGCCACTCCTGCAAGCAAGGAAGCAGTTTGGTTGCAGATATTGTGTTCAAGTATGGGGTTGGTACAACAAGCTATAAGAATAGACTGTGACAGGAAAAGTGCAATTTTCTTGGCAAGGAGCCCTACTTATCATTAAAAGACAAAGCACATTGATGTTCAGTATCACTTTGTGAGGGATATGGTTGAGGACAAAAAGGTGTTGCTGGTAAATGTGGACATTAATACTGCAGATGCATTGACAAATTCTGTGAGCACTAAAAATTTCTCTTGGTGTAGATAAACAATGGGCGTTGCAGGGCTGGACCAATGACTAAGATCTCCTGTGGCCCCCCATGGAAAGAAAACAACAAGTGGGAGAATTTTGGGTTGTGTTATATTCTTTCCACCACTGGTCCCACGTGCGGGGGGGTTACGGGGGGACGATAACCTCCCCTGTCTGTTGCGTCGGGTGTAGCAGGGGGGGTGGGAGCCCCCCCTATCGAGGGGTTTGAGGGGGGCAGTAAGCCCCTCTACAGGGTTTGGAGCAGCACCTCAAGGAAATTTTTTTTGGACCCTATATTAGGTGGGTGGACCTACCTATGGTTTTGTGTATGGTTTTCGGACATGGTTTTGGGCATGATTGCTTTTTACCCATGGTATTTTGTAGAGCCGGTCAAGGGAGCTACGGTTATGTTCTAATACAGGGTTAATGGATTGGGGTTTATGGATGCTTCGGCATGTATATATATGTATTGTAACATCAAAAGGAATATAATGAAAAAGCAATATGGTAGTCTCGGTTTTGGGATCCAGGGGAAAATCCCTGTGTATATTTGTTTTATATTTTATGCTCTCGCCATTGTTTATTTTCTATTTTTAGAATTTGTATGCAGATAATTTCCGTACGGGGTTAAAACCTACAAAAAAAAAGTGGAAGAATTAGTGCACATGACCGCTTTTACCGATGGTCCCAATTTGAAAAATTTCAGGGCAAAAACTTCAAGAGCCATTTTGAGGCTTTAAATGAAAACTTTGTGGTCCCAACCTTACAATGGACCTAGATTCCACAATCTAGACATTGATACCTTTCCAATGGTGCAAGAATCACCTCAATCAGAGCTCATATGAGAAAGTTATACCTCCCAGAAGTTGATTTATAGAAATTGACTACCATAATTCAAGAGGATGCCACTTCGGCCCCCATTATTAGTGGAAAAGGGGTTAGCCACATGATGATGATGAATAAGACTCTAGAAGATTCAATATTATAACTCTAGTTAAGGGTTGAAGGAGTCAAACCTAACCACTAATAGGCTATCAGACTGTGTTATAACCGAGCCACTAGGAGGAAAATGGGTTCCATTATTTTTAAGTGCATTTGTTCTATAGATGAGAAAAGTAGCCGAGAGGGATAGGAAGAGAGCACATAGAGAGGATTTGCTCACTATAGTAGCCCATGGGCCACCTACCTTACTTCTTTGTACTCACAACCATTTTCTATTCAAAGAAAGAGAGTATAACAACCTCACCTTCCAGCTACATTTTCTCATGAAAGGGCTTCCCAGGTTATATCTTGTGTCAATCGTGGTTTGTGAGTTTATATTTCACTATTCTCTATTTTCTATATAGTTATAATTTGCATGCACACAATAAACTATAATTTAGAGATCCAAAAAAAAAGAGAAATAAATCCTCATTGTGTAGGATTTAGGTTTTAGGCATAATTTTATCATATCTATTGTGACGAATTGTTTAATGGAATATTCATGGTTGTTTATGGATCATATTGGTATTAGAGAAGGTTTCTTTGGGTATATTGTGGATATTTGCAGGGGATCTAGATCAGCTAAGTCAAAATTCATAAAACACATTCATGGTCGATGAATATGTGAATAACTCTCTTGATTCTGCAGAAGAGAGGCTTTCACAGTTGGAGGCACAAGTCGTAGATATAAATTGTAATGTGAATCTCCCCATGGCAACCCTGACCAATAAGCTTGGGCTATTTGGAGAAGATGGGGGCTCCGCAACAGAGGTCCAATCCGAGGGGAGATCAGGAAATCAAGAAGAAATTGAGGAGTCGCCAAAGAAAGAACCTGAAAAAGATCAACCTAGTTTGAATGTCCTGAACAGTCACAATCCTTGTTCAAAATGGATGTGAAGGTTGATATCAAGTCGTATCAAGGTGAGGTTGATCCTCCAAAGCTAAGTCATCGGTTGCAGCAATTAGAAGTTTATTTCAATGTTTAACATATAAAGGAAGAACAAAAGATTTCATTTGCGCAGCTGAAATTAGAAGGCAAAAGAGCTTTTTAAGTAAAGTTTTTATCATCGTTTTCAAAAAAGGCTTACAAAACAAGGAAACATTTGCTTTGAATTTCCATTAGGGAAACCAAAGTGGAAGCAAAACTGAAGTTCAATGAACAACCATTTAAACAATTTACTAATGTTCAACAATTTAAAATAATTATCTTGTAAAACAAGGCCTTTAAGGCTATAATCTAGCCAAAAAACTAAAAATTGAACTAGGTAATTTAAAAAGTTAAACAGGAGAAAAGTCATCAATTGTACTTATCAGAGTCTCAAGTCTCAATAGCTCTTTGTTATTGCTACTAGGGGAGTATCCAAAGTCTAGATGGATTCCCAATTAAGCTTCCACGTAGCCAAGTATGTGATCCAATCATGACATGGTGAGTTGTATTTCATCCGACATCAATACAATTTCTTCTTTGGCCTCGTTTTGGTCCAATAAAACTATGCCCATCATAAGCTTAAGATGCTAATAGATGTCAACAAGGGCTAGTGAAGAACAAGGGGGGAAAGGTTGACAAGGATGTAATTCAGAGAGAATAAAAACCAGCCGAAACCAAAATATTCCAAGGAGAGTTTGAGAAACATGGAGGACAAATTATAAAATAACCCATAATAATGGATATTAATAAAAAAACTCAATTGAATACTTACTGGAGAGCACATCAAACAAAGCAAGCCTACTCCATGAATTGCCATAATTCATTTCCAAGTGCACCTTGGGTGAGTGAAAACTTGCGTCTTGCATGCATACTAAAACCACTATGCCAAATTAGCGCTAGAAGCCTCGTGAAATGACAACCTATCATAGAAAGGGAAACCGAGACAGGTTCATCCAACAACCATAACTTTGCATGAGCATGAGCCATAGGTTTTCCAAATCTCCACCATCATTTATGCATTAACTTTGTCCCTGGACCAAAACCAATTACCATCATACTATGATGGATTAACATGGTGTATTGTGCATTGAGAAGGTGAAGCTTTAACTTTCCTTGGGGCATCTCATCACGTCTCATCCCATTATTACAAGATGGAACAGTGGCAATACGTCCATCCACGTATCTTCCATCAAACGCCCCATCTGTAGAAGTTAGGTTAATTTTGTTACAATTATATATATTGGCTTATATCCATCTTAACTCTAGATCTACCAAGTGTCGAGAAAGATTGAATATCTTTCACTCTAAAATGGATCTATAGTAGTTTACTTATTAATTATAATTATAATTATTTATTTTATTTTAGTTTTATGTAATTTGACTAAATCAAAATATTTTATTGATAATTATAAAAAACAAATAAACATCAAAATGTTAAACAAAACATTACATCTCTACTATACTATATTGGAGAGCACTCAACATAATAATATGAAATTATTTCACTTCAAAAATAACCTATAAAATTATAAAATATTTTAATCTTTAAAGATTAAAAATTAGTATTTTTTTGAACCAAAACATCTTATCAATATAACTAGCATTTTCAAAATTATATAGGTTTAGATATCATTTTTTGGGATTCAACTGCGTTAAGTAAGTCATTCAAACGTATGACTTACTTAACGCAGTTGAATCCCAAAAAATGATATCTATTATATAGATTATATAATTAACGTTTTCAACCTTATAATATTTCCAAAGGTTCTCGATGTTACTGAATTAAAAAAATAAAACGATACCCAAAAAAAATCGCCCAATTCCAAGGAGAAATTCCTTGAATCTGATCTTCATATGGTTTCCTAGGAGTTATCTTATTGCTAGGGTTTATGCGGCAAAGCATGCACAACGCTCAAAAGAGCATGGATAAACATATTAACTGTTTCTGCTCCTATGATACGCAATGAAATCTTCCAGCTGGAGATGAGAGTACAAAGTGGTAAAGTCCCCAATTGCATCTCTGGAAGCCCATCCACATCAACTCCACCAAATCCGCCTGTTGTTGTTACCTGATCAAATTAGCTACTGTTTGATCTATTGAGTCTAGTACTAGTGGTAGTAAATTTTGGACCGATTGCGATTCGATTCGAAATCATGATAGCTTATGCTAGTTACCGCATCCTAATCAACCCCACTTCTGGTTAATGGTGATTCAAAATTATCATGTTTGACCTGGATGACTGTGGTGTCGAAAATGTAAATTAGCAATTGGTTTGGTTGGTGGGTGGTAGCACAATTGGCAGGAAAAAATATGTTGGCAAGCACAAGTGATAGGAAATTCAATCCCCGAAACATGTTTGGTAAGCCGAACCTTACACACATTAAAAAAACAGAAAAACTTATTTCCAATTTCCTTCATAACTCAAGTTATGGCCATGGAGTTCAAAGAATGGGTACACTACATTTAAGGTCCCAAGGATACTTGGGAGGAACAGAACACTGATATTACAAATGGAGGAGATTTGGATCTCTGAACGTTCTCTATGCAACATTAGTCTTTGTGCCTTGCATCTTCTGAACAGACCTCCACTCACTGAGCTTAGAATGATCTATGATCAATTTATTCTTCTGGCTGATCAATATCATGTCTTCAAATTCTGCATCCCAAATCACATCATCGTCATAAACACAATAATGTTGGACGTTGAATATTGGTCGCATTGAGGAGCGTTCCAGTCCAACCTGTTGGAATGAGAAACAACATTATCACCCCTGTTTCATTATTGGTGTCAAGGGAGGATTTATTTATATTTGTATGATTATATTATGATATAGAGATCTTATATAACTTGCAAAAATTCAATATCAGTAGAACTGTACCATCACATGCCAGGCATGACAAAATTGCCTGCAGTGAACTTACCACACTTAAAACAAAGATGGCGTCCTCTTTTTCCAGCATATCAGGTGTTCGCTGATACAGAGGGCTTGTTTCATCAATGACATGGCGTACCAGCATCCCATAGTCCAGGTAAGCTATCTCCGTCCTGACCTGTGTCATGCCAAGATATGTCTATCACAAGTCTGTATCAGTTATTGAAGCAAGCTTCAGAAAATGATGTCATGAGTCAAGACCATAGTTAACATATGTGTGATATGCAAAGGTAAGGGAAGTCTCTGTTTTTACCAGTTTAAGAGATTGAGTGGCCCGGAAGAATGTGCCAGCGCTTGTAACAGTATTGTATATATAAGATAGCTCTACTTTTACATCCACAAGTTCACATGGCTGTGGCCCAGCTAATACATATCTTGCCATCAAAACTCTGCAAGGGAATATATATATATATTCTTCATTATCTACAAGGTAGATCATTGATAACCTTCTTTTGGACTATAAGAAATCCAGTATGACTAGGTCATGTATGCATGACCTACTCAACTTAGAGAAGAAAATGCTCATGTGAAATGCAGTATTAAACTGAGAGAAAAAACCTTTATAAAGAGAAGAGTTTAGAGTTTTACTTGTGACGACCTTCTGGCCTCTGTCGACGTTTTGACATGTTGGGGTACACCAGTGCCACATTTGAGAATCTAATAGGCTGGGATGGTTGTGATAATCTTGCAAAAACTAAGAAACCAAAGAAAAGAAATGTCTATCTTATCAGAATATATAAGTGCTAAATTGGAAAAATAAGGGATGGAATATAAAAATGTTTTGTGATGGTATTATACCTGCACCACTCATGAAGACAAATATGAGCTGTGCAATCAGAGCATTTAAATTCGCCACAACTAAGGTATATGGTGACAGAGGTGCAAGCTCAGGCTGCAAGCCTGTTGAGAGGGAAACACTAAACATAAAAACTTGGAAGAGTGTGGCCCAAGATAATTCAAGCCCTGTTACTTCAGTCTCTTTGCCCTCCCCTGCAAATTGGAAAAACTGGCGCGCAGTTTCCTCCAGTGCCAACCCTTGAAACTCTGGAAGATATAGTAAAGTGAATATCATGCTCAGCAAAATGGGTGCCAAAAACATTGCCAATGCAAATTCTGGCAAAGAGCTTTTTAGCATGTAGGTATAAAAATCATATATCAGTGTCATAACTCCTTGATCTTCCTGCAAGATTGTGAAGTTTTTAAGTCCTGCCAACCCTTTGAATTCTGGAAGATCCGATGTCTTATATGCTTCAAATTCATCATCACTTTCCCCCTCACCATCCGCAAGTAAATCGTTCAACTTCCTGGATACCGTGTCTGTTACCTGACCTGCTGTGGTAGCAACCTGCTCAGCCACTGAAGAAACATATTCCGCTACTTGGCCCATATGTTCAATAACTGGATCAGGCAATGACTCGGAGACCTGATTTATGACCTTCTGTCCTATTTGGACAACTTGCTCTGCAACTTGGACAACCTGCTCACGTTTTACAAAAAGATGGTGTAATACTTCAAGTGCTTGGTTAATAACAATAACAAAACAGTCCTAGTTGAGACCAATTGTACAGAAAGTGACATGACCTACCGAGCCTGCAACTTTCTCATGATTATTATTTGCTTCATCGACTTCAGTTCCAGCTTGTGAATTTTCGCTTGGTGATAACTGCAAATAATCTCTTGCCTCGCTCCTTTGCTCTGCATTGGTTTTGCTATCATGTGCAGTCTCTATCACAGGGGCTTCAGGATTCTCTTGTGCAACAATATCCTTTGAAGATGCTTCATCTCTCAACATTTTTGCAGCATCTTCACCTGGACAATCTTCCACAGTAACCCATGCAATCTTAGAGCTTTCATCGTCCATTCCCTTGTGATTTGTACTTTTCTGTTCAAACATTTTAAAACTGGTCTCATCCGTTCTGCTTCCAGTGGCACTTATACTAGTATAAGCATGTTTGCTTGATATTTTGGGCTTTCCAGACTGTGGAATATCGTTGGATGAGAATGCATCGCCTGATTGCTGTGTACTTTGAGTTTGTGGTCTCACAAGTGAAATCCCCTTGAGATCTTTGTTGCCACTGTCATCTTTCTCTGCACTTAGTTTTGTTGAAATCATGTCCTTATGAGCACTATTTTCTATTCCTTTTGATTCAGAACCTTTCTCCAATCCTTTGGAGCTCTCACATCCTTGTTCCTGTGATTCCTTAGGTGGAGAGCTATCAAATATTTCAGGATTTGTCAATATGGTTTCTGCAACAGGTGCAACTTCTCTAAACGAAGACTGGGCTGCTTTTGGAGGTTTCAATCCTTTACTGCTCTTGTCTTTATTTAATCTCTTAGCAACAGGAGTTTTCTCCTCATTAAATTTTGTGCATGTCTTCTGTTGTCTTCCAGAATCCACCTGTCCCATTGCATTAACAGTAGAGTCCTGCTTATCCTTGAGATTTTTTCCTGAAATGAATTTGTTTTGTGTATTGGATTTAGTATCTTCAGATTTCGAACCTGATTTGGAATTCATTTCTGAATTTTCTATCTGTTCTTCATCCTCAAACCCATCTGAGACACTTCCTCCTCGCTGTTTCCATGTCAAAAAAAAAGGTACAGATTATATAGGTAGGTGAAGGATTAGACTCTTAGAGGATTAAGAGCCAACTGTTTTGAGAGAATGCATATCAATCAGGACTAGTGCTAGAATTCTGATTAAGGACAAGGAGAAACACAATTCCATTCTCAATCCCTTGACATCGAAATTACAGTTTCATGTAATTAATGTTTGACGATGCAGAAAGTGTCGTCAGTTTGGGGGGCATACACATCTATTTCTATAGAAAAGGGATGCTATTTCCTTACTGCATTGTCAGTCCCTTTAACCCTTTTCAGTCCATGAAATAAGCACCACATCTTAATATTCAAGCAAGACTTCTGACATTTTCTAAACAGAAACGAGAATATTGACACCTAATCATAAGCCTTCATTCATTTAAGAAATTCCACAGAATTATTGCAGATCACTGTACCGATAATTCTTTAGAGAACATCCATAAGTATATGATAATGAAGATCATTCCTTTGAGACACGCGAATACCTTAATTGATAGGAAAAAGAGCACATCAATTTTCTGGTACCTCAAAAATCACCTTGAAACGTGATTTGGACATAACAGCCACAACCTAATCTGATCTAGTAGACATGGCTGTATATGAAACAGTTATGCCACAACATAATCCCATTGATCCAGTAGACATGAATGAACATGAAACAATCTTCCAACCATAGACGAGCATCTTCAAAACTATTCTTAAATGGGGATTTCTCCATCCAGGCCTCTGGAAGCATTAGATTAGCCTATTAGCTGTAGCAGTATTGCCACAAATAAACTAAGACATTAGGGTAGCCTATTAGCTGTAGCAGTATTGCCACAAATAGACTAAGATGAAGAATAATTACCTTACACAGCAAAACAATATAGCAAAAGTCTTGAAGCCCAAATCAGGAGATGGTGAATAGGTTATTTCAGCAAGTGTTCAATCCTAAAGCCTATTTCAAACTCACTCAAGGGTGGAAATGAAAGGGTATGCAACAGAGGTCCCTACAATGACACATTCATAGCAGTATAAGCCAAAGTAGTAACATGCGAAGCATTCCTCGCAGCACTAGCTTATATTGGGTTTGTGCCCGTCTTGATCTATTAATCAATTTTTTGGGTAATTCTATTAAATATTAGCGCCGCGTAAATTGTAAGTGGAAAAACCTGACGATAAAAAAATATACAACTGGTTAGTGCACATCTCCCTCGCCACGGTTTTAAGAGTGGAAGATGAATGGTCGAAAATTTGGCTTCACTTCAATGTTGAATGAAGGTCACAAGGCATAACACCAAACCATCAGCAATGTTAGTTTTAGGGTGAGAAAGGAGAGAGTAAGGATACTATCAGGAACTTACCATGAAGCCAGTTTTCATAATGACCAAAACTATTAACAATTTTAGTCTATTGACTATAACAATTGGCAATTTTAGTTTTGAAGTGAGAAAGGACAATATCACATTAGCAGAGTATATCAGCATCAAGGCTTACCATAAAGCCAGTTTCCAGAATGGAAAAAAATTTGGACCTAAGACCATTAGCAATTTTAGTTTTCGAGGAAGGATAATATCACTTTAGCAGCGTACATCAGCATCAAGACTTACCATAAAACCAGCATCCAGAATGGAAAAAGCCTTTAGTACCAATAACATTTTAATTTTTGTATCACAACTGTTTTTTTCCACAACTAGGTTCAGTATAGGCTAGGGTCAGCTCAATGTTGAATGGAAGAATGATCTGGTCAGTAGTGGGATGCTATGATCAGGATTCTGTATAGTTGGAGAATGATATGCTTATTAGTGGCTCACTAGTGGGATGCTATCATCAGGATTGTATAAAGCTTGAGACTGATCTGCTCAGCAGTCGAATGCTATCATCAAGATTGTGTAAAGATTTGGGATAGTTTAATTCCCTAGAAATGGCTCCCATCCTTACCATTATCCTCAACCCAACCCATGATGCTTGAACCTGATAGACACTAAACCCACATAAACCAACTAGTCTACACATTATGGGTACTTCATATCACAACTGTACAAGATACATATCACAATTATCACAGATATAGAACTATTCACACACCACGCAATTAGAAAATGCGTAGTCCACACAATTAGAAAACACATAGTCTAACTAATAACTAATGAACAAAATGGCCTTTTTCCGAATACTTTTTCTGGTCAATTTTGTCCAAAAATCTATAGATATTTTTAAAAATCATAAGTTTAAGTTGTTTAATCTGCAAACATACATCCAGTGCCACACGGTTTGTTTTAGGGTGTTGAATCTATTTATGCGTTCAAAAATACATTTTAAACAATAAGAATCACAATCTTAGTATAAATTGTATTGCGATATTCCGACCAAAAAACTATTTATAAGAAATCATAATCTATTACTATAGATTGTATTACTAGATTCCAACCAAAAAAACTATTTCATCGCCCCCACACCCATTACGAAATTCCGACAAAAAACTATTTCATCACCCCACACCCAATCAGAGAATGACTATTATAGTAAAACAAAGTCCGGATATGCACTGTAGTATTAAGGCTTGTCTGACTATTATAGTAAAACAAAGTCCGGATATGCACTGTAGTATTAAGGCTTGCCTATCATTAGACAAGTAAGAAACAACCACTAGACAAAGCAGTCCCACCATCACTTCAAAGATGGCCTTTCTGAACCCAATTAAAGATATAAAACATATATACATACTCTTTCTGCATCATCACTGCCACAATTTGTATCGCTGTCATCATTCACATCACCCTCGCCTTCTAGATCCAGATTCTCGACTTCATTCCCAGATGTCCTCCGTCTCCTTCGGCGTCTCCCGCCATGAATTCCCCCGGAACCTCGTCCCATTCCAGATTTAGGCACCCCAACAAATCGAGGTGCCTTAGCTTCAAAGCCCCCAACAAATCTCAGATTATCATTCCCTGAAAAATAAGTATGTGATCTCCATCCCTGTAGGTTAGAAAAACCAGCATCCTGTTTATGAAGGATGCAGATGTTACTGTATCGGTTATGAGTGGGAAATTGATTTGCAGGGCTTTTGCTTCCAGTTATGATATTTCTGGCAATCAGAGTAGAAAAGCTCATTGTTGGCAGAGCAGAGTACTCTGTTTCCGAGCTTGTGATTTTCTTGTTAATATTTTCTCATAGAGGCCAATATTTCTTGGAGAACCAAAATTCTTATTGCTCAGTTAAGCACTAATTCTCATCAACTCCGTTGTGAAACAGCACGCTGGAAAAGGCCAAAGGAAGTGTGGGAGGAAAGGGTATGCATTTTTTGTTCTTCCTGAAAAGTGGAAACAGAAAAACATTTCATTTTAGAATGTGAGGCCTTCAAAGACAACAGGGAAAGTTATGCAGATACACTGGCAGCTAACTCTTGGGATAATCTATTTAACGAGGGGTTTGTCGAGAAGACGGGAGCATTTATTGTGAAGCTTCACAAAAAAAAAAAAAGGCCGAATACATCAAGCAGATAAAAAAGCAATCTGTCCCATAGGCTATCTTTAGCCTCGTGGACATTAAAATAATTTCTTTCTTTCTTTCTTTCTATATTCATAGTGTGGAAGATTTTGATTCTCCATGATGTGTCTGAGTCCTTTGTTTGTGTGCAGGTTGAGGCAAGCCGTTTTTCATTGTACGTGTAGGCCTGTCAACCACGACTCGTGAGTACACCTGAGCAGTCGAGGGATACCCGTGACGCTGAGTGTTCGGGAATTCCGAGAATTAAAAAATAGATAAATAGATAAATGGATCTTATATTAAATTATAAAATAAATACGCTTATAAACCTTATTTTCCTTTCTTTTAATGTATATAAATGTATTGATCTGGAATTTAATTGGGTTTTTAAATAATATAGTGAAAATATTAAATTTATTATTTTATAATTCATCAAATTTAGGTTAACGCATTTATATTATAATTTTTTAATAGAGATTTTACATTGATATTAGTTAAAGATAATTTTTTTAAGGGTAAATTTTTTTATCATAATTGATTTGTCAAATTAAAAGTAGGGATAGTTATAATTGGTTGTTATCGCTAATGCAGCGTGTTTTATTATTATTTAAGGAAATCACACTATCTAGAATTATTTGCTAGTAGTTTTAAAGAAAGCAAGTTTTCACTTTTGCCAAATACTTCTACCTCTTGGTGGGAAAACCAATTTCCTTACATCTAAAAAACAAATCCAATAATAATTTTAAGCTTTGATAAAATATTTTTATCTTTTAATTAATTTTTTAATAATTTAAAATTAAGTGAAAATATTGAATTTAATATTTTATAGTTTATAAAATTTACTTAAACCGTTATGTTATAATTTTTTAATAAAGGTTTAAATTGATATTAGCAAATGAGATATTTTGTTATTGATAAACTTACTTCATAGGAAAGGAATAAGATAATTCTCAATATTTTAAGGTTTTTAAGTTTTTCGAGACGTTTTTTATTTTTCAAATTTAGTAATCATGATTGATTTTTTAATTTTTTTGTTAGATGTTTTGAATATACAAATTTAATAATTACAATTGTGAAACTTAAATTTAATAATTATGATTTTGAAATTTAAATTTAATAACGGGGCAAAATTATATAATGTAAATAGTTAAATTGATTTGTATTATTTAATATATAAATTTAATAATTACACTTGGGAAGCTTGAATTTAATAATTATGATTTTGAAATTTAAATTTAATAACCGAGCAAAATTATATAATGTAAATATATAAATTAATTTGTATTATTTTTAATGTTTTTAATGAAGTAGGTTAAAGATTGTTTTATTAGATTTTAAAAACATTTTGTTTAAAAAATATTAAAATTGTTGATTTTTGTATGTTATTTATAATAAATTCACAATTATTGATAATAAATGATTTAACACATTTGATAAGGTATAAGATTATTCAAAATGTAATTTTTTTGGTATATTTTTTTATGTTTTTTTATAAAAAAATGTAATTGATTTATGATGCACTTTAAAATTGGATAATAATATAATAATAATTGAGGGGAGAAGCTTATTCTACAGTTCATCCATCATCAAATTTGAAAATTTGTTCGTGTTGGCCAAAATAAAAAAATTATTGAGCCCAGAGGCTCATTCTACAACCGAGTATGATGTGTAACGATGTCCCTTCGTCATCAAATTTGAAAATTTACTCATGTTGGCCATTTTTTTTTTAAATCTAAAATACAAAAAAATTAAATAATTATACAAAACATTTAAATAATACGGATTCATAAAAAAATTGCACATGAAAAAATTGAATCCCTCTCAGCTCATGTTAGATCTGTATCTATGCTAATAATAATAAAAATGCAATTTACTCATAATGTTTAACTATTGCATAAAACAATAGCTCATAGGGACAATTCAATTGATCATAATAATGTTATGAAATATTATGTAAACCATTAATTCTAAGGTTCAAATCCCTCATGATCAAGCCAAAAAAACTATTACATAAAGCAATAAGGTATTTACAATTTAACCACTCACTTATCATTATTATTATATTGAATGTATAGCTGATATGTTTATAATTTTACAACCTAATTAGAATTATTACCCTTTATATAATTAATATACTTATTACTCCACAACCTCCCTTCAAATATTACGATCTCTAAACCATTATTATGATTTCAATTCCTCATTCCCATAATTGCGATATCCACAACTATTCTAAAATCATCCACAACTATCATAAATCTTTTGAAATCAAATAATTCACACTTTCATGATATTCTTGTAACTTAATAATTTGGCTTCCAATTTTATTATGAATATTGTAAAATTTGAATAATTTATAGTTATATTTTTATCATTTTTTATAAATATATTACTTTTTTATATATTAGAATGCTCAATATTTATTTAACATGATTATTTTTTTCACAGGCAGGAAAATTTATCATAATTCAGTTGTCAAAATAGTAGTGAGGACAATCATCTCTCGTTGCTAACTGTGAATGCAGGATGACTCATCATCGTTATTCAAGAAAAACCACACCACCTAGAATAACCCGTTGGTGGTATGTAAGGGGGCATGCTTTCACTCTTGCCAGATGCCTCTAGGTCTTGGTCGTTAACCTGTGAATGTAGTGATTCATCACCGTTGTTCAAGAAAAGCCACGCCACCTAGAATAACATGTCGCCACCTAGAATAACATGTTGGTAGTCTGTAAGGGGGTAGGCTTTCACTCTTGCGAGATGCCTCTAGGTCTTGGTCGTTAACCTATGAATACAGGGTTACTCATCACCGTCATTCAAGAAAAACCACACCACCTAGAATAACATGTTGGTGGTCTATAAGGGGGCAGACTTTCACTCTTGCCAGATGCCTCTAAGTCTTGGTCATTAATCTATTTCATTACCTCCGGAAAAAACGAGCTCTTAGCCAAACAAAAACAATGTTAAGACATACTCGAGACCCAAACATAATTATTTATTATAAAACAAATAAAATATATTTCATAATTTAATTTAAATTTAAAAAATAAAAAATATATATTTAACAATTTAATATGTAATATAATATAATATTTTATTTTGAAAAATCCATAATTCAATATCAATGAAATATACATTTACGATATTTAAAATTAATATATGAATATACTTTATTATAATTTTTTAAAATATTTATAATAGCTACCTCGTCAACTTGCACTCACATGTCATAAAAAATTGCTTGCTTAATATGTGTACACGTTTATATTATATAAATGTGAATTGAGGTTGTCATAGCGTGCATTGCGTGTTATGAAGCTTACAAATTAATATGCCCCTTGCAAATTTCTTACTACAGAAGCAACTCCCACATGGCAGTAAAATTTCAAAAGATAGGGTCTTCGAGATTTTAAACCAAATTAATGATTATCTTTAAAAAAAAAATTATCACTCAATTTATTTGATATTAGTTAGATAGTTAACTATTTTCGATGGGGATAGCCATCATTGAGGCTAAGGTGAACTTGAATTAGATTTATTGTTACATTATAAAGTCAACGTTGTCCTATGGTGGGGCTTCTTTGTATGTATTTTAAGGGAAAATGTTGATTTGGGTGGGCACTTTTCGGTTTTTATTTTTTATTTTTTAAAAATTTTGGTAGTATGTATAATTATATGGATTTTATTTATTTTATTAATGTTATTTATAATTATTTAAAGGATATTAAAATTAGTAATTATTTTTAAAGGTGTAAAGATATATTGAAGGAATAGAAGATTTGGGAAGATATATATAGAGTCCTTACATGTGTGCGTATAGTTTATATATGCACATGTTGTGACCATTGTCAATGTATTAGTGCACTAATGACCACTACATGCACATATATTCTAAGTATTGGAATTATGTGACTATTGATGACCACTAAATGTACAATCAATATGTATGCACATATAAAGAGCACAAGAGGATAAGAGTCTCCTCTCCCTTGGGCATATTCCAAACCTTGTCTTTGTACAGTGAAAAACTCTCCAAGGATAACCTTAACATATAGATTTTACAACTCCTAATGCAACTGTGCATTCAAATGTATGACTACAAGTATATTTGATGGTGCAACTTGGTGTAGCATATATTGCTTTGAGATAAAGTGGATTCAATGAATAGTAGATATCTTTAGCAAATAATGCTAACCTTATTGAAAAGTGGAAACTAAAGAATCAACCAATTGTCATCAATGTGTTACAAAACAAATTTAGTGAGGATGACAACTTTCGTTTTCACCCATGCCAAGGATTTTCTTTAGATAGTGTATATTTAATAACGGATCTACTTAATCCTAGATGTATTATGCTCCACCACTCCCACACCCCACTCGATTTTGGGATAGCCAAACACATCAAGTCTCTCAAAAAACATTAGATGTTCCACACCTGACAGCTATAGTATCCCATTGCATTGGCAAACACATAGTCTTTGAAGACGGGGCATCTAGTTGTTCCAAAACTCAAGTAACAAAATAAAAATAGTGGCATTTCTAATAAAGGGCATCAAATTTAGATGACTTCCAAATTTCCAACAGCATCACTAGCATGTCTTTTAAATTTGTAGAGAAATAGCATTTTTTTTTAATAAAATTGTTTTATAATATTAAATAATGCAGAACTCTACATCCCAAGCACCACAAACAAATCCCACCGTTGAATGCATGCGCATAAGGTTTTCCAAGCTTTCCAATATAAGTGCCACGAGGCGAGCCCACTGCATATAACCTATGACATGAGCATAAAGTGTTGACAGACGTTGCCTCAGGTGTGTCACGCCCAACTATCTGTCTTTTCTCTACCACAAGGTGCTGCCAATCCCAGATTTCTGCTAGGGCACAAGATCATTCTTCATCGAAGTCCTAGAGCCTAACGACTCATTCCCCAGGTTGCACATTGGGTCCTCTTGTGAGATTCCACTAATCTATTTAACACTACTTGAGGAATGATGCTAATGTTCTTATTACAAGAAGAGCATGAAAATGGTCGGATTATGAAGAGCAACCTTCTACTTTAGTGGTTGCTTACTTGTTGATGGTAATTTGTCGTTGCAACATTTGGTTATGCCTAATTTAAGATCACTGATGGAAAATTACGCAGGTAAATAACTAAATGACTACAAAATTTTTACAATTCCCTATTTAATTCTTTAAGTATTGAGGAATTTGTTGGTTTATTATGTTGCCATGTTGGGCAGGGAAAATTGTAAAGACAAAATGGATTAGTTTTCAAACCATTTCTTTTACTAGTCGGGTCAATACAACTAAGAGGAAAACTTCAAAGAGCTAGACAAAAAATTTACCAGAGTGAGTTTTCCCAGGGGAAGTTCGAGCCACTCTTGAGTTTTTAAATGATGATTATAGATCTAACCAACTTTCCCATGTCCAATGTTTCTCTTCTTGATGAAAGGATCACTCCAATAGAAGCCATGTCGATGTGGGTAGACAACCTTTATATGAAGATCATGAAGGTTGTTTTGAATGACTTTGATTACAATAATTCCAAGGATGTTTGTGGGGTTCTGATCCACTATCTTGGAAACAAATGGGAGGTTTGGGGTTAATTTGATTTCGTCAGGAATATGCATGCAAATGGTGTTCATTGACATGGCTACATTTGTTTCCATTGACAATATTGAAGTCTTTGGGGGAGTTCAGAGAAAATATGGCTATTGGATCTGCTCATAGGTTTGGGGTTCCAGTGACATTTTGAGGGCTTCATGCTACTTTTCTAGATATTTCACAAGAGTATAAAAGAACCATTCATGTGAGGATTGTAGGAGTGTGTGGATTCAAATGATAAGTTGGCTCTTTGGATTTGGTGTGTGAGACTACTTCCTGACTGCCTTCTTTGAGCATTCTTGGAAATCTCTGTGTTGACCAGGTCAGAGTTGTTGGCGGTGAGGTTGACGGCTTGCATTGTTCATAGTGTGAATATTCGTTGGTGGTGAGGTTAACGTATTCCACTGTTCAAAGTGTCATGTGGTAGAAAATGGTTTGATGGAGGCAGACAAAAATGGGTGGATCTTACTAGTTGGGATGAATAGTGTCTGCCCAACCCAACCCCGCAAACAGACACCTTCAATGTAATTATAAAAACCAAAACATTTATTAATACATTGTGCTTTTTTTTCTCCTATCGTCTATAACCACAACACATCCTAACATTGTAATGCTTGACAACAACTTCACATAGGGTATCAAAATTAGACAACTTAGCCTAATAAATGTTCCTATATAAATAAAATCATAATAATGAAAGTGTATCTACGTGATTAAAAAAACCATTATACTTACAATTTTTTATTATAAAAAATATAAGATATTAATTTTTTTCATATTACTAATCCACATATTAGATATCTCAATAACATTGAAATATAAATTATAAACGGTTAAAAAAAAAAAAGTAACATAAGGAAAAAAAAAATCATACACACCATCAACCAACCATTCTATAAACCATCTTTGTAAATGTGGGCAAACATCTAATTTTTTTCATAATTTGGATGTATGAAGTTAACCAAACCACATACCTTTGTGGGTCCTACCGTCCTTGTGGACTATCAATAATGATAGCTGATTTATTAAGGAAGATCCTATGGTGATTCTATCATTATAATAATAAATAATTATACCTAAAACATTGGAATAGTTATTAAAGCCACTTCCTCATAATAATGATTTTTCCACGTCATCATTATTATTGTTAGTTAAAGTACTAACAGGTGAGCACATTAAAAGTTGAGAAAAAAACTCTCAGGTTGATTGAAAGTAAAATGGTCATTTTTTAAAATTTGGAGCAAATCCGCTCGACGTCGAGTTATTTAACATTGTGCTTGAAGTTACTTATAAGAGAGGGCAAGAGTGATCAAATTTTAGCTAAATTTTGAAAGAAAATAGCTTCTTTGTTTTCTGAAATTATTTCCATCATTGCTCTTAATTTGCAGGTTAGGGCATGTGTTGTCAGAAAATGATAAAAAAATCCAGTTTGTTCCACTTTAAACTGAAAAGATTCCAAATAGTGTTGTAAATTTCAATTCTCTAGTCTTTGAACCGAAAATATTTTGCAATATTATTTCAATTTCCTGTGTTGTAAATCGATAGATTCCATGCATTTATGTAAATATAGGTTTTCAGTATCGACTATGTTCTACCGCCATTTGCCACTGAAATTATAGCCCTAAATTGGATGCTAAAGTTCGATTCTTCCCACATATAAAAAGGCTTTATTTCGCAAATTCGATGTTTGAACTTGTTTCTTTAGCTGGGGTTAATTGTTGGATAATTTTATTCTTCAAAACAAAATGGTGGTTTGAATGTATATGTAATAGTTTTCGTGACAATTCCATGTAATAAAGTTAATAAAGGCAAAATAATAACCACGGTTATGGGACACTTATTCCAAGCTTAATGTTGGGCAAGACATCTTAGTGTGGGTGTTCATTTGGTTTGTTATGGCTAAGGAAATTAGAAAAAACAATGACAAAGACTTTGAAAAGACATGAGACATTAATTGGCATTTTATTTATGAAAATAAGAGAAAAGGAAGATGAAAGGTCACAAGTCGCATGTGAGGAGGAAAATGAAAGAAAATAATGGAAAATTGAAGAAAATAGAGTCTCATTAATAAAAAGGATTCTGAGGATCAGTTTGTAGTTTTTTGTCACTTTTGTTTTGGAGCTCTTTTTCTATTATCTTTCTCTCTCACACTCTTGGACACTTAGAGTTTTCTTGGAGCACTTCAACACCAGATCAAGAAAAGTAAAGAAGACGAGGAAGCAAGGATCAAGAAATGAAGAGTAGGGATCAAGCAGTTACAACGAGATTAATTGTAGGTATCAATTTGCATGTGTGATTTCCTTGCTAGATTTAGAATGAATGGTTATGCATGTGTTCTTGGTTCTCTCACTGTCATTGGTGTGGGTTTTGCCAAGTGTGACAATGTTCTTCAGCCTGGCCTTTCCATTTCCGGATAGCCATGATTTGATGGGAATCTCATGTTTTTGGTTGAGCGGGATTGCCAGATGGATTCGAAACTAAGTGAGGTGGTCTCTGAAAGGAAGAACACATGGCCTAGTGATCCCTGAATTGGATTGTGGATTGTGGTAAATCCTTGGCCTAGTAACCCCTAAACTTGGACTGTGGGTTGCGGTAAATCTGGATTGTGTGTTACCTTGGTGGGCCTAGGAATCCTCAATCAGTGAATGGCGAGATATACAGTAAAGCCTAGAGGTGGGTGCGCTCGATCATGCCTAGGAATCCTTGACCAACGAATGGAAGGATATACAGTAAATCCTAGAGGGTAGAGTCTTGACTAGGGCCTAGTGATCCAATGTCGATTACGGTAAAGCTTAGAGACTAAGAGACATGCAAATTCCTCACGATGTAGGTGGAAAAATTCAGTGGTATCCATGCTTGTTTAGGGCTTAGTGATCCAGTGTGGATTGCAGTAAATCCTGGTTCTATTGATGAGGGTGAGGTGGTTTAGCCTTGGGAAGCCCTGGTTGATTTTTGGTTATGAGTCCCACATTCATGCTTGGAATATGGCACGGGGGTGATTGGCTGAAAGAAAGATTTGGTTTAGCCAATCTATGGTCAGGTGGTTCATGGAAGTCCCATACTTGGTTGGCTTATGCATTCATTAATAAGAGTTCTTTTTTCCTTGGTATTTCATGTGTAAATGTACTGGTTTATATGTGGATTTTATAGTTGTTGTGTCCTTGTTATTTCTGTTGTTTATATGTTGTTTATGAGTATGTTTTATGACAGTGATGATGTATGGCTCACATCATGTTTTGATTTGTAAATGAATGAACAATGAATATATTACCTAGTAGATGATAATGTATCTAATGTAATAAGACATCAATGCTTCTTAGTGATTCTCAGATAAGTCTGAGACCTTTATGCTCAAATTTGTTGTTATAACATGTAGAATGCATATTTGTGACATGTGTTGACGAAATGCCTGGCATGGCTACTAGGGGTCCAGTCAAGTCCTTGTTCAAGTATTTGCATTAGTATCATTGTTTCAATGTTACTTCTCATTTTTGGAAGTTTCATGAAGTTCTAGGAAGTGGCTTGAGTCTTGGCCCTGAAAAAGTGGCACAAAATCTGAGGTCGCAAGCTCAAAACTCGCTAAAAAAGTCCCTAGTTGCTGGCATGCCTTTGTTGTGGGAGCGATTGGAGGGTCCCAATTGCATGCATTCCCATGTCATGGGAGCAACTGAGGCTCTAGGTCAGTAAATTTTCAGGTTACCTCAGAAGTTGGTCACCTGGAAGGGTTGGTTGGATCTTGAAGGTTTTGTAACATGTGTAGAAGGTCAAATTGGTTGTGGTTTGTCAGTTCCACTTCCTTAACTATACATGGGGAGTTGAATCAGATCCTATTAGCCTCTCTTCACATGTTTACCCCTGCGGACCAGTTAACTTGGGTAAATTTGGGAGGAGGGTGTTACAGAGTGGTATCAGAGCATGGTTCACCCCTTGGACTGGATGGGTGGTGTGTGTTGGTCATGTAATCATTTCGGTTGTCACATGTGTTCCTTATGCTTAGGGTATATGTGCTTGTTGCATATGCATGGTGTTGGTCATAGTTGCAATGGTGTCATCATGTGAAAGTTGAAGGTATCATAGTTGGATGTGGTCGTCATGAGTGTATGTCGATTATACATTGGTTATGCATGTCAGTGCTTATATATTGTTATGCATACATTGATATGGTTGTAGTTGTCGTGCATGAGGTCATGATGTGTGGTTGATATTGTCATGCATTGATGACTGGAATATGGTTAGGATGATAACTATACGTTGTTATGATTATGTTTATACATGTATTGTGTTAATCTGGTGGATCCACAGATGAGATATCCTCTCCTGAACTATATTTATGTATGTTGATTATGTTATGTTTTGGTTTTAACTAACATGGTGTACTTGCAGGAAAGATATCAAAGATGACTAGCAAGATGGTAGACTACAGTTCCCAAGATTCCCCTTATGGATCAGATGAGAAATGTGGTGTTGGGCACTCTTTTGACTTAGTAGACACATTGAGAAGCTTGAAGGAAGAATTAAGAAGTTGCAAAGCAAATAATGACATAATCATGTAGGCACAAGAGAAACACGTAGAATTCAATGCAATAATCCTTTAGAGTTTGTCAGAATTGCAGAGATGGACCACTTCGGATAAGCCATGGGCAGGTCAAATAGGGATGACATGGTTAGAGATGGTAGGCTCTTGGACACTCTAGATAAGAAAGGTGATGGACACAGGTACTATTCTAGTTCTGGTTCTCATAGGAACTATGATCATCATCGTTATCACCCTTACAGGAGGAGTGATAGGGGATACTTTCCAGATGAGTTTAAGAAAGCTAAGCCACCTACCTATGATGGAGATTTGAAGAAGTCGGAGGATGCAAAGGCTTGGTTACTTGGAATGAAGAAATTCTTTGAGTTACATGTGTACACAAATAATATGAAGGCCAAAATATATATCTCTAACCTTAAAGGGAAAGCAAACATCTGGTGGGAAGATGTGAAGCGGGTTAGAGACATCATGACAAAAGACTTGAGGTGGCATGAATTCAAGAGACTTTTTAGGAAGAAGTACTTGTTATAAAGGTACTACGATAGTAAGGCTAAGGATTTCTATGAGTTAAAGATGGGATCGATGACATATGAGAAATATACAACCAAGTTCTTGGATTTATTGGGGTATGTACCATACTTTAAATATGAGTAAGCTAAAGTTTAGAGATTTGTCAATGAATTGCCATTAGCATTTAGAGATTAGATTGAGTATGATGAGCCTCAGTCACCTGAGGAAGTTATTGGGAAATTGAAACATTGTTATTAGCAGTTAAAGCATAAGAATAAATCTTAGCAAGGTTGGAAAGGGAAATACAAAGCTAAAGGTAAATGGAAACCGAAAATAACAAGGCCTCGAAATGTAGAAGAGAGAATGTTGTACCATATAAGAAGTTCAATGTAGCTAGACAAGGACATGGGTCACAACAACAAAATAAGGGTGATGGTACAAGATGGTTGGAGTGTTGGACATGTGGTAAGGAACATCTTAAGAGGGATTTTCCGCAGAATCAGGGTGGTAGGCCTCAAATTTACAATGCACAAGAGGCATAGATAGTTGGGGATGTTTGGTAGAGAATTCCATGGATTTATGCAGTGCTAGATAACAAGAAGGCAAAGCACCAGGAAACTGTTATCGAGATGGACGATAAGCTTTGTGATCAAGTTGTTTCCATTTTTATTGACCCTGGATCTAATTATAGTTATGTTAATCCTGACTTGGTGGATAAGTGTGGTTTGAATAAAGAAGTGCATGCAGAATCCTGGTTAGTGCAGTTGGCTACAAATACAAAGAAGAGAGTGTATCACTGGGTAAGAGCTTGTGCATTTGAGTTGAATGATGTGCCTACCTCAGCACATTTGAATGTATTGCCGTTGGGATCATATAGTATGTTATTGGGTATGGATTGGCTATATATTCATAGGACCAAGGTAGATTGTTATGACAAAGCCAATGAGTGTTTGGGTGACAATGGACAACAGAGAGTCTTACAAGGTAAGAAGAAGGCAACATCAGTCCGAATGGTTACAACTATGCAGACAAAGTGGAGTCGCAAAAAAGGGTGTGCGTTATTTGCAGTGCACATTTCTAGTGATATGTTGAGGATGCAGAGGTATTGAGCAGGTACCTGATCTTGCAGTAGTTTCAGGGTGTGTTTCCAACAGAGATTTCCGAGTTGCAGTCTCACAAAGAAGCGGACTTTTCCATTGAGTTGGTACCAGGGGCAGCACCAACATCGAAGGCGCCATATAGGATGAGCACTCCAGAGTTAGTAGAATTAAAGTTGTGGTTGAAAGAAATGCTTGACAAGGGATACATTAGGCCAAATGTATCACCTTGGGGTGCACCAGTGTTGTTTGTGAAGAAGAAGGGTGGTACTCTCAGGTTATGCATCGATTACAAGAAGTTGAACAAAGTGGCCATCAAGAATAGGTATATGTTGTCGAGGATCGATGACTTGTTCGATCATTTGAAGGGAGAAGCAGTGTTCTTGAAGATTGATCTGAGATCCGAATATCATTATGTACGCATTAAATAAGAGGACATTTACAAGACAACTTTCCAGACCAGGTACGGGTATTATGAGTTTTTTGTAGTTCTATTTGGTTTGACTAATGCCCCAACTACCTTTATGTTCTTGATGAATAATGTGTTGTGTCCTTGTCTAGACAAGTTTGTTATTGTATTTATTGATGACATCTTGATATATACTAAAAATGAGGAAGAGCATGTCAAGCACTTAGCAGTAGTATTGAGATTGTTGAGAGAGCATCAGTTGTATTCCAAGCTTAGCAAATGTAGTTTCTTTCAGACAGAGGTGCACTACTTGGGGCATGTGGTTTCCAAGGAAGGCATAGAAGTGGATCCAAAAAATATAAGGACTATCATGGAGTGGGAAACTCTTAGAAATGTGGAAGAGGTAAGATCATTTATGGGGTTAGCAGGTTATTATAGGAGGTTCATCAGGAACTTCTCTCACATTTCATATCCGATTCCATTGTTGCAAAGGAAAGGTAAGAAATTTGAATGGACAGAGGAATGTGCAACAAGTTTTGAACAATTGAAGTAATTGTTGACGAATGCTCCAATGTTAAATATTGCAGATCCATAAAAAGAGTTTTTGGTATGTACAAATGCTTGTAAGAAAGGACTTGGTGGAGTCTTTATTCAGGAAAGACAGGTAGTACGCTATGAGTCACGGAAACTGAATGAGAACGAGCAGAACTATCCGACACATGATCTTGCGCTGGCAGTGATCATCCATGCATTGAAGATGTGGAGATACTATTTTCTTGGCAGGAGGTTTGTATTGATGAGTGAGCACAATGGGTTGAGATACTTGTTTGATCAGCTAAATTTGAATGTCAGGCAAGCTAGATGGTTGGCCACAATTAGTGAGTTCGTCTTTGAGATCAAGTACATCAAAGGTAAAAAGAACAAGGTTGCAGATGCTCTTGGCAGGCGAATACAGGTGAATCATATAACAACTATGAGTTCTTATGGGACAAACTTATAGGATCATATCTTATGGGCATTTTAGCAGGATGTCAGGTACATGGATTTTATGCATGGATTACAACAAGGTATAGGTGGTCAGGATGTAGATTATCATCTTACAACAGATGGTTTGATCAGATTTAGGGATAGGATATATGTGCCAGACAGTAGTGATTTCAAGAAGACTATTTTGAGAGAGTTTCATTCAAAATCGTATTCAGGTCACCTAAGATATCAAAAGACATTGGCAGTAGTGAAGAAGTTTTATTATTGGTCAAATATGAAAAATGACATGGCAGAGTTTGTGGCTATATGCTTGGACTGTGAAGAGGTGAAGGCGGAATGTAAGCATCTTGGTGGATTACTAAAGCCAATTCTAATTCCAGAGTGGAAGTGGGAGGTCATCTCCATGGATTTCATTATAGGTTTGTCGATGACATCTAGACAACATGATTCCATCATGGTTGTGGTGGACAGGTTGACTAAGGTAGCACACTTCTTTCCAATAAAGTCTACTTATTCAACTAGTGATGTAGCATAGGTCTTGATCAGAGATGTGGTTACTTTTCATGGTGTTCCGAAGAAGATTGTGTCAAACAAGGATGCTAAGTTCACTTCCAAGTTTTGGAAGGAGTTGTTTGTTGGAAGGAGTTTTGGGGACAAATTTTGCCTTTAACACAACTTATCATCCGCAGATAGATGGGCAAACAGAGAGGGTCAATACGATATTGGAGGACATGTTGAGGATGTATGTGATGCATCAACAGAGGAGATGGGAGGAGTACCTTCCGTTGGTTGAGTTTTCTTATAACAATGGTTACTAGGAGTCACTAAGGATGAGTTCGTTTGAGGCACTATATGGGTGAAGTTGTAATATTCCCATCAGTTGGAGTGATCGAGTGAACAAGGTGTTGATTGGAACGGATATTCTGGTAATCAAGAAGAATATAAAGGCAGCATGGGACAAACAAAAAGTTATGCAAATCAGAACATGTTGTTTAAGGAGTTTCAGGTTGGGGAACAAGTGTACTTGCACATCAAGCCCAAGAAGATCTCCTTGCGGATTGGATCGTGTACCAAGTTGGCACCTCGGTTTTGTGGACCTTTCAATATTCTTGAAAGGATTGGACCAGTAGCCTATCGACTTGCATTGCCTCCAATAGTGAAATTCCGTGATGTTTTCCATGTGTCATTGCTTAAGAAGTGTGTGAAAGATGTTGATCATTTGATTGAATAGTCTATATTGCAGGTGAAGACAGATGGAGAATTCCAGCGAGAACCTCAGTGTATATTGCAGAGAAAGATGTTCATGCTCTGGAACTGAGAAATCAAGTAGGTTAAAGTGCAGTGGAATCACTTTAGGCCTGATGAAGCTACATGGGAGATGGCAGATCAGATGCGGGCTATGTATCCTTCTCTATTTGCTATTTGAGTGAATGTTTTTGGTATATGTTTTGGTGTGATGTTTTGGTATATGTGCATAAGTTGTGTTATAAATCTCCAATAAGTAGTATGGGTGTCATGTCATTATGATTATCATGTTGTCATGTTGGTTTTTTTCTCAGAAGGTTGATCATTGTAAATACTGCAACGAACTAAGTTATAAAACTCCATGGGCAGTATGTTTTGATTTCAACAATCTTGTTGGTTGTAGGTGTCATTGAACACCGATGAAGGTGTTCCCCTAAGGGGGATAGTTCTATAACAGCCCTGGTGAAAATTCCATGTAATAAAGTTAATAAAGGAAAAGTAATAACCACGGTTATGGGACACTTATTCCAAGTTGAATGTTGGGCAAGACATCCTAGTGTGGGTGTTCATTTGGTTTATTATGGGTAAGAAAATTGGCAAAAGGCAATGACAAAAACTTTGGAAAGGAATGAGGCATTAATTGGCATTTTATTTATGAAAATAATGGAAAATAGGAGAAAACTAAGGTGAAAGGTCGCAGCTTGCATGTGAGGAGGAAAATGAAGGAAAATAATGGAAAATTGAAGAAGATAGAGACCTCATTAATAAAAAGGCTTTTGAGGGTCAATTTGTAGCTTTTTGTCAGTTCAGTTTTGGAGCTCTCTCTCTTTTCTCTCTCTCTCACACCCTTGGACACTGAGTTTTCTTGGAGCACTTCAACATTGGATCAAGAAAAGCAAAGAATTCAAGAGGAAGTAAGGATCAAGAAAGGAAGAGTAGGGATCAAGCACCTACAGTGGGATTATTTGCAGTATTGATTTGCATGTGTGATTTCCTTGCTATATTTGGCATGCATGGCTATGCATGTGTATTCTTGGTTCTCTTGTTGTCATTGGAATGGGTTTTTCCAGGTGTGACAATGTTCTTCAGCCTTTCCTTGCCATTTCCAGATAGCCATGCTATGATGGGGTTCTCATGTTTTTGGTTGAGATGGATTGCCAAATGGATTCAAAACTGAGTGAGGTGGTCTCTGAAAGGAAGAACACATGGCCTAGTGATCTTTGAATCAAAATCTGGATTGTGGTAAAGCCTTGGCCTAGTAACCCCTGAAATGGACTATGGGTTGCGGTAAAGCCAAATTTTGTGTTACCTAGGAATCCTCGACTGGTGAATGGCGGGATATACGATAAAGACTAGAGGTGGGTGCCCACGATCAGGCTTAGAAATTCTTGTTCAGTAAATGACAGGATATATGGTAAATCCTAGAGGGTGGAGTCTCAATTAGGGCCTAATGATTCGATGTGGATTGCAGTAAATCCTAGAGACTAGGAGACATGCAAATTCCTCATGGTGTAGGTGGATAAATTAGGTGGCATCCATTATTTCTTAGGGCCTAGTGATCCGGTGTGGATTGCGATAAATCCTGGTTTTATTGATGAGGGTGAGGTTGTTTAGCCTCGAGAATCCCTGGTTGATTTTTGGTTATGAGTCCCACATTCATACTTGGAATATGACACGAGGGTGATTGGTTGAAAGAAATATCTGGTTCAGCCGATCTATGATTAGGTGGTTCGTGGAAGTCCCATACCTAGTTGGCTTATGCATTCATTAATAAGAGTTCATTTTCCTTGGTATTTCATGTGTAAATATATTGGTTTATATGTGGATTTTATGGTTGTTGTATCCTTGTTATTTATGTTGGTTATATGTTGGTTATGAGTATGTTTTATAACAGTGATGATGTATAGCTCACATCATGTTTTGATTTGTAAATGAATGAGCAATGAATATATGACCTAGTATATGATATTGCAGCTAATGTGGTAAGGTATCAATGCTTCATAGCAATTCTCAAATAATTATGAGACCCCTATGCTCAAATATATTGTTATAACTTGTAGAATGCATATTTGTGACACGTTTCATGAAATGTCTATCATGGTTAGTAGGGGTCTAGTCAAGTCCTTGTTCAAGTATTTGCATTAGTATCATTGTTTCGATTTTACTTCCCATTTTTGGAAGTTTCATGAAGTTCTAGGCAGTGGCCTAAGTCTTGGCCCTGAAGGAGTGGCACAAAATCCGGGGTTGCAGGCTCAGCACTAGCTGAAAAAGTCCCCGGTCGTTGGCATGCCCTTGTTGTGGGAGCGGCTGGAGGGTCTCAGTCACATGCATCCCCATGTCATGGGAGTGACTGAGGCTCTAGGTCAGTAAATTGTCAGGTTACCTCAAGGGTTGGTCACCTGGAAGGGTTGGTCACCTGGAAGGGTTGGTTGGATCTTGAAGGTTCTATAACATGTGTAGAAGGTCATATTGGTTGTGTTTTGCCAGCTCCACTTCCTTAACTGTACATGGGGAGTTGAATCAGATCCTAGTAGCCTCTCGTCATATGTTTACCTCAGTAAACCAGTTAACTTGGGTAAATGTTGGAGGAGGGTGTTACAATATACAAGGCTAGAGTCATGAAATATGTCTTGTTTAAGCAGTTTTTGGAAACTTCTGTGAATATTGAGTGTCTTTAAGCTTTCTTTAAAGCTCATTCTGTAAGCTAAATGCTAAAAAAATGAGACTGAGGAAGACTTGGTAAATCTTTAGGCTTATGGATAGAACTCATCATTTGCAAGACGACGACGAAACAAAGGAGGTTCCAGTACGTTTCTCTGTGGTGAGTTGCAAGAATTTTTACCTCCAACTTTCTTTGATCACTCACTGCCTATCGAGGTTGCTTAAAATCCTTACTTTCCAAGGACATTTTCTAAAAACTAATGAAGCTTTTCCTCACAAGTCTGTTGATGTTAGTGTTTATGAGAATGAAAATAATGATGAGGCAACCGAGATTCACACCAAAGATGATGCTTCCTTGTGGGATCATACAAACGTCCTGTAGGTCTCACTCTCTGAGGGCATCCTTGGTCAAGCAACATCATGTTTAAGAATAGGAAAGAGGCATTTCTGCATGGGCTCCTTCAACGATTACTCTATGTGGCTCTGAAAGCCGAGGGAGTGGAGCTTGGTTCTTGTAGCCTCCTCCACCATTCCAGACCTGTCATCAACGTTGAAGATTTCATTGCCACGTGGTATAAAATTATTTGTTGGAGGATGATGAAAATAGGGGGTTGTTATTGGTTGGGTTGAACAGTGTTTGCCCAACCCAAGCCCACAGAGAAAAGACCTTCGGTGTAAATATATTATCAAGTAAAATGTTAGGATCTTGATAACGCTTTTTTTAACAAAATATACTTTTCGAATACAATGTTTTTCCTTATTCTTAATCATCTTAAGGTTAGGGTTCTTCTCATGTTTTTTGACATCATTATAAAATATAGTTTTAATGTCTTGTTATGAGATTATTTAAAATTAGTGTAGACATCACATCCCTTCTCTTAGATAAGCATATTTCTTCATGAGAGCAAAAGCCATGTATATCTAAACATAATACCTAAATAAATTTTAGTCGATTCCACACCATGAGAGTAAAATACCATGTATCCATAAACCTAATTATGAAATTTTTCCATGCTAACATTCAATTAATTTCACACCATGGAAGCAAACAAATATTAGTGGGATCATGACTATAATCGTTTATTGTATGAAATCAAAGAAAATCATATTTAGTAATGACATATATTAAGTTAGTATATTACCATAATAAATGAGATTACGTTGATACACTTACAAAGTGCCCCCTAATCGAGGACCTCATAGCTTGATCAAAAGAATGTGTGGTGGTATTTATTTGCACCTCGTCATGCTTATACATAAAATAGGACAAGTTAAGTTCGTCAATGTCCAATACTAAATGACCACAAAAAGTATGTTAATATTAAAAGATTACATAAGAGAAAGATAACAAGTTAAAAACATGTATCATCAAAATACACAAGTATAGTACACAGAATAAAATATATACATATAAATTTGACATGAGCTATTAAGTGCACATGAATAACACCAACATTTGCAAAGGCAAAGAAACATACATTATACCACATTTTTTTATTAGCTTGATTTATGTGAATTGTATTTCGATATAAATGATTTTCTAGTAAAAACTCTGATGAAGAGTGATATAGAGCCAACTCAAAATGTAGGAAAAAAGATGTTAGTAGGGCTAGGAGAACAAGCTACATTGAGTTTTCTTTCAAATGTTTGTTACGAGATGGTTATAATTACATTCCTATCAACAATGTAAGTTAGCTTTATCTATATGCATATAGTTACCTTGATACCCAATTCAAGCTTCTCAACCTATTGGCACCACATAGAGAATCCCTTCACAAATTATGAAGAAATTCTAAGTCGCAGAAATATTATGTAATATCAAAATATACACATGTATTAATTATGTTTTCATGAGAATCGGTTGTGATGGTGTTGATTATGGCATTTCATTTAATGTATAAAGTGGTGCCCAAGTCAACTAGGAGAAGTGAGAACTTTGGTTGAACAATTCCATACTCTGCATATCTAGTGATCAATTGATGACATTATTTCGACATTATTTTTCATCTGGGATACCATAAATTTCAATGAAAGAAATATTTTAAGTGTGATATCAACAATGGATGGACATGAACTAATTGAGAATAATCTAATCTTGTCTCTCATCTCTCTTAGTAGAATTACTCTAGACACTAGGAAAGCAATATGTAAGAATGATAACTTGAATTGAAATAAAAAGATATACAAGTATGTGCCTACCAAATTTTCCTTAGTGAATATTCAAATTTATTTTTTATGGATCCCTAAACTAGAGGGTTTAACCTCCATCTCTAAGTCCTAAAGTATCCTTCCATGGGCTAATCAAATCCTTGGGAAAATCAACTAAATCCCAACCCTCTCGTTTTGTTAAGAAACTACACAAGGTATCAAAAATACCTATTACATCTTCCCTCACTCGTATCATGACTTTGGTAATGGAAACAAAGGGTTTTATTGGAAAATTTTCTAGGATATAGCCATCCCCATAAGAAATTATGATATGGCTATAGAAAATTTGGAAACTTTTGATAAAAGGAAATTTAAATCATTTATTACATGGGAATGCCTTTCTTTTTAAAAATAAGAAGGATAGGGATCTAATATTCAAGAGTGGGCCTTGTTACAAACCAAATTAGCAGTATTGAAAAGGGCATGATCAAGGTCTTAGGGGGTAAGCACATAGGAGATAGGCCCACTTTCACCTCAACATGACCTCCTCTCACTTTAATCCAACTCCTAGAAAGCCATGGGGGGTATCCCAATCTATGCACACTTCACCAACAAGTTAAAAGACCAATGTCTAGAAACATTTATGTATAATGAAGGTTAGGAGTTAATTAAACATGTGATAAATCTAATACATGAATGAATATCATAGAAAATACAAAATAAGACTTGAAAATCTAGTCAAATACCATAATAAATGATTACCTTTGATGCTCAAGAGTGAGGCAAAGGAACATACATCAAGTGAGATGAATTTCCTTTGATTACCACTTGATTTTGTAATCTAATTTTGGACAACTATGTTGTTTTCCCACACATCTGCAAAATGATAGAAAACGTAAAAATTCCCATATTTGGAGTGTTTTATAAGCAACCCAGAAGTATAAAACACACTCGGACAAAACATACTTGAGTGATTTTTCTTGGGAACTAAATTATGAGTGAAATTGCATCTGTTATGCAACCAACTCACAAAATAGAAGAAAAGATAGAGCAACAACTTCAAAATTAGCCTCTTCGAGGGGGCAACCTCCTTTACATTACATAAATGAACAATTCTTGGATGATACAAATGACAAGACCTTCTTTCTATATATAGGACTCTAAGGGGTCACAACATAGTCAAAGTTGACATAACAATAATAATGTAAGGGCACAACAATAACAATAGTGGGCTTTTATGGGGCACAATAATAATAATATGGGGACAACATGGGCACAACAATAACAATAAGGGGATGCAATGACAATAATAATAAGGGAATACAATAATATTATAGGGACCTAACATGCCCCTCTCCTTCAGAAAAGTGTTGTCCTCAACGCTTGAGTAGTTATGGATGCTTCTGTATAAAATTCTCATCCTCCCATGTGGAATCTTTAGCGGGTAAGTTCTTCCACTTGATGAGATACTCTGAAATTGATCGATTTTATAGCTGTCGAGTTCTTTTTTCTGTGACTACTTCAGGTTCCAATATGATTTTTCTGTCCTCGTCAAGTTCTGGAAATATTGTTTGAATTGGGATCTTGTCACCTATAATCTTCTTTAAGCATGAAACATGGAAAATTGGGTGCACTCGGGAAGTTGTAGGAAGCTCCAATTTGTATTCCATAGTACCAATCTTTTGAAACACCTTGTACAAACCATAATGCTTTGGTGATAATTTATTATCCTTCTTAGCTTGCTTGAGGGACATTTGTTTGTATGGTTGTAGTCGTAGAAATACCCAGTCACCTACATTAAAACTTCTTTCATTATGACGTTGATCTGCATGTTGTTTCATTCCATTCCGTGCCAAAGTGAGGTTATCCTTTAAGAGTTGGAGAACTTGTTGTTGATGCTTAATGTGATCTTCCATTGCTTGAACCTTATAAGTTTCTATTAAATATGATGTGATGGACGGTGGATGATATCCATAAAGTGCCATAAATGGGGTCATTTTTGCTTTAGTATGGAAGGAAGTATTATACGACCGTTCAGCGAGAGGCATCCATTTGACCCATTGTGTCTGTTTATTAGATACAAAGCAACAGAGATATCCTTCCAAAAATTTGTTCACTATGTCAATTTTCCCATCAGATTGAGGATGATAAGATGAGTTATGAGCTAATTGAGTACCCAAACAAGAAAATATATTTGTCAAAAAAATTCTAGTGAAAATGGGATCTCTGTGGCTTACAATAATATTTGGGTTTCCATGTAGATTTTGTATTGTTTCCATAAATGCAGTAGCAACTATATTGACTTTAAAGGGATGAGATAATGCACAAACCTTGAATTGTCTTCCCATTAGGTAAGGTCTCCATTTATTTAGTGCATGTAGTATTGCCAACATTTCCTTCTCATAAATAGGTTTGTGTAAATATTTTCCTTTGGTTGGACAACTTTCAAAAGAAACGGGTCTTATTTAATGCATTAAAACAACACCAATTCCATTTCCTGAGGCATCACATTCCACAATAAATGTTTTTTTGAAGTCTGGCGTAGCTAAGACAGGTGCTTGGCACATTGCCTCTTTAAGATGTTCAAAGGCCTTAATTGCTTCTGGAGTCCAAGAAAATGCATCTTTCTTTAGTACTGTTGTTAGAGGTGTTGTTATTCTCTCGTAATTCTTAACGAAATTGCGATAATACCCTGTCAACCCCAGAAATCCTTGCAGATGCTTTATGGATGTGTGAATTTTACATTCCTTAATGGCTTTAATTTTTCTAGGGTCTACCTTAACACCTTCATGAGATACAATATGACCCAAATATTCCACCTCTTGTACTCCAAAGGAACATTTGGAGGTTTTTCCATATAATCGTTTCTCCTCCAATAGTTTGAGCACTCTATCAAGATGTTGAACATGATCCTTCCAAGAATTGTTGTAGATTAGTATATCATCAAAAAATACTAACACAAATCTTCTAGGAAGGGTTTGAAAATGGAATTCATCAAACCTTGAAATGTAGAAGGTGCAATGGTAAGGCCAAAAGGCATGACCAAAAATTCATAATGACCCTCATGAGTTCTAAATGTTGTTTTCAAAATCTCTTTAGCTTTCATTCTGATTTGATAATATCCTGAATGAAGGTCCAACTTGGTGAAGTAAATTTCTCCATGTAATTCATCCAATAATTCATCAATGACAGGAATGGGAAATTTATCTTTAATAGTGAGCTTGTTGAGCTCTCTATAATCCAAACACATGCACCATGATCCATCCTTCTTGTGCACCAATACTACTGGAGCAAAAAAAGAACTTTGACTAGGTTGAATTATACCAACCTCTAGCATTTCTCCAACCATACATTCAATCTCACTCTTTTGGGCATAGGGATATTTGTAAGACTTGATGTTTGGAGGAACACTTCTTGAAATCAAATGAATAGAATGATCATGATCATGAATAGGTGGGATGCCTTTGGGAGTCTCAAATAATTTTTGGAGGTCTGGAGAAATATATGATTTTGACGTGGGAACTTCTAGCGAACATAATTGTGCAATTACGCCACACTGTTCTTTCTTTAGAAGCTTTGTCATTCCATTAGAGCCGATTATCTTTCCTGGTTTCCCTGCGATACCCCTTAATTCAACTTCCTTTCCTTCAAAAAAAAATTCAAGAAAAGTTCTTGAAAATTAAAATTTATCGTACCCAAAGATTGTAGCCATTGGACTCCTAGTACAACATCAGCACCACCCATTGGAATGGAAGGCATTGGACTATTCAACACATATTATTCCATGGATAACTTGATATTATGGCACTTTCCAGAGAAATTTATGGTTCTTCCATTTGCAACCATCACTTGACACTCTAGTGCTGGATATAGGAAGCAATTTAATTCCTTCACTATCTTACTATGAATAAAATTATGGGTACTACCCAAATCAATCAACAATGTTGCCTTTTTCTTCTTGATATGTCCTTCTATCTTGATAGTTTGAGGAGTGGTTATCTGGCCAATGCATTACAAGATATGGTCGGATTCATTTCTTCTCTCTCTAGGATTTGTTCTTGGTGTGTATCCTCTTCTTTTGATGTTTCTTGTTCATTTTCTTCTTCCTCTTCACAATCTATGTAAAATAATTTCTTCTTAGCAAACTTATGACCTTTAGTGCATTTTCTATCACAACTTTAACGAAGCCGTTTTGCTCTTTTTTCTTCCAATTGTTGTGGTGTCAACCTTGTAGGTTGTGGAAGGCTAGGAGCAACAACACTTCCATCTTTATAGTTGTGATTGGTAGGCTTCCTTGTTGCCATAATTTTTCTTTCAATTTTTCTTGCCAACCTGAATGCCTTCTCCAATGAATCGGGTCCCCAAAGGAAAATCTCATGTTGGATGTTATCCTTTAATATCCCTATGAACAGATCAATCCTATGCTCCTCTAGAATATCTTTTACCCTTATATTCAATTTTTGAAAGTCCTCAATGTGCTCCACCATTGAACCTTTTTGTTTGAGATTTATCAATTGGCTAAAAAAGGTGTTTCTTTTTGTATCCTCACAATGTGCTATCATTTCTTTCGTAAAAATTGCCCGAGTGACAATTTGTTTACGAGAGCAAAGCCATTGATACCATACAAATTGATTGGGTTCCAAATATAAAGTCACAATGCTTACCTTTTGTATGTTTTGCACATTATGGAGATTTAAATATTGCTCCATCTGTAGTATCCATGTTACGGGATCCTTGCCATCAAACTTCCTCATATCAATCTTTGGAACATAGTGGGTCTTCAATCCAACGTTATAATCTATGAAATGACTAACATTTATTTTGTTCTCATCATGAGTTTCCTCTACTACCTTTTTGCCATTAAGAAGCATTTCTTGTAGCAACTTTGCCAAACCTCCTTTCAAACCTTCCACGTCTTTCTTCAAATCTTCAATGTTTACTTCTAAACCATCCATCTTAGCTTCCACGCCATCCATCTTAGCTTCCATGCCATCCTTCTTAGCTTTCATGTCATTCTTTAAACCATCCATCTTAGCTTCCACGCCTTTCTTTAAACCATCCATCTTAGCTTTTGTTACTTTTCGTGAGAGTGAAATTTTTTGCACTTGGTCTCATAATTTTGATATATCATATTACATTTCTTCCTTTTCTTTACGAGTCATGCTAGAACTTTCAGGTTGCTTACTAGGTGTTTCTATTTTCTTTCTTCGGGGCATCAATTAATGATAATTATGTTTCACTATCTTCAGGGCATCAATTAATGATAATTATGTTTCACTATGTCCTTTGAATTCCTTCAAACTAATTTTTCAAACCAAACTTATTCAAAATTTTAAAAAGACTACACACCTTTTTGGGCTTTGTAGGAGCTCGATATTGAATCTATTGTATCTCTGTAATTTCAGATCACCAAGGTCTAATTTTGTGGCCTATGGTAGCCCTTTGAGTTCTCATTCCAACCCCACAAGTCTGATCACGATTGGATTCTCCAAAAAAGAGTTATTATAAATCTCCCACGATGACATGATTATAGACTGGTTCAGCAGAGCGAACTTGTACGAAGTTCCACGTGTCACTATTTTGACCTTTATACCTCAAACAAATGAAAATAAAACTAAATTTTGTACTATTTCTGTATTGTTTTACGAAATTTCAATCTGATGTTCAGAGATAAAGTTATGACGATTTTCCCTAGGTCACTTGTTTGAGATATTATTCGGGATCCTGCAAAACCCCTAACTTCCTTGGATCATATCTTTGAAAATATAGCGAGACAAGATTTGAAATTCTGACCCGAGGTTCATAACGATTTCGGCTCAAATGGGTTTTAATTTTAGCTTCTGAAACATCATAGAACAAAAGTTATAGCGAAAATTCCACGATGACCTGTTTGAAGCAGCGAAACCCTAGAATCCAAACCTCTGATACCAATTGTTATGCAACCAGCTCACAAAATAGAAGAAAAGATAGAGCAACGACTTCAAAATCAACCTCTTAGATGGTGTAACCTCCTTTACATTACACAAATGAAAATTTTTTGGATGATACAAATGACAAGACCTCCTTTCTATATATAGGAGCCTAAGGGGTCACAATATAGTCAAAGCCAACATAACAATAATAATTTAAGGGCTCAACAATAACAATAGTGGGCTTCTATGGGGCACAATAATAACAATATGGGGCCAACATGGGCACAAAAATAACAATAAGGGACTACAATGACAATAATAATAAGGGAATAAACAAGTATTATAGGGACCTAACAACATCCCATAAATAAAAAATAAATATGAAATAACTAAAAAGATACAATAATCTAAACCAAACTTGCATAGAAAAGAGGGTTAATTCCACTAGGGTCAAAGTTGAAAAATACCCCAATCAAGATAAAACAACTTTACCACTTTGAGTGGCTCAAATCACTTCCAAATATTAATCATTTGCACTTAAAACAATTTAAAAATAAGAATAGGGCTTGAGGGATATTAGAGACAACCTTTCTTCATGAAGCCCTGGGATTAGGGTCCTACCTATCCTTGCAAGAATTTTGTTGTGATGGAATTCCATAATTGAGAAAACAACTTAAAACCCTCATAAAAATGTTAGATGAACCTTGAAAGCATAAATAAGGGAGTCATTTTCCACTTATGACATTACATCAAAATTAGATACAAATCCCAAGAAAAATGTCTAGATTAAAATGTATTATATGAACTTTGTTCTAGGTGATAAATAAATGATTTCCAATGATTTTTTATTTTTATTTCTATTTTTGACAATGGATTTTTCTATAATTCTATTTTTTATTTTGTATTTGAATTTATGGAAAATAAAAAAACATGAATTAGAATTTCATAAAAGGTGGTTGGTTTTGGAGTGAGAGCTTAAGTGCCTTGTCTCTACTAGGGAAATTGGAGCCAATATGAAAGCCCCACTTAAAATTGGTTATATAATGGTTATGGATTAGGGAAAGAGGTTAGAGCCCTTAAAGTTAAATTAGTCTCTTATCTAATAAAGAAAAGTTATGAAACCAAGTCCTATGAGAAGGAAACCCTCCAAAGGGGAAATCTTTCAACCACAATATCAACTATTGAATGAAATAAAATAGAATCCCTTGTTAAGGAACCCTAAAAGGAATGGCCTAACAAGGAGATTCAATGCTTACCTCAAAATAACAAAGGAGAGAGTGAGAGAACAAACCCTTGATGTCTCCTTCCAAGTGACACATTTTCCTTTCAATGGATTGATCTAGTAGTCTTGTAGTAGTCTTGAACTATCACAACAATGCCTTTGAAAATTGAGAAGAATAACTAAGAAAAAGAGACTCCAATAGTTGACACCAAAACTTCATGAAAGTAGTTACATTATGGCATAATGATCTCAAAAAATTCACAACAATTTGGTATGAGTATGGGCTCTCAATTTATAGAATATATGACATCTATCCTACTTTTTATCCCTAGAAAAAGATAAGAAATTTTAAGAAAGACCTGACTTGTATTCCACAATAGACTTTGAGACTAAGTCATTACAAAAATTTAGCTTTGCATTGCTTTAAAACCCTCAAAATAGAGGTTAGCATCCATGTTAGGAGGGATTAATTGCTTTAGAGAGATGTCAAATTTCTCTAATGGTCCAACGTTTCCTTTGAAAGAGAATTGTAATGACTTGAAATTATTTCTAGATGCCTTCCAAGGAAAGAAGAGGAGCAATTTTCCCTTCCTTTGGCTCATTCACTTGATTTGACTATTTTGACCCTGAATGCTCACCTTGGAGGTCATTGGATCTTGTACTTAGGCTTGATCTTGCTTTTTGTAATGATTTTAGGCTTGATTTCTTCAATTGAATGCTTAAGTATGGTCCATGAGGCTTGTCACTTTAATTTTTGACATAATTCCACCCTTAACTCACTTAAATGACTTGCCACATCATCACTAGATCCTCATGGTTATCATAAAGAGAAGTTGGCCCTTTTTTGGAGAAGAAATAAAACTTACAAAGGAAATTTAAAGAAGGTTTTTTGGATGCTTTGACTTGGATATGAATTAGATTTCCTAGGAGAGTACAATGGGCCTCTTTCCTTGCCTTGGAGATAATGATATGTGCCTCGAGGAGCACAAAATGCATTATGAATTGTGACACTGCCATGTAAAATGTTGAGAAAAATGAACCACAACCAAAGGTTTGCATACATAAGATAAAATGGCCCATGTGGGGCATAAAATAGGTGTGCTAGACATAAGTGTTTCCACCCTTACATAGTGCAATAACCTTGACATGGAAATAATCATAAGTGAGTAACTAAGGGCTCCCCTTAATCATATGTTCAAGTATATTCACCTCTAAGACCTCCAAATCCTACCCAAAACATTAAATTCCCATCAAGGTATGGATTTACCAACCACTAGGGGGTAATCAATATATATGTATCATAGACAAGAGACAATGCATATCTAGACTAAAAGGATTTGGCACAATCGTTACACATGGAGATCTAGGATGCTTCATAGACAACACTTGTATATATCATCCCACATGGCCTTGCAAGGGAAAAATGCACACATTTGGGCTTATAATTGGTGCTAAATCTGGCCAAAACATGTAGGGTACACTACAAAGGATCTCGTGAATAACATATGGCTCTAATTGTGGGACATGTGCTCTTAACATGAGCACTTAAGAATATCATAACATTCGTACTTGTACACCTGAAAAAATCTTGCAAGATGGATGTTAAATAATAGGGACTGATAAAGACACAAGTGTCTTATCCTTCCTAATGAGAGTAATAAATTCATGCATGAAAATAAATATGGCCTCTACTCTAAGTTAGATGAAATGATTTTTTTTTAACATAATGAGATGAAAATACACAAGAACAAAAATTTATCAAAACCTACTATAATACAAGAATCAGTAGAATGTTTTAAGAACTTGCATGCTTAACAAAGTTACCAACTCAATGAGAAATATACTGAATTCTTGTTTTTTTAGAGGTCGCATCAAATCATGATTTTCATGCCAATTTTGAAAAGTGTTGATGCAACATCAACCCTTTTTTTGGAGAAGCATATTTTTGACACTTTAAATTTTCTTATGTATCAAGTATGGATTTTTTTATAAATGTTGGTGATTTTCATACTAATTTTGAAAAGTGTTGATGCAACATCGACCTTTTTTTTGGTTTGAGGGGGCATAAGAAGCATATTTTTGACACTTCAAATTTTCTTATGTATTAAGCATGATTTTATTTTTTAAATGGAGGCGATTTTCGTGCCAATTTTGAAAAGTGTTGATGCAACATCGACCCTTTTATGGGGCATATTTCTGACACTTTAAATTTTCTTATGTATTAAGTATGGACATTTTTTAAAATGTTGGTGATTTTCATGCTAATTTTGAAAAACGTTGATGCACATCAACCTTTTTTTTTGGAGGTGGCATATTATTGACACTTCAAATTTTCTTATGTCTTAAGTATGCACATTTTTTAAAAATATTTGTTACTTAACCAATTTTCAAGTTGTATTATTATTCTTCTTCTTTTTCTTCTAGAGATGTTTGTTTTTTTAATGTTTTTCAAGTTTGCGTGTTTTATCTTTCTTTGCAATGCTTTTTGTAATCAAAATTTCAATTTATTTTCAAAGTTAAAAAAAAATAATAAGGTTAATATTTCAAAGTTAGAATTTTTTATATATTTATGTATCGTTAATTACACCATATGGTGTTTCCCTCTTGGATGAACTCCCCTCCCATCATCACTATGGACACTTCAATAAATTTTTAGACAATTAGATTAGGTTTAGCCATTGACCTGAAATGCAATTCGCGAACACATGGTTGTTGCAACTCACTCTTTAGCATTTTCCATTTTTTCGGTGGTGGGAACATGTCACTTTCAGGGGAAGGTGTTGTGTTACATGCGACGATTAGCAAAATTTTGGATGACCTAAACAATCCATCTTGTGTTTGTGGTAGAATGGATACAACATCAATTTCCTGACGACCAACAATAACTTCTGCTAATATTGTTGTTGCCAAGTAAATCAATGTCTTTCATTTGGAAACATAATCGAACCCTGTAATGTGAGAATAATAATTCTTGAATAACTCATAAAATCCAAACTTGCAAGCACTTTTGAAGGTTATATACACCAAAAATTCAAGAATACGAAACAAGAATAAGAATTATTTAAACAACATAACCTTCAGAAGTAAGATTGAATCTAGTATGCGACAGGTCTTGAATAATAATAAAAATAAAACTGTGGCAAGGTTTGGGCCTATATTTACAAAAAACAAGCAAATTTCCTACACATGGCATTGATTTGGAATAAATGAGGCGTGGAAGAGAATTGTGGAAGTGTCTTTGGATGGAACATAAAAAGAAAGGTATGGACACATTCAAAGTCGCATGTCATCCCTTGATACAAGAAAACACTACATATCATGAATGTGGCTTAGGAGGACTCACAATATGAATAAATCAACAAGTGAAATGGTGTAACAAGTAGACATTACCCATGTGTGGCCTCTCATATTTACGCAATTCCATTCAATATACCCATTGTCCTTGACAACATGTTTAGTATCTATATTACCAGAAACAATAAATGGGAAATGAAAAAGAGATGAGAATCAAAGTTTGGAGGTTTCACATTCAAGAAATGAGGAGAGAGAAAAAACAATAAAAATAATTTAGAAAATGCTCATGTTCTAGAATGGTTGTTGAGCTTGAGAAATTATACTTATGTAAAGTGTTATGTTCTTCCAAAACCCATAAAAGATATCAATTTGTTCATTCCTAAAGTGTGAGGGATATTTTTAATCCATAACGTAACCTACTCGATAACAAGTAATGTGCTTTGATAAATACTTGTGATGTGTTTCAGAGACAATAGAATTATTTTGTTTTGTTTGTCGAAATTATTTTTTCCCTCGATTAAGTGGAAATATACTTAACATTGTATGGGGGTTTTGTAGACTGATTTGGCATATGGCGTACCTCGAAAACAATTGAAAACAATATAATTTCTACTAAATGTGATTGATTTTTTTTGCATATTGAGGGAAATAATGAATTGTGTGTCTGATTTGACACTAATTTCAAAACCCAACCCTTCTTCCTAGCCATTTTATTATTCTAGCGAAAACTTAGCAGCATATTAATAAACTATTGTCTTTAGCATGCAACAAAACAAGACACCAACAATAGGTTTGATTAAGCCTGACAGTTACCGATTCACCATGTGGTGAAAAAAACAACAAACTAACCATTTAATGAAAGGAACTAAATACCTCCTCCATTAAGATGCCATCTAGGCTTCTAAGTACATGTTCAGCGGTGATTACACTTTGTTGGGAACCATGGATTTATGTGTTCGGGTGGACGGACGGTGGAAAGATCTGTGATTAGCTTGTATTGTCATTAATAAATTAATGACAAAGGATTTTTTTCTTATAATAATAAGAAGAATTAGAAATCTTAGTTGCTTCATACTTTTAAACATCGAATGATCATCAAATTCACTACAAAAAGCGTCCGGCGGGTAAACTATTTTTTTTTCCATCCATGCAGCGTCATCCCCTATTACATAGACACCGAAACAGAGGATAAATCGAGGAGAAAAAAAAATGTTGCAGGGAAAACATATGCACATTTTGCATCAATTTATTGTAAGAAACGATTCATGAGTTTCTCACTAATAAAAATGAGAACGGGTGTAGAGAATGGTGTTTTCTGTGTCGTCTAATTCTAATGTGTTTTTTTCCAGGAATGGTGGCTACTGTCCCGTTTCTGGTAACAAATTTTAGAATTTATTCTAAGAAAGTGATTGGATCGACTAGAGCTTAAGTGAGCAACTCTATCCATGAAAGACGAATTTCTGGAATAGACTTGAGCCTGTGAACCCATGGTATTAAGATAAAAACCTGTATTTAAACGGAAAAGGGATACCTTAATGAATGTAGACACCCTTAATTCATTTTAATTGGAGAGCGAGTGGAACCGCGCCGCGACAACATCCAATCATATTTCTCTATCCATGGCGGGCCAATTCTCTGCTAGCAGGTGCGTACGTGTTGTCTTATGAACAGAGCTATCTCTTTCCATGCATGATCCTTTTGGAACCCACTCGCCACGTATCTTATGGACCTCCTGCCTCCATTTCCGAGCATCCAACATTCCTTTAGGTGGCAGTGAAATATCCTGCATGCCAGACACCTTCTTATGACAGTGATTCCTTTATATTCCCACTGAGTCAGTCTTTCGAGCTTTTCGATTACTTACTCTTCATCCCCGCTCCCTCTGGTGCGGGGAGTCTGATACCAGCCAACTCTATTTTCTCAGTTTAACTTGGACCGTATATCTCTGGTTTCTCTCTTTTATGCGCGGGCTCTTACTCTCAGTGTTCAATCGTGGCGTTGGTCTCCCTCGACTCTCACTTGGTTAAAGGTTAGAATTACTCTTCCTGTTCTTTTAGAATTTTAAAGTTTTTGGATGTATGGTTTGCTCAATATTTTGTCTGCAGTGATAATGCTACATATAGTTCTCACAGGATTTTGAGAATGTGCAGGAGAATGAGAATCAATTATATAAATTGGTTTGCTAATGAGGTTTTGTTTTAAGTATTTGTATCTGTCTCTGGAGGGAACTGTGTGAACTTCACGCATTACATTATTGGAGTCTCTGCTCTCAGAGTTTAGATATAGCTATCTGAGCTGAATGCTTTTCATGGTCATGTCCTGGTTGGATATCTTTATTTGCCTTAAGTCTTCTACTAACAATTTCAAAAAATACTTCATAGTATTTAGACCCTGCACTGACGTCCGTCTGAAGATTGGCCACTGGTGGTGTATTTTCGGATTTGTTTGCTGCTGTGTCGTCTGCCCGGAGGTCTCCTCTTGACTCTCTTTTCTCAGAGATTGATCCTCTGCTGGTTTTTCTGTTGCCGGATTTTCTTTTTCCGACCTTTTCCCGTCGAGCTTGACGTGGCTCCGTATGGCCTCCTTAACTATGTCTGCCTACCTTTCTGTGTAAAGGATGCCTCGATCGAACCTCCTTGACCTATAATTACTATTTTTAGTCCTTGCCTTGGATTCTTTGCCACTTTCTATTAAAGCCTGGAGAATTCTAGGCTTCCCAGTACGATCCCCTCGGATTTGATTTGTACTTCTGGGTCTCTGCTTTGAATTTTCCTAATATCGGAGCTTATCCAAGATCCCGAGGTGGGTTCTTGTGGATAAGATTATTAACTTTTGCCTTTCGACGTGTCTCTATCCGTCCTTGATGCCGTAGTTTTTTTTATGCTGACAGACATCCTCCACGCGGAATCCGACACGTCGGATTTGGTCCAGGCAGCTATGGAAGCTGAGGCAACTTACGCTGGCACTGTCAAAGCTCCTGATTGGCACTCCACGCTGGCTGAACACCTTCGACCTTCCCTACTTGACACTAATCCTTTTTTGGGAGCCCCTTCTACTCCCTGCCGCAAGCATAACCACCGACCAACGAAAATCACTCCTTCTCCCTCGGCTATTTGTTTAGATGGTGGAAATCTTTTGGACCATATAGCGAGTCTGCAATCGCGGGCTTTAATAGGGAAGTGGCATTTCCCTGAGATGGACGACAATCAGCTCCGGAAATGGTTGGGTGCTCGATGGGGACCGCTCATTGGTTACACGCCCATCATAGTCCGTTTGATGCGTGGCTGGTATAGCTTCCACTTTTTGAAGGTAAAAGATCTTTTCATTATATGGAAACTCCCTTGGGTTCATGGGCGAAGTTATTTGGCTCTTCATAGGTGGTATATAGGTTTTGACCCCCTCCAAAACACCTCTCAAAACTACTTCATTTGGGTCAACTTCCGGCGTTGCCTATAGAACTGTGGACGAAGGAGACTCTCTCCTCCATTGGTAATGCCATCGGGAGATTCGTCTACGTTGATCCTGGTTTCCTAGGAGCTAAGGATAAAAGGGTTGCTTGGCTGCTGATTGAAAAGGATTACCGAGGTGGTTTTCCGGATCACATCAACCTCAACTGGGGCAATTTATCTGCCTCTCAAAGGCTGGACTATTGGGGTGTGCCTTTTAGGTGTGCTTTATGTCATAAAACAGGCCATTTAAAGGAGAAATGTCCGCGGAAAAATCATGGAAAGGTATGGAAGAAAATCTACAAGGTAAAAAACATATCAAATGCCTCTGTTGTATCTCCCGTTGTTGTTAACAGAGATAGTCATTCTTTTAATGAAGTTTCTCCTCCTGCTGAGATTCTCCCTCATGCTCGATATCAGATGTGTCGTTCTTCTTCTAATCAGATGGGGGGCCAGAACCATCGTTCTTCCCTCTCGCCCCGGGTCCACATATCCTCTTACATCCCGATTAGGAGATCTAATTCTATGGGAAACTTGCGAGAAGTTTGTGATCCTGTTTTTTCTCATCTGTCTCCCCCTCATATACCTCACCTTGATTTCCCGATTGCTCCCCCTCCTTCTATGGCTAGAGATGAATTCCCTGCCCAAAAGGAAGTACACTCCCACATTATCCTTTCTTCTTCCTCGTCGCCTGTTAGACCGGATCATTCCCCCACCATTATTGAACACTCTCCTTCCTTTCGCTCCCCTCGGAACCGCTCGGACTCGAAAGGGAAAGCCCCCATGAGCTACATTTCTCCCCCCTTCTCTCCTCTTCCATCCCCCTCCAATTCCATCGGAAGCGACCTAGACATGATGCTGCAAAAAAATTCACTACATTTACTCCCCCTGACCATCCACAAGCCGCGGAAATCCTCTTCTCCTTGCATTAGCCCAAACCCTGCCTTAAACATCACTGTTTGACGGAAAAACAATAGGGGCAGTGGGCATTTTAGAGGTCGCAAAGGATCTCGACACCTAGATTTCCAAGACTCTTCCCTTATTGATATTCCCATCTATCATTCCTCTGGTACCGGGCCTCTTAGAGCAGATTTGCATGAAAATTGTATCAAATGATGAACATGCTCTCCATCAACATCAAGGGGCTCGAGGCAAGTCCCAAGTTCAATGCTCTAAAAAGTTTATTTTTCTCTTCTTCATACAGGTTGATTTTAATACAGGAAACAATGCATAATAGTTAGGATACTATCTCTTACTTCAGGCGAATGTTCCCTTCCTGGTATATTGCGGCTACAGAGGCGTTGGGTCTTTCCGGAGGTCTTGCTGTGATGTGGGATCCGAGATGGGTCTCTGCAAAAACATTCAGATGCCTTGGGGGAATTTTGACCTCTGCAAATTTTAGAGGTTATTCTGACAGGATTCATATATTGAATGTTTATGCTCCTTATAAGGACAGAGCGTCCTATTGGGAACTTTTCATTGCCACTGGTATCTTGGAGAATGAAGCACTTCTCATCACGGGAGATCTCAATTGTACAATGGGACCAGATGAAGTTTGGGGAAGGGGGAAAAGAGCCGATTCTATTGGGGAGAAAATCAAAGAAGCTATGATGCTTTTCAATTTTGTAGACATCTGTCCAGATTCTATGTCTCCCACATGGGATAATGGGCGCCTGGGCAATGCCTATATAGCAAAAAGATTGGACAGATTTATTATGCACGAACAACTGATAGAGAAACTGGGTATCCCGACCTCTCACATTCTCCCTGTTTTTGTTTTCGACCATAAGCCGGTCTCTCTTCAATGGATGTTCTCAAATTGTTGCAAAGGTTATCCGTTCAAATTTAATCGATATTGGCTTGAAGAAGAAGCTTTTGTCAACATGGTTCGGGATTGCTGGATGGCTACCAATCTTTCAGCGCATGCCTCTCCATTGGAGTACTTTATTTACAAATGGAGCAATCTTAAATCAAAGGTGAAAGAGTGGCAAATTCGGAAAAAACATGAAAATGGTATTGAGCTGAAAAAGATTGAAAAGGAACTTGTTGTTCTAGCTGCGGGCATGACTGCTTAGGTTTCATGGAGCACTCGGGCCCGGATATGGGAACTTGAAAAGAAGAAACAAAATCTATTGAAGATTGAAGAAATCTCTTGGAAACTCAAAAGCCGAATCACTTGGATGAAAGAGGGCGATAAGAACACCAAGTTCTTCCATCGATTTGCTAGCAAGAGAAGAGTTGTAAATTCCATATGGCAAATCAAAAATGAAGAGGGAGATTATCTGTTCACCCATGAAGACATAGCAAACGAAGTTGTCAGCTATTTTAAAAAAGCATATAAAAGAGAGGCTAACAAGGAGTTTAATGACATCTTATGGGGTATAGATCCATTTACAAGTATGTTCAATGATGAAGATAATGAAAGGCTCTTTGCTGAGATATCGGAGGAGGAATTATTCTCTGTCATGAAAACATTTAAAAAGGACAAATGCCCCGGCCCAGATGGCTGATCCATTGACATTTTCATCCACTTCTATGATATAATGAAGAATGACATTTTGGGTATGGTAGAAGAGATTAGAACCCAGGGGAAAATTCATCAAAATATTTCTTCCACCTATATAGCGCTGATCCAAAAAAATAAAGGACTCCTCCACCTTTGAAAACTATAGACCGATCTCATTGTGTAATGTCATTTATAAGATCACTTCAAAGATTATTGCAGAGAGAATCCGAGGAAAGTTATCAGAACATATTTCAAAGGAACATCACAGGTTTCTATGTGGAAGAAACATCCTTGAAGCTGTAGCCATAGCTCAGGAAGCTATGCACTCTATGCATACAAAAAATATAGGTGCTGCCATTCTCAAAATCAATTTAAAAAGAGCATACGACTACCTGGATTAGAGCTACCTCAGATGCTTACTCATCAAAATCGGGCTAAATGACAGGTGCACAAAATGGATTATGTCATGCGTGGAAGGAGTCAACTACGCCATCCTAATCAATGGGTATCCCACACCCTTTTTTCTAGCTGAAAGGGGTCTTCGGCAGGGGTGCTCTTTATCCCCAATTTTATTTATCTTGGTTATGGATACCCTTAGTCTTCACATCAAGAAAGCGGTAAATGATGGAACAATTGGCCCCCTTGCCATTTCCAGATGTAACTATCATACTCACAATCTCGTTGTGGATGATGTGCTACTGTTTGCTAGACTTTGCAGATACACCTGACATATTATGCATGAAATCATATATTTATTTCAAAGAGCCACGGGTCTTTATGTCAATGATAGCAAATCCTGATTTCATTATGGTAAGGATGAAAATGAAGATATGGTTTATATCTCTCAGCTTTTTAATATTCGGGCGGTATCCATTAAGGAGGGGTTAAAGTATTTGGGATATCATCTTAAGCCCACAGGATACAATACATTGGACTGGTCATGGATCATAAACAGATTCTGTAAGAGGATACAAGGATGGGAATGTAAATGTCTATCACTTGTTGGAAAAATGATTTTATCTCAGGTAGTTTTGGCTCAAATCAGTGTATATTGGGCGCACTTGTTTTTCATCCCATCGTCCATAATTAATAAATTAAACAACTTAATGGATTCTTTCATCTGGGGTGGAAGTAAAGAAAGGAGAAAATATTACCTCTCAAGTCTGGACAAAATCTCTCTTCCCAAAAGACTTGTGGGCTGGGGCACCATGAACCTGCGCATCTTTGGCAAAGCTCTCCTATGCAAGTGGCGGGCGATTTTTGGGACGAGCTTATGGAGTCATATTATCAAATTGAAATAACTTGGGAATGAAGATATTCACTTCTGGTACAGAAATGGTCTCTCTTGGCCCACCCAAGACTCTGCAATTTGGAGGAGCTTCCAGAAAATTCTACCCTTTTTCCGCAGGAATTTCATATGGAAATTTCAAAATGGTAACAATATCCTTATAGGTCTGGATGCCATTAAGAGTGTTGATTCGGATCCAAATATTAGCCCACAACTTCTCTTGCTTCTCCACCAAAAGGGTATCTTTTTTTGGGCTCAGGTTATAGAAGGTTGGAAGAATGCCATCCCGCTATGGAAATCGGATAGAGATCTGGGCATTGATGATGTTCTGACTGCACAATGGAACAAGATTATTTAGAATATGAAGAATGCGGGTATTTATAAAACTGAGGACAGAGATTGTATAGAATGGCAAGTAAAGAAAGACAGGTCCAATATTCTGGTAAGAGACATATACTTATCATTGTTAGAGCAGCAAAGGGAACCCTCCCAGAATATTTTTCCTTTCTCCTTATGGAAGGCCAGCTGTCCAATTAAAATCATTTTATTTTCATGGCTATTATATCATAACAAAAATCTCTCCTGGAACAATTTACAAAAAGGAGCTGGTAGGGACCATTGATTTGCCTAATTTGACTTGCAAATTCATAAGATAATCTGCATATGTTTTTACACTACCCACAAACTCAGTTAGTATGGATGAAATTGGCTTCTTTCTTTGGATTTCCTGTTGTTTCGCATCTATCAATAAAAGAAGCCTTCGAATGGTGGGGCTCTCAAATACTCAACTGGCATCCCATTCCATTGATTAATATTTGGTTCATATGGAAGTGGCAAAACAAAAGAATCTTTCAAAACAGCAGAGAGGCTTTTGGAAGCATTATAGACAAGATTATTCCTTATTACTTCTCCTTCCTACAGAACATGCCTCAGCAGAAAAATCAACAGATGGCTTCCTCTGCCCTTCAGCCGCTCTCATTTCCAAGAGCACATTTTGATGGTGCGGCAAAGGATGGCACATGCACTTGTGGTGTTTTCATATCTTTCTCAAAAGATCTCCAATTCTCCATTTTCTGGAATGGTGGTAAAGGGTCAAATAATAAGGCAGAGGCCATGGCCCTGCATGGTCTGCTCATCTTCTGTACTTTCATGGATATTGGACCTATAAATGTATATGGGGACTCGAAAATTATCATAGATCATGTGAATGGAAAACATAAAATATCAAATGACAGCCTTTCAGGATGGCTGAACAGGATTTCATCTCTATGGAACTCTGTCACTTTTCCTATTGCGCATATAAAGCGCAATCAAAATGTTCAAGCGGATGCTTTGTCAAAGAAAGGGATGCATGCTCCAATCGGTATATGGTATCTGGTCATCATAATGGATTCCTGTGCATATGAGATCCAACCTTTCTCTATGCCCGACACATAATGCTTGCAGATTTCTGGTTTGCTATATGGCCAATATTTTAGGATATACCTATCTCCTTCAGTCTTCCAAATTCTGGATATCTGGATAGTCCATAATTTTGCTATGTTGCTATGTTTAAATGCTCCCAAATGATGATGATGCTCTGATCATATCCCTCAGATATCGAGGGCATAATCTGGGATATATGATCCACCAGTTTTTGTATATATCAGTTCTGTTTTTACATAATATAAACCATATAGTGCTTTTTCTTCTGAAAAAAGAAAATGTATCCACTATGAAAACAAAACCTCCAAGAAGTTCAACTTAGAGTCAAGTAAATCTTCGAAACAAGGAAGTAAACCCCCAAAAGTGCGAAGATGTTGTTACATGTTAAACTTCAATCTCCATTGTAGAAGATATAACAACTCTCCTACCATAATCGTGTGACTTAGATACCTCTCATAGTCTCAACTTCTCAAGCTTGGCCATTGGATGCCTTAGATTTCTCAACCACGATTGTTGTTAGCCCATGCAAATACATTATAAGTCAATAAACAATATTTTATAACATTTTCAAAAAAGATTCACAAGACTGTAACTAATTTTCTATGAAATCTATGCCAAAAGATTTACAATGAAATCATGGAATGCCTTAGGTGTTTTTAGAATGCCTATTGTGCTTTGTGGATGATACTTAAATTTTTTTCCAATACAAGTGTGCATGGAGCAATGGAGGAGAACCTATTAAGCTCGGTTTACTCTTCTAAATCCTACAATTATGTATACCTACATTCACACTCTTTCAGCTTTTACTTTTGCGCTAGTGCCAACAAAATGTTCATTTTTATTGTGATCATGAGATATAAAAGAAATGAATCTCCCTATCACTTTTGCAGCTAACCAAACAGCTTTCTTTGCACATAAGTAGCAAGATTATGAGAGACAATAATGATACACAATCCTTGTTTATGAAAGTGAAGCTTCTGTAGTGAAAAAGGTGATGATTGTATTAATTTTATAAGAAATAGCATCGAATATGTCTGATTGATTTGATAATGCAAATCACCCACTCTCCATTGTTATCAGATTCCATTGCTTGAAAATTCAGCAAAAAATTGCAAAGAACAAACACATTGACTAATAATAGGTTGGAGGAACATCAATCAAACATGAAAGAGGCTCGAGTCACTCTATGTTGTTGAAAGTTCCTTGAGAATATGGTTCATACACCTGTGACCCCATCACATCAATGAGTCATAAAAGAGCCCCACTAATACGACACATACCCTAGGTCTCATCCCTTCCAAACATTCCAAGATTGATTTGAATAGGAACTTCAGTGGTGCCTTAATAGTGTGTGCTTTGTTAATAATTCACAAATTCATTTTAAAAATTGTTTTAGGGAAATATTAACACTAGTGTGTGCTTTGTTAATAATTCACAAATTCCTTTTAAAAATTGTTTTAGGGAAATATTAACACTATAATATATTCTTATAGACCATAAAGTTAGAGTGAAAGTTGACCTAAATCACTCATTAACGAGACCATCAAAAACCATCCAGAAGGCTATCTATCATGTGAGAGAAAGCTATCTATCATGTGAAAGAATTGTGCCATAATATACCACCTCCTTGACTAAACCATATACTTTGCACCATAGGTAAAATCCAATAAAATTCATGTATGTTTTCTTGCCATCTTTGAAGAAAAAATATTAGTGCTAGCTATCTATCATGTGAAAGAATTGTGCCATAATATACCACCTCCCTGACTAAACCATATACTTTGCACCATAGGTAAAATCCAATAAAATTCATGTATGTTTTCTTGCCATCTTTGAAGAAAAAATATTAGTGCTATAATTAAAAAAATATTAACATTCTTGGGGGTTCATCTTCTCCTTCTTGATTCACGTACTTGGTTACTCCCTTTTAATTTAAAATATCAAATCCAAACCTTTATCTTCGTCCTTTATATTTAAAAAACCATAATAAAATATCAAACCCGTTGCATTCTACCGAATAATTCTCATAATGTTAGTTCTATCCTCTTGCGAAGATTTCCCCAAATGGTTTTAAAAAAAAGCTGGCCAACGTGTGATTTTTGAGTTTTGTGACGTACACACTAAATAAATATAAAACAAGTTAGGTTACGAAATGTAAAATAGCCACCAACTCATTTAACTTATTTTACCTATCAAATTAAAAAGGATATTCAAAAACTTAAAAATGATGCTAATAAAATACAATATAAATTTCTATTTGAAACCAGAGTCATTAAAGTTTTCTTGGCGTTTTGTTCAAAGGTACCTACCAATGAAGAACCACAATCAATCACAACCTTAATACGAGATGTGTGAATGGGTGTGAGATTTATTTTATTTGTATTTGAGTGTGAATATTTCCTTTAATATTTCCATGGGTGTGATAAGTTTTCAAATATCATTGGTGTGAATACATTGACTATTTTATTTTAAAAAAAAATCAATTTTTATTATGAAATTGTTATTTTTTTCAAATGTGTGAACACGTTATATATATAGATAGATAGTTTCAAGGGTTAGCTCAGTTGGTCGAGTTTCTATTGCAACAGTTAGGAGGTCAAATCTCCTCGATGCCCTTGGGGTTAGGCCCCGCTTGTTTGGTCGACGGGTAGATCCCTTTGAGTTGATCTGCTTAGATTTTCCCGTGAATGTCTTGGCCATCCAATGTCCATGAACCATCTTAAAGGAAAAATATGGATAAATATTATCATTTTTGTATGTACATATAGTATCATTGTGATGTTCATTGTTAAATATATTAATATTGAAGAAATATAATAAAATGAAAAGAATAACAAACCATAACTATTGAAATTGAGTTTGAATTGAATTTGATATGGAAAAAATTCAACTATGTAAATTTCTATATCAAAAGAACTAGAGAATGCATATCTTACAAATACTTCAACATATTATTTTTCCAAAATTTTAAAAATATTTACGGTCATTTCAAAATGTCAAAGAAAATTCATTAAATCTCTCCCTTACAAGGATACTTTTGTTTACTTATTTCCAACATTAAGCTCTCTTATCTAAGATGTTATAGACTCCTCCCATCTAAGATGGTCTAGAAATAATGAGGCATAAAATGAATCAAATTTATTAGTATTGCATATTAACAAAACATGTAAACATAAAATCTAATAATATGAGTAACAACCACTCACTCCTAGAATGAGGAAAAACCTAGAATGAGGAAAAAGAGCTTGTTGCTCTTAGAATTATTACTCTAGAGATTATTGATCAAACCAAGCCATGTGGTTACTTTGACAATGCATCTATTGAAAATGGTAAAAAATGCGAGGGTGGATTTATTTTATTTCTTTCTTCAAATCATTCCTTTAAAGTTAAGATGGGTTTTGACTCATGTTGAAACAATAAAGCAGAACTCCTTGCCTGCAAAAATATCCTACGGTTTGCAATGGAAAAAGAATGTTGAAAAATAGTGTTCACAGATTCACATATTTGGGGATTCAAAGCTCATAATCAATTGGTTAAATGATATTATTTCCTTTAGTAACATTTTCTTAAGGCCTATTATTAAGGAGATTTCACACATCATTGTTTCTTTTACATACTTTTCATGTTCGCATATATATAGGGAAAAAAATCAGGTAGCAGACAGTTTATCAAAAGTTGGAATCCATCTGGAGAAGGATTTATGGACCATTATTCAAGAGAATAGCGGACAATATGAAGAATGTCAATGATGCATGCTACAGGTTCAGTTCAAGAGTTCTATAGCTCCCAGTTCATGACGGTCAACTGTTTCCTATTTATGTTTTTTGCATCCTTTGTAGGTTTTTGACATGAAGAAATCTTCATAGTTGTTCCAAATTTTGTTAGAGATTTCTAGCCTTTTTGAGCACTTTTTAAATTTTACAAGTTTATGGACATGTATAATTTCACGATAACTTTTTAATCCATTGTTTCTCTGTCTCTAATGATCAAATGAATTATTGCTTCACTTTATAGACTACTCTATATCCATATTTGTATATATGTTGCTCTTGATAGAGGATGGCCTCTCTCCTTTGATAGGTTTTTATGATATTTTGGATCCTATTGGATTTTCAGGAATACACTCTTTCATGTCTCTACAAATTGTATTTTTATCATATTTATGAACAAATTTATGTATTTTTCCCTCTGAGAAAAAAAAACAACTCGCACCGAGATTCCATTGTAAAGAATGAGATGTTGGATATTAAATGTAGGTTTCAAGTGATCTCCACATGACAGGAAATTTATGTCACGATCACTAAATAGATCCATGTAAACTTTGTAAATGTAAATTCCACTTGTATTTAACATGCTTTACACGTTTACAAAGTTTAAGAGTATTATCTTTTTTAACTAAACTACATACTACTTATTCCCTCGTTTCCACTTCCATAAAATGACGAAACAACTTGTTAGAAAATTAATTAATGTAGCAATGAAATTAACAAAATATTGCGAAAACACAAATAAAAAATTGCATAGAACAAGAGATACACATATATAATGTTTCGCCCAATTTGGAATACGTCCATGGAGAAACAACTATTCCTTCCTTTTATATTATTCAACAAAATGAAGAGATACAACCTACAATAGATCCGTTGTAATTTCCACTTCGCTCTCACACAGTGTCCTCTCTCTTTCTCGCTCAGAATAACTATACACAATCGCAATACAATTCAGTCATATAAACCGAGGGTTTCCTTCTTGGGAAAAAACATCTTATTAACATAACTTCTACCATCAAATCATCTGCCTAATGAACAACCCATATTGACAATGAAATTACAATATTTTTTAAGCCAAATTTTCATCTATTTTTAGCTTCGAGAGCGCTTCACTCGGACCCCCCAACTAGGGGTATGGTCCCCCCCGGTCCCTCGTGGGGGAGACAAGTCACCCCCATACCCCCCCAAATGGAGGGGTTTACAGTCTTCCTAAGATATACATCCGGCTGAAAGAAAAACCTCCAAACCAGGAAGATAATAAGGCTCCACACCCAACAACCTCCCACTTGGAGACTGATTATAGAAAGTCCATGGTTGCTTCACTTGTTGGAAAATGATTCCACTTTGGACCTGGTTGTTTCTCATCTTAATCCTCATACTTGAAGACCAATTGAAACTAACCAAAATATCACTTTCTCCATGGTTACAACTTTTGTTAACATATCTGCAGGATTCTGGCTAGTGTGTATCTCTCCAACTTCAATTGTCCATCTTCCAACATTGACCATATGAAATGGTACTTGAGCTATATATGTTTAGTGTTGGGATGAAATTATGAGTTCTTTGCAAGATGAATGGCACTTTTCCTATCACTTTATAACCTGCCCATCTCCTACTTCTTGCCCAATTCATCCATAAACCTTTGTAACCAAATCATTTCTTTATTGGCCTCTGTAGCAATAACATACTCCACTTCTGTTGTTGAAAGTGAAACAACACTTTGAATTTTTTAACCCAACTGATATTTGTTCCACCTACAGTAAACACATACCCTATGGTGCTCCTCCTATTATCTCTATCGCCTTCCATATTTGCATCAACATATGCTTGTAGAGCAATGTTTGAACCACAAAAGCATAATGTTTGATTTGTGGTACCTCTCAAATACCTAATAATTCATTTCATTTCCATCCAATGTTCTTTTCTTGGATTGTTCATTTACCTGCTTACAACTCGCACTCCATGTGCAATATCAAGCCTTGTGCAGACCATTGCATACATTAAGCTTCCAATAGTTGATGTGTATGGAACTTTACACATATAATCCATCTCTTCTTGGGTCTTCGGACACATCTTCGTACTTAGTTTGAAATGGCTAGCCAAAGGTGTACTAACTAGTTTTTCATTCTTCATACTAAATATTTCCAACACCTTTTCTATGTACTCACTCCGAGACAATTTTAATTTGCGATTTTTCCTATCCCTAATTATTCTCATACCAAGGATTTGTTTCGCAGCACCCAAATCCTTCATTGCAAATGAATTTGCCAATTTTCCTTTGAGAACATTTATTTCCTGCATGTTAGACCCTACAACAAGCATGTCATTTACATATAATAAAAATATAATATGGTTGTCATCATTTTTATTTTTAAGATAAACACAATGGTCAGAGTGACATCTAGTATAACCTTGTTTAGACATAAACTTGTCAAATTTTAGATACCACTACCTTGGAGCCAGTTTTAATCCATACAAGCTCTTCTTCAATTTCCACACTAATTTATCCTTCCCTTTAACCTCATACCCTCGTGGATGTTGCATATATATTTATTCCTCCAAATCCCCATGGAGAAAGGTTGTCTTTACATCTAACTACTCAAGATGCAAATTTTGTGTTGCCACAATACTTAAAATAGTTTTGATTGAATTCATTTTAACAAGAAGAGAAAATATTTCATCAAAGTCTATACCTTTCTTTTGTGCAAACCCCTTCACATCAAGTCTAGCCTTGTACTTCTATTTAACTCCATATTCTTCCTTCAACATATAAACCCATTTATTTTGCAATGTTGTTTGACTTGCAGGCAACTTGACTAAGTCCCAAGTCTGCTTTTGCATCAAGGAGTCCATCTCTTCTTCCATGGATTGCTACCACTTCTTCATGGTTTCTACCTACATTTATTCTTCATATCTTTCCGGTTACCACCAAAATCAGTCAACAATACATAATATAATGAAGGAGAGTATCGTTTAGGGGGTCTACTGATCTGAAAATGGGGCACTTAGGCTTCTTGTCTAACTTACAAGAACCTCTCCCACTTCCAAAGCTTAAATATTCCCAAGTCTTATTGATTAACCAATGCGGAATTACAAATGTGCTTGAAAATAAGGTGTATGCTTATGTCTGTTTTAGAATTGTTTATGTGATTTTAATATTCTGTTGTTTATGTTGATACAATATATATATATATATATATATATATATATAGATATATATAAAACAGTAAACAATGCAGCAACAAAACAAAACACACAGAACAACAATTTAATATGGAGTTCACCCAAAATTCTTGGGCTACATCTCCTTGAGCTCTAGTCAACTCGACTAGGCTCTCTGGGATTATGGCAACAATCTTTTTACAAGCTCTCTGGCTCAACTCCATGGTTTACACAGAAACAATGGGTTTAGAATGCCATTCGGTCCCCAGCTCTGAAGCTCTCGGCCTTCTTGCTCTGGCTTTGGCTCTTAGGCTCTTGCACTGGCTTTGGCTCTTTGGCTCTGGCTATCTTGAGCTCTCTCTCTCAGCCTCTGTGTGCCTCTGTGATCCGCTTGACCTCCAAGCGATCCTTGGCAACCTTCCAGCGACCTTTCTGCAGCTTTGCTGCTTATCAATCACACTCTCAGGCTTTCTGGCCCTTCAACTCGCTTCGCTGCCCGCTTATGCCTCTCAATCGTGCTCTCAGACTCAGCAACCCCTCTGTCTCTGTCATGGAATGACTTTTAAGCCTATTAGCACTTGTCTGTTTATTTCAGCTCTCGGGCTCTTTGGCTCCCGGTCGCTGTCCCTTCATCTTCCTTCTAGAGCATTTAACAATCATTGCTAATGTCCCAAGGTATGGTGGCCACCTGTTTTGCAACAGAAAAGGCCACTGGCACGTTGAAATCCCAAAGATATCATTTCTCTGTTTACACAGAGAAATACACTGGAAACGCTGAAAAATCCACATAAATGCCTTTTATCGGACTTGAAAATCCCTTAAATCCGCTTTATAACTCCTATCGGGTCCGCCTTTATGTCGTTTATTGCATCCCCACCGTTGATCTGGGAGATCTAGATCCAATGATAATGGTTAATTTCGGGCGGCTCTTTCGTACGGGGGTTAACCGCCCGATAAGGGTGGTTTCCACTCTCTAGGGCTTGGACACGTGGCAGCCAATGTATGGGCTCGGGCGGAGCCCAGCAAAAACCATTTACCACCCACAGCCCGCCCGAAATCTTGCTTGTTTCGTGATTTCCGTTGTATTTCAAAAATACATTAAAACGTTGCAAAATCTCGTAAAATGGCCCATATTGGACTTGAAACAATATATAATTTCATTCACAAACTCTTTCGAGTCCAGTTTTCATCGCATCGCATATATTGCGTGGACCCGGGGTAAGTCATATGGCGTGGGCGAAGCCAACACAATCCGCTGACGTCGATATCGGCGATCGCGATATCGCTTGGCCCGGGGTCCCATCTCTGCCTCGTGGCATCGTCGATTGCGATATGCCGATTTCGCGATCGCGATATCGCTCGACGCGGGGTCCCGCCTCAAGCCTCATGCCACCGTCGATGCCGATCTGCCGATTTCGGCGATCGCACCATCGCATTGGCCTGGTCCTATCGCATTTCTGCCTTTGAGGACCTCCAATGCGTTTTTTTTATTCATAAAGCCTTTTAGGCCATTTTTAAAAGATTTTGCCTCTTTTTCTAAGGAACAAGGGGCATCTTCTTTGAGCGATATCTTTTTCATCCTAAGTCCATTTTTTCCCATTCAAGTTGTAGCAGATTCAGAATGGAACAATCTCTGCAATGGGGCTAGTTCCAGGAACTTCCTTGGACTTTCATTTTCCTCAGTGAGGAACACTTAGACTTAGGATTCTACCAAAATCCATTTTGGATCATGCCTTCCCACTAGAAGAACTTTTGGTCTCCAAAAGACTGATATACTAATCTGAACAATAAATGAGAGTGACTCACCCTCTTCTTTCAGCCTCCCTACACTTGCCTTGCATAGTGCCTTTAACCAAAGTTTCTGACCACTTTTCTTCTGGATGGGCTGGTCTTCTTGGGAAGAGCTGCCTTCTTATTTGCCTTCCTACAGAACTCTTGCTTAGATGGTCACAGAAGGTAGTTTGAACTTCCCTGCCTTGATCATTGACCCAATGTGGCTCAAACAAATGTGAAGTACACCTGCTCCACAAACTCTCATTTGTACCTGTTTGAAAAGCTGCCAACAACAACTGTTAACACAACAGGCATACAGACAACAACTGGGTGGACTAAACTCCTGCTTCAACAAAAGAAATAGATTTCACATCTTGTGAACACCTCTATGTCTTACGTCTGCATACAATGATGGACTAGACAACAAGCCCACAAAACATGCTTTTAAAACAAATGACCCTTCAAGTCAAGCATGTAGAAAAAGACCATTAGGAATCCTTTCAAAAGATCAAACATTTCATCGCTATCTCCATCTTGGAGACCAAGTCAAATTTTCCCAAGTCAACATTACATGCATGTTTAAAGCAATCAACCCTTCAAGTTAATTACACATACATGTTCAAATACAAGGAAAACATCAACATCCATGTGTTCATGCACATCATGCTTATGCATGCATTCCATCCTTCAACTTTCACTTAAGCACATTGTACTTTCGAAGCTGAAATGAAATATAATGTTGCAGCAATAAAGTGAGTCTCCCACTCAATCTTTTCCATTCACCATCTTGGTAGAAACCTGCAAATTGCATTTCATCAACAAAGAAATGCCAATAGATGCATCAATAGACATGAAACCTTAATTGGAAAAGAACTCTAGCCATTTCTTACCAATCCAGTTCCAAGGTCATTCCTTTGTCTACACATCAGTATCAACATGTGAATCATCCTGAGACACTTCATTCATGGAAACTTCCTTTCCATTTTTGCCATCTTCTCTTTCCACTTTCCTTAGCTTATGTGGAAGCATTGTTGGATTCAAAGTCCAACATTTTGCAGCAAGATGTCCTTGCTTATGGCAGTAAGTGCACTACATGTGCATCCTCTTGACAGCATGATTTGCCTTGTCCAATGGACCTTTCGCTCTTTGCTTCTTTTCCTTCAAAATTTTCCTCTATGTGGGCATTCTCTTCCAACATCTAGAAACATGATGGTTATCCAAACCACAAAAGGAACATGCAATTCTTTTCCCATGCTTTTCAAAATCAAAAGGAACATGTTTAGAACCAGATTTATACCTTCCTCTTTCACCTTTATTGCCTTCATGAGGAGGTGAAGCAAATGAAGAAGTGACTCCCTTTGGAACACCATCAATCTCTTCAAGGCTGTTAGAGTTTCCACAACTCTCTGGTTCAAGTGTGTGCTTCTAAACACCTGCATCCTGCAAGTGATGTTTCAAGTTATTGCATTCCTCCTTAACACAATCTTCACACTCTGTAATGCAACCCCTTCTTGGAGCTATTTTGATGGCCTTCATGGCAGCGTTGGAACTCTCTCCATAAGACTATCCATTGATAAGACCGAAATGCTTAGGCCTTTCCTCAACCATTATTGGTTCAACAATACCTTGTGCATGATTTCCCAAGCCCTTTCCTTCATATCCCATCTTGGACATTAGCTTGGAACCTATTCCTCTAGTATGTTTTTCAAAAGAACCAATATAAGAATTCTTAGAAGAATTTGAAGATAAAGTGGAATGGTTTACCTCTTCTTCAAGCTGATACTTGACTAAGGCTTCTTGGGCAGTGAAGAGTTGTGACTCCAACTCATGCATCCTCTTCAGGTTCATATTTGCAATATGAAATTGCCTCTCCATTCCTTGCAGTTTGTCAGAAAGCATTTTCTTCTCTTCCTTCATGGAATTCAGCTGCTCTCTAAGTATGTTGCTCTTCCTTCCATCCTCATGCATTTCTCTCACCTTGTCCATCATGATGAACAAGTCTTGCTTCAAGTCTCCATCATAGAGTCTTGTGATGAAGGAGGAATTTGAGGATTCACTTGTAGAAGTTGTCATTATACCCATGAACAAAAGAACTTCAAACAAGATTAATAAAGTGCTTTATTAAGCAACCTTTTGCAACAAACCTCTTGTGCTTCAAGGATTGCCTTGAGGTCCTTTGGAATAGAAGAATGCCTTCAGCCCTTCTTTCTATTTGTCCTTCCTAGACTGAGCTATCAATAGCTTCCCCTTTTCCTCTGCAAACTCAGAAAATAGTTAGTCTGCAACAAGCATGAAATCAACCTCTTGCTGTTCAAATACCTTTCAGACAAGAAGTGTTTGCTTTGTTAATCAAGCATTCTGATATAACCTTCTTTGAAGGTGGGGTTAACCAAACTTAGGTTCTGATACCACCTAATCTGAAAATGGGGCACTTAGGATTCTTGTCTAACTTACAAGAACCTGTCCCACTTCCAAAGCTTAAATATTCCCAAGTCTTATTGATTAACCAATGCGGAATTACAAATGTGCTTGAAAATAAGGTGTATGCTTATGTCTGTTTTAGAACTGTTTATGTGCTTTTAATATTCTGTTGTTTATGCTAATACAATATATATATAATATTAAACAATGCAGCAACAAAACAAAACACACAGAACAACAATTTAATATGGAGTTCACCCAAAACTCTTGGGCTACATCTCCTTGAGCTCTAGTCAACTCGACTAGGCTCTCTGGGAATATGGCACCAATCTTTTTACAAGCTCTCTGGCTAAACTCCACGGTTTACACAGAAACAATGCGTTTAGAATGCCATTTAGTCCCTAGCTTTGAAGCTCTCAGCCTTCTTGCTCTGGCTTGGCTCTTAGGCTCTCACGCTGGCTTTGGCTCTTCAGCTCTGGCTATCTTGAGCTCTCTCTCTCAGCCTTTGTGTGACTCTGTGAACCACTTGACCTCCAAGCAATCCTCGACAACCTTCCAACGACCTTTCTGCAGCTTTGTTGCCTATAAATCGCACTCTCAGGCTTTCTCGCCCCTTCAGCTCGCTGCGCTACCTGCTTATGCCTCTCAATCATGCTCTCAGACTCAGCGACTCCTCTGTCTCTGTCATGGAATGACTTTTAAGCCTATCAGCGCTTGTCTGTTCATTTTAGATCTCGGGCTCTCTGGTTCCCGGTCGTTGTCCCTTCATCTTCCTTCTGGAGCATTTAACAATCATTGCTAACGTCCCAAGGTATGGTGGCCACCTGTTTTGCAATGGAAAAGGCCACTGGCACGTGAAATCCAAAAGATATCATTTCTCTGTTTACATAGAGAAATACACCGGAAACTCTGAAAAATCCACATAAACGCCTTTTATCAAACTTGAAAATCCCTTAAATCCACTTTATAACTCCTATCAGGTCCGCCTTTATGTCGTTTATCGCATCCCCACTGTTGATCTGGGAGATCTATATCCAATGGCGGTGGTTCATTTCGGGTGGCTCTTTCGTACGAGGGTTAACCACCCGATAAGGGTGGTTTTCTCTCTCCAGGGCTTGGACACATGGTAGCCAATGTATGGGCTTGGGCAGAGCCCGGCCAAAACCATTTACCACCCACGACCCACCCGAAATCCTACCTGTTTCGTGATTTCATTTGTATTTCGAAAATACATTAAAACGTTGCAAAATCCCGTAAAACGGCCCATATCAGACTTGAAACGATATATAATTTCATTCACAAACCCTTTCAGGTCCAGTTTTCATCGCGTCGCATATATCGCGTGGACCCAAGGTAAGTCATATGGCGTGGCCGATGCCAACGCGATCCGCCGATGCCGATATCAACGATCACGATATCGCTTGGCTCAGGGTCCCGCCTTTGCCTCGTGGCATCGCCGATTGCGATCCACCGATTTCGGCGATCACGATATCGCTCAACGCGGGGTCCCGCCTCAAGCCCCATGCCACCGCCGATGTCGATCCCCCAATTTCAGCGATCGCACCATCGCATCGGCCTGGTCCTATCGCATGTCTACCTCTAAGGACCTCTAATGCATTTTTTTCTTCATAAAGCCTTTTAGGCCATTTTTAAAGGATTTTGCCTCTTTTTCTAAGGAACAAAGGGCATATTCTTTGAGTGATATCTTTTGCATCCTAAGTCCATTTTTGCCCATTCAAGTTGCAGGAGATTCAAAATGGGATGATCTCTAAATGAGGCTAGTTCCAGGAACTTCCTTGGACTTTCATTTTCCTCAATGATGAACACTTAGACTTAGGATTCTACTAAAATCCATTTTGGATCATCTACTTATCCTGGTAGATCTTCTAACACCAGTTTCAAGTGTTTTAGGTGCATGTTGTTGTTGTTGATGTTGTTGTGTCTACTAATCATTATGATTTTCAGGCACCTTTACTTTTTATGTGATCTTATCAAGGACTGTGTATTCTTTGTTTTCTTTTTCCTGTTTCTTTCCCTCTACTTGATCCTTATGCAAGACCTTTTCATTGAATATGACATCTCTTCTCCTAATGATTTTGTGATTTTTATAATCATATAAGTGATAACTAAAATCATTAACACCATATATAATAAATGTAGATTTCTTTGATTTTGCCTCAACATTTGTTCTATTTTATTTATTAATGTGGACAAAGGCTTCACAACCGAAAGTATTTAAATAAGAGTAGTTTACCTTTTTACATGTCCATGCCTCCTTTGGAATACCACCATCCAAGGAAATTGAAGGCACTCTATTTATTATATAAACAAAAATATATACAACATCTGCCCAAAATTGTCAGGGAAATCATACATGTAATCTCATGCACCTTGCATGCTCCATGATTGTCCTGTTCATCCTTTCCGACACACCATTTTCCTATGGTGTTCCTGGAACTGTCTTATCTCTCTGAATTCATGCTTTGAATAGTAGTTATCGAACTCTTTACTCTAGTGTTCACCTCCATTGTCTGATCTGAGACACTTCAATCTCTTTCCTGTCCCATCCTCAACCAAAGCTTTCCATTTCTTGAAAGTATCAAATACATCAAATTTATTACAAATAAAATAAATCTAGGTTTTCCTAGTTGCATCATCAATAAAATTAGCATAATAGTGAGAGCCACCAAGCGATGATACTTGAGCAGGTCCCCATACATATGTATGCACAATCTTTAATTTTTCGATCAAGTCAACCATGCGAAATGAGTGAATTTCATAGGATCTGGGGGCCCCAGATCTAACGGTGGAGATTGTGTCTGATGGAGGAACTGGATTTGACAGGGGATTAAGCCGCGACACATAAGAATTTGACGTCCGATTTGACCGCTGAGTTGGCGGATGAGTGATTCCACAACATAACCGAAAATACCGAGCCGTCAAGGAAGAGCTGGTGCAATTCGTGAGAGGAAAAGTGGCCACTCCCTATGAGACGTTGGCGATGGCGTAGAGGCAGGGAACTCCAAACGAACAACAGCAGGCGAGCTGAAGGGGCAAAAGAGGAAGCAAATAGTCGAGCATCGATTGGCTTTAAGCCATGAATAGACACAGAACAGACAAGAGAAGACCAAGAGAGAAGAAGGAAGAACCAAAGAGGAAGAACAACAAAGCAAGAAGCAGAAAAACAAAAAACCGAGCTGACCCACAGTGTAAGGCAACATCACGCAGACAAGTAATCCCTGTGAGGATCTGTCGAGAATTGAGCACCACATTGGGCTCCTCCCATTAAAGACCAGAGAGGTCAAGATTTGGAAAGGAAAAGAGTCTATGCACTCTAGTGGCTTGGGGAATCCAAGAGCCACCCTACCAATATCCTCTGTTTCAGGAGACTCAAATTGAGCTCCTCATTGTAACCCTCTACTTTAAAGACACAATAAAAGAAGGCCACCATTAAGAGCTAGATCAAAGATGTAGCCCTAGAGAATAGGGTGAACTCCTTATTAATTGTTTTGTTCTTGCATTTGCTTAATGTGTTTTTCCTTACTGTTTTCCATTTTCCAGTGTTTGTGTATTTTGTAATCTGATCGATCTGTTGCCTAAAGTAACGTAGACACACACCAGAACATGAGTCTGTAATACCTTCATTCATTAATTATCTAATTGAGGTCACTCATGAGTGAATTTCAGATTAGGACATGTAATAGTCTTGTAGTGGGGGTATGTTGAGCTTCAAAACTTCCCTTTACCTAGCAACTTTTATTGTCCCTTTTCTTTGTTTCTCCATGAAGAAAATACATCCCTATCATCGATAACCAGTATACATTGCGTTAAGGAGAACATTTTATTGATTTGCATGTTATACTTTTATGTTTGCTGTTTGAATATTTTTTGTCTTTTAGCTGCGGAACATAGCCTATTCTGCAGCTAATCGATTGTTCCGCAGCTACTTCCATGATTTTATAGGTTGCAGGTGTCAGAAGGAGGAAATAACTACATGGGAAGCTTGGAAAACATCATGACATGGATCGTGTCCTATTCACTTAGCCCAAGTCAACAAGGAAGATGGTACAAGACTCCATCAAAGGAGAAGTCAAACATAGAGACCTAAGGCAAACATGACTCTGTTTTGTACATGTTTTACAGTGATGGGATCCAAAACAAATTCCTGAGGCCACGGACTTCATCAACCATCTGTGCAACTGAATCCAACAGCCATCACCTTAGATTTATGTTTGCAGTAACCGAGGAAGAGAATTCTGTGTGCCTGTCTGCCTACGTGTTTTTGGCTGTAGCTTATTTTTCTCCATAAACAGTTGTATAATTTCTTATAAATACTTGTGTGAAGAATGCAGAACCAGTTCGATTTTTCACATGTATTAAGCTCAAACTACTGTTCTGTAATTTTGAAAACTCATTTCCTGTGTTTTTAATATGAAGACCGTGTGTTTCATGGATACCTAAAAGCGTTAGTTGGAGTTTTGATTGAGTACGCATAACCTGAGCAGTTGCACAGGGTCCCTGCACTGACTGAGGTTTCATTTCATTTTGTTTTGTCTGTTATAATTGCAATTGTAAATTTATCATTTTCTTCCATAGTGTTCATAATCATTTTTCATTCTAACCCTATTTATAATGCATCATTTCTTCACTAATACAGAATAGCTTTCTCTTTTCTTTATTTCTTTCTAGTTTTATCAGTATTTAGAAGTTGAATTCAATAGTGTAGAGTAGTTTATTTCATTTACCGTTTCACTAGTTTTTAATAGATTGATTAGTGCCATTACTGTTCTTGCCATTTTATTACTAGTTTAGTGACTCATGGTGTAGACGAATGTTTCTAAAAAGCCCTTCTATTTGATAACTCATCTCAAACTAAGTGGTTGAATACTTCATTCATGCAATGAGTCTTTACTGCATTTTTACATTTATTTTCTCTTAGAATAAAGTACAGAGTTCCTCAAAATGTCATCTCAAGGAAGTTTGTCTTCCAAAATTGAGAGGCAGAGTAACTAAGTATTTCATTTAGTTTTGTTGCAATTTCACTTCTAGTTTTTCATTAAGTTTTGTTTCTGCAATAGACTAAACAATAGTTTGTAATCTCACTTTCAGTTGCAGCATTTCATTTTAGTTTTGTTTCCATAACGAATAGTTTCAATTTCACTTTCAGTTTTGGTATTTCATTTAGTCTTGTTTATGTAATTGAATAGACAGTAGTTGCAATTTTACTTTTTAGTTCATAGCTCATGATTTGGAAATAATGATATGATTAAAGATAGAAATTCTGTTTTTATTTCTTGATTAAACTTTGTTTCCAAATCTTACTTAAAGCTCTTTTAGTCCTCATCTCTTTAGATTCTTGGCAGTCTTTAAAAAATTTAAAATTAGGATTTTGACAGTTACATTGTAAATCATTAGGGACTAAAAGACCAAAAACCCCCCAAAACAACATAAAACTTAAAAACAGTGAAGTAAGAAGGGTCATCTAGCACATATAGTGCATTACACTTCATCAATTTACGATACCTGGATTGATAATTTATGTAGAGAAATTTAGGACACTAAATTGACCAAACAATCTTGAATCCTATTGGTTCTTATAAACTTTATTTTGGCAGTACATTTTTATTTTTATGCCCATTTTTTACCTCAAAAATTCTCTAATGTAAATAAATAAGAGCTCTTGGTTTGGGTGGAAAATAAAAAATCAAAATCAAAAATAAAAAAAGGGGATTTTTACAAGTGGTGCCAGAGCCAAGGTTCCAGCATTGGACCTCGGGGCTAAAAATGAACATAAGACAGATTGATATTGTGCATGCATAGAGACTCCATCCTTATGTTACAGCTGAGTAGGACTTTGGAACTAAACTAATCGAGTCATGCCTTGATTGTTATGAAACCATCTCACAAAAAGATATAAAAGAGAGATAAACGCCTTAGAATTCAGCCTCTTCGAAGGGGCAACCTCCTTTACATTACACAAATGAACAATTCTTAGATGATACAAGTGACAAGACCTCCTTTCTATATATAGGAGTCTAAGGGGTCATAATATAATCAGAGCCGACATAACAATAATAATGTAAGGGCACAATAATAACAACAATGGGCTTCTATGGGGCACAATAATAACAATATGGGGACTACATGGACACAACAACATAATAAGGGGGTTGTACTAATAACAATAAGGGGTTACACTAGTAGTATATGGACCTAACATTCTCCTCTCCTTCAAAAAGTGTTGTTCTCAACGCTTCTGTACAAAATTATTGTCCTCCCATGTGGAATCTTCAGCGGGTAAGTTCTTCCACTTGATGAGATACTATGAAATTGATCGATTTCGTAGCTATCGGGTTCTTGTTTTTGTGAATGCTCCAAGTTCCAATATGATTTTTCCTTCCTCCTAAAGTTCTGAAAATATTGTTTGAACTAGGATCTTCTGCAACTTTTGAATGAATGGCCACAGTTCTTCATCCTTTTTCCATTCATCCCTTGCTTCATGTATCCAATCTGGTTGGATAATAGAAATAGCACAAAACAATGCTTCCACATCCTCATCCTTTCTTGAGAGTGCATCTGCAACAACATGTTGCTTCCCTTTTTTCTAGATGATTTCAAAGTCATAACCCAACATATTTGTGACCCATTTTTTATGTTCTCCTAAATATAATCTTTGTTCTAAAAACTATTTAAGACTATCATGATCCATTTTTACCTTGAAGTGTATTCCCATTAGGTAAGGTCGCCATTTCTTAAGTGTATGTAATATTGCCAACATTTCCTTCTCATAAATTTCTTGCTTGCGATGTAGCTGTAAAAATACCCAATCGCCTACATCAAAACTTCTTTCACTGTCATGTTGATCTACCTGTTGTTTCATTTGATTATGCACCAAAGTGGCTTTATCCTTTAAAAGTTGGAGAACTTGTTGTTGATGCTCGATGTGATCTTTTACTTCTTGAATATTTTTCTTCTTGATATGTCCTTCTATCTTGAGAGTTTGAGGAGTGGTAATTTCTTCGAATGCATTACAAGATATGGTCGGATTCATTTCTTGATGCTCGATGTGATCTTTCACTTCTTGAACGTTTTTCTTCTTGATATGTCCTTCTATCTTGATAGTTTGAGGAGTGGTAATTCTGACCAATGCATTACAAGATATGGTCAGATTCATTTCTTCTTTCTTGATGTGATATTTCACTTCTTGAACCTTTTTCTTCTTGATGTGTCCTATCTTGAGAGTTTAAGGAGTGGTAATTCTTGCCAATGCTTTATAAGATATGGTCAGATTCATTTCTCCTTTCTTTGGGGTCGGTTCCTGGTGTATATCCTCTTCTTTTGATGTTTCTTGATCCCTTTCTTCCTCCTCTTCATAATCTATGTAAAATAATTTCTTCACAGCACACTTATGACCTTTAGTGTATTTTTTATCACAATTGTAACAAAGCCCTTTTGCTCTTTTTTCTTCCAATTATTGTGGTGTCAACTTTGCAAGTTTTGGAATGATAGGAGAAACAATACTTCCATCTTTATAGTTGTGAGGGGTAGACTTCCTTGTTACCATAATTTTGCTTTGCACTTTTCTTACCCTCTCCAATGAATCAGGTTCCCAATGACGAACCTCATGTCGAATATTATCCTTTAAAGTCCCTATGGAGACATCAATCCTCTGCTTCTCTGGAATATCATTTTCCCTTATATTAAATTTTTGAAAGTCCTCAATGTTCTCTACCATTGAACACTTTTGTTTGAGATTTATCGATAGGCTAAAGAAGGTGTTGCTCTTTGTATCCTCATAATGTGCTATCATTTCCTCCGTGAAAATTGACCATGTAACAAGTGTTTTACAAGAACAAAGCTATTTATACCATAAAAATTGATCTGGTTCTAAATAATTAGATGCAATACGTACCTTTTGTAATAGTGGTATGCCATGTAGATCAAAATATTTCTCCATTTGTAGTATCCAATTTACCGAATCCTTGCCATCAAACTTCCTCGTCTCACTTTTTCTTGATTTTAGGAGCTCGATATTGGAATGATTGTAACTCTGTAATTTCAGATCTTCATGTTATAAAATTTCATCTTGTAGTAGCCCTTTGAGTCCTCTTTCTAAACCTGAAATTCTGGTCAAGATTAGATTCTGTAAGGAAGCGTTATGTCAAATCTCCCACGATGACCCAATTATAGACTAGTTTCGTAGAGCGAACTTGTACGAAGTGCCACGTGTCACTTTTCAACCTTAGGACCTGAAACTGATATACAAAAAACTAAAGTCCATCGTCTTTCTGCAACTTCTTACGAAATTTCAATCTGATGCACAGAACAAAAGCTATGACGATTTCCCCGAGTCACTTGTTTAGGATGTAATTTGGGAGTCTGCAAAAACCCTAACTTACTCAGATCATATATCCAAAACTATAGCGAGCCAAGATTTGAAATTTGGACCCAAGGTTAAGCGCGATTTCTTCTCAAATGAGTTTTCTTTTTAGATTTTGAAACTTCGTACCGAAAATTCCACGATGACATATTTTAGATGAAATTCTAGAGCTTGCAAAAACCCTAACTTCCTCATATCATATCTCCAAAAATATAGTGAGACAAGATCTGAAATTCGTACTTGAGGTTCAGTGTGGTTTCTTCTAAAATGGGTTTTATTTTGCACTTCTGAAACATCACAGAAAAAAGGTATAATGAAAATTCCACGATGCCCTGTTTGGAGCAGCGAAACCTTAGAATCCAAAGCTCTGATACCAAATTTATGAAACCAGCTCACAAAAAGATACAAAAGAGAGATAAATGCCTTAAAATTCAGCCTCTTCGTGGGGGAAACCTCCTTTACATTACACAAATGAAAAATTCTTGGATGATACAAATGACAAGACCTCCTTTCTATATATAGGAGTCTAAGGGGTCATATTATAGTCAGAGCCGACATAACAATAATAATGTAAGAGCACAATAATAACAATATGGGGACTACATGGGCACAACAATATAATAAGGGGTTGTACTAATAACAATAAGGGGTTACACTAGTAGTATAGGGACCTAACATTGACTCAGGAAATTCAGTACCAAACAGGCTCTAACTGGCCCTTTGAAATGAGTTATTGGCCAAGTCAATACACTCAGGGATCAACCTAGCTAAGTTGACTGGGTTGACTCAACTTGGTCCAAGTTTTAAAACATTATTTTTCGATCCTTGCAAGGAAAATCTACACTGTAGTTGATTTTGAAAATTTATCAATGGAAGATGTGCATTCTTTCAGATTTATTGAAAAGGGATATCCAAGACTGGATCTCACAAATGTTGCCCAACCAATTATGTTACTTTGTCTCCTATAAATTTCTGGAGTGAGCAAACAACATATACAATGAACATATATCTATCATATATGGTTTTGTGTAGTTTACACTAGAAGAAATTGTTGACCATTGCCTCAGTCTTGCCTATTCTCTTTATTTTGTTAACATTTTTGGAGATGTTGTAAGTTGTTCCTCATATTTAGAAATGTCTTTGTATTTCACATATCCAAAATTTTATTAGCATTCCAGAGGTGCTACCTACCTTATAGCATGGGTCACTTCAAGGGCAATAACATTTCCATATAATATTTTGTTGCTCCCCAACATAGCCACCTTGTTATTTGGATGGAATCTTATCAAGTAGTGTCTCAACTTTCAAGATGGTTTGCAACAACTCTTGAAATAATTTTGTAGGCTACATTACATAGAGAGATGGACTTTCATTTGTTTTAGGTTTTGGCCCAACCTTCCTTAGGGAATAAGTGTGATAAAATTTGTGTTGAGTTCTTGTAGATTTTTTCCAAAGGATTTGGATTGTTCCACCATTCTCCATTGACCTCCCAGAATTCCTGGTAGAAGTCCAAGAGTAACCCAACCATCCCATCATCTTTCCTTAGATACATTTCCTTTACCATTTGTTCTAATTCCATCCTAGAAATTCATTGCATAATGGTGATGTTTTGGTCCTTTATGATGAGCTTTGGAATGTTCATTGTGATGTATGATGTGGCTTCTTGTGTAACGATGGAAGGCTTGGAAAGGCCTTTGAAGAAAGAGTTAAGCTCATCCTTGATCTCCTTTTGATAATAAAGTTCTTCATCATTTTCTTCTATAAGACTTATGATATGGTTCCTATCTTGGCAGCCCATGGTTTGCTTATGAAATAACTTGGCATTTTTATTCCCCTCCAACTAGCATATGCATATCCTTTGCTTCTAGTGCATTTCCACCAAGTTGGCTTGCTTGCCTCACTAATCATTAAGATCTGTTTCCTTCTTTTTGAGGTGCTTTGGCATGCTTGAGGCCATGATCTCTTCCCGATATTTGTCATAATGTTTTTCGGCTTATTTTTTCTAGTGAAATGTTCTTGAAGCTATTGGTATTTTGACATTTTATTTTGAATTTCAAGACAATTAACTTTTCTTGGAAGACATACATACTTGTGCATTTTCTCATATTAGCCTTGGTCCACCAATTTTTCACTAAAACTTTGAAGCCTAGGTCTATGGACCATTGTTTTACAAATAACAGGGCAATATTTCTTACATAGGTTGAGATTTCCAATGGAGTAGAATTGGCTATTGGTTCAAGCTATCTCTTTGGAAGATGAGGGATGAGGTATTTCCACTCAATGCTTTCATTTATCAAGGAATATGAACAAAGAAATTTGTCCACGATCTAGACTTTTAGCCACATGGTGTGATCCTCTTCGTTAATTTTTTCATTTACAAGTTATGTTTTTGGGAAAGCCATATATCAGTTATAGCTAATTTATTTTTTCTATGAATATTGTGCATATGTTAAATAGATTTCTAATTCCTCTTTTCTTTTCCAAGAGGTTTTATTTCATATTAAAGTCTTAGAGTATTATTTGGAGATTGTTGAAGATCTTGGGAGGGATATCATACCTGTTATTTAGGAAGTTGTCTTCTATACGGGATTGACACGCTGATAGACATTGACTAAGGTGTCAAAATATTTGGTACCAATCACTTGAAAGTGGATTGATATTCACCATTTGGTGGCTAGGAAATTGGTGAGTTGCACCTTGCTAGCATTCCAAGGATTGGTTAGGCTTGTAAAGAAGTCTCAAGATCTAATTTTGATTGCCTTGTAGTTGTCCCAAATCCTTGGTTCCATATTTTGAAGGTATACCTCTGTGCATTTTGTTTCTTGCATGAAGAGGATATAAAACTTTTATTTTTTATATTTTCCAATCATATATTTTTATTTTCTTTAATAGTTCAAGCCCCTATTACACAAGACAATATTTGTGTTTGACCCACTATTTCAAGGTTGTCTATAAAGGCCACATTCCCAAAAAGTTATAGATGATAACATGGTATGTGATGTATTGTATTTTCCTCTAAAATTTTCAAGGATATCTCACAGTTGGGATTGTCCTCTAGGTTTCCTAGGCATCCATCCACATTTTTCTTGAATTTTTATCCCTTTTGCTATGAATTGTTAGTGCCCACTTCTTGGGTATACCCAAACCCTTTAGTTTGGATTTGTGCAGGAATTTAGCTTCTTCCATGCACCTATTGGGTGGTCTCGTTTTTCTAAGTTATGACATCCTTGTAAGATCTATTATGAGGGATGTCCCTTCATTAAGTCCAATGATGGTGCCTCCACTCTAGAAAGGGGTGGCTTGGAACAACCACGTAAGAGCTAATATTAGAACCCTAAGTTTCCAAAGCAATAAAAAATCACTAGAGTTTTTTGAAATCAATATATTAGAGCCAAATGTCGCATCCCATTTATTATATGAAAATCATTTTTCGTTGAAGGATTTGACCAACGCTTTGGAAACTAAAATATTGAAATTATCAAAGATGATAGAGAACCAACAAAAGGGGTATGAAGCTATGGAAGTGATTGGATCCACTCTAGGAGGAATTTATCCCATGGGAAACAACAACAAAAGTGCATAATGTTGTCATGTCCTATGTTTAGAAGATTCAAATTACTAATATTTGGTGGATCATACTTTCAGGATAAATAACATTATTTCCTTTGTACTCATGGGGTGTGCAATCCTTCAATTATTGTACTTGCATGAAGCATAGAAATTAATATTGTAGAACTTATTTAGTGTTTTTGGTATGTCATGTTAGTGTTTTAATAATAAGTAATTTTAGTGGCTTATAATTGTAGCAATTCTAAATGGATGCTTGCAATTCCAATCCTTGAACCATTCCCATGGAGGAGAGATAGTTACTTTACATTAATATTGTTATGGAGAAATCTATGACCCTGAAATCCATTCTTGTTCCTGAAGTTATGCTCACCATTGAGCATGGGTGTCTTGTGAGTGTCTTGGAGGGTGGCCAACCCTTTCTTAAAGTACTTGGGGTATTGAAGCAACTGATATCAACTATTTTCTTTCATACTAGATAAGTAGAGACCACCATATATATCAACTACTGAGATCTTAAGATATTTAATTAATACATTGCATGCATTCATTTTAAGTCTTTTAAATACTTTTGAGACAAAAATAGCTCACTACTTAAATCATTGTAGGAGCTAAGATCAAATTATCAAAGAAATGTTTATGCAACGCATGTTTCTTATTAGGGATATTTATTTCTGTAATGATTTGCATTTAGGTTTTCTGTTTTTTCCATGATACTTCTATTGTTTAAGGCCTATCAGTATCTATAATTATATTTTTGGAGGAAACGGCATGCAACATATATTTTGGCTAAACTTCTGGAATCATTTTCTTTTTTTAGTAGAATCTTGCAAAAGGCTTTTAGTGTCTTGGTGGTCTTCAGATGTTTAGATTCAGTTGGTAGATAATGACCAGAAAAATTAAAATAGTACACATGGATGGTTTCTACAACATTGTTTGTTGTAATGGGCCACTTTGTCAACCATGCCCTTGTGAACACTACTACTGGAAAATAGGGAGAATCGCATAGGATGCAACCCATATAATAAGTTATTTTCATAGTTAGATTAAAGGGGAAAATCAATATACCTATGCATGAAGAAGGCAGCACTGCTATGTTCTCATTAGACAGTACTAATACTGTGTTGGCCCTAGAGTTCGTCAACTAGAGTGCCTTCAACAGAGACCTATGAGTGAAGTTGATTTTTATGAATGAAGGCATGATCGACATTGTCTTGTTCCAAGCTTGTTATGTTGGCCCATGGTGTAATACCATTGGATAATGCAAATTAATCCCCTTTCATGGCTAGTATTTGCATTTAGAAAAAGAGTTGCAAAGCCTTCATACCATATCCATGTTTTCCATAACATTAATACTCCATGCAACTTTGTCTTATTTAGGTAATTTGTGAAAGAAATTTCTTGCATCTACGTTCCCATTTTTGCATAAATATCTGGGCAAGAACCTTCCATGTTTTATTTTATTGTATATGTTCATAGAACATCGAGGACGGTGTTCCCCTTAACTGGGAGGGGTTTTAATGACCCCCTCTGTCATTTTGCAAAGTAGATAGATATTGTGTCAATGGTCTCGGTCATGTCACATTCATGTATATACTGTAAATATTATTCTGCCCACTTTGCGCTCATAGGGTCATTGTAAGTACTTCCCTAATTACTGGTAAATATATCTATGCATATATTTGTACGAAAATATGATTTAAAGGTGTGGCTGTTATTTGCGAAATAATATAAAAAATCACATGCAGGACTACTGTGAATATGTTTTGTGAGTAGTTATATATGTATGTGTGGCTATTGTAAATCTCAAGATGTACTCACTTGGCAATCAAAGAACTTACTCAAATATTAAATAATTTAGACCTATTTGTATAACCCTATATTGTTTGAAAGGCCTCTAGCTAAGGTTGTATTGCCTTTCCTATGATAGTACCCTTACTTGTCTAGTGGAATTCTCTTACCTTAACCTACATGAAATATTATACTACTAAACAATGGTTGGGTAAAACATGAAAAGAAAAAATCAAATGAAATGAGGGCACATTCTTTTTCTCTCTCTGGATGAGCTGTGCAGCCATGGAACTTAGAACACATATGGGAATAATTGGCTTGTAGTTGAGAATATTTTTTTGTCTTCACTCACATTCTGTCGCCTCTAGAACCAGTTTAGGGAAGAAGACATGTAGTAGCAATGGACGGGAAAGGAAATCAAATGGCACACCACTGATTGGCCTACAAGGTTTATCAACCATGACGAAGCTAATAGGCACAAGTGTGAAATTTTTATTGGTCCAGAGAGGCTAGACTATAACTAACTTGGGTTAGTAGTCAGAAAATAGAAAAAGGAGAGCGAGAGGGAAGAGCACAAGAAGAATAAAGTGAAGAAAGAAGATGCAAACAAAGGACAAGGCAATACGAGGGAGAAGAAAATCAAGGGCAAGAAGGTTGTTTGGTGGGACATTGCTACAAGGAGCGAGTCTCACTTGGAAATTGTGGGGTTTGCACCACGAGGACAATAGGTCGAGTTGCAGAATCAAAGGGTTTTTCTATGTTCATTTTCCACCTTGCACCATTCAAACCCCGATGTAAGATTTTTCATATTGTTTAGTCCCTAGACCTTCAAATTTTTAAAGCTTGACATAGTAACTGTTATGACCTATACTAGAACTAAGAACCGATGTTGGTATCCATACTTAAGCAATTGTATGATTTTTTTTCTACTGATTATGCATTGTTGATTTTTCTTCAGCATATGAAACTTTTATAGATTGTGCCTCTGTATGGGGAATAAAAGGGGACTTATGAGTTATGTAATGATTGGATTAATTTTGTAAGCATAGCTAATCCATTTTATCATTTGAATTTCCCTCAAACTAAGACTTTCTTGCTAGAGGCAGCTTATGCTTAATGTGGACTAGTTTACTCCATGCTCATTTTCTTTCAAAGAGACAAGAAAAATGTAACATTAACCAATTCAGTAGTCAAGGACCTTATAATCATGTCCTCTTGACCTTATAAATACTTGGTTGGTCCTATCTTCCAAAATATAGAAACTTTGCAGCCATGTCCGTGGCTTAGCCACCTCCCAGCAGGTGTGGTGTGGACACCTAGAAAATTTTCATGCTACATAAAATTGTTCTATAAACTTAACCCTTACCTTGTAGTGAAAAAAAGTGACTATCTAACCTCTGGTGGGTATGAATTGAATGAGGGTGGATCATTGTATCTCTGGAATCCCTCATCAAATAGTGGGTGGAGGCCTTAGGCTGCCTAGATTTACTTTTGTTTACTACATTCTGGATTACAAGTTCTGGGTGGAGTTTCTATCTCAGGGTGGAGGAACACATCTAGAATCCCTAGGATGAGTGAGGGTGGAGAGTTTGTCTCTGGAATCCCTCATGGTTATCGAGAGAAGGTACGCCTCTGGAATCCTTGGGACAAGTGAGGGTGAAGATTTTATCTCTGGAATCCCTCATGGCTATTGGGTGGAGGTACACCTCTGGAATCCTCGGGATAAGTGAGGTTGGATAGTTTGTGTCTAGAATCCCTAATGACTATTGGGTGGAGGTACACTTATGGAATCCATGGGACAAGTGAGGGTGGAGATTTTCTCTTTAGAATCCCTCATGGCTATTAGATGGAGGAAGATTACCTTTGGAACCCCTGAATAAACCTGTAACTGAACATTCATAAGAAAGAAGGGTGGAGGTGTGGACCACCTCTGGACTCCCCAGTGTGTCTAATGGACTAGCCATTGGGATAGGCTTACTATGCTAGGGGGTGATAACTACATTATTGGTATATTGTTAATGATTAGGAAGAGAGATATGAGCCTGGTACCATGCATGTTCCAGGTCACACATTGTAACATGTTTCAATCACCAAGGTTTCTCAACACATATAAAGGATTCTAACTTACCTAGTTGTACCAAGTTACAAGATGGCATGGATGAGAAGAAAAATTGGCTTTCTTTTAATATTGAAGCCTCAGTTTGACAATACAAATACTTCTTGACATACGTACCATGAAAACCTTAATCTCAGAGACCATAGATAAATTGACACATCCACATTGGTAAAAGATAGTTACAAGTCGTGGAACTTGTATTGGTTTAATCATTGTAATAACTAAGTTATGTCTGGAATTTATGACACAACCACCTAATCCTCTGCCATATCACCTCTCTAGCACTAGGTTGCCCAATTACCACTGCACTGTTATAGGATTTCATTTTTCGGCGTGTAGCCACTACACCAAGGGATGTTAACTTGTAGGTGTACGGTGGATGACTAATTCTAACAATATATAGCTCCCCTTAACATTGACCTGGTGCACAATCTATGAAGGTCCCACCCAGAGGTATTTAATTGTTTTCTTCAAGCACGTGACAAGGTGTAGCATTGCAAATGTATTCAAGTTGTCCTGATGATGGATCCCGGTTGGGATTTGAAACGTTGGCAAAAAATGGTTCTTACTGTGGATTCTCCGGTGACTAAGTCGAAAATAAATGGACATGTTTGTTCCTCCTATCCATGAAACCCTTGGTCAGTAAGTGAAAAGTATGTGTTGGGTTGATTACGTTGGTATTCAGTAAAAGCATTTTGTTTTACATTTGTAATATATTTTTGTTTGTTGAAAGGGTTTTTGCTAGAGTGCCATTGATTTGTGGCTACAAAACATACTTCATTGAGTATTATTGTGTCTGATCTTAGCTTCTCTCAACAGTCCATTATACTACAAATGGTGTTGGATGTTTTATGTTTAATTTCATTTCTTGTCTTTTAATAAACCAAATTGTTCTTGATCCTTCAAAATCTGCATTTTTTCAATGTCATTCATCATAGAGTAGCCTATGTATTAGTTTTTGGTTGTCTTGTTTTTGGTTTTGAGCATAATCAAGCTAGTCCATGTGTATTTATCATCATTTTGTTTACTAATATTATATTTTATTCCTTTCAATGTGATTCCCATGGTGGTTGAATGGTTGTATTACATGAAAGCAATAATTCAAAGTATTGTAACACTACTTCTGGTTAATTAAAAATCAATGGTGATGCAAAGCAAATTTAGATGCGAAGACATGGTACACAACTTTTGATAACAGTTGTTATATTTTACTTGGAAAGGCATGTTTTGTTTTCTATGCTATGTCCAAACTTCCATTTTCCTTAGTTTATTTGTTTCCTAGATGCCTCTTGGATTGCTTGTAAATATTATGTGGATTTCACATTGTTTATATGGATGGAAGATTGCCTACTAAATTGTCCTTCAATATCGCAACTCATATTGTTGTGGTGACTTCTTTATCTTCCCTAACCCTCAATACAAATACACACACAAACATGAGATGTGTGAGCATGTGAACACTATGAAAAAATTATTTTCAAAATCTAGTTTTATCATGAGTTTAGCATCTATGTTGCATTTTGCTTGTCTTACATGTTAATGGAAGGTTTGTATTGTATTGGAAATTCTGAGAGGGTGGATTTTATAGTGAAGCTTACATTACTTATTTTGGTTTTAAGTGTTAAATTTTTATTAGTGGCATTGTCTATTACTTGCGAGAGACTTTTCTTCCACATAACCCTACGATACAAGCTTTAGTGAATCCACAATACTTGAACATCGAAATTACTACCAAAGATACAAGTTAAAGATTCTTGGTAGACAAAAACTCATAATTAAATAAATAAGAGCTCCTGGGTTTGGGTGGGAAATAAAAATAAAACATTTAAAATAAAAGGGGGTTGGTACATTATTATGCCTGTACACAAGACTCGTCCACTGATTGGGATTGAACAACATCACTTGCTCCCATAGATGGCGGTGTAGACCCCCCAAATACTTGAGGAGTAAATTTTGGTCCTTTGAGGAGATACCTAAAATTATGGTCACCTTTCTAAACTATGTGGTGTACTCATGCATGATTTTCCACGACTTTTTCCTGAAGTAGTGTCGTCAAATCCACTATTCCACTTCATACATAATACGGTAAAAATTTGACTTTATGAGGGTTTTGAATTCCTCTTACTTAGTCACTGGAGGTTCTCCCTCCAACCTAAAGGTATTCATGTAGCTTTCACCCCAAGTCAGGGCATGGCCCTCTAATTTCAGCCATGCAAATGAAATGTTCTATTCTTCCTCAATTTCTTGGACACTAAAATACACTTCTAGCTACTACAATCAATGATTTAGCTTCAGGGCATGGATATCACCTTGGTATGACATGATATTGACCTTCACTTCCATTTTGAACAGGGAATATGAATGATTCATGGCTCGAACTGGGTTGACCTTTTCTAGGTTCTTTTGGCAATTGGTTCTTTGGCTCTTCCTCATTTCCTGATCTCCACTCTCATTTGTCATCTGCATTAGAACCCCCATCGTATTTGAATATTCCAAGATTATTTCCCAAGGCTGTCATGAGGAGATTTGTATTACAATTCATATTTGTGACTTGTTGTTCCAGCCGCGAAAACATCTCCTCTGTAGGACCAAGAGGGTTATCATAGATGATTCAATCATGATTATGGTTTTACGACCTTTGGCCTAGTCAATCTAGATCCCCTACAAATCTCCACAATATTCTCGAAGAAACCTGGATTTGATACCAATATGATTTGTAAAATATTGTGGATATTCCACTGGATAGTTGGTCACAAAAGACCTGATAAATTTATACTTAAAAATCCAAAATCTACACTATTACAGTTTTATATCTCTTTAGATTTATAGATATGTAGATTATTGTTAATAGTGTCTACATGGGAATTAAAATTATGTAAAAATATATATAACATTGAAAAAGAAACTCACAACACATTTGACACACGATATGACCTCGGAAACCTTTTTGGGAGAAAAACCCAACTAGAAGGTGAGGTTTCCCTACTCTCTCTATCTGAATGGAAATATGGTTATGAGTATAAAGAAGTATGGTCTATCGCTTGTGGGATTCTATAGTGCATAAATCCTCTTTGTGTACTCTATCTCCTATCCTTCATGTTATTTTTTCTTATCTATTGGAAAGAATGGAACCCCTTCTCCTCCTAGTGGCTCGGTTGTAACACAACTCGATAGCCTACTAGTGGTTAGGTTTTGTTAGGTCCCTATAATACTAGTGATTACCCCATTACTATTGTAGTTGTATCCCTTATTAATATTGTTGTGCCCCTATTGTCCCCATATTGTTATTATTGTGCCCCATAGAATCCCTCTATTGTTATTTTTGTGGCTTTATATTATTATTGTTAGGTCGGCTAGGTTATATTATGACTCCTTAGACTCGTATATATGGAAAGGAGGTTTTGTCATTTGAATCATCCAAGAATTGTTCATTTATGTAATATAAAGGAGGTTTCCCCCTTAAAGAGGCTAAATTCTAAGGCATTGATCTATCTTTTCTATCTTTTTGTGAGCTAGTTTCATAACATTGTTGCCATTATGATGCATGTGTTGTACTTGATGGCAACCCACCCATAGAAGAACAATTTATAACTTGATGGTTCTACAGAAGAGATATCAGATGTGACAGGATGATAGTTCTTAATATGACAAGTTAGCTTTGCCATCAAGTCCAAAGGGGGAGATTGTTGGCATTATGAGACAAGTGTTGTCCTTGATGGCAACTCACACAGATGACAAATCATAGTGCAGCAAGTCAATAGCAAGGAATTGATGATCAGACTACAAGAATGAAGAAAGGAAAGTATATACGCATGTTCACTATACACAAAGGTGCGTATACACGCAAGATTGCTGATCAAAAATCGCGTATGCGTATACACGCACTTTCATGTGAAAAGCTTATGATTGGTCCATGGTATTTAGTCCGACATATTTGAACCTATGGTTTTGGTCCTTGGTATTGCGTCTAAAATGTTGAACCCAAGTATTTGGTCCAGGGTATTGATTATTTATGGTTTTGGATCATGGTTTGAGTAAGGCCTAAGACTATAAAAGGAGAAGAAGATCATTAGGCACAGGCAAGTGTGCAAGTGATGAATATATGATGAAGGATGAGATCCAGTATGCAGGTTATGGGTTCATGATGCTTTACAGTTGATGGAGAACACGATCTAAGGATAGATCGGGATCTAATGGCTTAGAATGAATCATCTCTATACAGTTTGATCATGCTTATTCTAGATCTGTATACTGACGCATGTAATGTTCTGTAAATGTTATGATATGGGTATGACTGATGTCTGGAACATCTGCAAAGTTATGAGAAAATATTTGTAGAGCTGTACGCGGGTTGGCTTTGGTAAAAGCGCGTATGTACGCAGTTTTGGTTCGTCATAGTAGCGTATACATTATGATATATGATATTTGAAGTTGCAGTTGGATCTGGTTATTGTTGCAGAGTTCTGTTGTTTGTTCTGTGTTCTGGTGACTGTGTTGTTGACAGGGTTTCAGTGTTTCAGTGATTCAGAGCTTGATGATGCTAGTATTGATTGATTTTGTGCTTCAATGATATTGATGGGTCCGATATGAAAATTGGATGAAATGTGGGCTTTAGATTATGGTGTTGTGCTTCAGGAGTATCCAGTCTGAAAATTTATGAAACATGGTACCTGGAGGAAGAAAGAGAAGGTTGTTGCCTTCTGTAGGTCGGCACCTATGTACTAGTACCTCAGCTAGTACAAGAGCAAAGGGGGTGGTAGCTCCCTTCCAGGAGAGTCTGGAGAACGAGAGAAGGTTGGAGCATTTTACGTACTAGTAAATGGATTGGCTAGTACAAGAGCTAAGGAGGTTGTAGCTCCCTTCCAGGAGATTCCGGAGAACAAGAGAAGGTTGTAGTCTTCTGCAGGTAGAAACCATTGTATTGGTATAAGATTGCACCAGTACAGAACCATTGTAAAAATAAGTTTCTTATTAAAAGAAGATTGAGACGACTTGCAGCAGGTGGTTTTCACCCACATTGCGTTTCCACCTTACATCATGGTGTTCATGTGTGCTTCTTGTGTGTGATGATCTGTTCTATTTTACTGTTCATATGGTTAATAATGTTCTGATGCACTTAAGGATGAACCAACTGAATCATAAGTTTACTGGATATACGGTTGTTGCATTACAAACAATTGTGTATACACGCAGTTTGCCTTAACTGAAGTAGAATATATGAATCTTAATATGGAAATGAAAAAGTTTTATTGATATAATAATACTGATTCACCCCCCCTCTCAATATTATTTCCAACAAACATTTGGTGTCGGAACTTTGGATTCTAGGGTTTCGCTACTCCAAATAGGTCATTGTGGCATTTTCGCTATAACTTTTTTTCTGCGACGTTTCAGAAGCTAAAAAAAAACCCATTTGAGACGAAATCGCATTGAACCTCGGGTCTGAATTTCAAAGCTTTTCGCACTATATTTGCGGAGATATGATCTGAGGAAGTTGGTCTTTTTGCAGACTCCTGAATTACATTCCAAACAGGTGACCTGGGGAAAATCATCATAACTTTCTCTCTGAGCATCAGATTGAAATTTCGTAAGAAGGTACAAAAATAGGACGGACTACAGTTTCTTGTATATATTTTTCAGAGCCAAAGGTCGAAACAGTGACTAGTGTCACGTCGTACAATTTCGTTCTACTGAACTAGTCTATAATCAGGTCACTGTGGGAGATTTCACATAACTCTTCCTTCGAGAATCCAATTTGGATTAGACTGGTGGCATTGGAAATAAGACATAGAGGGCTACTACAGGTCTCAATTTTAGAACTGGATGATCTGAAATTACAGAGATACATAAGATTCAATATAAAGCTCCTACAAAGTGAAAAAAGGTGTGTAGTTTTTTAAAATTTTTGCATAAGCTTGGTTTGAAAAATTAGTTTGAAGGAATTCAAAGGGTAGTAAAGGAAACTCATGATGAGAACAAAAGAAATGTTAATCATGATTTCATAGACTCTAATGTGGGACCGAAGACCCACCATATTCCAAAAATCGATATGAGGAAGTTTGATGGCAAGGATCCTGCAACATGGATATTACAGATGGGGCAATTTTTCGATCCCAATAATGTGAAAAACACACAAAAGGTACGTATTGAAACTCTATATTTGGAACCAAATCAGTTTGTATGGTATCAATGGCTTTGCTCTCGTAAATAAATTATCACTTGGGCAATTTTTACGGAAGAATTGATAGCACATTATGAGGATACAAAAAGCAACACTTTTTTTAGCAAATTGATAAGTCTCAAACAAAAGTGTTCAATAATGGAGCACATTGAGGAGTTCCAAAAATTGAACATAAGGGTAAAAATATTCTAGAGGAGCATAGGATTGATGTGTTCATAGGGACTTTAAAGGATAATATCCAACATGATGTTCACCTTTGGGAACTTAATTCATTAGAGAAGGCATTCAGGTTAGCAAGAAAAATGGAAAGCAAAATTATGGCAACCAGGAAGCATACCACTCACAACTATAAAGATGGAAGTGTTGTTGCCCCTAGTCTTCCACAACCTATAAGGTTGACACCACAACAATTGGAAGAAAAAAGAGCAAAAGGGCTTTGTTACAGTTGTGATAGAAAATACACTTAAGGTCATAAATGTGCTAAGAAGAAATTATTCTACATAGATTGTGAAGAGGAAGAAGAAAAGGAGAAAGAAAGGTCAAAAGAAGAGGATATACTCCAGGAACAAAGCCTAGATAAAGAAGAAATGAATCCAACCATATCTTGTAATGCATTGGCTAGGATTACCACTCCTCAAACCATCAAGATAGAAGGACAAATCAAGAAGAAAAAGGTAATAGTGTTGATTGATGCAGGAAGTACCCACAATTTTATTCTTTGTAAGATAGCAAAAGAATTGAATTGCTTCCTATATCTAGCACCAGAGTGTCAAGTGATGGTTGCAAATGGAGGAATGATAAATTTCTCTGGAAAGTGCCATAATATCAAGCTATCCATGGGAGAATATGTATTGACTAGCCCAATGCTTTCCATTCCAATGGGAGGTGTTGATGTTGTACTAGGAGTCCAATGGCTATAATCCTTGGGTACAATAGCTTTTAATTTTCAAGAACTTTTCATGAAATTTTCTATGGAAGGAAAGGAAGTTGAATTAAGGGGTATTGCAGGGAAACCGGGAAAGATAATCAGCTCTAACGGTATGACAAAGCTTCTAAAAAGGGAACAAAAAGGTGTAATTGCACAATTATGTTCGCTAGATGTTTCCACATCAAAATCATCTATTTCTCCAGATCTCCAAAAAGTCTTGGACAATCATTCCAAGGTATTTGAGACTCCCAAAGGTCTCCCACCTATTCGTGATCATGATCATGCTATTCATCTGATTCCAGGAAGTGTTCCTCCAAACATCAGGCCGTACAGATATCCCTATGCCCAAAAGAGTGAAATTGAACGTATGGTTGCAGAAATGCTAGAGGCTAGTATAATTCAACCTAGTCAAAGTTCTTTCTCTGCTCCAATAGTATTGGTGCACAAGAAGGATGGATCATGGCGCATGTGTCCAGATTATAGGGAGCTCAACAAGCTCACTATTAAAGATAAGTTTCCCATTCCGATCATTAATGAATTACTGGATGAATTGCATGGATCAATTTACTTCACCAAATTGGATCTTCATTTAGGATATCATCAAATTAGAATGAACACTGAAGACATTCTGAAAACAACATTTAGAAATCATGAGGGTCATTATGAATTTTTGGTCATGCCTTTTGGCCTTACCAATGCACCTTCTACATTTCAAGGTTTATTGAATTCCATTTTCAAACCCTTCCTTAGAAAATTTGTGTTAGTGTTTTTTGATGATATACTAATCTACAGCAAGTCTTGGAAGGATCATGTTGAACATGTTGATAGGGTGCTACAACTATTGGAGGAGAAACAATTATATGCAAAAAGATCCAAATGTGTCTTTGGAGTACAAGAGGTGGAATATCTGGGTCATATTGTATCTCATGAAGGAGTTAAGGTAGACCCTAGCAAAATTAAAGCCATTAAGGAATGGAAAATCCCCACATCCATAAAGCATCTACGAGGATTTCTCGGGTTGACAGGGTATTATCACAAGTTTGTTAAGAATTATGGGAGAATAGCAGCACCTCTAACAACATTATTGAAGAAAGATGCATTTTCATGGACTCGAGAAGCAACAAAGGCCTTCGAACATCTTAAAGAGGCAATGTGCCAAGCACCAGCCTTAGCTACATCGGACTTCACAAAAACCTTTATTGTGGAATGTGATGCTTCAGGAAATGGAATTGGTGTTGTTTTAATGCAAGATGAAAGACCCATTGCTTTTGAAAGTCGTCCAATCAAGGGAAAGTTTTTACACAAAGCTATTTATGAGAAGGAAATGTTGGCAACACTACATGCACTTAAGAAATCGCGACCATACCTAATGGGAAGACACTTCAAGGTAAAAACAGATCATGATAGTCTTAAATAATTTTTAGAAAAAAGATTATCCTCTGAAGAGCAACAAAAGTGGGTCACAAAGATGTTGGGTTATGACTTTGAAATCATCTACAAAAAAGGGAAGCAAAATGTGGTGGCAGATGCACTCTCAAGAAAGGATGAGGATGTGGAAGCATTGTTGTGCGCCATTTCTATTATCCAACCAGATTGGATAAACGAAGCAAGGGAGGAATGGAAGAATGATGAAGGAGTGTGGGCACTTATTCGAAAGTTACAACAAGATTCCAGTACATCTGATACATTTAGCTGGAAAAATGATTCATTATGGTACAATGATTGCTTATACCTCTGTAAGAATTCCCAACTCAAACAAAAATTCTTATGGAATTGCACACTTCTCCCTTAGGAGGGCACACGGGATTTTTAAAAACTTACCATGGGGTTAAGAAGGAATTTTTTTGGGATGGCCTTAAATTAGATATTCAAAAGTTTGTGGCAGAATGTTTGGTTTGCCAACAAAATAAAGTTGAAACAATTAAGACCCCGAGTCTATTACAACCTTTATCCATTCCAAGCCAATGTTGGGAGGAGGTTTCAATGGATTTTATCACATGTTTACCCAAGTTTGAGGGAAAGAGTGTCATCATGGTGGTAGTTGACAGACTTACCAAGTATGCACACTTTTGTGCATTATCACATCCATTTAAAGCCAGTATAGTTTCTACTGCATTTATGGAAACAATTCAAAAGCTACATGGAAACCCAAAGATTATTGTAAGTGACAAAGATCCCATTTTCACTGGAAATTTTTGGACATAATTATTTTCTTGTCTTGTTATTCAGTTAGCTCATAGCTCATCTTATAATCCTCAATCTGATGGGAAAACTGAGATAGTAAACAAATGTTTGGAAGGATATCTTCATTGCTTTGTATCTGATAAACAAACACAATGGGTCAAATGGTTGCCTCTAGCTGAATGGTGGTATAACACTTCCTTCCGTACAGCAACAAAAATGACCCCATTTATGGCACTTTATGGATATTAGCCACCATCCATCACATCATATTTAAGAGAAAATTGTAAGGTTCAAGCAGGGGAACATCACATAAAACATCAACAATAAGTCCTCCGACTCTTAAAGGATAACCTCATGTTGGCACAGAATAGAATGAAACAACAGGCAGATCAAAATCGCAGCGAAAGAAGTTTTGATGTAGGTGATTGGGTATTCCTACGGGTACAACCATATAAACAAATGTCCCTGAAGCAAGCTAAGAAGGATAATAAATTATCACCAAAGTATTATGGTCTATACAAGGTGTTGCAAAAGATTGGTACTATGGCATACAAATTGGAGCTTCCTGCAGCTTCTTGAGTGCACCTAGTTTTCCATGTTTCATGTTTAAAAAAGGTTATAGGCGACAAGTTCCCAGTTCAAACAATATTGCCAGAGCTTGACGAGGAAGGAAAATTATATTAGAACTGGAAGCAGTCATAGAAACAAGAACTCGACAGCTACGAAATAAATCAATTTCGGAGTATCTCATCAAGTGGAAGAACTTATCTGCTGAAGATTCCACATGGGAGGATGAAAATTTTATACAGAAGCATCCAGAACTACTCAAGCGTTGAGGACAACACTTTTTTGAAGGAGAGAAGCATGTTAGGTCCCTATAATACTAGTGATTACCCCATTACTATTGTAGTTGTATCCCTTATTAATATTTTTGTGCCCCTATTGTCCCCATATTGTTATTACTGTGCCCCATAGAATCCATCTATTGTTATTTTTGTGGCTTTATATTATTATTGTTAGGTTCGTTGGGTTATATTGTGACTCCTTAGGCTCCTATATATAGAAAGGAGGTTTTGTCATTTGAATCATCCAAGAATTGTTCATTTATGTAATGTAAAGGAGGTTGCCCCCTCGAAGAGGCTGAATTCTAAGGCGTTGATCTATCTTTTCTATCTTTTTGTGAGCTGGTTTCATAATAGGTTTGACTACATCAACCCTTAAACAAAGTTACAATATAGACTCTTCTATAGTCTTCTTCATCACAATCACATGAACAACCTCTTTTCCATGGATAATGAGGGTTGACGTGGCATCCTTTCAAATTATGGTGGTGAAAACACAAAGGTCAAATTCTGAATGGTATAAATTTCACATACAAACTCTGGTTGATGTGATTCTTGCGTCGTTGGAAAGGTTTTTGTGTAGAAAATAGGAAAAAAAGGTTTTGTTCTAAATTAGAAATAGTTTACCCCCAAAAAGTAGCGTTTTATGCCTCAAAACGCTCCCTAAGGTTTCAGACCGCAATTTGCCAAAATAGGTCCTATCAGTAAAATGGGGCCTGTGAGTTGATTCCTCCACATTTTCCACTCTAAAAGCATTGAGATGGATGACAAAAAATATAATGATCCAAACCAGGTCAATATTCCTGGGAATCAAACTATATAAAGAAAAATCCTTTGCAACATAAATAATGTCACAAGTTTTTGTCCATGTTGTAAAGATCCATTGATGCAATGCTTCTGACTTTCACTAGAATATGTTGAATCTACATATGACAACCCTAGCTTGTAGGAATGTGAAGAGATGCTTTACCTCTGCATTTTTTATTTCCAAAGCAATAATTTCCTCCACCTTCTCTACAATGTACAATCCTGTAAGAGATTGAGTTTGGACTATTGAGATGGTCTCTTTACCACGTGCAACATCCTTGTAAGAGGTTGAAGCAGAAGGCCCTCTGGAACCCATTTCTCCCCTATGCAATCTCAAGAATAGAAAAAAAAACGAATTCCTAGAAAGAGTCCAACATCTTATTTTTGTCATAAATAAGACATTAGACTACAAGAATTCCAATTCATTGTTCTAAGATATGTTTTAAATCCTTCACCTTACCTTCTGCATGAACCCATAATGGTATAGATTTTCCACTAAGGGTTTCAACAAAAAATTGAAACCCTTGAATGGATTTCATACTTTCTATGTTGTCTATCGCCCCCATGGGAGGGGGATTTAGAGGGATATTCAAATATGCTTCTTTCCAGGTGGGTCTACATATACTAAGAAAGCGTGACTTAGTAAATATATATATATATATATATATATATATATATATATATATATATATATATATATATATATATCATAGGTATGAACTTACGAGACTAAAAATATAAAGGGAGGGCCTTGGGACCTTAGAAACCCAACCAAAGGCTCAGAACAAAAGTGGAAGGCATTTCAATCCACAAAAACCAAAAAAATCACCCAGATTTGACAAAATCTTGTAATGGACCTCATATGCAGAAAGGATCATTTACCCTCCTTGCCTCCAACAAGAACCAAACTAAGAAAATTATGGCTTGAGATGGGTGGATGCCGTAACCATGTAGAACTTAGGCCACCTTGACAAAACCCTTCAAAGAGAAAGATTTTTTTGACACAACCAAATTCTAACCCAAAAAGATGAAGGGGCTCATGCTTGAGACCTAGATCACTCAGACCAACCCTTGCATCGGAGCCAAACCATCACAATGCATCTCCACAATAACCCTAGCTCTGGTCATCTCTCTCTCTCTCTCTCTCTCTCTCTCTCTCTCGCTAACAACCAAATCTAGGGTTATTGTGAAGATGCATTGTGATGATTTGGCTTTGATGCAAGGTTTTTATTTTGTTTTCTTGGTGTGGGTTTATAGGGTTAAAACCTACATTTGGGATCAAATTATTTTTTGCTTCGAGGGACACTTTTGTGGCTAAGGGGTTTGGCTTGGGCATGTGGTAGACCCTATTACAATTGGATATCTATAGAATGGTTCTTGTAGTGAAAGGACATGAAAATATTTTCAAAGGTAGAGATTGAGAAATTCAATGGGAAGAGTTTTGAGCTATGGAAGCTTAAAATAAAAGATCTTGGTACTGCACCAACAAGGATTTCAAAAGAAGATTGGACCAAGTTAGATCGAAAGGAAAAAAACACAATATGGTTGTGTCTCTCATATTCAATATTATTGGATGTTTCAAGAGAATTTATAGCAAAACCATTGTGGAACAAGTTAAGTACATTATATCAGTCTAAGTCCCTAGTGAACAAATTGTTCATATGGAGAAAGATATATAACCCAAGGATGAAGGATGGAGACATAGTAATAGAGAATTTGAAAGAATTCAACACTCTTGTAAGTCAACTATTATCTTTTGATACTAATATGTCATATGAAGATAATTTTATCAATTTGTTGTGTTCTTTATGTAGAAAATCCTTGAAAATTATTCATTGTTGTAGTGAACAAATTTGAAACTAATTTGTAACACCAAGATACAGAATTTATCTACCAAATTGCAACAGAATATAACATAATTAAATACAGTCACACGATAGAAAAACAACATAATAATTTATAGGGAACCTGTTAGGAAATTATATATTACGGAGCAATGGAACACATAAAATATTGCAGAAATATAAACACAGAAAACGCACAAAACAAGAGAGACACAGATATATGTGGTTGACCCAGTTTGGGCTACGTCCACCCCGAACAGCCAGTCCTTCCTTTCTATTATCCAGCAAAATTAAGAGACACAACCTACAGCAAATCCGTTGTAACATCCTCTGTTTTCTCTCACAGTCTCACCTCTCTGTTTCTCGCTCACAGAATACACATCTATATCTCAGCCTCCAATACAATACCCTCATACAAAGAGAGGGGTTTCCTTCTAGGGCAAAAAATCCTAAACTAAACATAAGTTCTACCGTTAGATCATCTGCCTAATGAACGGCCCAGATTGACTAGAAATTACTATACTTTACAAGGCAATTTTACATTTGTTTTTAGCTTCGGGGGCGCTGCCCCTGAGCCCCCACCGGGGGATCGCTGGCCCCGGGACCCCCCAGCCGGGGGGGATCGGCCACCCCGGACCCCCGTGGGGGGGACAAGTCCCCCCCACACCCCCCCGCATGGAGGGGTGTACAAGACTTCTTGGGGTATACATCCGGCTGAAACAAAGACCTTTGAACAATCATGCTCCACACACAACAGAACCCAACTGAGAAAACCATCTACTAGCTGTAGAAACTTTATTGACAAATCTTGAGCAAATACAATTATTACAAGGAAAATTGTTTCTCTAGATAACAAGTTTGTCCTCCCTACTAGTACTTAGCATGAAACCCTACCTGCACGAACCCTTTCCTTAGATCCTAAATCCTTATGTTGGCCCTCGAAATTTCCTCTTATTTCCTAGCGCATAGAATGCTCCTATTTCCTAGGGATTTCTCCTAATTCCTAGCACACACCAGAAAAACTTTCCTATGCCAAAAAACTACGTATATTTCTCTCCTAAATTCTCTTCCTAGCACTGCTAGCTCACACACGTAACTCGTGCTCTATATTTTCTTGTCTCACAACCCTGTTGTCACAAAAACAATGATTCAATTATGTGCCTTTGTCCTCCTTATATGAAATTTGCGTCAGCTAAATCTGGCAAGTTTATTTTTGGAAATCCAACTTGTGATTGACTAGTTAACTGAGTCTAACTGACTCATGTAACTCATTCTACCTAAATTAGAAACTGAAGCTCACTTGTTTGTCCTTTCCCAAAGATAACTCACACCATCAGACAAACGAATCGATCCTCCAACTATGCACATGAGTTAAATTGCTTCACGAACTCGTCCTAACTTATAGGAACTTGTGCATCCTAAAGAAAGATTGCTTGTGGTCACTTTGACTAAGCCACGAGTCAAAGAATACCTTACTTGCTACTATTTTCAACACTCCCTCTTAGTGAGGAAGGTGTTTTTAGAAGAACCTCGTCCACCTGGATTTGTCTCCAATACTACCACGTTCTCCGCTATTACAACTAATCCCTTTGAACTAGAAGACTTCCCTTATTTACTCTATGGAACCTGATCTGAAGGCCTATTCTTTCCAACCATGCTCTACGAGTCCATCACTTCAGTCATAAGTGCCATGTACCTTGTGTACCCTTATGGTTGCTTCTTCTGGCTGAAGGTAATACTAGAAGATCTAACTCTCTCTTGATCTCCCTTAAACAAATATTCTACCCACTTGGCTCGAACACTCCTTATACTCAGAGTCACCGACTGAGTGATTTCCTCCACTCGCCCTCAACTATGGTCCTCATCATCCTGCTGGTCGGCCCAACTACCAACTAACCTAGACTCAAATTGAGATATTTCTTGAGGCTCCATCTTGAGAGCTTTGTCCTACTCTTTCTCAACTATCACTTCTCTCTTCTGAAAAATCCCTTCCTTGCTGCTCAAGGTTGTGCCTGTCTCTACTTGCAACTGGTAGATATTTTTCACCCTCACACCCATCTACTTATTACATCCATAAGTTAAGTGATAGAGATTTCTGTTGAAGATGGCATCATAACCCTTGTCCTCAAGGGTAGACACCAAAACAATATTATGCTTTAATCCTAGAACATAGAGGACATCTTTGAGATGAAGAGGATTACCTAACTCCTTATGAAAATTGACAGTATCAACTCCTCTAGTTTCATATTGACCACCATCTCCTAGCTCAATATGAAATTGCATGTCTTTCTCCTTCAGGTGGATGAAAGTATTATTTAAGTATGGGGGATTACGCAGTGCATTATATTAGATATCATTTTTGGGATTCAACTGCGTTAAGTAAGTCATTCAAACGTATGACCATTTCCATGAGAGGTAGTCGTAACTGACTAATTTCTCATGATTTTTGAATAGTTCACTTAGCACTCATTGCATCGGGTGATGCTCACAGGGGTGAAGAAGTGGGATTGAAACTAGTGAAATGTGGAGAACGAATCACATAGCATCAATCATCACTTCCGGGGCTTGCAATGACTTCCCAGGAGGTCACCCATCCCAGAACTCCTCTGGCTCAAGCGCGCTTAACTGTGGAGTCAAGCCCACTTAGCTTGCTACCCCATTTGCAAAACCTTAGCAAGTATTGTGCCTCATGAACCATTCAAGTAGAGATCCCTTGACTCTTTTTGAATTTAAGTATGGGGGATTACGCAGTGCATTATATTAGATATCATTTTTGGGATTCAACTGCGTTAAGTAAGTCATTCAAACGTATGACCATTTCCATGAGAGGTAGTCGTAACTGACTAATTTCTCATGATTTTTGAATAGTTCACTTAGCACTCATTGCATCGGGTGATGCTCACAGGGGTGAAGAAGTGGGATTGAAACTAGTGAAATGTGGAGAACGAATCACATAGCATCAATCATCACTTCCGGGGCTTGCACCCGGTAACCATGACTTCCCAGGAGGTCACCCATCCCAGAACTCCTCTGGCTCAAGCGCGCTTAACTGTGGAGTTTTTCCCCACAATCAAGCCCACTTAGCTTGCTACCCCATTTGCAAAACCTTAGCAAGTATTGTGCCTCATGAACCATTCAAGTAGAGATCCCTTGACTCTTTTTGAATTTAAGTATGGGGGATTACGCAGTGCATTATATTAGATATCATTTTTGGGATTCAACTGCGTTAAGTAAGTCATTCAAACGTATGACCATTTCCATGAGAGGTAGTCGTAACTGACTAATTTCTCATGATTTTTGAATAGTTCACTTAGCACTCATTGCATCGGGTGATGCTCACAGGGGTGAAGAAGTGGGATTGAAACTAGTGAAATGTGGAGAACGAATCACATAGCATCAATCATCACTTCCGGGGCTTGCACCCGGTAACCATGACTTCCCAGGAGGTCACCCATCCCAGAACTCCTCTGGCTCAAGCGCGCTTAACTATTCTCTAGTTTCTATATAATTATAATTTGCATGCACACAATAAACTATAATTTACAGATCCAAAAAAATAAAGAGAAATAAACCCTCATTGTGTAGGATTTAGGTTTTAGGCATAATTTTATCATATATATTGTGACAAATTGTTTAATGGAATATCCATGGCAGTTTATGGATCATATTCGTATTAGAGAAGGTTTCTTTGGGTATATTATGGATATTTTCAAGGGATCTAGATCAGCTAAGTCAAAATTCATAAAACATATTCATGGTCGATGAATATGTGAATAACTCTCTTGATCCTGTAGAGAGGTTTTCACAGTTGGAGGCACAAGTTGTAGATATAAATTGTAATGTGAATCTCCTCATGGCAACACTGACCAATAAACTTGGGCTATTTGGAGAAGATGGGGGCTCTGCAACAGAGGTCCAATCCGAGGGGAGATCAGGAAATCAAGAAGAAATTGAGGAGCCGCCAAAAAAAGAACCTGAAAAAGATCAACCTAGTTTGAATGTCCTGAACATTCACAATCCTTGTTCAAAATGGATGTGAAGGTTGATATCAAGTCGTATCAAGGTGAGGTTGATGCTCCAAAGCTAAGTCATTGGTTGGAGCAATTAGAAGTTTATTTCAATGTTTATCATATAAAGGAAGAATAAAAGATTTCATTTGCGCAGCAGAAATTAGAAGGCAAAAGAACTTTTTAAGTAAAGTTTTTATCATCGTTTTCAAACTAGGCTTACAAAACAAGGAAACATTTGCTTTGACTTTCCATTAGGGAAACCAAAGTGGGGGCAAAACTGAAGTTCAATGAACAACCATTTAAACAATTTACTAATGTTCAACAATTTAAAAAGAATTATCTTGTAAAACAAGGCCTTTAAGGCCATAATCTAGACAAAACACTAAAAATTGAACTAGGTAATTTAAAATGTTAAACTGGAGAAAAATCATCAATTGGACTTATCAGAGTCTCAAGTCTCAGTAGCTCTTTGTTATTGCTGCTAGGGGAGTATCCAAAGTCTAGATGGATTCCCAATTAAGCTTCCACGTAGCCAAGTATGTGATCCAATCATGACATGGTGAGTTGTATTTCATCCAACATCAATACAATTTCTTCTTTGGCCTCGTTTCAGTCCAATAAAACTATGCCCATCATAAGCTTAAGATGCCAATAGATGTCAACAAGGGCTAGTGAAGAACAAGGGGGGAAAGGTTGACAAGGATGTAATTCAGAGAGAATAAAAACCAGCGAAAACCAAAATATTCCAAGGAGAGTTTGAGAAACATGGAGGACAAAATATAAAATAACCCATAATAATGGATATTAATAAAAAAAATCAATTGAATACCTACTAGAGAGCACATCAAACAAAGCAAGCCTACTCCATGAATTGCCATAATTCATTTCCAAGTGCACCTTGAGTGAGTGAAAACTTGCGTCTTGCATGCATACTAAAACCACTATGCCAAATTAAAGCTAGAAGCCTCGTGAAATGGCAACCTATCATAGAAAGGGAAACTGAGACAGGTTCATCCAACAACCATAACACTGCATTAGCATGCGCCATAGGTTTTCCAAATCTCCACCATCATTTATGCATTAACTTTGTCCCTGGACCAAAACCAATTACCATCATACTATGATGGATTAACATGGTGTATTGTGCGTTGAGAAGGTGAAGCTTTAACTTTCCTTGGGGCATCTCATCACGTCTCATCCCATTATTACAAGATGGAACGTGGCAATACGTCCATCCACGTATCTTCGATCAAACGCCCCATCTGTAGAAGTTAGGTTAATTTTGTTACAATTATATATATTGGGTTATATCCATCTTAACTCTAGATCTACTAAGTGTCGAGAAAGATTGAATATCTTTTCACTCTAAAATAGATCTATAATGGTTTACTTATTAATTATAATTATAATTATTTATTTTATTTTATTTTTATGTAATTTGACTAAATCAAAAAACATCAAAATGTTAAACAAAACATTACTATACTACACTGGAGCACTCAACATATGAAATTATTTCACTTCAAAAATAACCTATAAAACTATAAAATATCTTAATCTTTAAAGATTAAAAATTAATATTTTTTTAACCAAAACATCTTGCATTTTCAAAATTATATAGGTTATATAATTAACGTTTTCAAGCTTATAATATTACCAAAGGTTCTCGATGGTACTGAATCAGACCAAAAACAAAAAAAAATTCGCCCAATTCCGAGGAGAGAAATTCCTTGAATCTGACCTTCATATGGTTTCGTAGGATTTATCTTATTGCTAGGGTTTATGCGGCAAAGCATGTACAACGCTCAAAAGAGCATGGATAAACATATTAACTGTTTCTGCTCCTACGATACGCAATGAAATCTTCCAGCTGGAGATGAGAGTACGAAGTGGTAAATTCCCCAATTGCATCTCTGGAAGCCCATCCACATCAACTCCACCAAATCCGCCTGTTGTTGTTACCTGATCAAATTAGCTACTGTTTGATCGATTGCGATTCGATCCAAAATCATGATAGCTGATGCTAGTTACTGCATCCTAATCAACCCCACTTCTGGTTAATGGTGATTCAAAATTATCATGTTTGACCTGGATGACTGTGGTGTCGAAAATGTAAATTAGCAATTAGTTTGGTTTGTGGGTGGTAGCACAATTGGCCCCAAAAAAAAACATGTTGGCAACCACAAGGGATAATCCCCGAAACAGGTCTGGCAAGCCGAACCTTACACACATAATAAAAAATTACACACATTAAAAAACAGACAAACTTATTTCCAATTTCCTTCATAACTCAAATTATGGCCATGGAGTTCAAAGAATGGGTACACTACATTTATGGTCCCAAGGATACTTCTGAGGAACAGAACACTGATATTACAAATGGAGGAGATTTGGATCTCTGAACATTCTCTATGCAACATTAGTCTTTGTGCCTTGCATCTTCTGAACAGACTTCCACTCACTGAGCTTAGAATGATCTATGATCAATTTATTCTTCTGGCTGATCAATACCATGTCTTCAAATTCTGCATCCCAAATCACATCATCGTCATAAACACAATAATGTTGGACGTGAAATATTGGTTGCATTGAGGAGCGTTCCAGTCCAACCTGTTGGAATGAGAAACAACATTATCACCCCTGTTTCATTATTGGTGTCAAGGGAGGATTCATTTATATTTGCATGATTATATTATGATATAGAGATCTTATATAACTTGCAAAAATTCAATATCAGTAGAACTGTACCATCACATGCCAGGCATGACAAAATTGCCTGCAGTGAACTTACCACACTTAAAACAAAGATGGCGTCCTCTTTTTCCAGCATATCAGGTGTTCGCTGATACAGAGGGCTTGTTTCATCAATGACATGGCGTACCAGCATCCCATAGTTCAGGTAAGCTATCTCTGTCCTGACCTGTGTCATTCCAAGATATGTCTATCACAAGTTTGTATCAGTTATTGAAGCAAGCTTCAGAAAATGATGTCATGAGTCAAGACCATAGTTAACATATGTGTGATATGCAAAGGTAAGGGAAGTCTCTGTTTTTACCAGTTTAAGAGATTGAGTGGCCCGGAAGAATGTGCCAGCGCTTGTAACAGTATTGTATTTATAAGATAGCTCTACTTTTACATCCACAAGTTCACATGGCTGTGGCCCAACTAATACATATCTTGCCATCAAAACTCTGCAAGGGAATGTATATATATTCTTCATTATCTACAAGGTAGATCATTTATAACCTTCTTTTGGACTATAAGAAATCCAGTATGACTAGGTCATGTATGCATGACCTACTCAACTTAGAGAAGAAAATGCTTATGTGAAATGCAGTATTAAACTGAGAGAAAAAACCTTTATAAAGAGAAGAGTTTAGAGTTTCTTACTTGTGACGACCTTCTGGCCTCTGTCGACGTTTTGACATGTTGGGGTACACCAGTGCCACATTTGAGAATCTAACCGGCTGGGATGGTTGTGATAATCTTGCAAAAACTAAGAAACCAAAGAAAAGAAATGTCTATCTTATCAGAATATATAAGTGGTAAATTGGAAAAATAAGGGATGGAATATAAAAATGTTTTGTGATGGTATTATACCTGCTCCACTCATGAAGACAAATATGAGCTGTGCAATCAGAGCATTTAAATTCGCCACAACTAAGGTATATGGTGACAGAGGTGCAAGCTCAGGCTGCAAGCCTGTTGAGAGGGAAACACTAAACATAAAAACTTGGAAGAGTGTGGCCCAAGACAATTCAAGCCCTGTTACTTCAGTCTCTTTGCCCTCCCCTGCAAATTGGAAAAACTGGCGCGCAGTTTCCTCCAATGCCAACCCTTGAAACTCTGGAAGATATAGTAAAGTGAATATCATGCTCAGCAAAATGGGTGCCGAAAACATTACCAATGCAAATTCTGGCAACGAGCTTTTTAGCATGTAGGAATAAAAATCATATATCAGTGTCATAACTCCTTGATCTTCCTGCAAGGTTGTGAAGTTTTTAAGTCCTGCCATCCCTTTAAATTCTGGAAGATCCGATGTCTTATATGCTTCAAATTCATCATCACTTTCCCCCTCACCATCTGCAAGTAAATCGTTCAACTTGCTGGATACCGTGTCTGTTACCTGACCTGCTGTGGTAGCAACCTGCTCTGCCACTGAAGAAACATGTTCCGCTACTTGGCCCATATGTTCCATAACTGGATCAGGCAATGACTCGGAGACCTGATTTATGACCTTCTGTCCTATTTGGACAACTTGCTCTGCAACTTGGACAACCTGCTCACGTTTTACAAAAAGATGGTGTAATACTTCAAGTGCTTGGTTAATAACAATAACAAAATAGTCCTAGTTAAGACCAATTGTACAGAAAGTGACATGACCTACCGAGCCTGCAACTTTCTCTTGATTATTATTTGCTTCATCGACTTCAGTTCCAGCTTGTGAATTTTCGCTTGGTGATAACTGCAAATAATCTCTTGCCTCGCTCCTTTGCTCTGCATTGGTTTTGCTATCATGTGCAGTCTCTATCACAGGAGCTTCAGGATTCTCTTGTGCAACAATATCCTTTGAAGCTGCTTCATCTCTCAACATTTTTACAGCATCTTCACCTGGACAATCTTCCACTGTAACCCATGCAATCTTAGAGCTTTCATCGTCCATTCCCTTGTGATTTGTACTTTTCTGTTCAAACATTTTAAAACTGGTCTCATCCGTTCTGCTTCCAGTGGCACTTATACTAGTATAAGCATGTTTGCTTGATATTTTGGGCTTTCCAGACTGTGGAATATCGTTGGATGAGAATGCATCGCCTGATTGCTGTGTACTTTGAGTTTGTGGTCTCACAAGTGAAATCCCCTTGAGATCTTTGTTGCCACTGTCATCTTTCTCTGCACTTAGTTTTCTTGAAATCATGTACTTATGAGCACTATTTTCTATTCCTTTTGATTCAGAACCTTTCTCCAATCCTTTGGAGCTCTCACATCCTTGTTCCTGTGATTCCTTAGGTGGAGAGCTATCAAATATTTCAGGATTTGTCAATATGGTTTCTGCAACAGGTGCAACTTCTCTAAACGAAGACTGGGCTGCTTTTGGAGGTTTCAATCCTTTACTGCTCTTGTCTTTATTTAATCTCTTAGCAACAGGAGTTTTCTCCTCATTAAATTTTGTGCATGTCTTCTGTTGTCTTCCAGAATCCACCTGTCCCATTGCATTAACAGTAGAGTCCTGCTTATCCTTGAGATTTTTTCCTGAAATGAATTTGTTTTGTGTATTGGATTTAGTATCTTCAGATTTCGAACCTGATTTGGAATTCATTTCTGAATTTTCTATCTGTTCTTCATCCTCAAGCCCATCTGAGACACTTCCTCCTCGCTGTTTCCATGTCAAAAAAAAGAGTACAGATTATATAGGTAGGTGAAGTATTAGACTCTTAGAGGATTAAGAGCCAACTGTTTTGAGAGATGCATATCAATCAGGACTAGTGCTAGAATTCTCATTAAGGACAAGGAGAAACACAATTCCATTCTCAATCCCTCAACATCGAAATTACAGTTTCATGTAATTGATGTTTGACGATGCAGAAAGTGTCGTCAGTTTAGGGGCATGCACATCTATTTCTATAGAAAAGGGATGCTATTTCCTTACTGCATTGTCAGTCCCTTTAACCTTTTTCAGTCCATGAAATAAGCACCACATCTTAATATTCAAGCAAGACTTCTGACATTTTCTAAACAGAAACGAGAATATTGACACCTAATCATAAGCCTTCATTCATTTAAGAAATTCCACAGAATTATTGCAGATCACTGTACCGATAATTCTTTGGAGAACATCCATAAGTATATGATAATGAAGATCATTCCTTTGAGACATGCGAATACCTTAATTGATAGGAAAAAGAGCCCATCAATTTTCCGGTACCTCAAAAATCACCTTGAAACGTGATTTGGACATAACAGCCACAACCTAATCTGATCTAGTAGACATGGCTGTATATGAAACAGTTATGCCACAACATAATCCCATTGATCCAGTAGACATGAATGAACATGAAACAATCTTCCAACCATAGAAGAGCATCTACAAAACTATTCTTAAATGGGGATTTCTCCATCCAGGCCTCTGAGAGCATTAGATTAGCCTATTAGCTGTAGCAGTATTGCCACAAATAAACTAAGACATTAGAATAGCCTATTAGCTGTAGCAGTATTGCCACAAATAAACTAAGATGAAGAATAATTACCTTACACAGCAAAACAATATAGCAAAAGTCTTGAAGCCCAAATCAGGAGATGCAGTGGATAGGTTATTTCAGCAAGTGTTCAATCCTAAAGCCCATTTCAAACTCACTCAAGGGTGGAAATGAAAGGGTATGCAACAGAGGTCCCTACAATGACACATTCATAGCAGTATAAACCAAAGTAGTAATATGCGAAGCATTCCTCACAGCACTAGCTTATATTGGGTTTGTGCCCGTCTTGATCTATTAATCAATTTTTTGGGTAATTCTATTAAATATTAGCGCCGCGTAAATTGTAAGTGGAAAAACCTGATGATAGAAAAATATACAACTGGTTAGTGCACATCTCCCTCGCCACGGTTATAAGAGTGGAAGATGAAGGGTCGAAAATTTGGCTTCACTTCAATGTTGAATGAAGGTCACAAGGCATAACACCAAACCATCAGCAATGTTAGTTTTAGGGTGAGAAAGGAGGGACTAAGGATATTATCAGGAACTTACCATGAAGCCAGTTTTCATAATGACCAAAACCATTAACAATTTTAGTCTGTTGACTATAACCATTGGCAATTTTAGTTTTGAAGTGAGAAAGGACAATATCACATTAGCAGAGTATATCAGCATCAAGGCTTACCATAAAGCCAGTTTCCAGAATGGAAAAAAATTTGGACCTAAAACCATTAGCAATTTTAGTTTTCGAGGCAATTTTAGTTTTCGAGGAAGGATAATATCACTTTAGCAGTGTACATCAGCATCAAGGCTTACCATAAAACCAGCATCCAGAATGGAAAAAACCTTTAGTACCAATAACAGTTTAATTTTTGTATCACAACTATTTTTTTTCCACAACTAGGTTCAGTATAGGCCGGGGTCAGCTCAATGTTGAATGGAAGAATGATCTGGTCAGTAGTGGGATGCTATGATCAGGATTGTGTATAGTGGGATGCTATGATCAGGATTGTGTATAATTGGAGAATGATATGCTTATTAGTGGCTCACTAGTGGGATGCTATCATCAGGATTGTATAAAGCTTGAGAGTGATCTGCTATGCAGTCGAATGCTATCATCAAGATTGTGTAAAGATTTGGGATAGTTTAATTCCCTAGAAATGGCTCCCATCCTTACCATTATCCTCAACCCAACCCATGATGCTTGAACCTGATAGACACTAAACCCACATAAACCAACTAATCCACACATTATGGGTACTTCATATCACAATTGTACAAGATACATATCACAATTATCACAGATATAGAACTATTCACACACCACGTAATTAGAAAACGCGTAGTCCACACAATTAGAAAACACATAATCTAACTAAGAACTAATGAACAAAATGGCCTTTTTCTGAATACTTTTTCTGGTCAATTTTGTCCAAAATTCTATAGATATTTTTAAAAATCATAAGTTGTTTAATCTGCAAACATCCAGTGCCACAAGGTTTGTTTTAGGGTGCTGAATCTATTTATGCGTTCAAAAATACATTTTAAACAATAAGAAATCACAATCTTACTATAAATTGTATCAAAAAACCATTTCGTCACAATAAGAAATCACAATCTTACTATAGCTTGTATTACGAGATTCCGACCAAAAAACTATTTCGTCACCCCCACACCCAATCAGAGAATGACTATTATAGTAAAACAAAGTCCAGATATGCACTGTAGTATCAAGGCTTGCAATCATTAGACAAGTAAGAAACAACCACTAGACAAAGCAGTCCCACAATCACTTCAAAGATGGCCTTTCTGAACCCAATTAAAGATATAAAACATATATACATACTCTTTCTGCATCATCACTGCCACAATTTGTATAGCTGTCATCATTCACATCATCCTCGCCTTGTCGATCCAGATTCTCGACGTCATTCCCAGATGACCTTCGTCTCCTTCGGCGTCTCCCTCCATGAATTCCCCCGGAACCTCGTCCCATTCCAGATTTAGGCACTCCAACAAATCGAGGTGCCTTAGCTTCAAAGCACCTCATAAACCTTAGATTATCATTCCCTGAAAAATAAGTATGTGATCTCCATCCCTGTAGGTTAGAAAAACCAGCATCCTGTTTATGAAGGATGCAGATGTTACTGTATCGGTTATGAGTGGGAAATTGATTTGCAGGGCTTTTGCTTCCAGTTATGATATTTCTGGCAATCAGAGTAGAAAAGCTCATTGTTGGCAGAGCAGAGTACTCTGTTTCCGAGCTTGTGATTTTCTTGTTAATATTTATGTTCATGGTGTCGAAGGTTTTGGTTCTCCATGGTGTGTCTGAGTCCTTTGTTTGTGTGCAGGTTGAGGCAAGCAGTTTTACATTGTACGTGTAGGCCTGTCAACCACGACTCGTGGGTACACCTGAACTCTCGCCTGCAGTCGAGGGATACCCGTGACGCTGAGTGTTCGGGAATTCCGAGAATTAAAAAATAGATAAATGGATCGTATATTAAATTATAAAATAAATACGCTTATAAACCTTATTTTCCTTTCTTTTAATGTATATAAATGTATTGATTTGGAATTTAATTGGGTTTTTAAATAATAGGGTGAAAATATTAAATTTATTATTTTATAATTCATCACATTTAAGTTAACGCATCTATATTATAATTTTTTAATAGAGATTTTACATTGATAGTAGTTAAAGATAATTTTTTTAAGGGTAAGAAATTTTATCATAATTGAGTTGTCAAATTAATAATGGGAATAGTTATAATTGGTTGTTATCGCTAATGCAACATGTTTTATTATTATTTAAGGAAATCACACTATCTAGAATTACTTGTTAGTAATTTTAAAGAGAGCAAGTTTTCACTTTTGCCAAATATTTCTACCTCTTGATCGGTTAATCTGTTTCCTTACATCTAAAAACAAACTCAATAATAATTTTAGACATTGAAAAAATATTTTTATCATATAATTAGAAATTTAATTAATTTTTTAATAATTTAAAATTAAATAAAAATATTGAATTTAATATTTTATAGTTTATAAAATTTACTTAAACCGTTATGTTATAGTTTTTTAATAAATGTTTAAATTGATATTAGGAAATGAGATATTTTGTATGATAAACTTACTTCATAGTAAAGGAATAAGATAATTCTCAATATTTTAAGGTTTTTATTTTTTCGAGATGTTTTTTACTTTTAAAATTTAGTAATCATGATTGATTTTTTAATTTTTTTTATTTTTTCGAGATGTTTTTTACTTTTAAAATTTAGTAATCATGATTGATTTTTTAATTTTTTTTGTTAGATGTTTTGAATATACAAATTTAATAATTACAATTGTGAAACTTAAATTTAATAATTATGATTTTGAAATTTAAATTTAAGAAGGGAGCAAAATTACATAATGTAAATATTTAAATTGGTTTGTATTATTTAATATACAAATTTAATAATTACACTTGTGAAGCTTAAATTTAATAATTATGACTTTGAAATTTAAATTTGATAATCGAGCAAAATTATATAATGTAAATATTTAAATTAATTTGTATTATTTTTAATTATTTATAATAAATTATTGATAATAAATTATTTAACACATTTGATAGGGTATAAGATCATTCAAAATGTATTTTTTTTTTAATATGTTTTTTTATAAAAAAATGTAAATGATTTATGATGCACTTTAAAATTGGATAATATTATAATAATAATTGAGCGGAGAAGCTTATTCTATAGTGTAGTATGATGTGTAACGTTGTTCGTCCGTCATCAAATTTGAAAGCCGAGAGGCTCATTCTACAACCCAGTATGATGCGTGTGTAACGATGTCCCTCCATCGTCAAATTTGAAAATTTACTCATGTTCGCCAAAATATTTTTTTTTTTAATCTAAAATACAAAAAAGTTAAATAACTATACAAAACATTTAAATAATACTAATAATAATAAAAATGCAATTTACTCATAATGTTTAACTATTGCATAAAACAATAGCTCACAGGGACAGTTCAATTGATCATAATAGTGTTATGAAATATTATGTAAATCATTAATTCTAAAATTCAAATCCCTCATGATCAAGCCAAAAAAAACTATTACATAAAGCAATAAAATATTCACAATTTAACCACTCTCTTACCAATGTACAGATAATATATTTATAATTTTACAACCTAATTAGAATTATTACCCTTTACATAATTAATATACTTATTACTCCACAACCTCCCTTCAAATATTACAATCTCTAAACCATTATTATGATTTCAATTCCTCAATCCCATAAGTGCAATATCCACAACTATTCTAAAATCATCCACAACTATCATAAATCTTTTGAAATCAAATAATTCACACTTTCATGATCTTCTTGTAACTTAATAATTTGGCTTCCAATTTTATTATGAATATTGTAAATTTTGGATAATTTATAGTTATATTTTTATCATTTTTTATAAATATATTACTTTTTTATATATTAGAATGTTCAATAACTATTTAACATGATTTTTTCATAGGTAGGAAAATTTATTATAATTTAGTTGTCAAAAGAGTAGTGAGGACAATTATCTCTGGTTGCTAACTCTGAATGCAAGATGACTCATCACCGCTATTTAAGAAAAACCACGCCACCTAGAATAACCTGTTGGTGGTATGTAAGGGGGCATGCTTTCACTCTTGCCAGATGCCTCTAGATCTTGATCGTTGTGAATGCAACCGTTATTCAAGAAAAGCCAAGCCACCTAGAATAACATGTTGGTAGTCTGTAAGGGGGCAGGCTTTCACTCTTGCAAGATGCCTCTAGGTCTTGGTCGTTAACCTATGAATGCAGGGTGACTCATCACCGTCATTCAAGAAAAACCACCCCACCTAGAATAACATGTTGGTGGTCTATAAGGGGGCAGGCTTTCACTCTTTCCAAATGCCTCTAAGTCTTGGTCATTAATCTGTTTCATTACCTCCGGAAAAACGAGCTCTTAGCCAAACAAAAACAATGTTAAAGCATACTCCAGACACAAACATAATTATTTATTATAAAACAAATAAAATATATTTCATAATTTAATTTAAATTTAAAAAATAAAAAATATATATTTAACAATTTAATATGTAATATAATATAATATTTTATTTTGAAAAATCCATAATTCAATATCAATGAAATATACATTTACGATATTTAAAATTAATATATGAATATACTTTATTATAATTTTTTTAAATATTTATAATAGCTACCTCGTCAACTTGCACTCACAAGTCATAAAAAATTGCTTGCTTAATATGTGTACACGTTTATATTATATAAATGTGAATTAAGGTTGTCATAGCGTGCATTGCATGTTACGAAGCTTACAAATTAATATGCCCCTTGCAAATTTCTTACTACAGAAGCAACTCCCACATGGCAGTAAAATTTCAAAAGATAGGGTCTTCGAGATTTTAAACCAAATTAATGATTATCTTTAAAAAAAAAATAATCACTCAATTTATTTGATATTAGGGATAGTTAACTATTTTCGATGGGGATAGCCATCATCGAGGCTAAGGTGAACTTGAATTAGATTTATTATTACATTATAAAGTCAACGTTGTCCTATGGTGGCTTCTATGTATGTATTTAAGGGAAAATGTTGATTTGGGTGGCCACTTTCCGGTTTTTAATTTTTTTTTATCAGTGTGTTTTTAAGGTAATTTTTTTTTTGGGTAAGTATGTATAATTATACGGATTTAATTTATTTTATTAATGTTATTTATAATTATTTAAAAGATATTAAAGGTGTAAAGATATATTGAAAGAATAGAAGATTTGGGAAGATATATATAGAGCCCTGACATGTGTACGTATAGTCTATATATGCACATGTTGTGACCATTGTCAGATGTATTAGTGCATTAATGACCACTACATGCACATATATCGTGAGTATTGGAATTATCTGGGTATGGATGACCACTAAATGTACGATCAATATGTATGCACATATAAAGAAAGCATGAGGATAAGGGCCTCCTCTCCCCTGGACATATGCAAAACCTTGCCTTTGTACAGTGAAAAATTCTCCAATGATAACCTTAACGTATAAATTGTGCAACTCCTGGATAACCGGGGTTAATCGCTGGATAACTCTATTTTTCAAAACAAAATGGTGGTTTGAATGTATATGTAATAGCTTTGGTGACAATTCCATGTAATGAAGTTAATAAAGAAAAAATAATAACCATAGTTATGAGATACTTATTTCAAGCTTAATGTTGGGCAAGACATTTTAGTGTGGGTGTTTATTTGGTTTGTTATGGTTAAGGAAATTGGAAAAGACAATGACAATGGCTTTGGAAAGACATGAGGCATTGATTGGCATTTTATTTATGAAAATAATGGAAATTAGGAGAAAAGGAAGATGAAAAGTCACAAGTTGCATGTGAGGAGGAAAATGAAAGAAAATAATGGAAAATTGAAGAAAATAGAGGTCTCATTAATAAAAAGGATTTTGAGGATTAGTTTGTAGTTTTTTGTCGGTTTTGTTTTGGAGCTCTCTTTCTATTCTCTTTCTCTCTCACACTCTTGGACACTTAGAGTTTTCTTGGAGCACTTCAACATTGGATCAAGAAAAGCAAAGAAGACAAGAGGAAGCAAGGATCAAGAAAGGAAGAGTAGGGATCAAGCAACTATAACGAGATTAATTGCAGGTATCGATTTGCATGTGTGATTTCCTTGCTAGATTTGGAATGCATGGTTATGCATGTGTGTTCTTGGTTCTCTGGCTGTCATTGGCATGGGTTTTGCCAAGTGTGACAATGTTCTTCAGCCTTGCCTTTCCATTTTCGGATATCCATGATGTGATGGGGTTCTCATGTTTTTGGTTGAGCAGGATTGCCGGATGGATTCGAAACTAAGTGAGGTGGTCTTTGAAAGGAAGAACACATGGCCTAGTGATCCTTGAATTGGATTGTGGATTGTGGTAAATCCTTGGCCTAGTAACCCGTGAACTTGGACTGTGGGTTGCGGTAAATCTGGATTTTGTGTTACCTCGGTGGGCCTAGATATCCTCGATCAGTGAATGGCGAGATATACGGTAAAGCCTAGAGGTGGGTGCGCTCGATCATGCCTAGGAATCCTTGACCAACGAATGGAAGGATATACGGTAAATCCTAGAGGGTAGAGTCTTGACTAGGGCCTAGTGATCCAGTTTGGATTGAGGTAAAGCTTAGAGACTAAGAGACATGCAAATTCCTCACGATGTAGGTGGAAAAATTCAGTGGTATCCATGCTTGTTTAGGGCCTAGTGATCCAGTGTGGATTGTAGTAAATCCTAGTTCTATTGATGAGGGTGAGGTGGTTTAGCCTCGGGAAGCCCTGGTTGATTTCTGGTTATGAGTCCCACATTCATGCTTGGAATATGGCATGGGGGTGATTGGCTGAAAGAAAGATTTGGTTTAGCCAATCTATGGTCAGGTGGTTCGTGGAAGTCCCATACCTGGTTGGCTTATGCATTCATTAATAAGAGTTATTTTTCCTTGGTATTTCATGTGTAAATGTACTGGTTTATATGTGGATTTTATGGTTGTTGTGTCCTTGTTATTTCTGTTGTTTATATGTTGTTTATGAGTATGTTTTATGATAGTGATGATGTATGGCTCACATCATGTTTTGATTTGTAAATGAATGAACAATGAATATATTACCTAGTAGATGATAATGTATCTAATGTGATAAGACATCAATGCTTCTTAGCGATTCTCAGCTGAGACCCCATGCTTAGATCTGTTGTTATAACATGTAGAATGCATATTTGTGACATGTTTGATGAAATGCCTGGCATGGCTATTGGGGGTCTAGTCAAGTCCTTGTTCAAGTATTTGCATTAGTATCATTGTTTCAATGTTACTTCTCATTTCTGGAAGTTTCATGAAGTTCTAGGCAATGGCTTGAGTCTTGGCCCTGAAGAAGTGGCACAAAATCCGAGGTCGTAGGCTCAAAACTAGCTGAAAAAGTCCCCAGTTGTTGGCATGCCTTTTTTGTGGGAGCGACTAGAGGGTCCCAGTCGCATGCATTCCCATGTCATGGGAGCATTTGAGGCTCTAGGTCAGTAAATTGTTAGGTTACCTCAGAGGTTGGTCACCTGGAAGGGTTGGTTGGATCTTAAAGGTTTTGTAACATGTGTAGAAGGTCAAATTGGTTGTGTTTTGTCGGTTCCACTTCCTTAACTATACATGGGGAGTTGAATCAGATCCTATTAGCCTCTCTTCACATGTTTACCCCTGCGGACCAGTTAACTTGGGTAAATTTGGGAAGAGGGTGTTACAGAGTGGTATCGGAGCATGGTTCACCCCTTGGACTGGATGGGTGGTGTGCGTTGGTCATGCATTCATGTCGATTGTCACATGTGTTCCTTATGCTTAGGGTCTATGTGCTTGTTGCATATGCATGGTGTTGATCATATTTGCAATGGTGTCATCATGTGAAAATTGAAGGTGTCATAGTTGGATGTGGTCGTCATGAGTGTATGTCGATTATGCATTGGTTATGCATGTCAGTGCTTAGATATTGTTATGCATACATTGATATGGTTGTGGTTGTCATGCATGAGGTCATGATGTGTGGTTGATATGGTCATGTATTGATGACTGGAATATGGTTAGGATGATAACTATACGTTGTTATGATTATGTTTATGCATGTATTGTGTTAATCTGGTGGATCCACAGATGAGATATCCTCTCCTGAACTATATTTAGGTATGTTGATTATGTTATGTTTTGGTTTTAACTGACATGGTGTACTTGCAGGAAAGAGATCAAAGATGACTAGCAAGATGGTAGACTACAGTTCCCAAGATTCCCCTTATGGATCAGATGAGAAATGTGGTGTTGGGCACTCTTTTCACTTAGTAGACACATTGAGAAGCCTGAAGGAAGAATTAAGAAGTTGCAAAGCAGATAATGACATAATCATGTAGGCACAAGAGAAACACGCAGAATTCAATGCAATAGTCCTTTAGAGTTTGTCAGAATTGCAGAGACGGACCACTTCAGATAAGCCATAGGCAGGTCAAATAGGGATGACACGGTTAGAGATGGCAGGCTCTTGGACACTCTAGATAAGAAAGGTAATGGACACAGGTACTATTCTAGTTCTGGTTCTCACAGGAACTATGATCATCATCGTTATCACCCTTACAAGAGGAGTGACAGGGGATACTTTCCAGATGAGTTTAAGAAATCTAAGCCACCTACCTATGATGGATATTTGAAGAAGTCGAAGGATGCAAAGGCTTGGTTACTTGGGATGAAGAAATTCTTTGAGTTACATGAGTACACAAATAATATGAAGGCCAAAATAGATATCTCCAAGCTTAAAGGGAAAGAAAACATCTGGTGGGAAGATGTGAAGCGGGTTAAAGACATCATGACAAAAGACTTGAGGTGGCATCAATTCAAGAGACTTTTTAGGAAGAAGTACTTGTCATAAAGGTACTACAATAGTAAGGCTAAGGATTTCTATGAATTAAAGATGGGATCGATGACAGATGAGAAATATACAACCAAGTTCTTGGATTTATTGGGGTATGTACTGTACTTTAAATATGAGTAAGCTAAAGTTTAGAGATTTGTCAGTGAATTGCCATTAGCATTTAGAGATCAGATTGAGTATGATGAGCCTTGGCCACCTGAGGAAGTTATTAGGAAATTGAAACACTGTTATTAGAAGTTAAAGCATAAGAATAAATCTTAGCAAGGTTGGAAAGGGAAATACAAAGCTAAAGGTAAATAGAAATTGAAAATAACAAGGCCTCAGAATGTAGAAGAGAGAATGTTGTACCATATAAGAAGTTCAATGTAGCTAGACAAGGACATGGGTCACAACAACAAAATAGAGGTGATGGTACAAGATGGTTGGAGTGTTGGACATGTGGTAAGGAACATATTAAGAGGGATTTTCCGTAGAATCAAGGTGGTAGGCCTAAAATTTACAATGAAAAGGAGGCATAGATAGTTGGGGATGTTTGGTAGAGAATTCCACGGATTTATGCAGTGCTAGATAACAATAAGGCAAAGCACCATGAAACTATTATTGAGATGGACGATAAGATTTGTGATCAAGTTGTTTCCATTTTTATTGACCCTGGATCTAATTATAGTTATGTTAGTCCTGACTTGGTGGATAAGTGTGGTTTGAATAAATAAGTGCATGCAGAATCCTGGTTAGTGAAGTTGGCTACAAATACAAAGAAGAGAGTGTATCACTGGGTAAGAGCTTGTGCATTTGAGTTGAATGATATGCCTACCTCAGCACATTTGAATGTATTGTCGTTGGGGTCATATAGTATGTTATTGATGGATTGGCTATATATTCATAGGACCAAGGTAGATTGTTATGACAAAGCCAATGAGTGTTTGGATGACAATGGATAATAGAGAGTCTTACAGGGTAAGAAGAAGGCAACATCAGCTCGAATGGTTACAACTATGCAGACAAAGTGGAGTCGCAAAAAAGGGTGTGTGTTATTTGCAGTGCACATTTCTAGTGATAAAGGTAAGGATGTTGAGGATGCAGAGGTATTGAGCAGGTACCTGATCTTGCAGCAGTTTCAGGGTGTGTTTCCAATAGAGAATTCCGAGTTGCAGTCTCACAGAGAAGCAAACTTTTCCATTGAGTTGGTACCAGGGGTAGCACCAACATCAAAGGCGCCATATAGGATGAGAACTCCAGAGTTAGTAGAATTAATGTTTCAGTTGAAAGAAATGCTTGACAAGGGATACATTAGGCCAAATGTATCACCTTTGGGTGCACCAGTGTTGTTTGTAAAGAAGAAGGGTGGTACTCTCAGGTTATGTATTGATTACAAGAAGTTGAACAAAGTGGGCATCAAGAATAAGTATATGTTGTCAAGGATCGATGACTTGTTCAATCATTTGAAGGGAGAAGCAGTGTTCTTGAAGATTGATTTGAGATCCAGATATCATTAGGTATGCATTAAATAAGAGTACATTTACAAGACAAATTTCCAGACCAAGTACGGGTATTATGAGTTTTTTGTAGTTCCATTTGGTTTGACTAATGCTCCAACTACCTTTATGTTCTTGATGAATAATGTGTTGTGTCCTTGTCTAGACAAGTTTGTTATTGTATTTATTGATGACATCTTGATATATTCTAAAAATGAGGAAGAGCATGTCAAGAATTAGCAGTAGTATTGAGATTTTTGAGAGAACGTTAGTTGTATTCCAAGCTTAGAAAATGTAGTTTCTTTCAGACAGAGGTGCACTACTTGGGGCATGTGGTTTCCAAGGAAGTCATAGTAGTGGATCTAAAAAATATAAGGATTATCATGGAGTGGGAAAATCCTAGAAATGTGGAAGAGGTAAGATCATTTATGGGGTTAACAGGTTATTATAGGAGGTTCATTGGGAACTTCTCTCACATTTCATATCCGATTACATTGTTGCAAAGGAAAGGTAAGAAGTTTGAATGGACAAAGGAATGTGCAACAAGTTTTGAACAATTGAAGTACTTGTTGACGAATGCTCCAATGTTAAATATTGCAGATCTAGAAAAAGAGTTTTTGGTATGTACAAATGCTTGTAAGAAAGGACTTAGTGGAGTCATTATTCAGGAAAGACAGGTAGTACGCTATGAGCCACAGAAACTGAATGAGCACGAGAAGAATTATTCGACACACGATCTTGAGCTGGTAGTGATCATCCATGCATTGAAGATGTGGAGATACTATCTTCGTGGCAGGAGGTTTGTATTGATGAGTGAGCACAGTGGGTTGAGATACTTGTTTGATCAGCCGAATTTGAATGTTAGGCAAGCTAGATGGTTGGCCACGATTAGTGAGTTCATCTTTGAGATAAAGTACATCAAAGGGCAAAAGAACAAGGTTGCAGATGCTCTTAGCAGGCGAATACAGGTGAATCATATAACAACTATGAGTTCTTATGGGACAAACTTATAGGATCATATCTTATGGGCATTTCAGCAGGATGTCAGGTACATGGATTTTATGCATGGATTACAACAAGGTATAGGTGGTCAGGATGTAGATTATCGTCTTACAACAGATGGTTTGATTAGATTTAGGGACAGGATATATGTGCCAGACAGTAGTGAGCTCAAGAAGACTATCTTGAGAGAGTTTCATTCAAAATCATATTCAGGTCACCTAGGGTATCAAAAGACATTGGCAGTAGTGAAGAAGTTTTATTATTGGTCAAATCTGAGAAAGGACATGGCAGAGTTTGTGGCTATATGCTTGGACTGTGAAGAGGTGAAGGCAGAATGTAAGCATCTGGGTGGATTACTAAAGTCGATTCTAATTCCAGAGTGGAAGTGGGAGGTCATTTCCGTGGATTTCATTATAGGTTTGTTGATGACATCTAGACAACATGATTCCATCATGGTTGTGGTGGATAGGTTGACTAAGGTAGCACACTTCATTCCAGTAAAGTCTTCTTATTCAGCTAGTGATGTAGCATAGGTCTTGATCGGAGATGTGGTTACATTTCATGGTGTTCCGAAGAAGATTGTTTCAAACAAGGATGCTAAGTTCACTTCCAAGTTTTGGAAGGAGTTGCTTGTTGGAAGGAGTTTTGGGGACAAATTTGGCCTTTAACACAACTTATCATCCGCAGATAGATGGGAAAACAGAGAGGGTCAATACAATATTGGAGGACATGTTGAGGATGTATGTGATGCATCAACAGAGGAGATGGGAGGAGTACCTTCCGTTGGTTGAGTTTTCTTATAACAATGGTTACTAGGAGTCACTAAGGATGAGTTCGTTTGAGGCACTATATGGGTGAAGTTGTAATATTCCCATCAGTTGGAGTGATCGAGTGAACAAGGTGTTGATTGGAACGGATATGCTGGTACTCAAGAAGAATATAAACGCAGCATGAGACAAACAAAAAATTTATGCAAATCAGAACAGGTTGTTAAGGAGTTTCAGGTTGGGGAACAAGTGTACTTGCACATCAAGCCCAAGAAGATCTCCTTGCGGATTGGATCATGTACCAAGTTGGCACCTCAGTTTTGTGGACCTTTCAAGATTCTTGAAAGGATTGGACCAGTAGCCTATCGACTTGCGCTGCCTCCAATAGTGAAATTCCATGATTTTTTCCATGTGTCATTGCTTAGGAAGTGTGTGAAAGATGTTAATCATTTGATTGACTAGTCTGTATTGCAGGTGAAGACAGATGGAGAATTCCAGCCAGAACCTCAATGTATATTGCAAAGAAAGATGTTCATGCTCTGGAACTGAGCAATCAAGTAGGTTAAAGTACATTGGAAGAACTTTGGGCCTGATGAAGCTACATGAGAGATGGCAGATTAGATGTGGGCTATGTATCCTTCTCTATTCGCTATTTGAGTGAATGTTTTTGGGATATGTTTTGGTGTGATGTTTTGGTATATGTGCATAAGTTGTGTTATAAATCTCCAATAAGTAGTATGAGTGTCATTTCATTATGATTATCATGTTGTCATGTTGGTTTTCTTCTCAGAAGTTTGATCATCGTAAATACTACAACGAACTAAGTTATAAAACTCCATGGGCAGTATGTTTTGCTTTCAACAATATTGTTGGTTATAGGTGTCATTGAACACTGATGAAGGTGTTCCCCTAAGGGGGATAGTTCTATAACAGCCCTGGTGAAAATTCCATGTAATAAAGTTAATAAAGGAAAAGTAATAACCACGATTATGGGACACTTATTCCAAGTTGAATGTTGGGTAAGACATCCTAGTGTGGGTGTTCATTTGGTTTATTATGGCTAAGAAAATTGGCAAAAGGCAATGACAAAAACTTTGGAAAGGCATGAGGCATTAATTGGCATTTTATTTATGAAAATAATGGAAATAGGAGAAAAATAAGGTGAAAGGTCGCATGTTGCATGTGAGGAGGAAAATGAAGGAAAATAATGGAAAATTGAAGAAAATAGAGACCTCATTAATAAAAAGGCTTTTGAGGGTCAATTTGTAGCTTTTTGTGAGTTCAGTTTTGGAGCTCTCTCTCTATTCTATCTCTCTCTCACCCTTGGACACAAAGTTTTCTTGGAGCACTTCAACATTGGATCAAGAAAAGCAAAGAAGGCAAGAGGAAGTAAGGATCAAGAAAGGAAGAGCAGGGATCAAGCAGCTACAACGAGATTATTTGCAGTATTGATTTGCATGTGTGATTTCCTTGCTAGATTTGGCATGCATGGTTATGAATGTGTATTCTTGGTTCTCTTATTGTCATTGGAATGGGTTTTTCCAAGTGTGACAATGTTCTTCAGCCTTTCCCTGCCATTTCCAGATAGCCATGCTATGATGGGGTTCTCATGTTTTTGGTTGAGATGGATTGCCAAATGGATTCAAAACTGAGTGAGGTGGTCTCTAAAAGGAAGAACACATGCCCAGTGATCTCTGAATCAAAATATGGATTGCGGTAAAGCCTTGGCCTAGTAACCCCTGAAATGGACTATGGGTTGCGGTAAAGCCAAATTTTGTGTTACCTAGGAATCCTCGACTGGTGAATGGCGGGATATACGATAAAGACTAGAGGTGGGTGCCCTCGATCATGCTTAAAAATCCTTGGTCAATAAATGACAGGATATATGGTAAAGCCTAGAGGGTGGAGTCTCGATTAGGGCCTAATGATTCGATGTGGATTGCAATAAATCCTAGAGACTAGGAGACATGCAAATTCCTCATGGTGTAGGTGGAGAAATTGGGTGGCATCCATGCTTTCTTAGGGCCTAGTGATCCGGTGTGGATTGCGATAAATCTTGGTTTTATTGATGAGGGTGAGGTTGTTTAGTCTCGAGAAGCCCTAGTTGATTTCTGGTTATGAGTCCCACATTCATGCTTGGAATATGACACGAGGGTGATTGGTTGAAAGAAATATTTGGTTCAGCTAATCTATGATCAGGTGGTTCGTGGAAGTCCCATACCTAGTTGTCTTATGCATTCATTAATAAGAGTTCATTTTCCTTGGTATTTCATGTGTAAATATATTGGTTTATATGTGGATTTTATGGTTGTTGTATCCTTGTTATTTATGTTATTTATATGTTTGTTATGAGTATGTTTTATAATAGTAATGATGTATAACTCACATCATGTTTTGATTTGTAAATGAATAAGCAATGAATATATGACCTAGTATATGATATTGCAGCTAATGTGGTAAGGTATCAATGCTTCATAGCGATTCTCAAATAATTATGAGACCCCTATGCTCAAATATATTGTTATAACCTGTGGAATGCATATTTGTGACATGTTTCATGAAATGTCTGTCATGGTTAGTAGGGTATAGTCAAGTCCTTGTTCAAGTATTTGCATTAGTATCATTGTTTCGATTTTACTTCCCATTTCTGGAAGTTTCATGAAGTTCTAGGCAGTGGCCTAAGTCTTGGCCCTCAAGGAGTGGCACAAAATCCGGGGCCGCAGGCTCAGCACTAGCTAAAAAAGTCCCCAATTGTTGGCATGCCTTTGTTGTGGGAGCGACTGGAGGGTCCCAGTCACATGCATTCCCATGTCATGGGAGTCACTGAGGCTCTAGGTCAGTAAATTGTCAGGTTACCTCAGGGGTTGGTCACCTGGAAGGGTTGGTTGGATCTTGAAGGTTCTATAACATGTGTAGAAGGTCATATTGGTTGTGTTTTGTCGGTTCCACTTCCTTAACTGTACATGGGGAGTTGAATCAGATCCTAGTAGCCTCTCGTCATATGTTTACCTCAGTAAACCAGTTAACTTGGGTAAATGTTGGAGGAGGGTGTTACATTATACAAGGCTAGAGTCATGAAATATGTCTTGTTTAAGCAGTTTTTGGAAACTTCTGTGAATCTTGAGTGTCTTTAAGCTTTCTTTGAAGCTCATTCTATAAGCTAAATGCTAAAAATATGAGACTGAGGAAGACTTGGTAAATCTTTAGGCTTATGGATAGAACTCATCATTTGCAAGACGACGATGAAACAAAGGAGGTTCCAGTACGTAACTCTGTGGTGAGTTGCAGGACTTTTTACCTCCAACTTTATTTGATCACTCACTGCCTATCGAGGTTGCTTAAAATCCTTACTTTCCGGGATGTTTTCTAAAAACTAATGAAGTCACAAGTCTATTGATGTTAGTGTTTATGAGAATGAAAATAATGGTGAGGCAACTGAGATTCACACCAAAGATGATTCTTCCTTGTGTGATCATACAAACGTCCTGCAGGTCTCACTCTCTGAGGGAATCCTTGGTCATGCAACATCATGTTTAAGAATAGGCAAGAGGCATGTGTGCATGGGCTCCTTCAACGATTGCTCTATGTGGCTCTGAAAGCCGAGGGAGTGGAGATTGGTTCTTGTAGCCTCCTCTGCCATTCCAGACTTGTCGTCAGCGTTGAAGATTTTGTTGCCACGTGGTATAAAATTATTTTTTGGAGGATGATGAAAATAGGGGGTTGTTATTGGTTGGGTTGAACAGTGTTTGCCCAACCCAAGCCCGTAGAGAAAGGACCTTTGGTGTAAATATATTATCGAGTAAAATGTTAGGATCTTGATAACGCTTTTTTTAACAAAATATACTTTTCCAATACAATGTTTTTACTTATTCTTAATCATCTTAAGGTTAGGGTTCTTCTCATGTTTTTTTACATCATTATAAAATATAGTTTTAATGTCTTGTTATGAGATTATTTAAAATTAGTGTAGACATCACATCCCTTCTCATAGATAAGCATATTTCTTCATGAGAGCAAAAGCCATGTATATATAAACATAATACCTAGACAAATTTTAGTCGGTTCCACACCATGAGAGTAAAATACCATGTATCCATAAACATAATTATGAAATTTTTCCATGCTAACATTCAATTAATTTCACACCATGGAAGCAAACAAATATTAGTGGGATCATGACTATAATCGTTTATTGTATGAAATCAAAGAAAATCATATTTAGTAATGACATATATTAAGTTAGTATATTACCATAATAAATGAGATTATGTTGATACACTTACAAAGTGCCCCCTAATCGAGGACCTCATAGCTTGATCAAAAGAATGTGTGGTGGTATTTATTTGCACCTCGTCATGCCTATACATAAAATAGGATAAGTTAAGTTCGTCAATGTCCAATACTAAATGACCACAAAAAGTATGTTAATACTAAAAGATTACATAAGAGAAAGATAACAAGTTAAAAACATGTATCATCAAAATACACAAGTACAGTACATGGAATAAAATATATACATATAAATTTGACATGAGCTATTAAGTGCACATGAATAACACCAACATTTGCAAAGGCAAAGAAACATACATTATACCACATTTTTTTATTAGCTTGATTTGTG